>JAWWNH010000163.1:5952506-6615013 GCA_034641385.1 Darevskia mixta
ATGATTCTTCTTTATATATATAAAAAAAACTTTACCAGTTGCTTGAAAGCCAGTTGTGTGAGGCAAATTACCACAAAACACATGAAGATCATTCTATGGTTGCTTATGGCAGCATCCCCACTCCCATTTACCACCAGTAATGGGCAAAGGTGGAGGTGGGGGACATTGCCATATTGGCAGCCATGGAATGTTCTTCAGGCGGTTTTGTGGTAATTTACCTCACGTGTCTGTATAGGAACAGCACCCCATTACTAGGGGCTGGTTTTCAAGCAACTGGTAAATTGTTGCTTCTTTTAAAAATGAAATCCCTTACTATCAAAGGGATATAATTTCTCCACAGAAATTAGCGTCAAGTACCATGAGCTATGCCATATATATATATATATATATATATATATATATATATATATATATATATATATATATATATATATATATACAGAACCAGCACCAAACAAGGTGGGTTATGGGTATTTTGAAGTGTTCACTGGAATGAGCCCTAAATCCTTAATCCTGCTGCTCTTCCAGCAGGTAGTATGCCCTCCTTTACAGAAGACAGTCCTCTGTTTGAAGGGATTTCTGATCTAAACCCTGTTCAAAAGCCTTTTCAGTGATGGCTCCCCATTTGTGGAATACTCTCCTCAGGGAGGCTCACCTGGTGCCATCATTACTTACATTTAGGCACCAGGCAAAAAACATGTCATCACCAGACCTTTGGCTTTGAATTACCTGTGGCCTAACACATTAGAATAATGCTTTAGTCATGCCTTTTAAAAATACTAATGTTTTAGCTTTTTCTGTTTTGCTTTATGCTGGTTTTAATGTACGTGATACCTATTTATTGTTGTAAGTTGTCTGGGTTACGTGTGTGTGTGTGTGTGTGTGTGTGTGGTGTTACTAATAAGTTTAATTAATTAATCAATGATTAAAAAACAGCCAGTAAGGAGACCTTGCAGGGGCCCATCAGCAATGAGCACCTGGGAGCAGGTAGGCACACAGCTCACCTGCTCACAGTCTTCACCACTATAATGAGAGCAGATGTATTGATCTTTTAAAAATGAAATAAAATTATGGTACACAGATTTCTCTAACTTAGTTATACTCAGAGGAGACCCACTTAAAATAGTGAACCTACGTTAGCCTTGTCCGTTAGCTTTAATGAGTCTAACTCTGAGGAGGACTAGCATTAGGTACAACCCAAGATTTCGGCACATTTTGGGCAAATCTGTCCCCTCTTATTTGGGGTGACATCTAAGTGACCACCCTAGCTAAAGGAGAGGGGTAGATTAAAAATTGCACCACACTTTCAGGGGGAGGAAAATGTTGGTCCTTTGTGAGGAACACTGCATGTTCTTGCCTGGGCATTAGTACCCGGAACCATCCCCGTTTGTGGCTAAATACTGGTAAATTATAATATTTCTACAGATATTCTTAAAATCAAGAATACTGGTAGCAGGGTAGGGCTTGATGTAAAACCCTCAAAGTTAGGGGGTAGACCACATCAGTATGGGTGGTGAAGTCCACTGCAGAAGCAGCTTATTCGCTTGTGGTGAACAGCTAAAAATAATGATAGTAAGGGCTGGATGGAGTTGTGGCTTAATCGTTCTGGGAACTATTCCAAAAGGAAAATACTGCCCATGTTGTTGTTGTTTCTCCTGGTTCCTTGTTCACACGAATATATTTTGTCCCCTGAGGCACAATGCAAATGACACCTCCTCTAATGTCAACATGAAAGCTACCCAGGGCTGGGCAAGTTATTATGGCGCCTGAGGCAGGAAATCTCACTTCTCCCTGAGAGTAAAAATCTCAATAAATATAAAAGTAAATAAGAGATGATTTAATGCCTTGTCTTGATGACACCTAAAATTTCAGCCGCCTGAGGCAACCAACTTACTCTGCCCAATGCTAGGGCTGTTCCTGACAGAGCAACGTCACGTTAAATGCAAAATGTGAGGCGCTCTCTGGAATTTGGGAGAGCAGGGAAAAATCAGTGAAGAGGAAGGAGACGGAAAGACTGTAGAAACAGAGAATCAAATGTGAGAAGGTATTGATGAGGCAGGATGATTATCAAAAGGGCACAAAGAGCTAAGTGGAAGCAGGACAAACCTTTTCACAGAAACCCGGACTTGCCCTTGGATTACAATCATCTTCCCCTCAGTCAGACCCCCAAAAATGGGGCCAGTAAAGGGAACGCTCTGTGGGGCAGAAAAAAGAAAAGAAAAAGGTGATCATCGGCTTGGTCCCTATTCCCCAAACTCAAGTATAATCTCCCCAGGCGTTATATATCTCTTAATATCATTGGTGTGATAAACAATGGAAATGGTCTTAAAAGTCCTGTTTTTAAAATACACATTTTTAGTTTAAGGCCCCAAACTTGGTGGTGGGGACACTCTGGGCAAAGATTTGACTCAAATTTGGTAGTGCGCAAGGAGTGAGGGACCTCAGAGGCAACTTAGAAGGCAGCAAAGAGTTGGAACCACTTTAAATTTTGCCTTGCTTTTTTCTTACCATGCCTTTTGGTTGAGGTAACGTAGCTAAGGTTATTGAGCATTTATCCTGATACGCTTCCACAGAGCTAACACAAAGCTTAGGCGATGTCCGGTTTTTACTGAGCATTTGTTCCAATTTGTTTATACTGCAATGAGCATCTATCCCAATTTGCTTGCAGGAAGCTTACATGTCTTCTCGCTGCTACTTCGTTCATCGCATACTTTTCAATGCATTTCCATACCACTTTCCAAACCACAAAAAGGGCTCTTCTTTGCTAAGCAGATTTATTGCACTAGGGTAACGGAGCCCTTCAGTCCACTTTAATTGTGCAAACCTAAAGTTCAGGTACGCACTTGAATCTCTCCCACAAAACAGTGTCAGTCCGGAGGAATCCAGAGCAATTGAGGAGCTGAGCTTTCCCCGTTACTTATCTCCCTGCCAAGAAAAGCCTTATCCGCTTCTGATCTGCATTTTCTCTGGGGTTTTTCTGTAACTCAATTATCCTTGCAGCAGCTCAATCCTACCGGTAGCTGTAAGGATGCACACAGAAAGCTTGCTGCAAGGAGACAGGGAAAGGAGCTAGTCAGATCTCCCGGCTAGTTCATCCTTAGGAGAGACACAATCTCTTAGAATATGTCTATGCCGCCTTCCTGACCACCACCTTATCAAGCTTTCCCCTCTTACACACTCTCTCCACACTCACCGGGTTTAAAATAGGCTGCAAAGCCATCTTGGAGCTTCCTGGATCTCAGCACTTTGTCCTTCTCTTTCCATGCCCTTCTGAAGGAAAAGTAAAAGCAGAATTAAGTTTCGTTTCCTCAAAAAAGTAGGCGGGGTACAAAGCTGGCCTCTGTTTGTTCTGTTATCAAATGGGAATAAAGCTATTATCAGGGACCCAAGAGATAGCAATGAACCTGCTCCAACAACACTGGTTGCCGCTTATTTTTCTGCCATGATACATTTTTTTACAACATGAAGGTGCAGCAAGGGGAAAAGAGAAGGGTTATCTGTTGATTTTTTGCCTCTTCTGCAGCCATTAAAGCACTCTGCACCGAAACTACAGAAGCAGGCAAAGGCTTACTATCTGCTAGCTCATATGAGAATACAAATACAAACTAAACAGAATTCTACACACACCCAATCCCTAAACAGAACTGTTTAGGGATTGGGTGTGTGTAGAATTCTGTTTAGTTTGTATTTGAAGGTGAACTTCGTACTTCGTCAATACATGATCTGAAACACAGCCACCCTTAGAAATTTGAACTTAGCTCTGAATTTTGCAATACAGTTCTCCAGCCAAATAATGTGCTAAAAAATGCATGTACTGATGTAAAGGTGCACATAAAATGCTGATCATAGGGACAATAACATACAGAATGCATCGTATTAGTAGAAACTGGTTTGTAAAAATATGTATATTTTGCATAGAAAAAAAAGGTGTGTATTCGGACTAAGCACTAAGATGTGGATGAATATTCATGAGGACTTTTTTTAAAGTCACAAACTGATGTGGAAATGTCTGACTGAAAATTTGAGAAACTGAGAGAAATAAAAATTGACAGATTTTCCCATCCAAACGCCTGTGTGAGACAAAAGTTACCACATGCTCACAGCTGATTATAACAGCATGGTAAAATCTGCCTCTTCTAACGGGTGACTGTTTTCAGCTTGAGGTGTGCGGACAGCAATTTGTCAGGCAAACACTAAGAATTTGTAAAGTCCAGTTCTTCAGTCTACAAATCCCTAGATCTTTATTTATATAAAATAATCCTTATCTTACTCTACCTCCCTAAGGAGATCAGAGTGGCATACATTCAATCCAGTATAACAGGCATGTCCAATTGGTAGATTGTGATCTACAGGTAGATCACTGGATGTCTGTGGTAGATCACCGGTAGATCAGTGGCTCCCCCCAAAGAAGCTAAAAAACTTTGGCTCCCCTAAAAAAACTCAACATCTTTGCCCTGCACCCCTAAAATGACCTGAACCACCAAAAACAGGGCTTCCCTTCCTAAAAAAAGCTCAATGTCGCTTTCCTCCTCCCTAAAGAAGCTCAACAACTTTTACGTGAACCCAAAAAAACAGTGTGTATCTGAAGAAGTGTGCATGCACACGAAAGCTCATACCAAGAACAAACTTAGTTGGTCTCTAAGGTGCTACTAGAAGGAATTTTTTTATTTTTTATTTTGTTTTGACTATGGCAGACCAACACGGCTACCTACCTGTAACCAAAAAAACAGGGCTTTCCTTCCTAAAAAAAGCTCAACAACTTTGACCTGAACCCCCCAAAAGGGGGTAGATCACTGCCAGCTTTTAACTCTGTAAGTAGATCGCAGTCTCTTGGAAGTTGGCCACCCCTGCAGTATAACAATGTAAGCAAGTGAAGTGTAAGCAAGCAGCCCAAATAAGTATGCGGGCCAAAAAAACCTGATTAAAAGGAAAAAAATTAAGCCAACCTCCTAAGGGCAAACAGTGAGTGATCACCTTAAGGGTAGAACATAACCATCAGAGTTGGTAGCCACTGACAGCGTTATCTCAATGAATTTGCCTAATTCTCTTTTAAAGTCATTCAAGTTGGTGGCCATCAAAGGACTGAGCGGGGTGGGGCATAGAAAATAGCATATTAAACATTGCCATCTTTTGGATACCTGGAAGAAAGCCAAGAAAGGCCTCTGTCGAAGATCTTGATTCTCAGGAAGGATTATATGGAGGGACAGAGGACTTAGTTATACAGCTGCAAATAAAACTTTTAAAGCAGGCATCCCCAAACTCAGCCCTCCTATGTTTTGGGACTACAACTCCCATCATCCCTGACCACTGGTCCTGTTAGCTAGGGATGATGGGAGTTGTAGTCCCAAAACAGCTGGCGAGCTGAGTTTGGGGATGCCTGTTTTAAAGTGTGTTGTAAAGTGCAATATACAAATGTGAAACTAGATGGCGACATTGAGCTATGGCAAATTCAATGTATTTTTTTCAGAACATTTTTTTAAAAAAGCATTTTCACAGCCTTTTTTATATATGTGTAGATTCCACCAGAGTCCTCCAGGTTACCTGGTCTCCAAGCCATTTCGGGCTTTATGGGTCAAGGCAGGTTCATTGACCTGTACTTGGAAGCAGATAAGCAGCCAATGCAGCTGGGAGAAAAAATAAGGAGTAACAGCAGCTGTATATTTTATTTTGCACTATATATTCATCAGTTTCTAGAATGCTTACTATAAAGCACGTCAAAGCACGTTGGTTGGCATCCGTCTGTCTTGGAAGACCATGGAGAAGTGCGTCTTTGGGGGTGAAGTCAAAGTGTTGGAAGGTTACAGTGCCTGCTCTGGCTGTAGAGAGGGATGCAGGAGAGTCATGTTTTGTTGCAGCTGGGGCAGAGGAAGAGCTTTACAATAATAAGAATCAAAATGTTAAAACATACTGTTACACGCCACCCCGACCTCCAAGCAGTGTGGGATTCCAGGGGTCCAGGCGCTTATCCGAGGTCTGTGTTTCCTTCGGAAATGAGGCACAGCGTCAACTGTTGTGTCTTTATGACATATGGTTTATTTACACATATATACAACCTGAGCCTACGGTGGAGGAATTCAGAGCTTTACACCCCAAGCGGGTCCTGTTTCTCCCATGGGTGCAATGTTTGATTCAAACTGCTAGCCCGCATTATGCTCTGACCCCACTTTCTCCAGCTCGCAAAACATTTACAAAATGCAACTATTTTTCCTCCCACTTACAGCAGGCTAACGCCAATCCTGAAACTCACCCCCCTCCCCCCAAAAAACCTCTGTCCTAAGTCTTTTGCTAACTACCCAGAGCACAGTGCAAGACTCAACTCATCTGCTGGCTGGCACACAGTTTTAGCTTTGCTGGTAGCTTCTCTCCCTGTCTTTGTTTGCTTAATGACTCTGCCTGTTCCCGTCCTTTGTTCTCCTTGATGGTTCCTTCACCAGGCGATTTCCTGCACACACAGAAAAACTGGTTTGGCCTATATTTTAGCACTTTGCTAAATCCAGCGCCTGGCAGCCTATTTCAATACTCCAAGCATCAATTAAATTATAACATTTACCAAACCCAGAAATTATGGGTGCCAGGAATCAAACATCTGTCCGAGAT
This sequence comes from Darevskia mixta, assembly GCA_034641385.1. Taxonomy (NCBI): domain Eukaryota; kingdom Metazoa; phylum Chordata; class Lepidosauria; order Squamata; family Lacertidae; genus Darevskia; species Darevskia mixta. The sequence continues at coordinate 5,959,104 of JAWWNH010000163.1, forward strand.
GCACCACACACAGCTCCCCTATGGAAAAGTAACAGAAAAGTTACAAAAGGCATTTAGAACACACATCATCAAAAATATATCGTAACACAACATCACTTTTATCCCAACCTAACACAGTAACAGCTTATTCCTGTTTAACAATATCCAGTCCCTTGGGAATTCTTCAAGCCACCCTATTCCCCATGGTGCACAATCCCAGTCACTTTTGCATCCCAGTCCAGCTTACCCAGTCACCCCACCTTAGCATGCCCAAGAAAATGGGTTTCCGACATGTTTAAGTCAGGATGTAAGCCTCAGTGGCAGAGCTGTTATCACCCAAAGGCCTTTGTTCATTCTTTCCCTTTTTTGTGCCCTTGTAGCACACCCAGCTTTCAAACAAACACACAGTTACCCGAACAATCATCACAATCATTTCTTTTTCCCTTGGGCGACTGCAGCACAAGGTGACTTTCAAACACACACATACACACACCATGTTCTTAAAACCATTAAACAGTTCTCACCACTTAACAACCTGCAAAAAGCACAGATCAACAACATTTTAACTATTGCTAAAACTTGCAGGAAGGATCCCTGTAGCAAAAGTAAACAGCCTCCCCCCCAAAAAAAAATACAAACACAACCCCCGCCCCCACATTAGGCAGCGACCTATGTTGTTTTTGTCTTGGGATTTTCAGTGTGTTTTTACATGAGTAGGATGTGTCCTTTTACGTATTTAAAATGCATCCCTGGGTTATTTGTGGGGCCTGCCTGATGTTTTTACATGAGTAGAATGTGTGCTTTTATTTAAAATGCATTTCTGGGTTATTTGTGGGGCATAGGAATTCGTTCATTTCCCCCCCAAAAATAGAGTCCGGCCCACCACATGGTCTGAGGGACGGCGGACCGGCCCACGGCTGAAAAATGTTGCTGACCCCTGCTCTAAATCTTTTTTTCCCTTGGCCCAGTCCACTTCATCCCCCGATCCAAACTGCAAATCAAAGTCCTGCCCCAAGCATCTGAACCTTCTTCAGAACCAGCTGGCCCAGTTCCCCCAAGTTGGCAGCCAGAAATTCCTCGTCATGAGCAGGCAGGTCCTGTCTGCTGAATGAAACAAATGCTTGTGTGCAGGGCTTTTTTTCTGGCACCTCTCAGGTGGATGCCATTGCCATTGTAAGAGAACAAGGGAGGCGTTCATGGTGAGTTCCGGCACCTCTTTTTCTAGAAAAATAGCGCTGCATGTGTTTATTAGGGCTTGGCCTTAATGGGCTCTGAGAGCAACTGTTTGCTGACCAAGATGGGAATGTTCTGAAATGCCATAGTTATTGACTTTGCAAGATGGAAGCCTGTGCTATACAGCTTTTTTGCTGACGTCCAATAGGGCCATGGGCTTCACTATGGTGGCCAAATGTCTGCTTTCTCAGTAGCATGACAAATAATTAGTTGCTTTTTCTGCATAGTCCACACACAATCTAGATGTGTTGCATTTCTCCTCACCCCGCTAAAAAGCACTTATTGAGAAACTGGTTTCATTCCGAAAATGAAGCAGGTTGGTTCTGCATTACCCTGCAGTGCCATATAATCATACAATTGTAGAGTCGGAAAGTGTGTCCATTTGTAGATGGCTCCAGCAATTGAGGAGGGGTGTGTGGCCACACCTGCCTAATTCCGTTGTGGGTGGACTAATAACCAAGATTGCAGTCACCGCTTCCTCCATCATTCACCTGGGCCATGTGCAGGGAGGAAGAGGAGTGGATAATTCTATCACAAGGGGGTGGGTTTATAATGTGTTTCAACTAATCACACCCCACCCTTGTGCACGGCAGGATCTAGAATCAATTTTGATTGAAAGCAGCATGTTGAAGATGAGCATGAACAGTTCCGGATTGAGATGAACTATATTTTTGTGCTCCAAACAGGTTAGTGTGTACGCAGCCTGACTATGCTATAGTTAATGACAGCCTACCTGGCAATAATCATTTGGCAGTGGGTGACGGAGCAGGTCTTACTCTGTGCACAGGAAATACTCATTAGGGACCAGGCTCCTCCTTTTCTGCTGGTTATCTGGGCAGTCCAAGATCTTTCTGCGTCCAAACCATCTGCTGCCTGTACCCAGAAGCTGGCTTTGATCACATCCACACTATAAATGTAAAGCATTAATACCACTTTAACAGTCATGGCTATAAACAAGTGTTTGTCATAAATATTTACCGTATCATATTCTGGTTGCCTAGGAAAAAGTCCTGGTTGCAGCATTAGAAGTGACTTGGGCTGACTGCTAGAAGTGTAAGTGGCTTATGTTCATAGATGAGCGACTAAATCTCTGTCACAAACTACTTTTGGGATTAATTCCAGAGAGGCAACTCCATTTGTCTGTTGTTGCAACAACAACAAAACACATCAAGGATCCTTGTGGCACCTCAGTGACTAACACTTTTATTCAATGAATTATTTACTTATGAGGAATATTTATAGCCCATCCTTTAGCTCAGCGGATGCCAGGGTGGGGTGCAAAATACAAAATGCAGTCACATAAAACAAAAATACAAACCATTGAAAGCCAGTTTAAACAATAAGAACACACACACATAATACAATGAAAATGCCTTTGCAAATAAGTAAATTTCTTACTTATAAGAGCCAGTGTGGAGTAGTGGTTGGAGACCAGGGTTTGAATTCCCCCCCCCCCCGCCTTGGTCATGAAGCTCACTGGATGACCTTTGGGCCAGTCACTGCCTCTCAGCCTAACTTACCTCACAGGGTTGTTCTGGGTGGGGATTAAACGAGGAGGGGGAGAACCACCGTTCGACCCCTTGAGTTCCTTAGAGAAAAAAGGTGGGATATACATGCAATAGATAAATGAATGAATAAAACTTGGCACCAAAATGATGGGAAGTGTCAGTTCGAGGCACACTTCCAAAGGGAAGGCCATCTGCAAGCAAGGCACCACTACAGAGAGGGCTCTTTCTTGCTTCATCACATCATGAGTGGAATGCAAAGGAGAGCTTTCTCTGCACATCTTACAGCACGAGTAGGATGAAACGGTGAGAGGATCTCCTTACTATGCCACAATCCATCCAGGTTAGTCTTTGCAACACCGTAAGGCTGTTTGTTGTTTACATCTTAGGGATGCGGTTCCTCTCCAGTTCTCCACCCCCTTGAGAATGCCACTGGTGCTTTGACTTCCTTTGAATTCCAAGCAGATAGGTTTGTTTTTATTCTAAACTGGCGGGCCTGTGATAGCATCATCACAATGATATGCAGAGTGTCACCATGTGGGTTAAAGCAATCACTTTTCCTGGGCCAACATCTCTTGGGAAGAAATACAAAGCAGTTGTTGTAGGCTGAAGAGGCTTAAATTTGTGTTTTCAACTCATACCACCCATATTAATTAACAATGTACATATTCCAGTCTAGTGAGGTAGGCAACCAGTTAATAAGCCTTCGCCACATGAAAGAAGCATGCATGATAGTGTTGTGACTTTTTAAAAAAATATAAAACTGTTGCTGTCTATCTATTTTGCTGTGATGTGGTGATTCCTTTATCTTTTTAAACACAGTGATTCCCAAACTTTTTTCTCCTCATAAACCACTTGAAAGTTGCTAAGCATCTTAAAAGGTAAAGGGACCAATGACCATTAGGTCCAGTCATGACCGACTCTGGGGTTGGGGCGCTCATCTTGCTTTATTGGCCGAGGGAGCCGGCGTACAGCTTCCAGGTCATGTGGCCAGCAGGACTAAGCCGCTTCTGGAGAACCAGAGCAGCGCACGGAAACGCCGTTTAACTTCCCGCTGCAGCAGTTCCTATTTATCTACTTGCACGTTGACATGCTTTCAAACTGCTAGATTGGCAGGAGCAGGGACCGAGCAACGGGAGCTCACTCCATCACGGGGATTCGAACCACCAACCTTTTGATCAGCAAGCCCTAGGCTCTGTGGTTTAACCCACAGTGCCACCCGTGTCCCTTCCGCTAAGCATCTTAGCAGATCGCTAAATAACTTCTTGGCCTGTTGTAGCAACTGCTGTACTAGATGGAGCATGATTATTACTAGCATTTTTTTTTACAGGTATGCTGTGGACCAGCTGAATGAAGCTTGCGACCGGGATCTTGACTCCGCTATTAACGGTAGATGAATCTCAAGCGGTGTTGGGCGAGTTTTAGCTAGTAAAGCTCAAGGATGTGGACAAGCTGCTTTGATCAGTCAGGGCAACTACAGTACTTGTATTCTGGACCCTTGCCCCTCTTGGCTAATACAAACTAGCAGGGAGGGGACAGCTGGCTGGGCCAGGGAAGTGATCAATGCTGCCTTGCAAGAGGGTGTGGTCCCTGCCCGCTTGAATGAGGCAGTGGCAAAACTCTCCCTGGATTTGGAAACTAAGTGCCGTAACTACCAGCCAATCTCCCCTTCTTGGGCAAGGTTCTTGAGCAGGTAGTTGTGGACCAAGTCTAGGCACTCTTGGAGGAAACAGATTTTCTAGATCCATTTCAGTTGGGGTTTGCGCCAGGTTTCGGCACAGAAACTGCTTTTGGGAGAGAGACAGGGGAAATGTGCTGCTGTTAATTTTCCTCAACCTCTCAGCAGCTTTTGATACCATCTACCATGGTACCCTCTGGAGCAGCTGTCTGAGTTGGGGGTGAGCTTTGCGGTGGTTCTGGTCCTACTTGGATGGCCATTTCAAGAGGGTGATGCTTCGGAAGTGCTCTTCGGCCCTGTGGATTCCTCAGCATTCAATTTTATCTCCTATATTGTTTAACATCTATATGAAATTGCTGCGTGGGGTTATCCAGAGTATGTTGTCAGCAATACGGTGATGACATACAGCTCTACGTCTCATTTACATCTACAGGTGGGGCAGTGCTGGATTGATGTCTTGCCTGAGTAATGGACTGGATGAGAGCCAACAAACTGAAGCTCAATCCAGATAAAACTGAGGCACTCTTAGTGGGTGGTTCCCTAGACTGGATGGATGAGAGGTTGCCAACTCTTGAGGGGGGTTACACTCTCTCTGAAGGAGTTGCCCAGGTGGTTTACCAAGACAAGATAGTTTGAGCATATGACACCGATCCTGGCCTGACAGCACTGGCTGCCAGTTAGTTTCCGGGCCCAATTCAAAGTGCTTGTTTTGACCTATAAAGCCTTAAACGGCTCAGGACTGCAATACCTCAAGGACCACCTCTCTCCATATGATCCAACCTGGACCATGAGATCATCATCTGAGCGCCTTCTTGGTGTGCCCCGTTCAGAGAGGTGCAGAGGGTGGCAGCACAAGAATGGGCCTTTTCTGTGGTGGCTCCCCATTTGTGGAATGCTTTACCCAGGGATGTTTGCATCTTCAGGTGCCAGGCAAAAACGTTTCTCTTCAACCAGGCGTTTGGCTTATTAACATTCTATGGTTTCTGTTTTAATGTGTTTGTGGGATGGGGGGATTATTGGTTTGTTTTTGTTCTATTATGCGTTTTGTGTTCTTATTTTGTATTTTTACATTGTGAACCGCCCTGTGATCTTCAGGTGAAGGGCAGTACAGTGGTACCTTGGTTTAAGAACAACTTAGTTTATGAACAACTTGGATTAAGAACCCTGCAAACCCGGAAGTAGGTGTTTTGGTTTGTGAACTTTGCCTTGGAATAAGAACATGTTCCGCTTCCTGTTGAGTGTGTTCCATTTGTAATATGAGTCTCCCGCTGCTATGGGAAACCACACCTTGGTTTAAGAACATACTTCCAGAACGGATTAAGTTCGTAAACCAAGGTACCACTGTATACAAATTTAATAAATAATAACATAAAGTTGTTCCATTGCACTAGATTGACAGAGCACTTCAATCCTTTTTAATTTTGCAAACCTAAATTTCCAATATGTGCTTGATTCCCTCCTGCAAAATAGTGATAGTCAAGAGGCATCCTTAGTTTATATATATTTGTTTGTTGTCTTAAGAGGATTTCTCTCTCTCTGAAAGGCAGGATATCATTTTTGTTAAATAAACAAAGCATTGTCAGGACTAGGCATGTTTAGCATTAATAAGATATTTGTCACACTCCTACTCGGAGCCGAGAACCGACAAAACATTTCAATGACTAGCATTGTCTGCAATCCTTGCAATGCCTTTTCTCTCTGGCAACACTTCCCCTTTCCCTTTGTCACATGTTTTCATTAGTTTAGTCAAGGTATGCATTTCATCACTCTGTATCAGAGTTTGTTGCATTTGTTAGCCTTCTTGGAACTTCTTGCCTTAGGCAGGTGCCTTCACTTTATTACTTTAGACGACTGCAGAAAACCGTTTTGTTTTTTTCAGCAAGCCTACCCACACAGGGACCCAGGTGGCGCTGTGGGTTAAACCACTGAGCCTAGGGCTTGCTGATCAGAAGGTCGGCGGTTCGAATCCCCACGACGGGGTGAGCTCCTGTTGCTCGGTCCCAGCTTCTGCCCACCTAGCAGTTCGAAAGCACGTCAAAGTGCAAGTAGATAAATCGGTACCGCTCTGGCGGGAAGGTAAACGGCGTTTCCGTGCGCTGCTCTGGTTCGCCAGAAGCGGCTTAGTCATGCTGGCCACATGACCCGGAAGCTGTACGCCGGCTCCCTCTGCCAGTAAAGCGAGATGAGCGCTGCAACCCCAGAGTCGGACAAGACTGGACCTAATGGTCTGGGGTCCCTTTACCTTTACCCACACATAAAATTCAGTTATCTATATTTGTTTTGTTTTATTAGAAGTTCTGCTCATTTTTATCTGTGTTTTATTGATTAATAGTTTATGTTTATTTAGGTTTGTTTCTTTTAACAGTCGTGGAATTTAGCTGTATTCTGTGAACAATTCTATCATGTACGCTGCTCAGAGAGCTTTGTGATTAAGAAGTCGACAAATATTTCTAATTAAATGAGTTCTATTTAAGTATTTTATTCCATTCATGAATCGTCAGCTACACTAGTCCCTCATCTGCCATTTTCGTCAATTATCAGGACTGGAGCTCCAAGTGGGATTTGAACTGGCAGTTCAAATGAGAGGGTCAAGCAGTGATTTACCGGTAGCCTGTGCACTAGCACCACTACTGAGCACCAGCCAAGTCAGGGATGTACTGCAAGACAATTAAACACACAACAAAAAACCATTTTTAATTTCACTGGCCAGATCAGGTCACATGAGAATCCACCAGGAAATCTGCCGTTGAACAAGCCCTATGCTCAGTGGTGGTCAAACTCTGTGGCAAGTGTGCCACAACAAGTCAAGCACAAAGCATGAGATTGTGCTACTCAAGGGCACACTATGGTGTCCAGTCCTTTCTGGTGTCCTGTGTACACACTCCTGTTTACTCTTTGTGGAGAGATTAGACGACGCCAGCTACTTCACAAGCATTTATGCTGATTTGTTTGCGGAGAGGTTAGACGATGTCACAACAAGCATCGTCTCACACTTTACAGTGCCATTTTCCAATCACTTTTCTTATCAGAAAAAGTCCAATCTTTTGGAACAGCACCAATTATAAGCTTTAATTGTGCAGCCTGAATTCACCAGGATGTGATTGAATACCACCAAAAAATAGTGACAGTCTGGAAGCTCCCTGAGTGAACCAACTAGCCGTTACACTTGGAGGCACAGGAATCTGCTCTGAAAATTCATTTTATGAATAGCAACATCAGACGCTGCATTCAGGAGCAGTGGAAATGAAAGGGGAGGGGCTGCTTAACCATTTCCACCATTTGTTCATGCACAATTATTCTTTCCTACACTACTCTTCTCTCAGCAGCTGGGGAGTGGTGGTGATGAGATAAGGTGATTCTGTATCTTTAAAATGTGAGGCAGCAGGTTCTGAGTGAAAAAATGCCAGAAAGGAAAATTGCTAAGCAGTCCCTCTCCAACCTATGCTGCAAACGCTAAGTTGTTATCCATTTAATTTTTTTAAAAAGCAAACAAACTAGAGTTTGATGAATACATCTCCTATGTAATGTCTAGTCTAGTAGGGGAAAATATTTCTGGGTGCTTGAGTTCCTTTGATCAGGGAAGCTTTCCTATAAATTACATCAAGCAAACACAAAGTGAGCATCAGCACTTCCTGACCCTCCAAGTGCCCCTATTTTCCAGGGATGTCCCTGATTTAGAGAAGCTTGCCCCAGTTTCTGGTTTGATGCCGGAATGTCCTGCTTTTCCTTAGGACGTTCCTATTTCCATGGGAGAAATCTTTGAGGGTATGCGCTTCCTTATTGTGAAGTCCTGTGAACAGCAGGTGGCTGTGATTATATAACATATGCAGGTGAAACAGACTGAATCACCTTCATATAATACACTCCGCACGCATCCTCATCTGTGACTGGGCACACCTCGGTCACTGCACTTGCAACACACTCTAATCTCCTGAGTGGAGCACACAGCTTATTCGTAAAGCAGGGATGGATCCAGCGACATATCACTCAACAGCTGTGGGTCAATTTGGCAGGAGGTGGGACTCCCTACCTGTCAGTCACTGGATGTTGCCCTGGTGTCAGGTGAAGCGTTTTCCTTTGCAGACCAGCTTGAGAAACCCTTCCTTTGCCCTTGGAGTTTGACATCAACATGTGCAGCTGATAGGTGGCAGGTGCTGCAAGCCTCATGGTTTGTTTTCAGACTTGAAGAGCAAAGGAAGTGTTTCCCTTTACACTTCTCTTGCCCACGCTTCAGAACCAGATGATTCCAGCAGAGCTAGCTCCTTTGCGGTTGTGTCTTCACCTGCCCCACACCTGGTGTCACACATACCTGGTAATGGCAGGTATGTGGGCAGGCTGGCATGGTTTGGGAAAAACTGCCTTGTGAGCCTAATTAGGATACTTGCTGGACTTAATTTGCCTTGGGGCCAGATGTTCCCCACCACTGTCATAAAACCTATGTTTTGTACTCAGAAGTTTCAGTTCCTGACAACTCCACCTGACAGATCCCTGTAAGAAGGGTTGGAAAGTCTACCTGGGACAGTCATGCCAATCAGAGCACACAATACTCTGCTAGACAGAACAATGACCTGATTGGTGTAATGACAGCCCCCCTCCCAAGCAGAGTTGGTGTGCTAAGAGGGCCTTGCACCCCTACCCTACCCCACAAACAAGGAAGAGAGTTTTTTAAGGTTTCTGCTTTGCTTTTCAGGTTCTGGGATGCTCCCACGAGATCTTGCAGCGTCATGCAAGTTCCTGCAAGAGCATCCCAGAGTCTGGTAAGCAAGGCAGAGAGCTTAACAGCTCTTTCCACTCTGGGAAAACCCTGTGCCAAAAGAGCTTTTAAGCTCTCCACCTTCCAGCATTTAAATTGTTTGATTTCAACTGACCGGCCTCCAACCAGGTAATTGAAAATGCACAAGTTAAATGCAGTTGTACTGGATTGTTAATTTGCAAATGAGCAAGCCATGCTAGTACCGGTATCCATTAGGATCATTTCTCCCAGTCACTTGTAAAGCATTCTCCTTTGCTGGCCAAACAGTCAAAACTAGAGTGGACAGATGCCAAAAAACGAACAGGGCTCTTGCACCTTTAATAGTGATATGGATGGGGCTCCTGCACCTTTAATTGTTGCATAAAATAGATAATTTCATCCAGTGCAACTCATCATGCACTATATACCTGCTGGAATTCTCTCTTCTACATGACTAGTGAACATGCCCTCTTTTCTTTGTCACCTGGCCACCCTATTCAAAACCTTTCTAAGCTCTCCCCTACTTCTCCAGCCAGACGAGGCTCTCTCATTCATTGTAGTAGTCGCTACTGTATATTTCTAAATGAATCAAATATTACAAAAACAGCATCCATCTCCACTCCTCTCTCCTCCATATGAAGCCAAACCCAAGTAGTGTTTTCTCAGAAGGTCTCACATCTCAGGAAAGTGGGGAGAGCACATAACAGTATTTTCAAATCGACTGGGCCAAATCTGCAAGCAATTGTGATGCAGTGACAAGCCTCAGGAAAGGTAATTTGCTTAAAGACAATGGATGATTCCAAGATGATAAGAACTGTTTGGAATTTTATTAGCATGATTTATGTTTCCATTGAAGGATGCATCAAGTGGGTGTGTCTGATGTTTGAACTCCTAAGTCAATTTTAAAATACCAATTACAGACTTGCCCTAAAGAAAACAATCTAATGAGCTGTTTTTTACCTAATTGGATTTACAGTACAGTCTTCCATGTGTGTACTCAGAAGCAAGCACCACTGAGTTCGATGGAACTTATATCCAGGTATATATCTTTAGGATTACACCCTAATTCATATTAATTGAGGCAGTGATGAGGGACCTGTGTATACCCCCCCCAAGTGTCCCGGAAGACAGGGACATCCTGGGGTGTTTTTTTTATCATGAGCAAATGGTAGCTGTTTTGCTTGCTGTGACCTCACTCAATTTCCCCCCGAAAAAATGTGAAATTGCAGGAGATTACAGCACCCCAAACTCTTGCGATAAAACAGTTGAATCTGGCATGCTGGATTTTGGCTTCAAAGTGTTGAAGGGTATGCCTGTGGACATCAGATGCTTTTGGACCCAACTCCCATCAATCCCAGACAGCATGGCCAACAGCCAGGGAAAGTGGGAGTGGTTGTCCCACAATATCTGGAAGGCCACAGGTTTCCCCATCCCTGAGTTAAGAGGCAGCCAAATCTCAAGAGTACAAAGGCCTGGAAGGTCTGTATACTACATCCAGAATCAGAGGCGGCATGAGTCTGAATAGCTGAGTAGCTGAAGCTCACAAACAGGGGAGTGCTCTTGCTCTCGTGTCTCACTCCCCTCTAATTGTCTCTTGAGCCCACAGACTGCAGCAAACAGAGGCAGGATGTTGTGTGGCTTGGCAGAGGTTATTCCCCAACTAACCCAGCAAGGAAATCGTTTTTCTGGGAACCTTCAGTCACACACCACACAAGTCCCTCCAAGCTAGCCGCTGGTGTTCTCCCTTGCTTCAGCCTGAAAGCACACCCATTCCGGTGCAGGAACCCAAGGCTCTTTCTCAACCACCCAGTGACTCCCCAAGCCAACGTTATCCTGGCGTCTAAGAAATGGGCAGGTAGGAAGAGCATGCAAGAGGAAGGGAGAAGGTGACAAAGAGAGATTATGGGCACAGTAATTACACATAATAGCATTCCACACATTAGCATCAGGAAAATAAAGTAATTTTAAGAGATTAATTCCTGAATGATGCCTGAGCATCCTTTTTAGGAGCATCCCATCATCCTCGCTGCAGTGTTAACTGCTTCATTGCCCAAAGGACTGGCACATTTTAATTTTAAAGAAAATTAAGCTGGTCAGATGCAAGGTCTAAAAAGACAAAGTGGCCCCTTGCTTGATTTAGTACATGCCAAATGGTCACTTGTAATGTGGCTGTATGCAACATACTTCTTCTCCTCCTCCTCCTCCTCCTCCACCACCACCTTCTTCTTCAATTTATATACCGCCTTTTATCCAACGATCCCAGGGCGGTGTACAACATTTAAAAACATAAGCATTTCAGCTAGAGTAGTCCAGCAAACAGAAAGATGTATTTGGATGCAGTTTCAGTCTCAGCGGTGCACAAGAGCTATTTTACATATCTACTAAAGACCTCGTTGGCAACCATTTGTTACGGGGAGGGGATGCAAGCCCAGTATATTGCTTCCCCCCCCCCAAAAAAACCCATTTCCTTCACTTCCCATGTGTACCTCCCAAATCAATCCACATAGATTATCATTGCTCAGCGCCATTTCAGGATGTTTGCAGGTCTCGGTGTGAAAGTGATCCTTGATGGTTTCGTGGTCGAGATTTGGTGAGCTCACCTTTGCAGACCAGTTACAGGTAGCCGTGTTGGTCTGCCATAGTCAAAACAGAACAAACAAACAAACAAACAAACAAAATCCTTCCAGCAGCACCTTAGAGACCAAGCTCATACCAAGAACAAACTTAGTTGGTCTCTAATGTGCTACTGGAAGGAATTTTTTTATTCATTTTGCTTTGCAGACCAGAATGGGTTCCCAGTCAGGACATGGCAACTCGGGGAAGGGGCTGTAGCTCACTGCTAGGACGCAGGACTGGCTCCAGACATTTTGCCGCCTGAGGCAAAGGGCAAGATGGCGCACAAACACAACCCATTCCACATACAGATGCTGACTGGACTCGCAGCTGAATCTTACTTCAACACATGTGATGGGATGAAGAAATGGTTAAGTGGAAGATTTATAAACACAACTGAGCTACTTTTGCCCAGATTTTTATTTTTGTATGGGAGGAAAAAGCAGCTGGACGGGGCATGTTTCAGGTGAAAAAATAGCTTTACAGCTTCTTCCCTGCTCACCTTTCCTCCACTCCTGGTTGTAGCCTCTAAGAGCTGCTTTCATTTTTAAAAAAAATCAAAGGAAAAATTACACAGAAATCTGGGTAATGTGTGCTTTGGCATCAAAGCACCTCTTTAAGCAGACTTTTGAAGAGGGGTGAAGGTTTGAATTTATGCCGCCACTGCTGGTTTTATTTGCAAATTGAACTCTCCATTTTGTTTTATGTTGTTTTCATGTTATTGATTAATGTTGGTTATATTGTGTATGTCTCCACCCTGGAACCTTTAGGTGAAGGGCAGATTAGGGATACTTCAAATAAAACAAACAAACAGACAAACAAACAAACAAACTATGCTTCATACCAGGTAACTAGTGACCGGTCAGCTTGATGTTGATACTAGGAAAGGTCCTGGAACAGATAATTAAAAGGTCGGTGTGTGAGCACTTAGGGAAAGATGCTGTGATTACTAGGACCCAGCTTGGGTTTCTCAAAAGCAAGTCATGCCGGAGGTATCTCATTTCTTTTTGCAAGTTTGGTGGATCAGGGGAATGCTGGTGTCAGGGACTGGCAGGATGCTGATGTGTGCGCAATGGGGGAAGTGCGGTTGTAATCTGACTTGGGAGAGGGGATCCGTGATTTGTGGGGAACTGTACCGGCCAGGAGGCAAAAGTCAGGGGCAGGGGAAGCTTCAGATCAGACAAGTGATGGGCCAGGTGCGTCCCCACTTTCTCTTGCACCATTGTCTCCCAGAACCAGGAGGGGTTTGAAAAGCGAAGAGAGAGGACATTGCCTCGCAGGTGTAGTCTCTGGCTGTGTGCGTGCAGCTCATCAGGGGAAGGTACATAAACTGGCTGAGACGGGGTGGTCCCCTGTTGCTGCAACTGCTCCATAGAGTGTGGACCGGGAAATAGCTGCTTGGGGCTTGACTAGCGTGGATAGGTATCTGAAGATGTAGAAACGATTGTGTTATATTTGACAATAAAGAGCTAACTATCTGCTGTGTGCATTCCCTTGGCTGGGGAGCACCCTTGATTACAGCAAGGCTTTTGACAAAGTCCCCCATGATATTCTTGTGGAGAAGCTGGTAAAGCGTAGGCTGGACGGGGCAACCGTTAGCTGGATTTGCAGCTGGTTGACTGACCAAACCCAAAGAGTGCTCACTAATAGTTCTTTGTCATCCTAGAAAAAAAAGTAACAAGTGGGGTGCCGCAGCGTTCTGTCCTAGGCCCGTTGTTGTTCAACATTTTTATAAACAACTTGGATGAAGGAATTGAGGGGATGCTCATCAGATTTGCAGATGACACCAAATGGGGAGGGCTAGCTAATGCCACTTGGAAGATGGAGAAAGCATGTTTTCTTTTGCAAAAGAATACTTTTGCAAAATACTCCAAGAATACTTTTGCAAAATACTCCAAGTTTAGTCATCTGGAGAAGATGCTTCATGGTTACAGGTGAATAGGTGAGTAGCTACTTGCTACCCTAGATTCGAGACATTCACATTACTTCTGTAGAATATATAGAAGCCTAGTGGTTAAAAATACCCCATGGTTTTCAACCCAAACATATTTTCTTGGAATCACCTACCACTGAAACCAAGAGGATTTACATCTCAGTCAACTCATTGACAGTGCAGACTTAACCATGTCTACTCATTCCTAATGTGGCTCACTCCTAGTGCGTTTGGGAAGGCATCCATAGCCTGCTAGTCAGTGTGGTCTAGCGGTTAGAGAGCTGGACTAGGACCTGGGAGACTAGGGCTGAAATCCCCACTCAGCCATGAAGCTCACTGGGTACCCTTGGGGGCCAGTTGCTCCCTCTCAGCCTAACCTACCTCACAGGGCTGTTGTGAGAACATAATCAAAAAGGGGGGAAGAGAACCCTGCACTCCTTGAGTTCCTTTTCAATGTTTTTAGTGATTCTTGTTTTCATCTATAAGCCATCTTGAGTCCCGTCAGTAATAATAATAATAATAATAATAATAATAATAATAATAATTATTATTATTATTATTATTCCTAGGAGGAAAGGGAGTAGATAAATGTCATAAATATATATATATATATATATATATATATATGTCCCTGCAGATGAGCCTCTCCACCCCCGCCCCCCGCCCATATGCACCAGTCAGACACAACAGAGAGCTAATTGTTATTCCCAGGCAAGTTCACGTGCTTTTACCACATCCGCCTCCTACATATGGGCACATTCCAGGTGATTCCATTAGTCAAGTCTGCCACTTCCCCCTTCTTTTGCCAATCCCGCAAGTCAGCAAGACAGGGCAGTTAGGAGAGGCACCTCAGCCCTCAAGTGTTGCTGCTGGAAAGGCCTGGCTGGAGTGTTGTGCAACATAACTTTGGTTCTTTAATGCAATCTCCTTACTCCGCCAACATGCTTTACATTCGCAAACCAAGAGTGCATAACTCAGGAGATCTTAACAGTGAAAGCGTAACAACTCACCCGTTAAATGATTCTGAGCGATCTGTTGTTGCTTAAGGGCAAGGCTCGTGATCAAAGTCCCACCTTCCAAGAATTACTTGCAAAAGACCAGGAGCACTTCCAGAATAACACTATTTTCAGGTGGGATTCAATCGCATACCAGTAAATTGAGGCTACACGGTTATAGTTGCTTTGCTACTCGAGTGCAATAAACCCACTTCCTCAAAATATTGGGCTTTACACAATAAGGAAAGTGAGAGGGGAAACACACTAGAACAGGGGTCAGCAACCTTTTTCAGCCGTGGGCCGGTCCACTGTCCCTCAGATCATGTGGTGGGCCAGACTATATTTTGGGAAAAAATAATGAACGAATTCCTATGCCCCACAAATGCATTTTAAATGAAAGCACACATTCTACTCATGTAAAAACACTCTGATTCCGGGACCGTCCGCTGGCCGGATTTAGAAGGCGATTGGGCCGAATCCGGCCCATGGGCCTTAGGTTGCCTACCCCTGTGCTAGAAAGTGCAGGATAACTGGTGAAAAATCATGTAGCCTCCCTACAAAAGTCATGTAACCATCCCTGGCCATTGGTCATGCTTGCTGGTGCTGATGGGAGTTGTAGTTCAGCAATGTCTGGAGGGCAAAGGGTTCCCAACACCTGTTGTATAATCTGCATGCAAACTTTGCACAAATTAGCGTGAATGCAGGATGCCTGAGAGACCCTGAGAACCAAACACAAGCCTGCTGGATCAGGGCAATGGCCCACCTGTCAGCAAATACCCCGCCTGGGGCAGTTTGTGAGACTGCCCCAAAGCCAGAGCAAAGCTGTGTGCGCACATCCCCGGCTACAGAGAGTAGTCCGATGGCACTGTCATATGTGATTGTTCCCCAGCATGAAGAACAACACACACAAGCCATGATTAAGGCTAAACTATTTATTATAGGAAAAGTGCAGAGAGAATCTCTGCTTCCATCCTCAGTAAGACAGAGCTGGCATAAAACATCCATCCATCATCAGGTCTAGCCAGAAGAGAGAGCACAAAGGCTAAAATTACAATAGTACAGTGAAATGTAAACATTCCATGTAGGAAAACAGATAAGGCAGCTTTCTCAAGGCTTAGTGAGATAGGCAAAAGTCAGACCGGCCTCGCTGCAGCTGTTTGCCGCTCGGCTTGGACAAAAATCATAACACCACCTAGTCCAGCATCCTGTTCTCACAGAGGAAACCAAATGCATGCAGGAAACCCGCAAGCAGATGTCTGTAAACACACACACACACACACACACACACACACACACACACACACGTGTGTTTGGTTTCCAGCATCTGATATTCATAAGCATTATAGCCTCTGACCATGGAGGCAGGGCATAGCCATCCTGAAAACAACCAAAGACATGTTTTTAAAACCAAGAACGCTCCAACTCATGACAGTACAGTTTGAGGGGAACTTTGATTCAGAAAAGGGACTTTTTTATGCTCAGGGACACTAGTCGTGGTCAGCAACTCGGTGGAACGGAGGCAGATTCTGTGCTTGTGCAACATTAATATGGCCAGCTTTTTTCTGGCCCTGCGCCTATGCCGTTAGAAGCAGCCTGGCATGCAGAAATGTAGCAGCTGAAGCTTTTCCTAGCATAGAGATAAAAGAACGGGAAAAGCTCTGCCTGTTGTATTTCTGCAAGCCAGGCTATTGCTAAAGCGTATGGGAGAGAGTTGTAGTTAAAAAAAAAAAAGTTTGGCAGCCATAGATGTCTTGCAGCTAAGGGACGGAGGGTGGGGCACATTTAAAGATGAAGCTGCCTAATTCACACTTTCCACAATAATAATAATAATATATAATAATAATAATTTATTATTTGTACCCCGCCCATCTGGCCGGGTCCCCCCAGCCAATAACACACCAACTGAAACAGAGTAATTTTGCAATGCAGTTCTTCCCATACTGGAGTGACCTTGTTACCATCCGTCTGTCTCGAGACAATGGAAGAATGTGCCATTAGGGGCAAAGCCTAACCATTGGAGACTTATAGTGCCTGATGGGACTGCAAAGGCCAATATGGGAGAGACATGTTTTGTTGCAGCTGGGGCAGAGGAAGGCGCCCGGTTTTGCTGCTACAGACGCACTATAGCGTTTCTCCTCTCTGCTCTCCTCCCAGAGGTCACTTCTCCCCTGGCCACTGCTATGGGTGCATGAACTGCCTTGTCTCCAAGTGCTGCAATTAATGTTGCCAACCTCCATGTCACATTTGCAGACATCTTTGTAACACAGAGTTCTGCCTGAAGCCAGCTCCCCACAGAGCACATCCTTGGGGATCCCTCCATCTTCAATTCTGTGGACATGACTAAGCCAGCATCGATGTCTCCGAGGCAGGAGTGTGAGCACACAAGGAATGTGGGCATCTTTCTTTGCCCTGCCATATGATGCCCCAATTCTTCCCGACACAGTGCATATGGAAGGCTTGGAGATGTCGCTGCTGTTGGGTAGAAGCTGCCCACAATTCGCTTCCATAAATGTGTGCTCAACACACAATGGACCTTGGTGCTGGTCATCAGCATCACATTCTCCCATACAAATGCATGTACAGTTTTGCATCGTACATCTGGTCCTCATTCCGGAAGTCCTTATTTCGACTCCTATTAGGCTCTTCATTTCGGCTTTACATACAAAACGCTCTCCTTGAATTTTTGGATGCGGATTTATATTCAATGTATTTGGTATTTTGTGTGCCTTATATTATACATAATATCATACTACACATATTATTGTGAGTTTGAATCTGTATCTTTGTTTGAAATTATAATTTTTGTTTTAATCTGCAACTGCATTTAAGACTGTAATTCTTAACAGAATATATACCTTATTTGATTTTGACTCACGAGTAGATATTATTTCTTTTGTTGAAACTTCGGGCCAGAGTTCTTGGTATAGCTATTTATTTCTGTACAGTGGAAATAGCATCAAAATGTCCAGTACATTAGGGGAAATTGCTTTGCAAAATATGTAAATTAGGAGAAATTACATAGAAACATGTGCATACAGTATTTGGAGAAATTCACACTAATGATCTGGTGAATTTTCAGGCGGGCTTCTTCCCCCCCCCCCCTTGCAAACTGATGTGAAAATATGGAGAATGGGAAATGAGAAATCATCATGGACAGGTTTGCTCATCCCTAGATGCCACACATCCTGCTCACGGTTTTGAATGAGTCGCTCGTGGTCATTCCAGTGTTTCTTGCATCTACTCCTGGACATTGAGAGAAAAGAAGTATTCCCTTATGTTGTGAACTGCCCTGAGATCTCCAGATGAAGGGCAGTATTATACAAATTTAATAAACAAAACAATAATTTAATTCTTTGCTGGTATGACAAGGAAAAAAATATGGGAGTCTCCGAACTCTGAATCAGTGAAATAAATGTCTTCTTCCTGACTCACATTCCAAGGAAGGAAGATGGTTTCTTACCCACCACAACCTCCTCCCGCTTCTGCAAGCGTCTAACTCCATCCCTCGCCGAGCTTGAATTTCTACTTGACACCAAGTAATTATTATTTTGATTGGAGAAGGTTCCACTTTTAATGCAGCTCAGGGTGTTACTCATGGCATTCCACCCCCCACGAACTCATGGTAGCAACCGAAGGCATGTGAGGGATTAAATAAAGAAGCCAAATGGATGCCTGCACGTGTGTGAGAGAGCCAGCAGAGCAGGAGGACACAAGAAGAGCTGGGGAAGAGGGATCTTCCATGAGAACAGGAGAAGGACAGTGAGAGCAAGGATCAAGACGTTTAAATGAATTCGAAGGGGAGGAAAACCCAGGCAGAGGAGAACGCAAAGGTAGGAACATCCGCGACTTTATCACAATACACCTTGGAACACCCTTTGCCAATCTGGAGCCTTCCGGGTGTTTTAGACTGGCTGGGGCTGATGGGAGCTGTGGTCCAAAACATCTGGAAGACCCCAGATGTTTGGCAAAGGCTGCCAGAAGAAGGGCATTTTTCACATTCTGTTCCAACCGGCTACGTTTCGAGCAATCGTATCTTATATCTGAGATATATCCTGCACTGGGAGCCATTGTTGAAAAGAAGGCTGTCCGCTGCCAGATGATGAATGAAATGCACATCTCAGCTTATAATAACTTTTAAACTTTATTTAGTTAATAGGGGGGAATTTGCAGGCTGCTAACCTTTAGCAAGGGGACGCGGGGGGCGCTGTGGTCTAAACCACTGGGCCTCTTGGGCTTGCCGATCAGAAGGTCGGCGGTTCAAATCCCCGTGACGGGGTGAGCTCCCGTTGCTCAGTCCCAGCTCCTGCCAACCTAGCAGTTTGAAAGCACGCCAAAAAGTGCAAGTAGATAAATAGGTACCGCTCCAGTGGGAAGGTAAACGCCGTTTCTGTGCGCTGCTCTGGTTTCGCCAGAAGCAGCTTAGTCATGCTGGCCACATGACCCGGAAAAACTGTCTGCGGACAAACGTCAGCTCCCTCGGCCATTAAAGCGAGATGAATGCCACAACCCCAGAGTCGTTCGCAACTGGACTTAACTGTCAGGGGTCCTTTACCTAACCCTTAGCAAATATCCGTAGAGTACTACAATATACATGCAATAAATAAAACAGATTTTTAAAACCCAGAAATCTGATACTGAACAGTTTCAGGCTGTTTAGGGTTTAATATCCAGTGTATTTAAAGAAAGTATGGTTTATTCTACCAGATGCTTACAGGTGAACTGTTCCTCCTAGCTCTATTAAAACTGATGGGCTTCTGAATGACACTTTGAGACTTCTGCATTGAATGGAACGCTCCCATGCACTTCCTTCAGATTAACACAGCCCTAATACATCAGTACAAATTGTCCTTATTTATCAGGCGAAGACTCTGGCTTGTATACAATGCTGCACGAGCGGAGTTTTGCTCTTACGACAGGACTGCCGTTTCTTTCCATCCTACTGTGTGCCACCCAAATCTGCTCTTTGTGTGGGGGTGTGGGGGGTGTCCTCCAATCCTCTGGAGTGGATTTTGAGGGGCTGGAGGGGAGGGGAGTTGAAGAAGACGGTCTGTTGCATGAACATATGAAGCAGAGCTGCAGCATTGGATCAAACCCCTTGTGTTCTTATACCCACCTGTGCAAATAGTACTGTTATACCAGGGGGGGGGGACTTGTGGCTCCTCAGGTGTTGCTGGACTCCCAGCTCTAACCACCCCTGGCTACTGAATTGTTCTGTCTGGGGCTGGAAGGAGTTGATGGCAGCTGGGCCACCGGTTCTTCATCCCCTACAATATATTGTTACTTCACTAGGTGGCACTGGACTTCAGACAGTGGCCTCAAAGTTGGGCAGCTTTCAAAGGGGATGAGTCAAAATTCCTGGAGGAAAAACTTTCAGTGGCAACTAATCATGTAAGCCTCCTGTATCAGAGGTAGTTGTACAACTGTACAGTAAAAACCATTTTTAAAAGTTAAAAGCAGACATGAATCATGGTAGAAATACGTGTTCTTAATTGCCTGCATAGGCCTGGAGGAATAGAAAAGTTCCCAGCAGGAGTTTAGAAGTTGAAACGTTTGAAATACAGTGGTACTTAAGTACTTAATTCGTTCCGGAGGTCTGTTCTTAACCTGAAGCACCACTTTAGCTAATGGGACCTCCTCCTACTGCCGTTGCGCCGCCAGAGCACGATTTCTGTTCTTAGCGGAGTTCTTAACCTGAAGCGTACTTAACCCGAGGTACTACTGTATTTATAAAAACCACCCTTCCTCCAAAGGTGTTTGGGGAGACTTAAAACAAATATATATAAATATCATAACACAAACAGTATAAGCAGGATGCCTCTGAATGTCGATAACTGGAGGGCGGCAGCAGGGGGCGCTGTTGTGCTCATACACTGCTTGGGGGATTCCTATGGGAATCTGGTTGGTCACTATGGGATGTGGGGTCTAGGCAGGCCTTTGTTCTTATCTAGCTACAGGATCTCCTTTCTTTTTTACATAACTGACCAAAAAAATATATGATGTTTTACAAAGGGACGCTTGCTTTATCACCATATATGATTAACATTCCCCTCCCATCTTATGAGTTTGCTAATACATATTATATTAATACTATTAAATGATTACAGATTGAATTTATATCCTGCCCTTCCTTGCGAAGGAGCCCAAGGCAGCTTTACTTATCGTACAAGCGTCCCCTCACTTATGCAGCCCCCACACACATAAGTGAAATCACGCCAAGTGAGGAGCACCCTCTAAACACCCTCTCTGTTGCTCTCTTCAATCTATACCAAAAAATACTGTATCCGAAATTATCCGCAACTAGAATCGAAGCTCTGGGGCCAGCAGGAGGCCAGAGGACGTGCAGGAAAGCGGCTGTGGCAGCTGTGCTACCCCGCACACCAGCTGTTAGGTGGGGAGGCTGAGCAGTGCAAACAAAGCCCTGCTGCATCTCTGGTCTCTTCGGGGCTTCCTCTGCCCTCACTGACGTCTTCTTCGGGCTCCAGGGAGGGTCTCCTGGCAAGCCACGAGGACTCTCCAGCTCTCTCCCGCTGTTTCCAGGTTTGGATCGAATTATTTCATTTCTTTCCCAGTGCCGTGAGCATAAGCCGGCGTGTGTAAGTGCAGGGGGCAGGGGCCTGTATTCATCAATGTATTTACGATGACTTGATGAACTTACTCGCAACACTGGTATTCAAAATAAAACCATAAAGCTTAAAAAAATATCTCAGCCCATTAAGTGTTTCGACTAAGGAAACACTTTCGACCAAGGACAGCCCCTTCGATTCTTCCTTTTGTGTCAGATGGCAAAGTAACAAGGAAGACTTCCGTAGATTAAAGCAGGGGTGGGGAACTGGATTATGAGTTTGACAGGTGTGGATGGCTCCGCCCACCTATCAGTCACCTGATCTTACAATGACACCCAGTGACCTTTTTGACCTGCTGATGGTCAGGGTCTTGTGAACCCCCTTTCAAAGCACTATCTTTGATCCCAGGCATCTCCAGGCAAGGGGCTGGAAGTTTTCCCTCTTTGGAAAGCTGGAGAGCTGATGCCAGCCAGTGTGGACATTGCTGAGCAAGATGGACCAACGGTCTGACTCAGTGGAAGGCAGCTTCCTATGTTCCTATCTCGGCTTATTAAGCAAAGCTATGATTGTCCGGAAGGGATGTGGGTGCCGCTGTGGGTTAAACCACAGAGCCTAGGGCTTGCCGATCAGAAGGTCGGCGGTTCGAATCCCCGCAACGGGGTGAGCTCCTGTTGCTCGGTCCCTGCTCCTGCCAACCTAGCAGTTTGAAAGCATGTCAAAGTGCAAGCAGATAAATAGGTACCACTGCAGCGGGAAGGTAAACAGTGTTTCTGTGTGCTGCTCTGGTTTGCCAGAAGTGGCTTAGTCATGCTGGCCACATGACCTGGAAGCTGTACGCCAGCTCCCTTGGCCAATAATGCGAGATGAGCGCCGCAACCCCAGATTCGGTCACGACTGGACCTAATGGTCAGGGGTCCCTTTACCTTTACGATTGTCCGGATGCAGCCACTGCGAGGAGCCTTGAAAAATGAAGGCGCCATATGAGCTGCATCTGTGCTCCTCAGATCAGCGGTGGAACGAGGCAGCAATTTCCATCCAGTAATGCGTTTGTCACAATCATTTTTGCTACAGGTCAGCTTCCGCTAAAACCTAAATTATTTGTCTCGCTATCCACTGTGTCTGAAACTAGCGTTATTTGTGTAATTAAGCACTTCAATGGAGGAGAATCATAAAAAACCAATGCAGTAAATAATGTAATTATTTGCATAGCATTTGCGGACAAAAAAACAACAACACCGAATACCATGAATATTCGATCGGGCAATTTCCAATACTGACCTCTGTCAATGGCGTGCAATTTGCGTTCCTGTTTCCATTTCCCCTCATTCCGGGAATTTGAAAGTTGAAAAATTCAATGCGCCCTAAAGTCTTACGTTCTGCTGTGGCAAAGTTACTAACTTACGAAAGTTCATGTAAGTTACCGTTGACGTTATGTTATTCCACCCCGTTCATTTCAGCACAAAGGAAACACACTGCATTTGGGAAAGGGGGATAAGCACAATCAATTATGCATCGTTTGCATATGATTTGCAAGTGCCAAATAGATTGATTTCTCTTTGGGACACCTGTTGGGGCGCCAGAGTCCATGCTACGAATTACAGGGAGCCCTAATGAAAACGAAAGCTTCTTCTTTAGAAAGATGCGTATTAACACAGGAGACTGAAATAATCACAGAAATTGGCAAAGGATGTTTTTCTGCCCTTGGGCACCACGGCACTTGTGTGAACCCCGTGTCCCTTACCGGGGAGGCCAAGTCCGCCCCCACATTCCCCCTGCCTGTTGCAACCCAGCCCATGAAAACAGGTCAGGGGAGGTTTGAGGGAGCTCCTGCAATCCTCAGCCCGCAGAAGAGGGGTGGAGGCTGCGAGGCAGGAATGTTCCCCAACTGCCTGCCTGCCTCCTTCTCAAGTACAAGGAAGGATCCTGAAGGGAATAAAGCACGGTTCCCTCTCAGAGCTGTGGCGAGAGCATCTGGAGCAGGGGACTCGCAGCCTTCTCGGCACTTCCGAGTGCCGAGGCCACATGAGGATTTTTAGACCCTGAGAAAGTTTGGCTTTGCTGACACCAAAAGGCCCTTGATATGATCTAGGGTAAGTCTGGAGGTGCTTCTGGGTTTGCGCCTGTTAGATGGGAAATTTGGTAGCACCGCAGATGCACCTCGCCGCGCATGCCCTTTGGGCGAGTGAATGCAGCCGGCCATTTAAGCGAGGCGTCGCTTACTGCAGCGCAAGGGCCCTCGGAGGGCGAAAGGGTTGGTCATCCAATTCGGCAGAGTGACGTGCCCACCCTCAGGCACAGTTTGTGGTGCCGTTCAGAAAGGCGTGAATAATTGGTTATTAAGGGCGTCCTATATTTTACCACTGGGAGTGGATAATAATAATAATAATAATAATAATAATAATAATAATAATAATAATTTATTATTTATACCCCGCCCATCTGGCTGGGTTTCCCCAGCCACTCTGAGCGGCTTTCAACAGAACATTAAAATACAACAATCTATTTAAACATTAAAAGCCTCCCTAAACAGGGATACACCACTCGGGCAGGAGGACTGTCACCAAAATGTAATGGAGAAGGTGCCTCTGGGTAAGGCAGTTGTTCACGCCACGCTGGCAAATGGCAAAGGCAATTTTACCACGCTCTAGCTCAGGGGTAGGCAATCTAAGGCCCTGAGGCCGGATACGGCCCAATCGCCTTCTGGACGGTCCGGGAATCAGCATGTTTTTACATGAGTAGAATGTGTCCTTTTACGTATTTAAAATGCATCTCTGGGTTTTTTGTGGGGCCTGCCTGGTGTTTTTACATGAGTAGAATGTGTGCTTTTATTTAAAATGCATCTCTGGGTTATTTGTGGGGCATAGGAATTCATTCATTTATTTTTTTTCAAAATATAGTCCAGCCCACCAACTGAGCTAAATGAAATGAAATTTCCCCAGCCAGCAACTTGGGGGGGGGGGGACCTTCACCTGCTGTATTTCTGCCTGTACCACAGCTGTTTAAAAGCACAGGCCAGCCTGAATAGCGGCTAATGGTGCTTGTAGAGTCAGGTATGCAAACGTAATGATATTTGTTATTTATGTATTCTGAATATTTCCATGCCGCTTTCCAACCACGCTAGCAGTAGAGGGCAGCAGAGAAGGATGCGAAAGCAGGAAATTCTCTCTTAATCGATACGCTCTTGTCATTGGTAATTAAAATCCTGGCGTCCCATAATGGCCCTGAAAACTGGGACACCTCCTCCGCAGCCTTAGTCATGCTCTATTCTTCCCGGCTGGAAAGGAAAGACAGCGGCTGAGGAGTGTGGCTGCCGCACCTGATTTTCTGAGTGTTTTTCTGTCATTCTGTAGCATTTCCAGCTGGTGCGGTTAATTATGCCTTTGCATCACCCAGCTCTGATGAGGCCTGCCCACTCTGAGCACTTAAAACTTCCTTTGCCTTTTCCCTTCTCCTTGCTCTTTTCCCTTATGCTCCTAACATGAGCACAAGAGCCATACTTCATTAGACTGACATCCCCATCAGTCCCTGTATCCTGCTTCCAACAGTGGTCAGCTGAATTTCTTTCCCTCTTTTCCCCCTAGTTTATTTTTTATTGGTTTTCAAATTATTATAGAACCACAGAGATGAACAATTAAAAAAACAACCCACAATATATCCAACTAACAACAGGGCACACATAACCTAAGCGTATTAAGTAGTAACACCCAATTTAAGATCATGAAAACCTGAAACTAAAACGATATGTAATAAAGTCCCACAATGTTGAGTAGAAATGAACAGAATCTACCTGTCCCTTAGAGACCTGTCACCTATGCGCTATTTTATCAGCAATAACTAAATTCTAGAGATTTTTATACCGTAATGATATAATCAGATTTTTCCATTGTTGTGCCATAGAGATCCTGGCAGCTGCGGGCATCCATGTCAGAAGTTCATTTTGGTGAAATGTCCACATAGTATCTGTCCACATATTTATTAGGGGTAACTGAGGAGAAATTGAACATGTGTTTTAATCATCTTTGATGTCTCCTGATAGATTTCATTACAGAATAAGGCACCCTTTGGGCATTCCCAACAGAGATGGAAAAAAGTCCCTTTATCCCCACAGCCTCTCCAACTATTTGGTGATGTATTGCAAGTAATATAAGATAGTTGAATGTATAAGATTTAAGGAACATTCTCTCACATGTGCAGATACAGTGGTACCTCGGTTTAAGCACAGTCCTGTTTACGAGCGATTCGGTTTACGAACTCCGCAGAACCAGAAGTAGTGTCCCGGTTTGCGAACTTTACCTCAGTCTAAGAACGGAAGGTGGAAGGGCACCGGCGGCGGGAAGACTCATTCGGGAAAGCGCGCCTCAGTTTATGAACGGTTTCGGTTTAAGAACGGACTTCTGGAACGGATTAAGTTTGTAAACCGAGGTACCACTGTACTTGTGTGGCTTATTATTTAAGTGGGTTTAAAAAAAAAATCTAGACTTTTATTTGTTTTTTAAAAAATCCTCAAGGTAGCATACAAGAAATTAAAAATCTACTATATTTTTGGGGAAAGTTGTTTCTCTGTTTGCTTTTGGACACATCTTAAGATATTGTAACCAGTTTTTGCACGATGGTTCCTGAGATCAAGGACCAGGTTTTCATCTGTGTTCAGATACAATTGGATGCCATTTTGATTCAAGATGGAGGACTGAACCTTTGAAAGCTGCCCTGTCTCTCCTGTAATCACCTGCCTAATCTCTGGTGAGGAGGGAACTTGGGCAAGGGCCTCCGTTGCTCAAAAGCCTACAAGGCAATAGGCATCCCCATTGCTTGCTTTCAGTATCTGGTGTTCACAGGTTGACTGCCTCTCCACGTGGAGGTTCCACATGGAGTGATCATTGCCAATACAGCTGTTCAGTGGAACCTCCAGGGTGAGATGCAGTGTACCTGTCTGAGTTGGGGACAGTTGTCACCCACCCTGTTCTGTTTATGAGCTCTTGGGTGGGGGGCACTTCACCAATTGAGCTGGACGCTAGGTTACGTGGATCTTTGTCTGATCTAGCAAGGACTTCTTATAGCCTCTGATGTTCCTCAAAAGGAAATAAAGCATTTCATAATCTGACCTTAGTGCCTCATGGGGCCTTGCCAGGCAATTCATGAACACGTGACGGTCTCACCACTGCGTTACTCACTGCGCGATTGCTCCACAGCGTTTTTTCACGACACAATAGAGAGTGCCAAGTCATTTGAATACCTAATACAGCAAACTGATTTAGGGCGCCAGCAGATTAAATACAAGCATCAGAACACTCTTAAGCCTCGTAGTCGCTGCCAGTCAGTGAAGTCAGCACTGAGATAGATGTCTGGCCTCGTATCAGGCAGTTTCCCGTGTGCCTAGCTGGCCAAGTCATTGCCATCTCTTCCTTCACCTCTCGGAGGAACAAACTAACCCCCAGGACTGAGCTGTGGGTGGCCAGCCGGACGCCGCAGCAGGGTAATGACAGCCCAACTGACTTGTTTAATTCCACGTAGAAGAAAATGAAAAGCAGCCTCCAGCCTTTGTGGAAATACATAAGGTAATTGGTGTAGTCAGGATTCTCCTCACATGCCAATAATACAATTAAATAACTTAGCAAGGCCACCTGTATTTATGTTCTGCAAGTTCCCTGCTCCCTTAGGCACGCTCAACACAAAATTTATGGATAACAGGCCTTAAACCAGGGGTCAGCAACCTTTTTCAGCCGTGGGCCGGTCCACTGTCTCTCAGACCATGTGGTGGGCTGGACTATATTTGGGGGGGGGGGGATGAACCAATTCCTATGCCCCACAAATAACCCAGAGATGCATTTTAAATAAAAGGACACATTCTACTCATGTAAAAACACGCTGATTCCCGGACGGTCCGTGGGCTGGATTGAGAAGGCGATTGGGCCGCATCCGGCCCATGGGCCTTAGGTTGCCTACCCTTGCCTTAAGATAGTGGGTTGCTTCCTTCTCAGCTACCTGAGCTGGAAGAGGTGTAATATTCTGCTTTAGGCAACCGGTTGGAGGGTCCTTTATTCACCAGCAATGGGGGTGGGCCAGTGGCGTGGGAAAAGTGTGCATACGAGTGTCAGATCAGCTACAATTACACAGTCCTTGAAAGGATGCTCACAGTAAGCGGTGGATGAATGACATTTTGGTTTCTCTCCGTTTCTCATTTTTTAAACCTCCAGTTCCACACATTTGCCCATCAGGGTGCACTTTAAAAAAAAAAAAAGCCCTAATGAGAACACATCAACGTTTTAGTGAGAATTTCTACTAACATACACATTTTTCTATGCAATGTTTACCAGATATACACTTAAATAAAAGCAACTTCCTCATATATAGTTACAGGTAGGTAGCCGTGTTGGTCTGCCATAGTCAAAACAAAATAAAAAATAAAAAAATTCCTTCCCCCCCCCTCATATATAATACATTTCTGCACATCACTTTAACATATATATGAGCCAAAACCGAGGGGCAGGTTCTCCAGCTACAGCCCCACTCTTGCACAGCTCCCATTCATTTCAGCGGGAACTTCTCTATGGACTGTGACACGCAAGTCGGTGTTAGAAATGCAACAGCAGAGATCATTCTGCGTATAATTTAAGGGTTAATTCTGTGGTACCACCAACTAGCCAGGAGGGGGGCAGGAGGAGCTGTTGCTTAGCAACCAGTCAAAGTGGCATCATCTTTGTTCGGATTGGCTGTGTAGTTCTGAGGGAGATTTACTGTAGCTCTGCGTGCTTTGTTGAATGTCTCACTGCTTTGTACAAGGTCTAATGTGACGAAAAACAAAACCTCTGTCCTTTTACACCGGTCTTTTTGTTTGTTTGTTTGTTTTCCAGTTCCCTCAGTAAAGTGTTGTCAGGACTTCTTTCCCCTCTGGACCCCGCCTGCGTTATCTAAGTGACTTTGCTAACCGCCCGCGCTGTCTTTCTCCCACTCTGCCAGCACCGCTCTTAATGACACCCAGTATTCCTTGCCTTAGCCAGAGGCAGCCCTCCTATATCTTAAGACCCCGGGATCCTTCTCCAGACGTTTGGAAAGGCCTCTCTGCCTTGAGAGATCTCAGAGCCTTTGCTCGATTCTGCATCCTATCCGTTCCTTCTCTGCGTCACAAAATAGAGCACAAAAAAAAACCAAAAACAGATCTCTGCAAAGCTCCGCAGGACTCCCAAGGCCTGGGAACGAAGCCCATCCTAGGAAGAAGCGTCCCATTTGGGGAAAAGAGAATTCCAGAAGTTTCCAGACTTGTCCATAACTTAGGCCAGGTTTTGGCTAACTTTGCCACATGCAATTCACGCCTTACACTATCACATGTTTGCCCAAAGTCCAGGTACATCACGTCTTCTCACCCAATTTTGTTGTTGTTGTTGTTTTAGGGTGGTGGGGTGCGGCAAAGCAAAAGGAGAGAATCGTGACCAGCTTTTCTTCCCATGTTTGTTTTTAAACCATGTTCTCAAAATGTCATTATGGGAGGTATGGGTGGTCCTTGATTTCTAAAAGGACCAATTCCAGGCCTAAATTCTAAGTACGCTTTGGGAATGGGGCCAGTGGCATATGTTGAAGGGTGAGAGAAAGGCTCTCTGTACATGCACATGGGGACCTTTATTTATTATAGACCATTAATTGAAACATATCTCGTTAAATGGAATGGATGTGGCCTAAAAGGAGGAGGCGGGGCTTCTTCTAAGTCTGGTAGTACCTGGGAGAGTGATGGCTGCTTATATGGCTGGGTCGGATTCTGTCAGGCTCTTCTTCTTAAGTTTATATGTATAAGTTCCAATTGTTCCAATATTGTTAAGTGCGAATGTCTTGGTTCAAACCCAACTATCACAGATTCCATTGTGGCTCTGCTCCCTTCTGTCCCCAAGTCCTTCTCAAAGGGCCAGTATTTTTGAAATCAAAAGCCGAGTTGAGAGTAGCTATTTTGAAGAAACGACAGCAGCCCACGGCCGTCTCCCTCAAAAAGAACATCGCAGCAAGCCCTTTTGCCATGACCACTAACCCTCCTTCCCAAAAGCTCTCTTTCCCTCAGACTTCATATTTTCTCTTGAAAGGCTCTCGATATTCACCAGCAGTGTTGGCTGCTAGTTCTAATCCTGGGCCAGATTTCCTTTAGTCTCACTCGGCCTTTTGAGTTGGCGACTCCAAGGCCAGGCGGGTTCTTGTCTTTGGGGGACTGGATTTGGGCCCTGGGGTGTCCAGTTGCCGATTCTCTCCTTTAACGGGTTTGAATTTTTGCAAGCGGAGCATAATATAACCAGAGAAACTCCCAAGGCGCCCCCCCCCCGTAGAAAGGAGATGAAAGCAGGCAGCAAATGACATTCAACAAATACTTTGGCTCTGCGAAATGCAGCAGCTGCTTCCACCTGAAGCCTTTATTCAACGTATTGTTTAAAAAGAAAAAGGCTCTCTCTAGTTGATATGAGAGCAGGGCTGTGTCGCCTTCCTTGACTCAGCCCTCCTCCGTCACATTCCCTCCTCTTGAAAAACCCGTCACCAGCCACTTAATAGCTGCGGAGCCATTATCTTTTTCAGGTGACTGAGATATTTGTCTTGCTAATTTGTTTTGTTGGTATGCAAGGGCAGAATACAGGATTCGTTCCAACTTTTTGCCACGCCTGCTGGGTATTTTGTTCCGCTCCGTTTTGAACCTTGGGTAGACTGAGGAAACGCGTGCCGTCGTTTCTGTTTCGTCGGCTGTACCTGCCCGGACAGGTACATCGCCGGATTGCTTCCTTTGGGCTTTTTGACAACAATTCCACCCCCACCCAAAAAATACCCCAAAATCTGGTGGGGAGAGGGAGAGAATTACAGCCGCAGCAGGACACTGACACAACTGCCTGAAATACAGTTTTGAATAAGAAGTTTAGCTGCCTAAGGCAACTGCTGAGACCGGTGCCTTTCTCTCTTGCAGGGTCCCAACTATCTGGGGACTCTGGTGAGTTTGCCTCCTGCAGCTCCACCATCTCCAATTCCACCTCCACCTCTACCTCCACCTCCAGCTTCTGCTCCTGCTCCAGCTCCACCGATGAGCTGCTGCAACGACGAGATCACGAGGTTGAATCGCTGCGAAGAGCACCATGACGGAGGCTGCCCATGCTCTGGGGAGGCCTCACATTGCTCGAACGCGGAATGCCACAGCCGGAAAGGTAGGCCCTTTCCTGACTCACGACAGCTGGGTTTGGGTGTATGGGAGAGAGGGTCAAGTCATTCATTTATTGTTGCGTTCGTACCCCGCCTGTCCTCCAAGCTACGTTTTGAGTTCAGGTGCCCGTGGTTCTCCCTTGCCCGGGTTTATTATCACAACGAACCTGCGAGGTAGGTTCGGCTGAGAGGAGGCGACTGCCCCAAGGCCACTCGGTGAGCTTCGTTGGCGGAGAGGGGGTTTCAAACTAGGTATCCCAGGTTTAAATCCCGTTGGCTCCCCATTAAAACGTGTTAAAAGAAACAATATACTCTAAAAATTGGAATGGTAGGAATTGTTTTCGAATTTCATCTTCCAATTGTTTAATCTGAGCATCAACAGGACTTCTGTTCTTTGTATTTTGGAACAAAATGTGTATCTCTTTACCACTTTCTTCGGATCCCCAACAATAGTTTTCTTAAACAGAAACTGAAAAAAGTTGTATTTACAGTAGGCTTCCCACTCACCACCTGAATTTAAAAAAAAAAAAAAAATCAATTCTCACAAGGTTAACTGGCACTTATAACTTTTGTTTTGTTGCAGCGAACAATTCCTGTAAGTAGGAAGTTAATTAGTGCTTGCCTCCGAAACGTATTTGAATAGTTATTTCATTAATTAGCATAATATGCCAAGCCTTCAGTTGCTTAACAACTTCTCCTTCTTTTTCAAATACTTTGCAACAAGTATTTAGGGCTGCCATTCGGAAGTTGTGAACTAAATTGTTTGATGTGGTGCTTCAGGTTATGTCAGAAACAAACTCAGGGATAAGTTACTGAATCCAGCTGCCATCGTTTTAACAGCTCAACAATTCTCTTTGCAGATTTCCTAAGAACACTTTTTCTATCTTAATTACTTTACACCTTCAACAATTCCCCATCACATAAGGAAAAAAGTCCTTGCATCTAGCATGGATACAAAACCCTTGGGAGTAATATCTTTTAAGGAATATTAATAAAGCAGCCCCATTTTTATAAATTTAATGCCATGCTTGCACTTAAAACTCTTGTTCTTAGATCTATTTCTTTTTATATTTATTTTCACAAGATCCTCAGTAAGAATTGTTTTTTCCCAAAAAGAAGCCCTTCGTCATTTGAATTCATAGCTGTAATTACTGTATTCATTTGTGATCCACTTCCTGGTCAGTTAGACCCTTCTTTGAAGCCTATACCTCAAATCCCTAATGTGAAAGAAAGGCTGATGTTCCTGCACTTGAATTTTGCATTATTTCTGCTTCAGAATTTTTTAAAACTGAAGCCCAGTTCTGACACCATCACGGGTTATGCTACTTCAGACTACAGATAGGGGCACATATAAATAAATGCATAAAAAAATATCACTGCACAAAAAACCTAGCCTAAGCTTCCCCTGACATTCTAATTTTGTGTGTGGAGGGAATTTTTTCCTGCAGTTTAGAATGGTACAGTCCAGACTCCATACAGACTTGACTTTAGCCAGTTCTTATGCATGAAAGTTCCTATTTCTTTGAGGAACAACAGGCTCCATTTGAAAAAAACACACACAGGAGGAAATTGGCGATTGTGGAGCATTGCATTTTATTTTCACAACAGCCCTGTGAGGTATGTTAGGCCGAGGTATGGTGAGTGGCCCGAGGCCACCAGCGAGAATCATGCCTGGATGAGGGGAAGGATTTGAACTCAGGTCTCTCCTGTCAAAGTCCAGCACTCTGTTAACTTAGGGTCTGTCTTAATACATGCCTTGGCCTGAAAGAACATTGGACATGGGACAGCCACTTTGTTGAAGCTAAGCAGTTTTGGGTCTGGATGGAAAGCCTTCTTTGCTATCTTCTTATTTTCATCATGAAAGTGAGACAGAATATATTGGTGTTTTCCATCCGTTTGGAGCGGTAGCTCTTTTTTGGGGGTGGGGTGTCGCTGTTACTTTTTGCATGCCTGTTTGCAGAGCGTTAAGGAAATTCTAGAATGTAGGTCACACCTGAATAGTAGCAATGTGATTTATGTGTTTTAAACCATTACAGTGGGTGGAGTGTCCGGAAGGAAGGCCTGGATGTTACAGAAACACCCAGGGGAGGAAATGCTGTTGTGTATCTTGGCACATTTCATTCCCACCAGGGCATTCCCTGTTGGCTGAGGCTGTACTACCCACTTCCAACCCTCAAGTATGCGAAAATAGGCCTGGATGCATGTGGACTATTGCTCTAGGGCGGTTCATTAAAAATTATATAGCCAAATCTGAAATTTCATGCATATCAGTTAATATCTTGACCCTCCTCCATGAAAATAGCTGTTTACTTGGCCGTTTTCCTATGTCGTGAAGGCTGAAATTTCAATTCAGTGGAGCAGGGTCAAGATATTAACAGATATGCATGAAATTTCAGATATAAATATAAATTTCAGATACAGTCATACCTCAGGTTGCCAACGCTGCAGGTTACGCGTTTTTGGGTTGTGCTCTGTGCCGAACCCGGAAGTACCGGAACAGGTTACTTCCGGGTTTCGGCACTTTGCGCATGCGCAGAAGCGCCGAATCGCAACCCGTGCGTGCGCAGACACGGAGCTGCGGGCTGCGAACATGCCTCCTGCACGGATCGCATTCACAACCCGAGCGTCCATTGTATAATCCCTAGCGTAGTAAGATAAGACCTTTGGAGCAGGCATTCTAAAAAAAAAAGGTTTTTTTTATGAACCGCCCTACTATTGCTCTGTGGTACAGCAGGTACTTTAAGTACAGAAAGCCCCAGGTTTGATCCCCAGGTAGAACTGGAAAAGATTCCTGCCTGAAACCGCAGGGAGTGGGCTGCCGATCAGCACAGATACTGTATTTTTCGCTCCATAACGCACACCTCATTTTTAGAGGAGGAAAACAAGAAAAATATTTTTTTCTGGTTGTCCTCCTCTAAAAGGCTAGGAGGGAGGGAGGGAAGAGAGAGAGAAGGAAGGAAGAGAGACAGAGGAAGAGAGAGGGAAAGAAGGAGGAAGAGAAGGAGGGAAGAGAGAGAGAGAAGAAAGGAAGGTAGGACGGATGGAAGAAGAGGGGGGAAGCATCTCCCTCCCTCCCTCCTTGTGCTCTCCAGGGGCTGGGGAGGAACGGACATCCTGAAAGCGCTGCTTTCGGGCTGTCCGTTCCTTTCCCCCGCACCCCTCCGTGCCCGCCCCCTTTCCCGCTGTCCTGGCGGGTGCGGAGGGGGGGGGGAGGAACAGACAGCCTGAAAACGCTGCTTTTGGGCTGTCCGTTCCTCTCCCGCCCTGCCGGGAGCCATGGCTCCGGTGGCAGAGGCTTCCCTCTGCTTAGACTGCAGTTGCAGCAGAGGGATCCCGCTGCCGGCCAGTGCCTTCGCTCCATAACGCGCACAGACTTTCCCCCTTCCTTTTTAGGAGGAAAAAAGTGCGCGTTATGGAGCGAAAATGCGGTGATTCTAAGCTAGATGCAACCGAGCTGGTGACAAACATACTGCTCCGATTTCCTTTGGACCACTTCAGCGAGGCCGAGAGGGGGGTATAGTCATTTGGGCAGCCCTGGACCTCCATCCGCACTGCCCAGGCTTGCACCCCAAGGAGGTCACTTCTGTGCTGCTAATGCATTTCACCCCCGGAGGCGCACTCCATTTACTCTCCATTCAGACAGGTGCCAACCAGATGGGCCAATGGGATCCATTGGTATAAGCCAGCTCCCTGTGCTCTTCTTAAGAGAGTACCTGTGCAGCATCAGAAGCCTAGGTGGCTGCGTGGACATGGGAGTGTTGCTGGACAGGATTTCCCAGAGGCAGAACGCCAGACGCCCTGTGAGGCTTCTCTTGTCCCTGAACGTCCTCATGATTAACAGGACCAAGTGGGAGATGCAAAATGAGCAAGGCACTACACCCTCTTGTGGCATAGGAATATCCGGAAATGATGTCAAGCAGCCGGAAATTCCAGAGCCAATTCCGCTGCAAGGCGGAATCGCGGGAGATTTAGGAGTCTATCGCCACGTTCCTTTCATTGGAACGTATCTGTGCCATCCCCGAGTCAAAATAATCTTAGGGCTATACAGTGCTTTTTTTCTTTTAAAAAAATGTTTAGGGGTACTCTCATTCAGACTCAAGAAAAACCACCATTTTATAGTTCAAATCGGGGGAAATAAATACAGTAAATGGACCGAAGTACAAAGAACATGCATTACCTCATGATGATGAAGGAAATAGTAATTTTCCTACTCATATTGAAATACTGCCCCTCAATGAGGCCAAACTTTCATCAGTAAAACATCACACATCCACATTCCACACTGCTTCACACATTAAACACTCGCTTCCATCTGAGACTCAGGAAACACCGTGACAGGAAATGAGGCCGCCATCGGGGGTAGCAACGGAACTGACGGTTCACCGTGCTAGAGAAGAAACTAACATTTTTTTGAAAATAATTAGTTTCTTCACCTGTTAGATTCACAAAATGATTAGGGGTATGTGTACCCCTGTGTCCTCCCAGGAAAAAAAACAGAAGAAGCTATACTCTATTTTAGTATATTTATATTTAGTATATTTTAGTATATCTAAGTTTTTAAATATATAAATATTAAGTTTTAATATTTACTTTTAGCAGAAGTGGATTTGCTGCAGTAAGGTGACAGAGTACTTTAACTGCACAAACCTAAATTTCTGATATGCACTTGAATCCCCTCTGCAAAGTACTGACCGTCTGGAGGCAATATTCATCCTGGTCCTGAATTTTGAACTAGGAATTGTCTAACCACACGTATTCCTTGCTCACAGACCTCACGGCTGAACTCCACCCATCGGTAACTAATTATGTTGGAGAAGAAATCTCCAAGAGACTCTAACAATTAAGGGACTTCCTGTTCAGTCACTGAATAGGCAAATAAAAAGACTTATAAAAAGTGCTTACAGTTGCCATGAATTCCACTGAATAATTATCTAAGTTTTTCCAAGACGGTGATGAGGATTCTTTTTTAAGAGTCCTGTAAAAATGGTTCCTCCATGCTGATTTGTGGGCTCAGGAAACTGGTGTGGATAGAATAGTGAATATCCAGCATTCCCAAGACAACTTCATTTACCCTTCTCTTTCATCTTTGCATTTTAATAAAACATTCCAGTGAAGAGGCCACGTAACCTAACTACTGTGCTTGCTCTCACTTAGCCACCATTACGGTCCTACCTCCTTTAGTCGGAGGGCCTGGGGCTGGCTAAATGGGAAACACAAAAGCTGTTATGCATGTAGCCTTAATAATAAGAGTGCAACTGGTTGAGAGTCAAATAAGGAACTGAAAGTAAAAGTGCAAAGTAGGTTACAATTTAAAGAGTGTTGGGGAGCAGTGTTCATCCAGTGTCAATTTTTTCTGCAATACCCCCTTAACCATGACATTAGTAATAAGCTTTGCAAGAGAGGAGTTGCCATATGAAACCTTGCAGGAGCTCAGTGTTTGAAATTAGCCAGGCGCCAGGCGCATTTTGCACCTGGCTTTCGGCCACTTGCAACCAAGTGAAGACGCCTGGGTGCCAGAATGTTGCCTGACATCTCCACCATCTAGAGGATCACTGGATCTGGCCTGTTTTCAAACACTAATACCTCAGTTTTCAGAATTCTATCAATTATATTTTGCTGCTCTTGTGCAACAAACCTGCTTCCCTCTTTACCGCACCCAAAATCTAACTTTTTGCGCTAAGGAAAGAGTCAGGAAAATGCACTGGGAAGTGTAGGGTAACAAATGCTTCACACAGCATCACCTACTGGCTTTCAACTGGTCTGATCCAAGGTGGGTTGCAACAGGAGCATTAACCACCATGCAAAATATATGGTAAAAAGTTTAAGAAATGGGTCCCCAAAGGCATGTCTGCCTTAAAAGTGGGACTGAAAGGTTTGACGATACCTGATCTAACCTCTCCGAAAACAGACCAGAAAGATTGCTCAATAAACAGCCAACATTGTCTGACCTCCCTGCAAACTTTGTGCAAACCCATCAGGACAAACGCCGACAGCCAGGTGATCCCAGAAAGCCACCCCAGTTATCTCCTGCTGTCATATCTATGCTGGTCCACAGTTTACGGATGCGGTATTGTTTTTCTCTCCTCAGATATCCTGACGGAAGATGACATTTACTGCTGCTCCCTTTCCAAGACACTGTGCCACACCTCCACGCCCGTCACAGTGGGCTTCTATTCCCCCTGTGGAAACCGCCTGCATTCGCTGCTTGATCATATTGGAAGTAAGTCCCAGGCAAAAAAAAAGAAGAAGAAAAAGCTTCAACTGGGTGGAAGGGGTGGGGGAGGAATCCAAGTTATTCTTGGGTATTCAGTAATAACAGGGAGGATTTTTGCCATAAACAGGCCTTTTTCTTTAGCCTGTCCATTCAATCAGGATTTTGTTATTTAAGAGACAAGCGCAAATGTATTGCTCATTTGCCAATCAGGCTGTCCCACATGCAAGGACAACAAAAGTAAAATAGGTACATGCATAATGCATCAAGCCACACTAAAATACGGATTAAAAATTATACAATTACAACTGGCTTACATGTATTAACATATATTACCATCTAAAGTGGCATGTTAAAGTGTTTTCCACTTCCCTCAAGCCATTTTTTACAAATTGCACACTCCTAAGCGCTGTGTAATAATCTGCTCCGGCCAACTCAAATAGAACTTTTGCTTGATGGGGAAAGTTAAGCAGATTCTTCCTGCAATGCTCTCCCCGGCAATAAGGGGCTCAATTTAACGGCTTCTCGGATCGAAATACAAGGGGCAGTCTGATAAAAAAAGGGTACCAGGTTCTCTTACCTTCAGGCATATACAAGAGTGATGATGAGTGAAGGTGTAGAATCATAAAATTGTAGAGTTGGAAGGGAGCCTCAGAATCATCTAGTCCAGGTATAGGCAACCTTGGCTCTCCAGATGTTTTGGGACTACAATTCCCATCATCCCTGACCACTGGCCCTGTTAGCTAGGGATCATGGGAGTTGTAGTTCCAAAACATCTGGAGAGCCAAGGTTGCCTGTGCCTGATCTAGTCCCACTCCCTGAAATGCAGGACTCACAGGTAAAGAATCCCTGAAAATGACCATCCAACCTGTTAAAAACCCTCCAGTGGAGTCCTCCACCTTCTGAGGGAGTCCGTTCCAATGTTGAACAGCTCTTACCGCCAGAAAGTCGGAATCTCCTTTCTAAGTTGAAGGGAGGAGGGATAGTAGCTGGTCCCTACATCTCATCCCACTTTTGAAAGGCTAATGCCTTTTTATTCCACTTTGGCAGAATGCATGCACAAGGAAACCGTCCGGAGAGAAGAAAACGAGTACAGGAGGACACATGAGAAGCCCCGGATACCGGAAGGATGGAACTACCTGACTCTCCTATGGTACCTGGTGTTCTATGAGCCAGTCATCACAGAGGTTCATCTCAGGAGGAAGAACATTGACTTCATGTTCATAAGATTCAGCGCCTGGGAATACGCCGGCAGTGACAAGCTGTGGGCTGGGCTAGTCACCACTTTGTGCGACCGCATCCGCCACCAATTCGGGCCTCTGCCTCTGAGCTTCTACCACGTGGTGGGGAGCAGGCCGCACTTTGCCTCTGGGTTCAGCCAGCAGGAGTGGAGGCTCAAAAAGAAAGCCTCGTTTGCAGCCGGAGCGTTCGTGACCATCTTGCTAGCTGGCATTGGCCTGGCCTCAACCGCGTACTTTGTGCCAGGGCTGAGGGACGGCACTGTCTTGAAGATCCTCGCTGTCTCCTTGGCCAGCGTTACTGGTTCAGGGGCCTTGGCGGCCATTGCTCCTGTGATTAAGCACCTGATCATCAGCCAGAAGAAGAAGATTGAGAGCATGACCAGCAATGAGAAATTCACCAGCCACCTGGGCTTCATGAGCGCCGTGAAGAAAGAGATTGCACTCCTCACCAACTTCGTGTATTACATGGAGATCTTTGAGAGGCGGCGGCTGAGGATTGTCTTCGAGATTACCAACTTGGACATGTGCTACCCGGAACGAGTCATCGGGGTCCTGAACGCCATCAACACTCTGCTTTCAGACACCAACGCCCCGTTCATCTTCATCCTGGTAGTGGACCCTTGCGTCATTGTCTCTTGCCTGGAGGAAGCCAGCTGCATGAAGGGCATGGCCGACAATGGCTACCTCTACCTCAACCGCACGGTGACGCTGCCTTTCTCCGTCCCGGAAATTGGCCAGAGGGCAAAGCTGCGGTTTCTGCACGAGGCCTTCCAGAGCCGGGAGGATTTGATGTACAACATCATCACGAGAAACGTGGAGCAGGGGATCAAAAGGGCCAAAGGGAAGAACAGGGCCTTGGGAGACATGGAAGCATCGGCAGAGATGGACCAGCAACAGATCGACGCTCAGGCCGTGCAGTACATCCACGAAGCTTTCCACTGCTTGCACGACGAATTCGATTCCCTTTACAGGTACATCCCAGACAGTATTGTCCAGATGAAGAGGATCGTCAACACCATCCCCATCACTATCCGGCTTATGGCCCAGCAGCATGTCTTGAGACATGCCATCTGCCCCCGGTCGGTGGCAGCCTGGGTAGTCATGGCCAACCAATGGCCTTGCCGCTTGAGCTGGATACTACAGTGCATGGAGGACAGGCAGCAGTGCCACCCAGCGGGCGAGGAAGGCGAGGAAACCATGTGGCACGTCTTCGCGGGGAACCTCAAGGAGCTCTTCTCCCACCATAAGGAGCTTCACAACATCATGGCGTTGGACAACGACCCCGAACTCTTCGAGAACTTCTTGTGGCACGATTTCCCTTTCACCGTGAAGGAAGGGGAGAAGTATGTGAGGTACACAGTCAACTTGGACCACTCCATAAGGTATCGGATGGGGCAGCTGCGGTCCCTGGCTTCCCTGGAAAAGGACTACAGCAAAGAATTGGCTTCTCTGGAAAAGGACAAAGAAAAAGAAGCAGCCAATTCAGGCAGGATGGTGTAAGGCGGAGGGTGTTGGAAGGTTATCAAACTTTTTGTAATAAGGTATGATCATTCATGGTGGACAAGGTATTTGAGAGACGATTTTGCCTGTGTTGCCCATTTATCCCTTTGGTGTGGATCAGCGAATGAGGGTCGGCTGTGTTCCCAGGGTGGGGTTTCCCAAACTGTGAGCTTCACCCAGGTGGTTCCACAGTGTCTCAGTGGCTGAAGCCAGGAGATGCCACAGCCGTCGCATTTTTAACCGTACCTTTTATTTATTCTTTTGTGCTTTATTGCGCTGCAATTTGAATTCTGTGAAATGCGGCTGTGACACAACAAAATAGAATACGTAAGAAATTAAAGGAAACAATAAAAATACAGTTAGAGAACTTACTGGACCACAGCTGCTGCAACGGCTGAAAAACCAGTCAGTGCCCCCCCCCCCAAGCAATTTGCTGACTTCAATGCAGGGTGATGGGGGAGGCTGAAGAGGCCTAGCTGGTGCTCGTGTGAATGGCATAAACATCCCAGAATCCTCTGGGAAAGCCACTGGGTATTGTGGCAGACAAGTTTACGGTGGGAAGTGTTTCTTGATGCCTGGGAAGTTTGAAAGCCAATTTAGCACCAGCTGAGGAACGCACAACAATCTGCAGCGGGAGACGGGGTTAGGAGAGACTTTGGGCGTTCCCACACGTGATGCTAAATGGGCCACATTTGAACTTCCTTCTGTTCTTTTTGCGAAACTTAATGGAAGCTGTGAATACAGGAACAAATCTGAAAAGAAGGGAAATGAGTGCTGCTGTAGCCAATGAAGGATTTAGATTTGTGCAACAAGCTGATTGAATTATTTAAGGTGTTTAGAGAAGTTTTAAGTGTGGAGGGGGGAGAATATGGATGCTGAGTGACATCTACAGCAGGGGTGTGTGTATCTCACAAATGGAGAAACAGCAACTCTGTCTGGCATTGGCTCCAACTCCCCCCCCACCCCCCAATTTTTGGGCTCTCTGCCTTCTGCCATATCAGTGCCCTTTCGACACTGCTGGCAGGTAGGGAAGGGTCAAACCAGTCTTATTTCGTGTCCATGCCACTTTTGCACTGATTCCGTGATGACTCTGCATTAATCTTCTTTAAATAAAAAAAACCTGTGCAAGAATTTGCATTTAAATATGAAGTTTTGAATGTATTTTCTCTCAAAGTACACATTTTTACTGTTTTGATACTTTTTTTTTTTAGCTAACAAATGCACCTGAACATTCAGGTATAAAGTATAAAAAAGTATAAAAAACTAGTGGATAATCTAGTTCAAACCTGCACATTAGTCCAAGCAGTGCGAATCAGGTCAGGTAATTTGCAAAGACTGAATTCCTTAAGAAGAAGAAGCATACATTGTGATATATCAACCCATACTTTATTCAGGTTCTAGCATTTGCTTTGCTGCAGTTTTGGTTTTTTTTATAAAAAAAGGCAGGGAAGCACACAGCCCTGAGCTGTGTCTGTGTGTGTAAAATTTAAAGATGATCACCTTATACCCAGTTAGAGCCAAGCCTGCAAGTCAATGGGGCTTCTGAGCAGACATGTATAGTATTTTGCTGCATGTTGCATTTGTTGGAATGTCAACAGCCTTTGCTAACCTGGCTCCCTTACAGATGTTTTAGACCAGTGTTTCCCAACCAGTGTGCCTCCAGATGTTTTGGGACTACAACTCCCATCATCCCTCGCTAGCAATACCAGTGGTCAGGGATGATGGGAATTGTAGTCCCAAAACATCTGGAGGCACACTGGTTGGGAAACACTGTTTTAGACTACAACACCTGGAGGGGGTTAGGTTGGAGAAGCCTGGTCTAGAATGAAGGAGGGAAGGAGTCTGGCAGGCTTAAGGATTTAAGGCTCAGCCTTCTCTCCCAAGCAACGCCTCAGCAGATGTTGGGGAAGAACCGCAGCTCAGTTGCTTAGAGCACCTGCTTGGCATGCAAAAGGGCCCCGATTCAATCCCTGGCATCTCCAGGTAGGGCAAGGAGAGCCTGTCTGTCTGAAACCCTGGACAGAGCAGTTGCCCATCAGCGCAGATAATACTGAGCTAGACAGAACAATGGTCTGACTCAGGAAAAGGCAACTTCCTGTTGCCGAAAGCTCGCTTTTCTCGTCTCCCAACCCAATGAGTTATGAGTGCTAAAAAGAAAATAAAAGAAACAGCTTCACTTAATTTAGGTAGCACCTAAATATGGAAACAGCCGCACTCGGGTTGTCGATGACGACTTCGCCTTGAGGGAAAGTGGGTGGGTCTCCCGCAATTTGGCCAGTTCCACAGGGCCAATTATATCACCAGCTTGCCTCAGATTCATGGCTTGGGCTTACTCCTCGACATGAAAGCAAAGTTAGCCAGCTCCAGGGGCAAAACTAGGCTTTATTTCACCTCAAAAGTCCTGCACCTCCAAGAATCAACCCAAGGTAGATTCTTTGCCCTGGAGTAACCTGCAATACGCACACAGCATTTTACTCATCATTCTGCTTCGACTGTCCACACCAGACAGGATGTGAGCGATCTCTCATCGGATCTCCATTATCGTTTTGTTTTCTTCACAACATCGGGAG
The DNA here is from genome assembly GCA_034641385.1 of Darevskia mixta. Classification (NCBI taxonomy): domain Eukaryota; kingdom Metazoa; phylum Chordata; class Lepidosauria; order Squamata; family Lacertidae; genus Darevskia; species Darevskia mixta. The sequence continues at coordinate 6,001,013 of JAWWNH010000163.1, forward strand.
TGGGATTTGGAGCAGAGCCACAGCTCTGGGGAAGGAGGGTTAACCCTTTCTCCCAATCGATATTGACCCTTGGGGGCTCCCAACTCTACAATTCTATGGCTGATACGTTTAAATTAATATGGATGTATTGGTGGGTTACTGTATTTTCAATTTGCACTGGTGGCTCCCCCCTGCCTTTCCCTCATTAGAAGTAATAAAAAATAATGATGATATGTGAAAGTGTAAATAATAATGATCACCCTTCAGGCAGAACAAGCAGCAAGTTGATAAAGAGTGAATGATACCCATTCAGTAATATGGAGGAAAGCAAATGCATAGGCTAATGAGGGCCGAGGGTGCTTGTTCCTGCCACACACGATACCAATGTGGATTCAAGAGCAAGTTTTGCACACAAGCCAGACTGTAGCTGGTTTAATTTATCCCATAGAATTCAATGGGAGCCGCTGAGATGGCTCCATCTGCCCAAGAGCTTCACCCTGGCCTTGTTTTGGTCCTGTGGCTAGTGACAAGCATGTGGCAGAAAGCTGGAAACCAGAGTGTGTGTGTGAGAGAGAGTGAGGGAGTATATATAAGAGTATGTGCGTGTTAAGGTTCCCAACACAAAGGGACATTGTGTTCTGTGTTTCCTGTTCCTTCTCAAAGCTGAATAATAATAATAAAAATGTTCAAAACTATGTCTCAGAGTCTCCCCTTTCACTTCCTTGCACCAGCAAAGCCTCTGTGTTTCTGTGGGACGCTTCTCAAACTAAGATGACCCAGCTTCCATCAGAATTCCTACTGGACAATGAGCAAGAGAACTGACACAGGAGGAAAAACCTTACCAATGCGTACAATGCTGGGAGTGCTTCTCCCTAATAATAATAATAATAATAATAATAATAATAATAATAATATCTACTTGAAAACCCAAAACAACAAACCTTTCTGCCAGAGAGACGTCTGGGATGGGGAGAGTGGGTTCCTCCATCCGAGGCTGTTGATATGTGCAAACTTAACCCCCCGAGAATAATAATAGCGGAAACAGGGAAACGCACAAGCCCAGCCTATGTCAGAAGGGAAACTTTATTTCAACCGAACATGGTATAAATAAAGTGTTAAATGCATGAACACAAATTCCCTGGGATTTCCTCTTCTTGTTTAATAAATAAAACTAGCTCAGAACCAAGGGCGAGCGTTCCCAAAACCAACAGGAAGAAATTATTCTCTCCTCCCACCAAAGTGCTGGAATGACAGTTTTGGTATCTACGGAAAAAGAGAAGATTCACTGGTGCTCTGGGACATTCTTGATACCCACAAAACAGTCCATCAATGGGACACCGGCAAGAATCGAACTCTTGTTTTATATCCCACCTCTCCGCCACTCAGGAATTCAAGGTAGCTTGCAAGCGTATGTTCAACCAAAGGCGTTTCCAGTGGGGGCTCCACATTCCAACCCTAAAAGAGAGAGGGGAAGGGCCTCAGCTCAATGGTAGAACAGCTGCCTTGCATGCAGAAGGTTCGAGTATTAACCCCCAGCATCTCTAGGCACGGCTGGCAGAGACTCCTCTCTGAAGGTTGAAGAGCTGCTGCCAGTCTGTGTGGATACCTGATATAGCCTTAGGCAGCTCCCTATCTTCCAAGCTGCTCCCCTGCCTCACTGACTTCTCATATTTGGGGAACGATGAGCAAGCCCTCCCTGCAAGTCCCCGTCCTCTCTGTCTAGGCCAAATCCAGCTGAAAACACCAGCCACGTTAGGAGGCTGGAGTTGCTTCCCACAGACAAGAGTTAACGTGCCTTTAAGAGAGGATTTTCACTGAGACGAATCATAGAATTGTAGTTTTGGAAGGGATAAATAAAACACAGGGGAGGGTATGAATGCCACATGAGAAGTCAATTAGAAGACAGCATAGGATCTCTTTAAAAAAAAAAAAACAACCCACAAGTTTGTCCCATGTTCCATGAAGACTGGGGGCAGGCAAACAAATGAACTTTCTCGCGCAGCACTTGGTTAAAACTATGAAATTTGCTCCCGTGAGATGTAGTGAGGGCCTCCAGCTTGGATGGCTTTAAAGAGGATTTTGACAAATTCATGGAGGGCAAGGCTATTGATGGCTACCAGCCAGGGTGGCAGTGCTCTGCCTCCCACAGTACTCAGAGGCAGTGCATGGTGGCACTCGGGTCCTGCTTCCCATTGGGGCATTTGGTTGGTCACTGTGAGAACATGACGCTGGACCATATGGGCTTTTGGTGTGATCCAGATACAGGACGCTTCTTGTATGCCCCGAGCTCCTGAGCATCTGCCTGGACACAGAATAGCTGGAGCCGGTGAATCTTGCTCTGCTCCAGCTAAGCAATGTTTTAAGTCCAGCTATATTTCTAGGCCCTATAATTGTGGAGTTGGGACCCAGAGTATCATCTCGTCCAACTCTCTTGCAATGCAGGAATACGCAGCTATGCCATACGGGGACCGGACCTGCAATCCTGGCGTTATCATCGCCACACTCTAACCAACTGAGCTATCCAGGCAGTGTCGATATTTTCCTTTTTTGTGGGGGGAGGGTTTACAAAAAATAAACAACGAAACAGGGCTTGTTTATTTAAGAATGCACTTTTAAAACATGCATCAGAGATAAGCAAATGGGCAAGACCCCACCTTTTCTGATGGCAGGAAGAAGTTTCAGAGGGGTTTAAAAGAAAAAAACCCTTAAGCTCGCATATATTACTACGTCACGAGGAATTCACTCTGCCATCTTTTCCTTTGGCTTCCTGACAGTTCCACCTTTCTCACACCAGAGGGTGCTAGTCCGGTAGATTATTGCTTTTATTAGAAAGGGAAGGAAGGTTTTCTGTAGGAAAGCTCTTACACCTTGCCTGCTGATCTCTTCCTCAAACTGCTTTCCTGGCGTCTCTTGCCAGGCAAGTAAACACCCCCCTTGACTTCCTTCCCTCGGAACTGCGTAAGTGCACGATGCCTCCCCAGCTTCAGAGGCACCGATTCCTTTGCACAGGGTCAGGGCCCATTGCTCCAGTCCCTAATCTCTTCTCAGACCTATTTGCCCATGAAGCAACCAAACGCTAACAAGCAAAAAACCCAAACAACTGCAGTGCCCGATAGGCTTGGAAGCAAAAGTTCAAGGATGAATGTAGATGCATAACGCAGTTGGGTGGAGGGAGAAGAACCAGCAAAGCTGTTGTGCAGCCAGGCGATGAAAATCCAGTGTCTCTCTCCAAGCTTTTGGGAAAGCCAGAGACAAAAAACAAAGTTTCTCCTGAAGCTCATAGTTTAACCTGTAGAGTCCTCTCGTTCCACACCAAAATAAAATCCCAGTACATTATGCACAATTCCTTTCCCTTCCTTTGCTTCCTCTCCCATTGATAAATTATGCTGGAGGATTTTGAAGGCTCAGACCCCCCCTTTTTTTTGCTTACGTCACTCTGTAAAAGCACATTGTCACCCAACGGCAATACATAAATAAGGAGGGTGTTGCGCAGAGACCCAACCCAGCCTCGGCACACTTTTCAATTCACAATACCGCTTTACTTGGCGCCTGTTTTTGCTGGCAAAATGTGACTGCGACATGGGGGCGAGAATGCAGGTTGTGCTTTGGACCCCCCCCCTTCCCCCAAAAGAGACTGAGAGAAGCCACGTGACGAATGCAGCTTTTTCATTTAATAGAAGACAGTTTCAACAAAAAATAAAACTCCACACACACACACACGAGAAACAGAAAGGAATGACAAAAAAAAATGTGGGAGGGAGGGAAAGGAACACAAAATCAAACTGGCGCCATCTTCCTTTCTGTAAATGTAGTGTCAACGCAGCAAAAACTCCATGTGTGTCGGGGTGTGTGTGTGTGTGTGTGAGAGAAAAAGAATCATGGTCAAGCAGATGGTGACCGCAATAAAGTTTTTTGTTTTTTCTCCCTCCTGCCTCTCCAGCCTGAATTTCCATGCAGCAAAAGTGCCCTCTTCAAGCTCCCTGATAAGATTTTTTATTGCACTTAAGAAAATAATAATAAAGTAAAAAGCATAAAGTTCTATGTCTACCCAACAGCTGTCACCCTCCCCCCCCCCACTCCCCACTTTCAGGGGGTGTCGTGGCGGAGAAAACAGTTCCTCTGCTAAGTCTATAAAAAAAAAGAGAGAGATTCCTTTTTTTCGTTTTTGCTTCAGGTTCGGGGTTAGTACCGCAACTCCCTGTGGAGATTTCGTTTTGGGTCGACAGGAGGAAAGTAGTCCATTGTGTGGGGGGAGGGAAGCGTGTTCCTTTTTCTTCCTTTCCTGCTGGCAACCGGGGTTAGAGTTGAGTGAGCCCAGTGGGATTTTGTGAGAAAAGAATTTAAGGACCCAAAGAGTCCTATTTCCTCCCGTCGCACCAAGGCTCGAAACAATAAAAGATGGCCACTTGTTTTTACACCCGTCGTCCTACAACACAGACTTCCCCACGCAAGGGGGCTGGTTGCCCCGCCTCTCGTCATACTGACGACATACGAAAGCATCAGTCCTGGTTCCCCATCTCGGTGGGCAAGCTTCTTTTGGAGGAAGACCTTGCCTATCACGGCTAATCTTTGAGGCCATTTGAACCTGGTCTTTGCGGAGCTTCCCATCATCGCCTTTGGGATCTCTTCCACTGGGTCTCAACGCACCACCGGGAGGGGGGCAGGGGGGAGGGACTGCCCTGTTGGCTCCGCCGGCTTCCCCCGCAATCCCAGGTATATTTTTGGCTGCAAAAAGTCCTTCCCTGAGAAATAAAATAACCAACCCCCACCCACCCTCTAGCAATACACTTTCTGCAGCAACCCACCTCCTCCCCACCCGCTTTTCGGTGCGGAACGGCCAGCCAGGAGACCCACGAAGCCTGGAGCATTTCCTCTGTGGAGCAAAACTTGGGGAGAGCAGTTCACGTTTCAATTGGTGGTGCGTTTACCCCCTTTTCTCAAGGAAATCGAAGTTCCAGGGGGTGGGATAGGGGTGCTGCTGTGAGGGATTCAACCTTCTTCTGCAAAAGTAGTGATTTTGGACCCTGAAAGGCCCTGGTGATAGCCAGATAACACTCTATCACTGCATCTGTGTCCTTGTCCACAGCTGATGCACACATGGAACTGTGGGAAAGCCTAAAACTTTTTGAAGAATAAAAGTAACAATAAAAGTTGAAAACTGCCCAAAAAATCAGCAGCATCCTAAGAAGTTTCTCACATCAGTTTTATCGCATGGGGATAACAAAACGGGGTGGGGGGTAGGGGTGGGGACGGGGACTCACCCTGCCCTCTCCCGGTGCACACGTGCCATTTATGAAGTTTTACGGTCAGTTAAAATATTCGCTACTTCAACAGTCAAGCCATACACAGTATCACCCACATCGTCCAAAAGTTCGGCATGGTATGGCTTGAGGAACAAATCTTGCTAGGAGAGATGCAAGGAGTTTGCCTCGTTCTCTTCGCTGAAGACAAGGAGAACCCGGATCAGTCGAAGCCACGGCAGTCCTCTTATTGGTGGGCAATGGTTGCCCATCAATGCACAAAAAGGCATCACACACACACACACACACACACACACACACGGTCTCTCTCTCTCTCAGCTTACTGCAAACAACTTCACCAGGGAAAATCAGCTTCTTGGTGGCTTCCTGATTCGGTGCACTCTGCCAATTGGAGGAAGCAGAGACCCTTTTCCTTTTCTTAAGGTGGTCGGAGGTTAAAAGGTGGGAGGAAAAACTGTTCCCATTCTGTTCAACAGACACCGAAGAAAAGACAAACAAACAAGGAGACGCAACTAAGGGAGGGCGGTGGGTGGGGAAAGAGAAACTGAAAAATAAAAATAAATAGTAGTCTGTGCTGCGGATTAAACAGCCTCAATAGTCTTGCTTGGCAAGGGAGCTACAGCGTTACGGCACTCTCAGCCAGCGGGACCCAGGAGAGGCCTGCTCCTCTCCAAGCATTCATGGAAAACTGGACCTACTGGGACCTGCGGCGCTCACGACACACACAAAGCAAACACACAGGGCCCTGTTCATCTGTAGTGTTCGCCCTTTTCCTTTTAAAGTTTCCCAGTTAGACTGGAGAGAGGCGGTGCCAACGATCCGAGTCCGCAAACCAGCCTCTGCCTTGTGAAATCACTTGCAAGGGGCATCCCCTTGCAAAAGGAAAAACGAAACAAAAACATTGTTGAGTTCCCCCCCCTAGCAAGAGTTCCAGGGAGACACACCAAAGCAGCAAAAAGATGTCAAGAGTTCGCCCTGAAGGAAGCTCTTCTCCTGGGTCAAGGTCTCCTCGGCTCTTCTGTTTCCTGAATCGCGACCCCCCCCTCCAAACAGAACGTCTTTTATCAGAGGGAAGACTTTGATAATGAGAAAAGGGGGGTGGGTGGCGGCGGGGGAAATGGTCACAGTTGGAAATGGATGCCATTCGGGGGGACGGGACGGGCGGCGCTTGTCACGGTGCCTCTGTGTGGCAGTCAGGGGGGCGGTGTTGTTGTTTTCGGAATCACATGGTGAAGGGAGGAGGTAAAGCTAGGCAGGCGCTTCCCCAAAGAGACCCCATTGGATGCGGAATGGCCCAGAACTGAAAGAGAGAGAAAAGGAGAAGGTGGGGAGGGAAGCAAGAAAGATGTCCGGGAGACTAGAGTGGGAGGGCAACGCAAGCAGATACAGATCCATATCTAATTATAAATCACCGGCTTCTTACCAACGCATAAAAATGGCACAGTGCTAAATTTTCAAAGTAAAGGTAAAGGGACCCCTGACCATTAGGTCCAGTCGCGGACGACTCTGGGATTGCAGCGCTCATCTCGCTTTACTGGCCGAGGGAGCCGGCGTACAGCTTCCAGGTCATGTGGCCAGCATGACTAAGCCGCTTCTGGCGAACCAGAGCAGCGCACGGAAACGCCATTTACCTTCCCGCCACAGCGGTACCTATTTATCTACTTGCACTTTGACGTGCTTTCGAACTGCTAGGTTGGCAGGAGCAGGGACCAAGCAACGGGAGCTCACCCCGTCGCGGGGATACAAACCGCCGACCTTCTGATCGGCAAGCCCTAGGGCTCTCTGGTTTTACCCACAGCGCCACCCACGTCCCTAGCTGCCTTGAAAGGGGGGAGGAGTTTGAAACCCTCAAATAAATTTTCATTACAATTCTCTTTAGCCCCCTTCCATTCTTAACTTTCTCCCTTCAATTTGTCCCAGGATGTTAGCACCACGCTGACTGCTTCTGCTTCCCCATCCAGCAATATATTGAATAATAAATACGTATTTCGGGTTATCTCCATCTAGAAATACCACTACTCTAACAATAGCTAAAGTATCCAGCCCCCCCCCCCCATTCTCAGCCCTCGCAAACACTTCCCTCCTCCTCTTGCTGTGCTATATTATATACGTTTCGGGTAAATATATATAATATATACATTTTAGGTCAATATATTTACCTGAACACCACCCAGATTTTGTTTCTAACGCCATGAGACTGAGAAGCTTGACTAAATAGGCACACCAAGCTTGAATTTTCAAAATGCTCAGGTCAGTCACCAGATTCTGCTAAAGCAGTGTTTCCCAAACTTGGGTCTGCAGCTGTTTTTGGACTATTCCCATCATCCCTGACCACTGGTCCTGCTAGCTAGGGATGATGGGAGCTGTAGTCCAAAAACCCAAGTTTGGGAAACCCTGTGCTAAAGCTTACTTACTTAGAAAGTGAAAATCTCACTGAACCCAGCGGGACTTGATTCCTGCATAAGGGTGTTCAGGATTAATGCTTTCTAGGTGACATTCTGCTGGTGCAGCAATGCAGGGATGAAGAGCTCCTGCCCCCCCCCCATGTTATCCTTCCTGGAGCCCCCTTTTTCAGCAGACAGCATATTCCCTCTGCCCATTTTGACACACGGCTCCCTTACCTAAAGTGTCACATTGGCTCCTGCCCCATCTCTAGGCTTGCTTCCAAGAGTAATTCCTCCAGCTCCTTCTCGTTCTTGGAACAGTTTAGCTCTGAAAAGCAGAGTGGAAAGGCAGAGAGTCAGCCGGGAACTCGCCCTGCTCCCAAAGAGTGTCTAAACCTGGCCTTTGCTTCTGTGTTCAAAATCCCTGTGAAATCCGTAGTCATCTGCCTTTTAGGAGGCAAGACTCCATACGGCCGAGCCCACCCCACCCACACAGCTTCCCCCTGGTTTCATTCCTTGACACAATAGTGTAGGGTGGAGCCTGTTTGATACCCTATATCAGGGGTCAGCAAACTTACTGCGCCTCGGGCCAGTGTCTCCAGCGCCGATTGTGCAGCGGGCCGGAGGGCGGGGGAGCGCATGCACATGCTATTTCCGGTGCACTTCTGGGTCGGAGGAGCGTATGTGCGTATGTGCACGGGCCTCCTCCGACCCGGATGTGCACAGGAAATAACGCTTGCGCATGTACACAAGCCATTTCCGGTGCTCCTCCGACCTGGAAGTGGGCAGCCGCACCGCGCTGCGCCGGTAAGAGCGGGCGCCGGGAGTGGGGGCCGCTGGGGGCCAGATAAATGAGTCCCTCGGGCCGTATCTGGCCCCTGGGCCATAGTTTATATAGACCTCTGCCCTATATAAGCACCTCTCCCACGTGCTCTCTCTCGCTCTCTATGTGCTTACCATGTTCTACAGAGCAACTGGCCATTTTCCCATCATGCCCTGAGGGAGCATCTGGTAGTGCATGAACAAACTCCATCCTTAGTCCGTTGGGCAGCAGAGAGCTGTGAACAGCGCTCTCATGCGGCCCAGAGTTCATCTTTTCTGCCCCCAAAACAGGGCTTGGTGTGGAGGGAGAGGTTTCTGAGCCAGCCGCCCGCTTGGAAACAGCCTCAGTCGCTTGTCCATCTGAGCATTCAGTCTTTGCTGGCTGAGCCTGCGGGGCTGGAGGGTCACTCGGCTTTGGCGGGGAAGCCCGTGGAGGAAGAGGGCTCCCCTCTTGCCGCGTATCGGCGCCCCCTGGCACTGCCTTCTCCGGCAGGCTCTCCACCCGCGTAACGACAAATATTTTGTGGCCTCGCCCAGGGCTGGAGACCGCAATCCTCCTCTCGTTCCCGGGAGAGCTGGCCTGGGCTGGAGGCCCACTGGCGACTCCCAACTGAGATTCACATTTTATTTCTTCCATAGTGTTCAAGGGGGGCAGCACTCTGCTTTCGGGGCTAAGGGCACCGCTGGTCTTTGGGGGGGAAGGTGGCTTGGGCAAGTCGCCCGCGTGATCAGGGCTGCTGAGCTTCTGAGGCGACGGCGGGAGAGCCTTCATCACCAGCTTCTCATCCTCTTCTTCGTCTGTGTCCGAATCGGAGTCTGAGGACTCGTCGTTGCCACCAGCTCTCTTGTCGGCCTCCCCATTCTCCTGGGAGGGCGGTGCCTCCCTCATTTCCTCCCCCTCTTCCGGCGTGGGCGCCATGTCGCCGTTCTGCCCCTCGTCCTCCACCGGCCCCTCCTCGAGGGGCTCCGTGATGGTGATTTCGGGCATGGAGGCGGACTGCTGGAGCTGCTGCTCCTTCTCCTCCTTCTCTTTGGCAAGGACAAAGTTGCGCTTGCAGCCGTTCTGGATCTCCGTCAAGAGGGCCTTCTGCGTCTCGATAAAGCTCTTCACCTGCAGAAGGGAGAAAGGAGGGAGGGTGAGCGGCACAGCAGCTGAAAGGCACAGGGGTGCCATTTATTGTAAAGCTGGGGTAGGCAAAACATTTTTCAGCCTGAGGGGCCCACAGCCTCCTGGACAACTTTCGGGGGGTGGGGGGGGCAAAGTTGGCAAAGCAAGGAATGTAAATTTTATCTTTCAATGCCAGGTTAGCTTCTCCACATATTCATGCACCTCCTCTCTATCTTCCATGCAAGCAAGTATTGTCAGAGCTCAAGGACATTTTCCAGCTTAGGCAAAACATGCCAGGAGGGAAGGAAATGGGGCCACTAGGGGATAGGCTGGGAGGGTTGTGTGTGGTGGAGGGAGAGTGGCATGGGGGCAGACAGAAAGGCTTGGGGGGGCTGCATTTGGCCCAAGAGTCTGAGGGTCCCAACCACTGTTGTAAGGGAAGCTGGCACAGAGCCTGAAGGTGGGCGTTTTGATGAGTTCGGCCTTGCCTGCTTGAGTTCAGATGCTGCGTGGGTTGGAAGGAATCAGAGCGCTTTTATGCTGGAGGGGATCAAAAGACCACGGTGGCCCCGGACAAATTACACATGCAGAAGCCTTCCAAAGTATGGACCTTCAAGGGCAATACAGGGGGAGGGAGAAACACATGTTTGAACGCTCATCAAATATCATAGATTGTAGAATTGGAAGGGATCCTGAAGGTCCTCTAGTCCAACCCTCCTCAATGCAAGAATCTCAACTAAAACATCCACAACAGACGGCCATCCAACCTCTGCATGAAAACCCCCAATGAAGGAGAATCCGCCACCTCCCAAGGGAGTCTGTTCCACAGTCGGACAGCGCTTACTGCCAGAAAGTTCTTCCTGATTTTGCTGATGTGCCCCTTTTCTCCCTGCAGCAAGTTTCGGTGTGGGGGTGCATCTCTCGGGGGCCTCTCTGTGGCTACAACTGCCTCATCGAGTGTACACCTGGGAGTAGCTGAGAGGCGTAGGACTGACAGATCTGAATTTCCTAAATTGTAAGTGTACTTTTGACAATAAAGAGTTAATTACTTACTCTAGATATCCCTTGCCTGACAGTACCGTGACAGACCACAGGAAGCTAGTCTGGCTACTGGTGTACCTAGATCAGTATCGCCCGCACTGACTGGCAACAGCTCTCGCCAGGGTTCCAGGTGGACTCTCTCCCATCTCTACATGGGAGACGCTGGAGGCTGAACCTGGACTCCTCCGCGTGCAAATCATGTGCTCTGCCATTGCGCCACAGGTCTTCCACAAGTGGGAAGGGACGGAGAGAAGCAAAATGCCTGACACAACTGGAGTATTTCTACCTGCCTACAGCACACCTGTGACTATGCCAGGCACTGGGCCTCTATTTTTCCGGAGCGGAAGGTTTATCGGAGAGGCAGCAGGGTTACCTGGCTGGCTGCGCTGCACGCGCCCCGTGTGGAGCCAAAGCTACGCCAGCAAAACCAACCTATAGCAACAGAAACGTGAGATGGCGGGTATTGAGTGGCTCGGACAAAGCCTTATGCTCCCTGACAGGCGGAATCGTGTTACTGCCTCGCGACACAGAAAGCTTTTACAATGCGGCATTTCGAATGAAGGCAGCTCAGAGGCAACAGCAGGGTGCTGTCGGCGAGGGATGCCGGTCCCAAGTTTGAGCTTGAGGGGCCTGGAAATATACATCGCTGGGAACAGGAGACAGCTGCCCATATGAAGGCATTAGCCAGCAGCTCCAGAGACCTGTAGATGTCAAGAGTGTTTATGTGTTTGGTCGCGAGGGACCAGGAAAGCACATGGCTAAGCCATTCTGCTTCCATGCAGAGAACACTGCTGGGTAAATGCTAAGGTGTGTGGCTTCCACCCTTTATAAAATACCCTGTTCCATCTTCATACCATCTCCCGCTCCCAGCCAACCCCCCCCCGCCCCACTTTTTCTAAAGACCCTTTTCGCTTCTGCTTTGATGTTTCTATCCCAACCTGTCTCAATGGGACTCAGGGTGGTGTACACAAAACCGTCCCATTTCGTGCAAGGCTGAGAGCCTTGACCCACAGCAGCCTAAAAAGCGAGTTCTGGGCATTTAAGAATTTTGTTGACAAGCTGGAATGTGTGCAGAGGAGGGCAACCAAGATGATAAAGGGTCTGGAAACCAAGCCTTATGAGGAACGGTTGTGGGAATTGGGTATGTGTAGCGTGGGAAAGAGGAGACAGAGGAGATATGATAGCCATCTTCAAATATCTCAAGGGCTGCCACATGGAAGATGCAGCAAGCTTGTTTTCTCCCACTCCAGAGGGTAGGACTTGAACCAATGGATTCAAGTTACAAGAAAGGAGATTCCTACTAAACATCCGGGAAAAACCTTTTTGACAGTAAAAGCTGTTTGAGAGTGGAATGGACTCCCTCGGAAGGTGGTCTCCTACCTTGGAGGTTTTAAAGCAGAGGTTGGATGGCCATCTGTCATGGATGCTTTAGTTGAGATTCCTACATTGCAGGGGTTGGACTAGATGACCCTTGGGGTCCCAACTCTACAATTCTATGGGCTTCCGGTTTTGCCGCGGATCGCAGTCGGGTGCGCGTTGAGAGAGCTTAGGCTCTCAAGTCGCCAGCTGGATTAGACGGGGCCTCGGGGTGGCTGTTCCGAGCCCCGGGAAAGCTCAGAGAGGTGGTTCAAGCACTCCCTCTGTGCCTAATATGAGCAGAAAATCAAACTAGGCCATCTCAGGAGGGTTTCGAATTTCCCAGCCGCTTCCTTCGGTCTGCAACAGAAGCACAGCACAGACTCACCGATTCCTTTTTGGGCTCCCTGTCGAGGTCCAGCCTGAGCAGCGAGTGATTGACTTTCAGGGCTAAAGACAAGGCCATCAACCCTCCGGTCTTGATTTCGTTCTCCCGAAGGTCCAGCCGAAGTAGCCGGGGACTCTCCGCGATGAATTCTGCCACTGCCACAGCGCCTGGGCACCAAGAGACACAGCCAGTGAGTCCATGCAAACACAGGGGCCGAGCCTGTGGCGGCTGCTCGGCCCTTGGAAGAGACAGAGAGCCGCCTGAGCACCCGGGGAGGCTGCGTGGCCTGGCTTACCCTCACACGTCAGCTTGGTCGACGCCAAGCCCAACCTCAGCACTGAGCGGTTGCTGATGAGCCCGTTCTTCAGGTTGCGGACACCTTCATTGCCGATGGGGTTGTGTCCCAGATTCAGGGTCTCCAGGCTCTGGGTGTGAGGCTGGAGATGCAAACAGGGAATGTTGGTTTGTTGCTTGTTTACTGACTGCCTCTGGGGCTTAGTCCACTTCAAGGCAGCTCACAACGGCTCAATTCGCACACGACACTGACCCAAACCACGGATCAGCACAGTCCGGTGAGTCTGCGAGCTCCCGGAGAGGAGACTGCAGCTGCTTTGTCCCTCCTCTGGTCCTGTTACTACTGCGAGCTATGCCACGGTTTGAGGATTAGCATGTTGTCTGAACCTGAGCTCGTGCTTTGTCTCCTTCAGGCAAACCGTGAACTGTAAATCAAGAAACACACCTTGGTAACGACCTTGTGGTCTGTCTGGAGTGAGACGAACAATGAGTCCAGCTTTGAAAGACACGCTAAGACAAACAACAGCTTAGCTCCCAGCAACAGAACCAGACAGAGGACCGAAGAGGCTGCAACTGCCTGTCCAGAAAACCACATGCTCACCTGTTCACGCAAAGTCATGGTTTCACTTAGCCTCACCCATGAACCAGGCCTATGGTCTAAAGACACAATTCACACAACAGTTTTTAAAATTGATAATGGCAGCAGCATGGACAACAAATGAGAACCACCATACAAAATTCCCGCACACATACAGAGCTCTTTTAAGATGAATGGCTGTTCTAACAATGAAGGCCTTATTTGTAGAAGGCACAGCCCAAAATAAGTAGTTTTTGAAACCCATATAGAAGTTTGGGGGGCCAAACGCACCTCTGTGGGAAGGGTGTTCCACAATCTGGGTTTTGAGTCACTCTGTCCTCAGGTCTGCTGATGCTCATATGACCTGAGAATTTGTAAGGCTCTCTGTGCAGGATTCTGGCAACCCAAGTGGGAAATAAACCCCGTGTTTTGTAAGAGAACTGGCAACTGGCTGAAGTTTAACCTCCATCCAGCAGGGACCTCATCATTCCTCCCTACTCCCGAATCCACAGCTGTGAGGAGGGTAGAAGGCAGCCCCACTGAAACCCAAAGCAGGTCCAACATACAACAGAGTTGTATGAAATATTTTCTGTCTCTTAACTTCAGCCAATTCAATTCAGCAGGTTACAGGTAGATAGCCGTGTTGGTCTGTCATAGTCAAAACAAAATAAAAAAATTCCTTCCAGTAGCACCTTAGAGACCAACGAAGTTTGTTCTTGGTATGAGCTTTCGTGTGCATGCACACTTCTTCAGATACACTGAAACAGAAGTCACCAGACCCTTATATATAGTGAGAGGGTGGGGAGGGGTATTATTCAATTCAGCAGGTGTTGAGAAAGGGACAAAACGTTCTCTCCACACACTTGCGGCTAAAAGCAAACATTAGCCGTTCCTTGGAGGAAAATCCTTGAGCCCCCAAGCCATTTCAGTTGTCCTATTCAGCACCCATTCTGGGAAGGGCCGCAGCTCTGTGGTAGAGCACCAGCCTTGCATGCAGATGGTCCCAAATTCAATCCCTGGCATCTCCATGTAAGCCTGGGAAGGACTTCCTGCCTGAAACCCTGGAGAGCTGGTCAGCGCAGACAGCAGGGAGAACCCATGGTCTGACTCAATATAAGGGATAGCCTCCTTGGCATAGCTCCATCGGTAGAGCTCAGACTCTAAGCCTCAGGGTTGTGGGTTCGAGCACCATGTTGGGCAAAAGATTCCAGCATTGCAAGGGGCTGGACTAGATGACTCTGGTGGTCCCTTCCAACTCTGCAATTCTATGATTCTAAGGCAACTTACTGCGTTCCATTACCCTTTTTCCTTTATTTAGACGGGACAGCTGAACGCAGTACAGGCAGCGAACATTTCGCACGGGGGTCCCATTCTCACCCTGCCCTTTTCCGGGTGCAAAAGGACCCGTGTGTCAACTGGACGCGCCTAGAATGGTCACTGCCTGTATTCTAAACATGGCAGCAGCAGCCGTAGATTTATAATGGCTTTTGGTAACAGTCTGTTGTTTTCAATACCGGAAATGGGGAAAAGGAGGTTCTGTTTTCAAGTTGGGCTGGATGGGTGGGTGGGGGAGAGAGAGAGAGAAAGAAGCAGCAAGCGCAGCTGCCTCTGGGCTTTCTAGCTCGCAGTGTGCTTTGGTGACTCCCCACCCCACCCTGGACTGCACCAGGCCAGATGTTCCCACCCCTAACATGGGAGGAGGATAAAGCTCAGCGGCAGAGCTCCCATGTTGCACTCAGGAGGCCCCAAGGCGCAAACCCCAGACAACAGATCAGCTGGGCACAGAGGGCCAACATGTTGCCCAACAAAGGATAAAGCAGCTCCCACAGAAAAGGGTCGGGCTGGAGCTCAGAATGGCCTCTGGCTCCCGAGCCAGAGAACAAGGCCCCGGGGCAGCAAGGCTGCCTGTGACTCACCAGCGTCATCCCCATGTAAGCCATGCCGGTGTGAGTCAGCTGGTTGTTCCACAGCACCAGGGTGACGAGGCCTTTCCGCTGCTCCTTCAGCCCCTCGCAGACGTACGCCAGGCCTGTGAAGCGAATGACGAGCAGTTGATGGAGGGAGGATGGGAGTCTCTTTTTGCAGGCCTCATTAGACGCGACACCAGCTCAGTCGGACACAAATACCCAGGCACCATCGGCTTTCGGAGGCGGCGCTTTCCTTGTCTCAACTAATCCACCTCCCCTTTCTCTCCCCCCTCGCTCCGCCAACTTGGCTGTCACAGTGGCAGCCGGGAAAATTTTGTGCACTCGTTGGATTTGTGTTTAAAATGACAGAAGAGAACACCACAAGAAGCACATTTGCATTTTCTCTGCGTGTCCGATTGAGGGAACAGCTAAATCGGTTTGCTCATCAGATTTATATCCTCTGACGGCAACAGCTGGGCGAATTCCCCGTGTTAAGTTCAATTGGTTCTTTTGGTTCTAGTTAGGAGGGGGATTTTTAAGAAGGGGAAAACTGAAGACGGCAACTTTTTATTTGGTTGTAAATATCCAACGCTGCCTTCCATTACGTGCAAAAGACGCCCACATGAGGTTCTGGTAAACGTGTCACGTTATATTTCAAATTAAATGTGTTCAAGGATTTAACCAGTTGATAGGCAGGTGATCAGAGCCAACCAAACTCATTTAAGTAGCTGACGGCTTTGTTCTTCCAAATTAGAAGAACTTCTTGCTGGTGAGTAGCTTGGCACAGCTAAAATAAATATATATTAATACCTGCAACCAACAAGTTTGACTACCAGTTATCAAGTTAATGGATCCAACTGAAACTTCAGACACACTTACAGGAGATCCGCTGAAATAAATGGGAATTAGGTTACTCATGACTGAGAAGCCAGGGGTGATTTCAGGGGGAGCAATTCAACATCACGTTTTCCCAAACATTCTGTCAGCACAACCATTTCAGCTTGCCTGACAGAAGGATTCCCCCCTCTTTGCCCCCAGCATGCTGTTCTGGGGGTTCTCCCACCCTTTGAGATGGGGGGGGGGAGAAAGCCCCACTGCACTAGCCTAAGTTCTTGCATAAGCTCCTCCTAGCAGAATAGGTGAGTTGAATCTTGCCCAGTGGGCTTACTGTAAAGCATGACTTGGATCCTACCCATTGTGATTTATTTCAAACGCATCAGTTGGCTGGCAAAATCAGAACAAATTATGCAAAAATACATGCAAGTCTAAGGTGTGTATGCATAATAATAATAATAATAATAATAATAATAATAATAATAATAAATTACTTGTACCCCACCCATCTGAGGGGGCTGCCCCAGCCACTCTGTGTGGCTTCCAACAGAATATAAAGAACACACAACACACCAGACATTATAAGCTTCCAGATACAGGGCTGCCTTCAGGTGTCTACGGAAGGTTGTATAACAGTTTATCTCTCTGACATCTAACAATGTCAAACAACATGTGTTCAAACAAGAGAATCCGACCATTTATTGGAAGAGAATTTGAGCCACCCTAGCCTAGACCGCAACTGTTGTCTTTCTTCTTAAGCGCACTGCAGAGACACAGCCTGAGCCCTCCTCTCGGTTTCTCAAAGAATTTGGGGGGGGGGGAGAGACTGAAGCAGGGATCCCTCACCTGAGTCCAGGATGTGGTTGTTCCTCAGGTCCAGAATCTGTATGAAACAGTTGAACTTCAAGAGGTTGCCCAGCTGAGCAGAGTCCTGGAGGCTGTTCAGCTTGTTGTCAGCCAGGTAAAGCTCCCGTAAATTCATGTTCATTTTAAGAGCGGTTGCTAGAAAGCAGACAAAGGGGAGAATAAAATTAAAGAGAAGTGGCTGACTAGCTGCGCCTCCCAGGTGACAACGAGCTTTCTGCCTGCCCAGCTTGGCAGCGGCTGTGAATCCAGGCCACAGACCCCCTGCACCACTGATGCATCCCTTCACAGGACAAGCCCGGGGCTTCGGCCTGTTACAAGTCTGCCAACAGCAAGTAAAGAGGAGAGATGGGCCTTGCCCCTTAATCTGACCTTGGCCTAAATTAGCCCAACAGCCAACTGGCCGACCGTTTGAAACCAACAAGTTAAATAATGAGGTCTGCTGTCTTTCTCCAGTTTTCCTCAGTGAGACAACTCCTCGTTCCTGCCCACAAGACGAGGTGGACAAATCTGACTACCCCGTGGGGATGGAGCAAGGAGAGGCACAATCCACCAGAAGTTCTCCTGTTTATTTAACAAGACGTAATAAGTGAGTAAAGAGGAGATAAACTTCAAGGGCAGGTAACGTATGAGAAAATGGCAGCAGTGTCTTGGAAGCCTACGAAATCTCAGGAGGGGAACTGCCTGTCCTGCCCAATACAGAGAACTGTCTGAAAGCCATGAGTTCTCCTTCAATCCACCTGCCTTCTGCCTGGGGCTGCAGAGACACCACAACTCACTTGTAAAGACTGGCTACCCAAGAGGAGGAAGAGAATGGAGTTTAAGAACCAATCCCTCCCTGCTCTTCATTTATAGACACCTGGAACTGAAAGCACAAGGTCAGCCGCAGCTGGGCATTTGTCACTAGGCGGCACGTAACTGAAGGAGACTGTCTTTCAAACTTCATCCATTATTGCTAGCATTCTTTAGGCTGGCTCCTATTCATTATTAATGTCTTCAGCAGGATGCAAAAAAAACCAGGTGTGGGTGCTTCGTTCTCCCAAGGTTAATACTACTTCTCTTGGTATCTCTCACCTAGGCTAATCTTAAAAAATGATGCCTTTAGGAGCTGGAGTCCAATGTTAGCGGTAAAGCCTGGATTTCATACACGGAAGTCAGGATGAACCAAAACCAGAGCACGTGTGGTTCCGGTTCCTATTCAATCCTTTCCTATATTTTTTGACACCTCCCCTGCCCCCCATCATGGACTCTGCATGCGGATCTGGGAGCTTTGGCAAGGCAAGGGTGCCCTTCGAGCCTCCACACTGCGCTTTTCAAGGATCTAGGCCAGGCATCCCCAAACTTCGGCCCTCCAGATGTTTTGGACTACAATTCCCATCATCCCTGACCACTGGTCCTGTTAGCTAGGGATCATGGGAGTTGTAGGCCAAAACATCTGGAGGGCCGCAGTTTGGGGATGCCTGATCTAGGCAGACTGAAGAGCCCAGGGATGAGGGAAGGCAACAAGGGGGCTTCTGCCTGCATCAATGGGGACTGCTCTGCCCCTCATTATGACTATCAATGCTGGCACATTCGCAGTGCTGCAGAGGGATGCCTTTGGCAGGCAAGGAGTCCTCGCAGAAAAGATGCCTGCTAGCAGCAAGCTGAGCTCTCAGCGGGGAATTAGGGAAAGCGACAATGGAAGCGGAGGGTCAGCAAGAGAGAAGGGCATTTGGCTGGATACTTAAGAGGGCAACTCAAGCTGTTCACCTAGCAACATAAGGGGCCGCCCCGACAGGCTTGCGTTCTCCAGGTGCAGCACGGTCAGGCTGTTGCTGATGCGCAAGGCGCGCGCCACAAACGGTGCCGAGTGATCGAGCAGAGGCGTGTTGCGGGCGTCCAAGTACTGGAGGCAGTTTGTCTGCGGAAGGAAGGAAATGTTGAGAGTCAGGTCATAGAAAGGTATGAATGGTGCCAGCACCTCAAGGCAGGTTGTCACGCAACCAAGTCAAAGGGCTGGAAACAGCCAGAAGAGTATGCAGTGGACCAGACATGTGAAGCAGGAGATACCAATCGGTATATTGCAAGTGAAACCGCTGCTGCTCCTGAGTCCTCATGCCACCAGCACCCAGCTGCAACCCGTGGTGAGGGACGCAGCTTGTGGTTTCACTTCAGATATACCACCGGGTGAAGCAGCCATTTTGCACTGGCCCTCATACCGCTGAGGGAGGAACAGACTACGTCGGCAAGGCCAATGTAGCTTGTTCCTCCCTCGGCTGTCCACAGAGGCCTGTTTATATTTCTGCGTTGAGGGGCGCATGGCTGTCTGCTTGCACAAGCTGGAGACGGGGGTGGGGGCTCTGGTAGACTTCTCCGTTTAGGAGATGGCAGCTGCACACCCGCACCCCTGAATGGACAAAGAGGTAGCTCACACCCCCTGCACGAGCGAAGGGGCGGGCTTCTCAGCTGATCAAGCCCCCCACCTTCGACTCACGCAGGGTGGGTTGCTTGGCTCTTCCTCCTGGGAGGAAGTGCTGGGGCTGCCTTATGCTGCCACTGGGCCTGGCGCTCGGCAGCCTCAGCCTCAGGCAGCCCTGCTCCACAAGCTGTGGCTGGGATGCCTTGTGGAGGGGGGTGCCGAGGCTGCCACCGCTGTTTAAAGAGGAAAAACTTTAAAGAGGTTGTGGTTAGGGTGAGAAGTATTAGCCCCTACCCAAGATTCCTGTCTGCTGTGCAGGCTTTGCATAGCACTCCACACTGGGGAAACTATTCTATTTGCAGCTAGGAACAGCAAGATCAGTAAGCCCGTTAAAGCAGGAGATTATCACCGAGTTCCTGAATTAACACAGCGCAGCTGTGAATAGGGGCGTGTGTCAATCTGAACTCATTCCATGGTTTATTACTGCAGATCATGGCGTATGTAAAAGGATTGGCATAACCCAATAGGAAACAAGATTCCCCACTATGAACCTTGCCTGACCCTGGTACCATCTTTATCACAATGTGTTCCGAAAGCCATTCAGGAAAACATCCTGAGCTCCTCACGCTTGGTAAAGGTCAGCAGGTATAGATCAAGTCGCCAGCAAAGTCTGTTTCAACACCTGAATGGATGCCATCAAGATAACAGTGAGATAATGCTAAGGTGGGAGGCAGACGAAAGGATCGCCAAGGTTTAGTCAATTGCACATGGGAACAGATTCTTTCAAGCTTTTGTAAAGCAAAGCACACAGAGTGGGAAGCAGGCAGGAAACGATAAAATGGGAAATTATAGGAATTGTTCATCTCAAGGCCCTCCTCCCTTCTCCCATGGAGGGCATTGGCTGAAATCAGGATTTTTAAAAACCCCAGTCAGCTCTCACAGCTCCAATAGAAAGCAACTTACCCAGCGCTCCCAAGGAATCGGCACAAACCCACTTCACCTTAAGGACATGTATATCTCCCCCTCCATTTCTGCCTTACTTCTAGTGTGAGTTCTGTGGCATAACTGTCATAACACATTTCTATGGTTTTGAAAAATAGTTAGGGAATCTTTTACTCTTCAGATCAAGGTGTGTATGTATGGTAGGATTTGCTGCCTGCTTAAATTGTAATTTTGCTGGAACATTAATATATTATGTCCTACTGGAGTCCCCATGTCTGCCACTGGCACCAGACAGTACAAATTTATTCCACCAGGGAAATCTACAGCTGGGCCCATGGAATCGTGGAGAACCTGTCAATGCTCACTCTTAGGGAGGGAAAGTCTTTTTCTCTTGGCTTGGGGGGGGGGGGAGAAAAAGATTACAATAACACCACCCCACCACCTTACGGCATTTCCAGGCAATGGGAGCTGCAGCTTGACGGTGAAACTGGGCTTGGGCATGAATGAGGACACAGGCTCAATGCTTTCCCTCTTTTTGCAACACTACTGCAAGCGATGCAATGTCTTTTGGGGGGGGAAGAAGAGAGAAAATGCTATCTAATCGTGAATACAAACCTTCCTCATCATGTGCGCAGCTGCCTGCCAACCTCGTGTGCCGATGTGTTTGTTAAATGAGATGTTGAGGTGTGTGGCTGACTCATAGTATTCAATCATATCAAACAGCGCCGAGGCACCCTGGCAAAAACAAAAGGAGAAACAACAGGACTGTTAGCAAGGGTGTGGCCACAGGAGCACCTGTCCTGGGTGGCGCAAAATGGGCAAAGTTCATGCAGCAATATCGATATCTTTCAAGATAACATTACACAATGTACAAGTTCTCTTTGTGGTTTGAAACGAGATGCATTTTTTTTCAAGGCAGTAGATCCAAACCAAGTATCAACTTGCTCACAGCCCAAATCTGCATGTGCCTACTTGGAAGCAAGTCTCACTGTGTGCAAATGGAGCTGACTTCCAGAATCGCAGCACACCTTGAGACAAGACCCGGTCCTGCAGCCTAACACAGTGCAGCACCTCACTCAGTTGGTTAGAGTGTGGTGCTGATAATGCCAAGGTTGTAGGTTCGATCCCCGTATGGGACAGCCGAATATTCCTGCGTTGCAGGGGGGTTGGACTAGATGATCCTCAGGGTACCTTCCTCAGCTACTGAATATTACTGATGGGAGCGGAAGGATGGAGACAGCAAGCAGGTCTTTTGCACAAGTTTCAGAGCAGTAGGAACATGGAAACTCTGCAAGAAGTAAAGGTCTGCAAAGAATCAAATTTAAAACTCTTCCAATTTGATAACTGATTCATGAATGCACCTGCTGTATTTGTTCATCGCTACTTATCAAATGCCATTCCTGGTTCTGAAGTTCTGCAATGAAATGTATTAAACACAAAATATCCTCAGAAGTTTTGTTTATCTAATTTGTATACTGTGGAGCTCAAGGCTGGTGGGAGGGGGAAAGAGACTGGGAGGCTAGTCATAGCACTGAAAAACCAGTAAACTAAGTCAAGGAGACAATACAAGACCTGTCTTGCTCTAGGCTTCCAACCACAAACTATTTGTTTCTTCGCGTTGGGACCTGCTTATCAACAAGCCTGTGAGAGGAGCAGACTGAACTGGCACGATGTACTCAAATGCAACTCCCATAATTTGCATGAAGAGGGAACCACAACACATCGCTGATGGCTGTGTAATTTACGATGAGACACTCAGAGTAGACCCACTGAACTACTTGCCATGACTGGCTTAGGTTCATTCATTTCAACGGGTCTACTCTGAGTAAAAGTTAGCTGACTACAGCCCCAGACTTATACTTTTTAGCAGGGAGCGGGCAGGAGGAGAGAGGGAGAATTTGGAGCTGGTCGTCCATCAGTTTCAAGTGCCTAATAAATGAAGGGGTCATTTTTATTTTTATTTTAATGCTGGATGTACATCTTAACAAAGTGGGCCATAAACCTCGTCCACAGATGAAGTGGGAAGACATGGCAGAATCCCAAGGTGGAATTGTGGTGGACGGTCATATTTAAGTCCTCATGCAAGAAGAAAACAAGCACATAAGGGAGGAAGTTTTTAACCCCATCCATCTCCCAGCTGTGCCAATTCTCCACTTGCATGGAGCTTTGCTTGTTTGTTTTAAAAGAGGGAGGTTATTCAAGAATGGCAATCCCCTACCTATATTCTGAAGGAGCACAATTCACTTTTCACTTATTCCTGCATTGCAAGGGGTTGAATTAGATGACCCTTCGGACCCCTTCCAACTCTGCAATTCTGTAATTCAATGTGCAGATCAGGCCTTAGACAGGGTCCAGGGAGTAATGAGAACGAACCTTTGTAAGGCCACCTCAACGCTGCCACCACTCTCACCCTACATGAGCAGCGGCAGCTCAATAGGATTTTAGATTTGCACACCCTGCCTCTTCCAAATGAAGGGGCCTCACTAACATGTCTTATGAACAGGGCCCCCAAAGCCTAGACGGAGCCATCACTAGCCAATGTTGGGAATCCACTTTCAGGAAGCAATTTGCTGCAGTTTTTGAAAAGCAGCTTGTCATGATATCAAGTCTGAGGACTCGAGCCAGTCACACCATTTGGAGGGGCCCGTGATTTGGTAGCAAAGTTTGTGCTCTGTGTGCACAAGGCCCCAGGTTCAATCTCCAGCCACAGGCGTGGGAAAATGCTTTTGCCGAAGATGCCAGAGAGCTGTTGGTGATGGGAACAGACAACACTGGGCCATACTCCTTATATCTAAACGCTCAGCCCCGTCCTCCATGTTAAAGAACGGCAGGATTCAGCTCAGCTGACTGTTCACAAGAGGGCGCGGAGGAGAAGAAAGGCAGTTCTTTATATGTTACATGCAAACCTACATCTTCATCTAGGTTCGTTTGCTCCAAATCCACTATTTTGAACTGGAGGCGCTTAAAAATCTCTTCCAGGGCCTCACAAGCCTTGTAGTCTAACTTCTCGCCTGGAAAACAAGAGACAAAATAAATCTGCAAGCCTCCAGCATTTAAAAGGGTTCACTGTCAAGCACAGGATGCATTACATCAGTGTTTCTCAAATGTGGGTCCTCAGCTGTTCTTGGACTACAACTCCCATCATCCCTAGCTAGCAGGACCACTGGTCAGGGATGATGGGAGCTGTAGTCCAACAACAGCTGGGGACCCAAGTTTGAGAAACACTGCATTAAATACTGGAAAACAACCGGGCTATTAAGGTACAACCTGGTGGGGTACAAAAATTATTTAAACCGGGGGGGGGGGGGAGAGAGGCTGGTTTAAACCAGACTTTCTAATGATACTTCATCATCTATTCCCTAAACAATGGTGCAAGTCTAAATAAAAAGGTAAAGGGACCCCTGACAGTTAAGTCCAGTTGTGAACGACTCTGGGGTTGCGCCGCTCATCTCGCTTTACTGGCCGAGGGAGCCGGTGTTTGTCTGCAGACAGTTTTTCCGGGTCATGTGGCCAGCATGACTAAGCCACTTCTGGCAAACCAGAGCAGCACACGGAAACACCATTTACCTTTCCGCTGGAGCGGTACCTATTTATCTACTTGCACTTTTGACATGCTTTCAAACTGCTAGGTGGGCAGGAGCAGGGACCGAGCAACGGGAGCTCACCCCGTCGCGGGGATTCAAACCACCGACCTTCGATTGGCAATCCCTAGGCTCTGTGGTTTAGACCACAGCGTCACCCACGTCCCTTTGCAAGTCTAAATAGGAACATTTTAAAAACACCTGCTGCATGAGAGCTAAGAACTGGCATTCTAAATATTACAGGAAAGCCAGAGTTAATTCTTAAACATATATCCCACCCCTTCCTCCAAAGGAGCCCAGGACATTAAGCTGAATGTTTTGCACCACGAAGCATCGTTGGCGCTGTACTCCAAATATGAAGAATGGCTGCAGGCCTGGGCTTCATTTCTGCTAAGGAGCCAGAAAACCCAAAGTGGCAGCTCTTTCCCCTCCTCCTGCCCAATCACATACCATCTGCTCAGCCACCACTTTGCTTTTCCACTCCAATGAAGTCCCCACCCTTGTATGCCTTGGGGCCTTTGCAATCTTCTCCGCCCTGCCCACTAGGACTAGCCTCTCACCGGCAGCAGAAATTTCACAGGCGAACTCTGTACGTAAACGCGCCCTGAAGTCAGCAACCTGTGTCCGCAGTACGAACAGGATGCTCACTCGTTTGTTTGGAAGGAGCGACTCGCTGGTTATGAAATACGAAACCAGGTGAGGGAGAGGCGGGGAGGGGAGGGGATGACCCCACGTAACCCCAAATCAAGGCCACGTGCACCTCTAGCGTGGAGTCAGCCGTGTGTTCCATTTGCATGTGCCAAACATGGTTACACAATCTGGTTCGTTTCCAAACATTTGCGGGCTATTGCAAATGTTAAATCTGGGACCAGAGAAAGGATTTGGGATGTGAACAAATGGGGTGCTGTTGGGGGGGTTGAAGGAGGGTGTAGATGCATGCTGGCAAACCTCTGTTGTAACACCTGTGGCCTAGGCAGAATGATCCCACATTTACAACGCTGAACATTCCTTCTCCCCAACCCCTCTTAATCTCCAAAGGGGACCGTTTTCAAGCACAGACTCCCAGATAGAAGGCTTGAGGGATCACAGCCGTAGAGGAATACCCAGAGTCGGCAAGGTGATCATGATTTGCACTGTGTCAACAGAAGACTTGGGAACGGAAATATGTACCTTTCAGATCCAGGCACTCTATCCTGGGAGTCAAGTCTTTATATTCCTGCAATAAAGCAACAGCAAATTACTACACACGGAAGGGAACGGCTTAAAGGTAAGATATAATGAAGAAGAAGTCCCAAGCTGTTGTTTTCAGAGAAGGAAGGGCTTCAAATCAAGATAAGGGGCCAAAATTGTCCTCCCTCTTTCACATCCTGGGTGTGTAAATGGCACCATTCCGAAGGTTCCGGGGAACCCAAACACTTGAAGGGGCACCTCTCCCTCCCTCAGCCTGCCCAGCTCTCACGTTCTGCAAAAGAGAGGGCCTTCGTCTTGTCCTCCCAATGGGTGTTGCCCATTGTGCAATGACATGGGGCAGGGCCTTCTCCATAATGTCCCCGTCTGTGGAACCCCTGCCCTTTGGAGTGGGTCTCTGCTGCTGAATTGGAAGATCTTGTTCCTTTTCCTTGTCTCCAGCAACAAAGAGAGCAGCACTTCCTAAAACCACCCAAATGGCAGCCGCTATGGGAAAGAGGCTAGGAAGCTGCTCCTTTGAGTAGGAGGTGTAGGTTCTAGATCACTGTTGCCTGCATGGATAGATTTATCCCTGTATGCTTTTAGGGAGAGCCCAAAGCTCAGCGGCAGAGCAACCTGCATCTTCCGTCACTGTGTAAAGCACCTTCTGATGTTCATAACCCTGCAGGCTCACTTAGCTCTCTGGGCTCTGGCCCAGTTCCTTCTCTAGGCCACTACAGCCATCTTGGAAGCAATGGAAAGACACCCTTTTCCTTGTTTAGTGTTTACTGTGCTACATGGGCCTGGGCTGCAACCCTTGAAATAAATACATGTGACCCAACTTCAAGAGAGGACTTTTTTATTATTACTGTTCAGTTCCAGCGACAGCCAGCTTTCTTCAGTGTTTATAAAAATCCATCTCTGCCTTTGACAGATGAATCTGATAAGCGTTTCTGCTGTGCACGTAAGGAAAGGAACATACCTGGATCTGCTTCAGTAGTTTGGGTATCTGTTTACAGTTTAACTTCTGACAGGCTTGCTTGTAGGCGGTGATAATTTCTTCCACAGTCACATTCTGAGCTGAAAGAGAGAGAGAGAGAGAGAGAGAGAGAGAGAGAGAGAGAGAGGATCACACTGATGGTTAGCAGTCCATTTGATTTATGCCGCCTACACACTGTAAGGAGACTTTGGGATAGGACAGGGTATTTTTAAAAGTCAAACAACCAGATAAACAAATAGACATGAAGTAAATTTTCAAAAGCCATATTGCATATCACCTGTCATTAGTGGTGAGTGCTAGCTAAAACCTTGCAACCAAATCATAATATAGTGCTCTGTCACATTCCACTCTTATTAGCAGAAGAGTGGGATATATAAATATTAAATAATAATAAAGAACACTTTATTGCTTGTAAGAGCCACAACATCCACAGGGACCAAAGTTGTGGAAAAGAGTAATAGGGGAAACTGAGGCGGCAGAGAGGGGAACTGGAGTGATGTTTTTGTGTGTGCCAATGAAATCAGTTGCAGGACTAGTCATAAGGATTTGGCCCCTTATGCAAACTTTTATCCTCAAGTTTTCAATACCTGAAAAAAGGGATTGGGGGTATTTTTTAACCTAGGTGCCAGCATTTGGTTTCTAGGATTTTTCCAGCCCTGTCCAAGCAGCCAGCATTTTTGCTGGTGTTAGCAGATGTTGCATAATGAGATGATTTGCCAGAATCCCGACAGCAGCCACAAAGCTTTGTTCACTGGAGCAGGGAATCGGGTACCTCAGGTGCCAGATAGTCAAATTGATTAAAGCAGCAGAATGCAGATGGCTTAGCTCAGAAACTGGATTCTTTCAAAGCTGAAAGCTAGCATATTTAAGCATCACCACTGCATTTCAGGTGTTCAGAGCTCCTTTACACACGTTTGCTTACGAAAGAGGTGTAAGGGTGTTAGGGGAGGGAGACACATCATGCTCTTTCTGAGGCAGTTTGTCCACCTTTGGTCCCCACCCTGGACTTTGCTCTCACTTGTGGCTCCTAGAAGCTGTCATCCTGGAACAGCGGACCCACCCCAGGAATGGCTTCAACAGGCTGGCTAAACCAGGTGAGGGTAGCCAATGGGTCTCAAACCCTCAGTGAGTTAGGGACTTCTGCTGCATGCAAAGACAGGATCCAGCAGATTGAGCAGACAAGACCAACAGCGCGTCCAACGGCCAAGAAGGCAGATTCTGCACGTGCTGTAGAGGGAAAACTCTGATCCTAAACCTCTGCTGCCTTGCAGAATATCTTTGGGAGAAGAAAAAGGCTAAGGAGTAAACCCAACACAAATCTGGAGTGGAGTCCCTAAGACGATTGGATGGTGCCTTGTATGCCTCCTTCCGGCAACTCCTGCAGCCAAGCTGGTACTGAATGTATTGCTCTGCTTTCCTTTGGACCACATCAGTGAGGCCAAGAGGGGTGTGTGTCTTGTCTTCTGGGCAGTTCAGGACCTCCACACACAATACCCGAGGTCACTTCGGTGCTGCTAACCCAGCAGTTAGACTTTGCCCCTGGAGGTGCACTCTATTGTTTTGAGACAGACAGATGCCAACAACAGCTTACGAGAGCTCTGAAAAGTGGTGTCAGCATTTGCAGCCCCAAATTGCATGTGGAGGTAAAGGCCAGGATCCAGAGGTTTACCCTATATGCGCACATAGGATTGGGCATGCCCAATGGGAAGCTTGCCTTTATAAAAGTAAAAACGACCAAGAGAGTATGATCCCAAATCTATCAGGCTTCATTACAGATTAAAGAAAATAATCCAGCCAAATGGACAGTTAATTTAAAGCCTCACCTATGACCATTTGTGAATAAATTCACTATTGACATTCAGAAAATACCTGAAGGCAGCCCTGTTTAGGGAAGTTTTTAACCTGTGATATTTTAATGTATTTTAATATCTATTGGAGGCCGCCCAGAGTGGCTGCGGGGACCCAGCCAGATGGGTGGGGTACAAATAATATATTATTATTATTATTATTATTATTATTATTATTATTATTATTATTCACTATTGCTTCCCTCTGTGTGAAAAGTATTTTTAATTGTCAAAAACGAATGGGAGGGGCTCAGGTGTATGTTGGAAACATGGAGGGGAAAGGATAATTTTGCTCATTGGTGGTGGTTCTGTATTAAAGCTATAAAATGTATACTAAATCCTATTAATGACATGCTGAGATTTAAAATTAACACAGGATCCCAAGATGTTTTTATTAGCAATTTCCACAGGAATTTTATTATTTGATTTGACCATGGCCCATCAAGAGTCAGCATGCCAAAAACTCGAAACCTCCCCCACAAAAGTGACACATAGCAGCACAGGATTTAGCAGTATTCTGGCAATTTACTGGAGCTATCTGGGGAATGACAAAAGGTATGTAATCTGAATTGTTTTGAGAGAGGCTGAAAGCGTTGCAAACTTTACTGCAATAGTAGACCAAACAGAATGACTGGAAATTCTTTTCCATTACTGTATATTGTATTAATGAACTGTTTTGCGATTCTCTCATGATTTCAGGGAAGGCTACTAGCACATTTTGTCCTTTGAAACAAAAAGACTACACACTCATGATGACACACGTCACAAAGAACAGCTGAGGTGACATTTGAACCGGGGACTTCCTAGTGCAATATGTGTTTTGGGACGGACAACTCTTTCATGAGAATCTCAGGTCTCTGTTTTAAAAAAGCAATCTTCTAGTGCCTGTTCTTGCAAATATTGTTATTGTTATCAGATACATTTCTGGTTCCCTTTTTTCGTGAAAAGTGACCCAAAGCGGCTTAAAAAACAACACTAAAACAAAGAATCAAATCAAAAACAAACCCTAAAAACCAACCATAGTATATAAAAAGGCAGAACTAACACAACCTACCCGACTAAGTTAAGAGGCCACAAGTACACCTAAAACCCTTCAAACTAAAGGACGTAGAACCTAGCTGAAAATAAATGTTTTTGCCTGGTGCCTAAAAATAAATATGATGCGCCAGGGATGTCCCCTGGGGGAGAGCCTTCCACACGCAGGGAGCCACCACTGAGAAGGCCTGTTCTCAAGTTTCCACCGCCTGCACCTCCCTCAGAGGTGGGCACAGGGAGAAGGGCCTCCAGTGATGAGCACAGTGTCTGGCTAGTTCATGTGGAGAGAGGTGGGCCTTGAGGTCCTGAGCTACTTACATCTTTCTAGGTCAAAAGCAGCTCGTTCAATTGCGCTGGGAACTAATTGGTAGGCAGTGCAGCCGTGCCAGAATTAGTTTCATGCTCAAAAGCGCATTAGCAACATTTGCAGACATTCCCAAAGTCAGAGGAGCTGTGGAATTAAGCTCCACAGATGCCAGAGCTTCAGCGCCTTGCAAAATCTTAAATCTGGCAAAGTCTGGAGAGAAGAAAGTCTGGCGAGGAAATGAAGCCAGGGCTGGGAAAGGACGACACAGAGGGTCTTACAAGGGATAAGGGTAAGGTAGAAATCAGGTGCAACAGAACAGTAGCAGCACCTTTGAGAGGAGGGAACTTTGCTCCCAGCCCTCATCCACAAACCACATAGCAGGGGCCAGAACCAGTCTCTTTGATTCAGGGGGGCTGCCAGGGGCCTGGATTTATTTGCTCCCCCTTCCCAAAGACCTCCTTGCCCCTCCCAATTGGCTAGGAGAAGCTATTGCAAAGCAGGAGAAATTAGGGGAAGGGCTTTGAAAAACTGGGGCCTGTTGTGGCATGATTTGGGGATATCTTTCAGCAGAATTTTAGGGGGCTTGCTTTAGCACAAAGTACATGCACAGCCCCATTTACTGCCAATTTAAATGGCTTGTGCTTCCCTAGGAAGGAGTCCCTTCCCCCCCTCACCTCCATTGCCCCAATCGTCACTCCAAAGGAGGCAGACAGCAAGAGGCCTGTTATTAAGGTAAGAAATTCTGGCAGCCCCTTAAAAGCTGCCCTCAAAGCATCCTTTTTACACACCAGAAAAGACGGAGACCGACTTGGAAGGCTCCAAGAGCAGCAAAACAAGCGGCTTGCATCACAAAACGGAGTTTGTTGCGCAGGGATCCAATTACAACGTTGTAATCCGGTCTGGATTACTGAAGCAGAGCGATCTCTCCACCCCCCACTCCAGGCTCAGTTCGGAGAAAGGATAATTCCACCACTAACGTAATTATCGGGGAAGACCAGAAATTTCCAAGCTGCCGCAGCTGCTGCACACTTCCACTTTAATTGCTTTATTGTGCAGGCCAGGCGTTCAGATATGCGAAGAGAAAGAAGTCTTTCATTTGGAATCACATTTCATTCTGGGCTTTGAAAAAAGATCCTAAAAGGAGTTCCGTAGCAAGCCCCTGGCCAGTTCCTCGAAGTGAGAACCTAAGGTTGCAGTTTATTATTCAATCCTGTGTGCGAATTTTATGTGCAATGCACTTTCCAGCCTGTTAATTTAGTCTAAAATTTCTTCGAGTTCTGATGGTGGCAGTGAACAAACTGTAGAATATGACAATGCTCTTTGAGGATCAGTGGAGAGTGGGTTAATAAAAGTGATTATTGCCTTCTGAAAATAAGGATCAATGAGCCAAGAAATGTGGAATATCATGCCTTATTGGAAGCTCCTGTACCTACCTGCACTTCCCTTGCAAGTTGTCTCCCACCCCTAATCAGCAGACCCTTAAACTACTAATAAACTGAAGCTACTAATTTGCTGAAGGATAAATGCACCTCAACTAGCAGGCATTCCAGCTAAGAGAGACTTTCCTGCAAAATTCAGCCACTGGCAGAGCAGCCCATTAGCAGAAAAACATTATCAGTTTGGGGTTTGCATGGCATTCAGCTGAATGTAGGCATCAGCCAGGGTTTTCCAGAATGATGGAAGAGAGGGTGCACACTGGGCAGACCTTTCCAGCTAGTGCAGAGAAGTTGAGATAGGATGGCCAGAGTCAAAGAAGGGCAGGTGACAATCATGTTGACCAAGGAATTGCAGCAGGTACAGCTTCTCTTTTGAACTGCAGTATTGGAGCCCGGTTCTCTTCCACATATGAGTAGTTTTGGCTCTTGTTTTTATAGGAAAGCGGGGTATAAATTTAAAGTAGACTAAAATTAACTTAAAACTTTGGACTAAAAATAAGAGCAAGTGTGTTCAATTTATGAAATAAATCTGCATGGTTGTTGCTGATTTTCCTAACACTTCCTTAGCACAAAAGATGATTTGTTGTTTATGAATAGTCCTGCCCAAGAAATTCCACATGGACTTTCAGTGTGCCAGAGGAAAGCTGCTCTATATTATTACTGATGTATTAAACGCCTTCTCAAGGCAATGTACACTGAAGATTATTAAAAACAGTTAAGGACAAAAAAAAGCAAATACATTTTAAACAAAATTAAAACGATACAAAGTAAACACTTGTGGTAAAGACACTTTTATGCTGTTGGATTTAATTTACATAGATATAATTTATACATTATATATGTACATTGTTTTTATAGCTCTGCTAAACCAAGGAAGTCAATGGGTGGTGGTTATCTTGTATAAAGCAGAGTCGCTTGGTCTAAACGTAGACAAATTTTAATCCTGGGAGTCTCCCCATTTCCAGCCCTTTGTTTACTGTAAGGAGAAGGCGTTTTCTTGCCAATAATTCGCACACAGGGTGTAATACACTGTACAAAATATGTATTGCAAAATTTCCGGTTTTAAAAATTAAGCTCAAAAATTGCGTATGGACAGGCAGACTTTGTTCCAGCAAATCACTAAATATTATTCTCACTCAGTGCTTGCTCAAGACATTTTGGTGCCTGAAGTGGAAAATCCAAATGGTGACAACTCTCTCCCTCTCTCACGATGCACCGCTCAGGCTCCCAAATGAAAGCAGTGCGCACAAATGTATACATTGTCGTAACAAAGTATGTTACTAAAGCCATTTGTTTCCTTTACGTTCCATCTCCCAAATCAGGGTTTTTATTCTCATTTTACATCAGACACTTTTTTTAAAAAAACTGCAGCTGCCTACAAGTATAGCAATCATAGCACTAAATTAAGTAATTTACAACCTGCTGCCCTTTAGGTTCTCAAAACCAACCCCCTGGAGGCAACTGCTAGTGTTGAGGCTGGGACTGCATTTACTCTGTATTTTTAATACCAGAGAGGTCCTTTCAGCATCTAAAGCACACTGAGTATCCTTCTTTACTCACAAAGTTGCACAGTAACCCTGTAAAATATGCTGCCTGGACCCATTTTACAACTAGAGAACTGAGGATGTAAAAAAGGAAAAGAAAATGAGGCTGCCCTGTAAGCGAGCACACCCTGAATATGTAGCACCATATTTTTAATCCACCAGGTCCTTTTTTTTTCATGTCATGCATCTTCGCCTTTTATTTTCTCATAAACTGACCATACACACATATACACAAGTCCGGCTTTGAAACCAAAACTGCAGGTTGTTCAATAAGCAGGAGCAGCATTAGCAAAGTCTATTCCAATGTTTAGTTCTGGAGGTCGGGATAACCAGGTGCACACTGGGAAAACAAGCACATACCCTGATACCCTCGTAAGGCTACTCTACTTTTAACAGAGGCCACAGATTAAAACTGAGCAAGGGCTGAAGGTTGAGCAGCAGAGTCTCCAACTAGTGACTAACTTGGCCTTAAATGGGCAGAGTCGGGCAAAAGGGTGTTTAACCTTCTCTTTGCCTATATGAAAGTTTGGCAGAACTCTCCCTTTTTTCAGGCACACACACACACACCCTTAAACTCACTTGCCTTTTTTTTTTTTTACTGAAGCTGGATAATTTACTTTGGACTGCACAGACTTACTTCTGCAAGGTGTTTAAGCAAAGAGGTGCCTCTACCAACTCCTGGAAGTCCCACTTCATCACCTGATATCATCTCTGTGATATGGATAGAAGCTCAGGTCCTAATCCCAAAGCTCCCATTTTCTCCTGGCTCAGCTCTTTGACCCACCCTAAGCATGAACAGCAAAGAGACTTTGGCAGAGCTCCACCCTCTTGCACCTCAGAAGTTCACTTTCACTCCTTCCCTTGTCAGATGCTTCACACAGAGATGATGTGGGAGGGAAACCTGCTCACAGGTAACATAGTTAAGGAACGAGAGAGAAAGAAGCTCAGCAATAGGGGGGTAGGGGTGAAGAGAAAGGATTTTGTCTCCCACTCCACTCTGCCTATTCAAAACATCAGCTGAATAAATCCAACCAGAGAGTCCTGAATAAGTCCCACTCAATTTAATGGGGCTTTCTCACAAGTAAGCATACCGGTACACCCAACTGCAGCCTTCACTGATTAAATAATCTGCTTTATAACTGATCGATGAAATGCACCTCAACATCAAAACTTCAATACAGTGTTTTGCTTTTAATGGAGGAATTATATGATTTAGCTTAGGGACGTGGGTGGCGCTGTGGTCTAAACCACTGAGCCTAGGGCTTGCCGATCAGAAGGTCGGCGGTTCAAATCCCCGCGGCGGGGTGAGCTCCTGTTGCTCGGTCCCTGCTCCTGCCAACCTAGCAGTTCAAAAGCATGTCAAAGTGCAAGTAGATAAATAGGTACCGCTCCAGCGGGAAGGTAAACGGCATTTCCGTGTGCTGCTCTGGTTCGCCAGAAGCGGCTTAGTCATGCTGGCCACATGACCTGGAAGCTGTACGGCGGCTCCCTCGGCTAGTAAAGCAAGATGAGCTCCGCAACCCCAGAGTCGTCCACGACTAGACCTAACGGTCAGGGGTCCCTTTACCTTTACCTTTACCTTTATATGATTTAGGCACACACCCTCAGAATAATCACAAGCTCATGACTGGGAGGGGGGAGGAGGCAAATTTCAATTTCTTCTTTCTCATTCGTTTTTACAGTAACACACCATAACCAAAACAAAATAAAATAAAAAAAATTCCTTCCAGTAGCACCTTAGAGACCAACTAAGTTTGTTCTTGGTATGAGCTTTCGTGTGCATGCACACTTCTTCAGATACACTGAAACAGAAGTCACCAGACCCTGATATATAGTGAGAGGGTGGGGAGGGGTATTACTCAGAGGGGTGGTGGAAATGGGTGAAAGGTTGATAGGTGTGGTAAACCTGTTGACGACTGTTAACGGCTGCAATTAGTCTTACAGGAAAAAGCAAGGGGTGAGAAGGTTAAAAAAGCTTTGTCATGTATAATGAGATAAGAATCCAATGTCTTTGTTCAGACCAGGTCTCTCCATGGTTTTAAGCTTGGTAATGAGTTGCAATTCAGCAACTTCTCTTTCCAGTCTATTTCTGAAATTCCTTTGCAATAAGACAGCTACTTTGAGATCTTGTATAGAGTGTCCTGGGAGATTGAAGTGCTCTCCTACTGGTTTCTCTGTCTTGTGATTCCTGATGTCAGATTTATGTCCATTTATCCTTTGGCGTAGGGTTTGGCCTGTTTGTCCAATATAGAGAGCTGAAGGGCACTGTTGGCATTTGATGGCATACACAATGTTAGATGATGAGCAATTAAATAGTCCTGAGATGGTATGTTTGATGTTGTTGGGGCCAGTAATGGTGTTGTCCGGGTGTATGTGGCAGCAAAGTTGGCATCTGGGTTTATTGCAGGCTCTGGTGCCAGTGTCTGTGTTTAGTCTGGTTGTAGTATTGTTGTGGGTGAGGAGTTGTTTAAGATTGGGTGGCTGTCTGTAGGCGATGAAAGGTCTTCCTCCCAGAGCTTGAGAAAGAGAACTGTCATGGTCTAGGAGAGGTTGTAAATCTCTGATGATCCGTTGTACTGTTTTAACTTGGGAGCTGTATGTGATTACTAGTGGTGTTCTGCTGTTTTCTTTTTTGGGTCTGTCTTGCAGCAAGTTCTCTCTGGGTATCAGTCTGGCTCTGTTGATCTGTTGTTTAACTTCATCCGGTGGGTATTTTAGTTCTAAAAAGGTTTGCTGTAGATCTCTTAGGTGAGAGTCTCTGTCTGTAGAGTTGGAACAGATGCGGCTGTAACGTAGGGCCTGGCTATATACAATGGATTGTTTGGTATGTTTGGGATGGTAGCTAGAAGCATGTAGATATGTCTGTCGGTCAGTAGGTTTACGGTATAAGGTGGTGTCTATGCGCCCATCCTGTATTTTTATAGTAGTGTCCAAAAAATGTATTTCTTGCATAGATTGGTTCATAGTTAGGTTGATGGTGGGGTGAAAGTCATTGAATTTCTGGTGAAAGGTGTCCAGGGTCTGTTGACCATGTGTCCAGATAATAAAAATATCATCAATGAATCGCAGGTACAAGAGAGGTTTGAGTGGATAGGAGTTTAGGAAGCGTTGTTCTAAATCTGCCATGAAGATGTTGGCATACTGTGGGGCCATGCGGGTGCCCATTGCTGTGCCACTGATCTGGAGGAACAGGTCATCACCAAATTTGAAGTTGTTGTGTGTAAGGACAAAATGGCAGAGTTTGGTAGCAAAGTCCGCTGTGGTTCTATCTGAAATGGTGTTCCTTATAGCTTGTAAACCATCGTTGTGTGGGATGTTGGTATACAGAGATTCCACATCCATCGTGGCTAATATAGTATTGTTAGGAAGATTATTTAAAGATTGTATTTTCCTCAGGAAATCTGTGGTGTCACGTACGTAGCTGGGAGCACTGATGGCATATGGTTTCAGAACAGAGTCCATATAACCGGAGACACCCACTGTGATAGTGCCAATACCTGAGATGATGGGGCGTCCTGGATTTCCTGGTTTGTGTATTTTAGGTAGTAGATAGAAAGTTCCTGGTCGAGGTTCTGCTGGTGTGTTTGTGAGGATCTGTTCTTGGATGTGTGGGGGTAGCTCCTTAACAATCTTGTTCAGTTCTTTTTTGTATTCTTGTGTGGGGTCTGAGTCCAATTTTGTGTAAAAGGCGGTATTGGAAAGTTGTCTGTGAGCCTCCTGGATGTAATCGGTTTTGTTCATGATGACGACAGCTCCACCTTTGTCCGCCTCTTTAATTATAATGTCTGGGTTGTTCCTAAGATTATCTATTGCTCTCCTTTCAGCATGGTTTAGATTTTGTTGTAAGCGATGGTGTTTTCTGGTCACATCTGTTTGGATTCTGTGGCGGAAGCAATCAATGTACAGATCAAGTGTGGTATTGCGTCCATCAGGAGGGGTCCATGTGGAGTCCCTTTTCGTGTAACATTTTTTCGGTGGTAGTTGGTGGTCACTGTTCTGTTGGGAGGGTGGTTGTTGTTCCCCAGTAGGTTGAGAGTTGTTGTGTTGTGAAGATGTTGTTTGTTCTGCTTTGTCTTGTTGTTGTGTGTGTTGAAAATACTCCTTCAGGCGTAAACGGCGGAAAAATGCTTCCAAGTCCCCACAGAACTGAATCATGAATATGAACCATAACCAAAATAGCTTCAAAATCATACTAGGTTTCACCTATTAAAATTTGCAATAAAGCTTCAGTTGACAGATTAAAACTTGCAGTCTTGGTTCACTACAAGTGCAAACACGTAAAGTAAAAATGCTGCAGGTAAGCCTTATAACCATCTTCACTACAAATGCGACACCAACTTAGAAAGCCAACTAATAAACGTTCAAGCAGGATTTAAAAAAACAAAACAAAACAAAAACTCCAATTTATTTATTCCCAGAAAGTATCACAAGTGCCCGACTCATCTTTTGATCTTTCTAAGCTCGGGGCAAAGCTAACAACTGAGGACATCTCTCTGCGAAAGAAGGAGTCCTGTGACAGACCAGGCTTGTTCCCCCAATTGAAGTAGTGTTTTGCAGGAGGGTTGCAGGGCGCGGAGAGGGGGGGGGGTGGAAGAGGACAGATCCGCTTACTGTAGCTGGCTGTACTTGGCAGCCAGCCCAGATCAGCTCAGCAATACAAAGCTTGCACTGAAGTCCAGAGCAAACCCAGGATTCTGCCTCCCCCCAAAAAAAAAATCCCTCCCCAGAGGGCTTAAACCCTCACAGTATTTCCTTTTATGTCTGAACAGGGTAATTTTTGGCAGGCCCTACTGGTAAATGTGTTTACAAAAAAAGAAAAAGAAAAACACCAGAAGAGGTTGTTAGGATCTGAAAGACACGAAAAGCGGGGTCAGAGAGAGAGAGAGGAGGAAGGAGGGGAAAAGGGAATTTCTCTAGGAGGCTGTGACCACAATTCCGAGGAGGGCAAAGAAACATGAGAGACAAATCATACTCTGAACAGATTGGGGTAAGTAGGGCATGGGGGACTTCCTCAGTGTCATCTGATGGAAGGATCCATTTAGTTACAGGAATACACAAATAACGGCTGCCTACAGTATCAATGTCCAAGTGGGAGTGAGGGTGGCAAGGTGGAATTCTCCACAAAGGGGCCAGAGCAGCAAAGAGGTCAGGGGGTGCTATGTGAGCTGCTCTGGCTTCCTGGCACAAACAGACCTCCTTGGTTCCCTGGCTGCTTTCTCTGCAGTTCTCCGATGGGGAGTCCCGGGGCAGCAACCTGTCGTATGTCCTTCCCCTCTTGCTGGATATACTCAGCAGCTCTCTCCCCGGCTGCCTGCCTTTGTCATCTATATGCTTCCAGCCCGGTACCCAAAACCATTAGCCACTCAATTTGCTAAGAGAAAACAGCTTCCAGCTGCCACCGGGGTATTTGGTGCAGCTACAACAGATGGCTGAAACCTATTTCAATGGAGGAGTTCAAAAATGGATTCTTCAAAGCACCAGTGTTGTGTTGGGTCCCCTTAACTCTCAACTGCAGTTGCGTCTGTATGTTGCTTAGAATGAAGAAACAGACCATCTGGACTGGAGCTCAGTCGGTCCTAACTTGGGACGTTAGGCAGGGGTTCGGCTTGTGCGTCATCACCATGCAGCTCCAGCCAAGGGAAAGAAATGGCCAGCAAGATTCCCCCAAAAGCCCCATAGCAAGCATTGGCCAGAGTAGATCAAATGGTGCTCTTTGAGCTCAGTGCCTTGCCAGTCTAAACAAAGAGACACTGCTACTAAGCACCTCCATGATTACCCAACTTGAAAAGAGCAGAGTTTGGCAAGAATTCCCTGGGAACAAAAAAGTGGAGAAGTGCTTTTAGAAGACAAAAGTGTGTGGGAACGAAAAGGTGATAGATCAGGAGTGGGGAACCTTTGGCCCTCCAGACCTTAAAGGTAAAGGGACCCCATACCATTAGGTCCAGTCGTGTCCGACTCTGGGGTTGCGGCGCTCATCTCGCTTTATTGGCTGAGAGCCAGCGTACAGCTTCCGGGTCATGTGGCCAGCATGACTAAACCGCTTCTGGCGAACCAGAGCAGCGCACGGAAATGCCGTTTACCTTCCCGCTGCAGCAGTACCTATTTATCTACTTGCATATTGACGTGCTTTCAAACTGCTAGGTGGGCAGGAGCTGGGACCGAGCAACGGGAGCTCACCCCGTCGCAGGGATTCGAACCGCCGACCTTCTGATCAGCAAGCCCTAGGTTCTGTGGTTTAACCCACAGCGCCACCTGGGTCCCTCCAGACCTTGCAGAACTACAACTGCTATCACCCCTAGCAAGCATGGCCAAAGGCAAGAGATGATGAGAGCTGCTGCTGTTGGCATCCAACTGTCTCGAGAGACTGGAGTGTGCTTCCGGAGGTGAAGTCAAACTGCTACATTGGCAGCACCGAAGTGACCTCCCCGGGGCATAATCCTGGGTTATGTGTATGGAGGCCCTGGGCTGCCCACATGACAAGACCCCCTTTCTCGGCCTCACTGAAGTGGTCCAAAGGAAAGCATAGCAATACATTTGGCGCCATCTGGGCTGCAGGAGTTTCTGGAAGGAGGCGTACAAGGCGCCATCCAACCATAGAATCATAGAATCATAGAGTTGGAAGAGACCACAAGGGCCATCCAGTCCAACCCCCTGCCAAGCAGGAAACACCATCAAAGCATTCCTGACAGGTGGCTGTCAAGCTTCTGCTTAAAGACCTCCAAAGAAGGAGACTCCACCACACTCCTTGGCAGCAAATTCCACTGTCGAACAGCTCTTACTGTCAAGAAATTCTTCCTAATGTTTAGGTGGAATCTCCTCTCCCGTAGTTTTCCCGAACCATCTTAGGGGCTCCGCTCTGGATCTGTGTAGGGTTTACTCCTTAGCCTTTTCTTCTCCAGAAAATATTCTGCAAGGCAGCCAAGGTAAGAAGGCTTCCTTAGAAAACGGAAGTCTTGTCCAAATGAGACCAAAATGGAAAGCAAAAGATATGTAAGTGGACAATAAGAGATGCTTAAAAATAATTTGAGGAGCACGTTGCTGAAACATAAAGGTCAACAACAAACGGTTCTTTAAATACATTACTAACAGGAGACCAGCTAGGCAGGCGATTGTAGGATGACAAGGCAATAGTGCCTTAGGTGTGCTAACGGAGGATAAGGAGATTGCAGATAAATTGAGTGAATTGCTTGCATCTGTCTTCACAGTGCAATATATGATGTAGATCCCCGGGCCTGAACAACTTCCATATGTGGAGAGCCTGAAGAACTAATAGAAACAGTGTTGACAAGAACATTCCAGACCTTATAGACAAAATAAAAACTGACAAACTGATGAGTCCAGATAACATTCACCCAAGAATCCTTAAGTAACTCAAATGTGAAATTGCTGCTCTTCTAAGAGTTGTAGTTCAGCAATATTTGGAGGGTCAAAAGTTCCCCACAGTTGTGACAGCTATTTGGAACATGCTGGTCTTAGTTCTACGTGAAGGCACATTGCCTTGAATCCCACAATAAAGACATGGAAGATAGAAATGTAAAGAAATATAAATAAGTAACACCGGCAGGCCCAACATGATCCATTTTTTACCATGCTAATTTATTTACATAATTTATATCTCACTCCTTCAACATGGATTTAGACTCCCAGGGTGTGAGAAATGTAAAGTACAATTTAAGGCGGACAACCTTTTAGCAGAAAAAGCATGCACAGAAACGAATGAAGGACAGACTACAGCAGAGCCTGTAGGAAGCTACTTCATTAGGCGGCTCTCCCCATGAAAACTAATGACATCATAATTATTAAGAAGTGCCAGGCAACAGAGAGCAAGGATGCAAGTAAAACCAAACATTGCCAGTTCCTGCAGCGGCTCTTGATCTAGGGAGCTTTCTAGCCCCAGAGTCCACAGGCTCAGCTTTTGACATTTCAGCTCCCAGCTCTCAGGCAAAAATATTGTTTGTTCCTGCACAAAGCCAACTCATTTTCCATCTGGGACTTCAGCCAAGAGTCACGACCCAGACGTTAACCCCTTCCCAGTCTCTTGCTTTGGCAAGCTTGCCAAGATTTGTCTTTCTCACAAGCAAACAAAACCGTGCCAGCGAATAGAAGCACTGGAAATTGGACAGGCCTCTCGGTTCTGACCCAGAAGCTTGGGGAGGGGGGTGGCAGGGAGATAGAGAGAGGGGAGAGAAAGAAAAGAAGCAACTAGCCTAGGAGAGGAGAAGCAGCACCCCGTGCTAATGGCAAGGAGTTGAGTGAGCAGGCTCTAGCCCAAACTTTGCACACGAGAGGCAGCCTAAGCATGGGAGGTCAAATTATGAGATGCATGGGGCTCTTGCCAAAAACAGCATCGTTGTGCAAAGTTCTGCCACTCTGTAACATGTAGTAAGATTTACCCCATGCCCTGGTCTCAGCAGGCTGAACGTCCACATCAGTGGCCAGCGCTGGTAGGGGAACACAGAACCCAATAATTTCAGGATTCTGGCTATGGTTTCCTACAAATTAGAGGGGAACTGGGAAAAATTGGGTGTGGGGCTGCCCTTATCTGTGGCAACCCAGTGTTTCTTGTAACATACAGCTCCAGCCTCAGTATTAAGCGGGATTTAGACTCAAATGGCTTGCCAGAAGGGGCCCAAAGATAGTCCTTGCATCACGGCTCAGCTGATTTTGGCAGAAAGAGACCTTGTGCAGCCCAAGGAACAGTGGCCAAGTAAGAACTGGCTTCAGTGGCAGAGGACACACTTTGCATGCCAGAGACCCCAGGTTTGATACCCACCAGTGCCATTTAAAAAACAACCCCACAGGTAGCAGAGCTGCTGTCAGTCAGAATAGACAAGGGATAGCCAACATGGTGCCCTACAGTTGGGACTGTCATCTCCCATCATCTGTCAGGAATGAGGGAAGTTGTGGTCCAACCACATCTTGAGGGTACCACCATGGAGTAGATGACTCAAATGGGAGAGGGCCTGTTGGTCAGGCCAAAAGGTCTGACTAGCCCAGTGTTTTGTTTCCACAGCAGAGTACTTCTCAGAAAACTTACAGCAGGGCACAACAACAGTCCCATCCATTCTGCTCCTAGCATCTCATAACCAAGGATAGGCTGTTTCTGACAATACAGACATGCCATTTACTTTTCTTGGTTCAAAGCTGTTGACAGATCTACCTTCCATAAAAACTGACTAGACAAAATGAGCATATTTTTAAATATTTTTTTAAAAAATATGCTCTATTTCTGCACAAACCTGGAATGAAACCCCAGGCCTGAGTCCAGGAGGCAAGCACCGCTTGCCAGCTATGGTTGGGCTGTGCTGCCAGAGTTGGGCACTTCAGTGCCTGATGCTCAGGCAAACCATTTCCCTCTCAGCCCAGCCTATTTTCATAAGGTTGTGACAGTTCATCTATCATGATTAGCTACTTGGAGGAAGGGTGGGATAATAACATAACAAATAATTTAGGACTGCTACCCAATTAAATAAATCTTAGCGGATTGACCGATTGATTATATTTACATACAAGTAAAACCAGTGTTTTGGGAAGCAAAATCATACTTTATTTGTGTTTAGATGATGCATCATCTTAGAAGAGACATTTCATTCTGCATGGGAGGTAAAAGTCAGTGTCTCTCCTAAGATAGTGTTTACCATCTGCAGTTTCTTATGAGTACTTGTTTCTTAAATGTCTCTCTGTGTTTTAATTTGCACATTTTTGTCACTTAAAAGCCTGATTGATTTCCCAAACTTGGGTCTCCAGCTGCTTTTGGACTGCAATGCCCATCATCCCTGGCAACTTGGTTCTGCTAGCGTGGGAAATCTGGATCTAACCAATTAAAATTGCAGCCCTAACATGTCTAGCCTCTGAAACACAACAAGCTATAAACAGCTTAAAAAAACCACACACAACAACTTTTTAAAGCAACTTTATTCTGATCTAGCTTTGATGGTCACAACATATACCAGTAACCCTGTCAACCAGGAGGTTCAATTGGGGCTATACATAAGCTTCCAAAGTTTGTTCTGCAAGTCCACAGACTCCACAGGTCCTCCGAGTTGAGCAAGTTGGGAGCTGCTTGCTTACACAAGGCTTCCCAGGAAAAACATTAATCGTCATGACCAGACATGACTCAGCTGAGGTTTTAAAGGCAAAAGGCCTCTGGAAAGGCAACGCTTCAACTTGCGCCAACACAGTGAACAAAACCACATCATTATATGCACCAGAACAGGCAACACACTGCCACCAAGCAAAAGCAGTTCCGAGATAATAGCTGGGAAACGGAAAGGTGGGGAGGGTTGGTTGTTTTTTTTCAATAACCCAATGCAAAACTTCAAAAACAG
Source organism: Darevskia mixta (assembly GCA_034641385.1). Classification (NCBI taxonomy): domain Eukaryota; kingdom Metazoa; phylum Chordata; class Lepidosauria; order Squamata; family Lacertidae; genus Darevskia; species Darevskia mixta. Next base: position 6,043,413 of record JAWWNH010000163.1, read on the forward strand.
TGCTTCTTAACTTACAACTAGAGCCAGCTTCTTGCTAGCAAATGTTTCAGCCTAATTTTGGTTCCTATGGTGAGGAAAGTGGCCGGGGTGGGGGTGGGGGTGAAGGGAGAAAATCATGCTTGCCTTAGGTCAGTGATGGCTAACCTTGACACTCCAGATGTTGTTGGACTACAACTCCCATCATCCCTGACCACTGATCCTGTTAGCTAGGGATGATGGGAGTTGTAGTTCCAAAACATCTGGGGTGTCAAGGTTAGCCATCACTGCCTTAGGTAGAGCCTACACAATTTATAACACAACCAACCAAGTAAACATCCCACTTCCCTAAGGCTGCAAATAATGGAGAGGGCTTTGCCAAGCTCCTGGGAAGTTCCCACATGGGGCTACTTTTGGCTTCTTGTGTCACAGGCTGCGCAGGCCTGGCCTAGCTCCACCCACCTCCTATCACCACCCCTGTCGTCCACATCACTCCTTGCCAAGCTCCCAGGCCCATCCCTTGTCCAGCAACAGTGCCTGTGGTAGCCTCCAGTTCTCCAATGAGCTGAAAATACTCCCAAATCTGTGGTACTCAGCCGAAGGATCGGAACATACATGGTGGTTATGATGCTTTAATGTGGGTCACACCACCCACTTGCATGGGTGGGTGGGTGCTTTCAAGGACTGTGGGAGGGTATGAGAGACAAAGATGGGGGAAGAAAATGTAGGGGCCAAAACAGAGAGTGGGCAATGTCATTGAGCTAAGAAGTGCCGACCGGAGGCAGCAGTTTTAATAGGGCAGCGTGCTCTCTGCCACACTTCTGCAGACACTAGAAACTTTGTTTTGAATGAACAGATCTGCAATTCCCACTGACCATACAAACGTGACTTGGTGCACAGACTCTTGCCCACAACATTTCAGCAGAAGCTCTTAGGTGTGAGTAAACAAGTATGCTTGAAAGACCTACATTGGCTCCCAGTATGTTTCTGAGCCCAATTCAAAGTGTTGGTGCTGACCTTTAAAGCCCTAAAACGGCCTCGGCCCAGTATACCTGAAGGAGCGTCTCCACCCACACTGAGGTCCAGAGCCGAGGGCCTTCTGACGGTTTCCTCACTACGAGAAGTGAGGTTACAGGGAACAAGGCAGAGGGCCTTCTCAGTAGTGGCTCCCGCCCTGTGGAATGCCCTCCCATCAGATGTCAAAGGAATAAACAACTATCTGAAGTTTAGAAGACATCTGAAGGCAGCCCTGTTTAGGGAAGCTTTTAATGTTTGACAGACTATTGTATTTTAATATTCTGTTGGAAGCCGCCCAGAGTGACTGGGGAAACCCAGCCAGATGGGCGGGGTATAAGTAATAAATTATTATTATTATTATTATTATTATTATTATTATTATTATTTTCTTAAAACTTGCAATGGTACAAGTCATGGTGCAAACACGGTTCATCTAAGGCAGTAGCCTTCAAACTTTTCAGACCCAAGAACCACCTTTAACCCAAACATGCATTTGGGGGCCCACTTAATCTATTGCCATATATCTGCATGGTGGTAGTGCATCTATTGTGACCCACCCCGGATCAGTTGAAGTCAGTTGAAGACCTGCAATCTAAGGAACAGCTGAAGCGCCCAAGAGGGGTCCAAGACTGAATGAAAGCTATGAAGATGTCTCAGCAACTGGTCATGCCATCCCAAGAGCTTTTAAAGGCGGAATGGCTACACTCATTTGCAAGACTCTCTCTCCTTACAAGGTTGGAGGCACACACTTCTCGGAGGGACATGGGTCCACTGCCAACATGGGAGAGGCAGCACAAAGGGGGGAAAGCTCCTCTGGCTCCTCCTCACGTTGCTAAGGAATGTCCCTGCCCTATGGGCAGGGCACCTGCAGGACTGTCTCCCCTTCCTCAGTGTCTAAAATCAAAGGGGCAGATGGGCCCATATTCCTTCCTGGGCAGCTCCCCACCTATGGAATCACTCCCGCTCGACTCCTCTTGTTTCTCACCTGAAATCAACTGCTACCCCAGCCCCGAGCTAGTCGGGATTGTAGGGCTCACGACACCCAGAGGCTCCATGCAGCCCATACACCATTATATTACGTCATCCTGCCAGAAGCAATTTAAATGCTTTCTAACCAGTTAGACCAGTCAAAGTGCCAAAGTACACTGAGAAAAGGTCACCGTCCTCTATTCCCATGTGTAAAGGCCACAAAAACTGTGCAAGCTAACTGTGAATGGGAAGCAACCACCAATAACCCAGTCATTTGCTCTATAATCGAATGATTTCATAGGTGAGGGATGGCCGCTGCTGATCAATGGTTAGCAGCTTCCACAGCAGGCCAGAGCCAGAGACGACTATGGCAGACTAGCCAACTCTCTTGCTGCAGTCAGACTGCTGGACAGGTAAGGAGGAGCTGGAGAGTCATGCACAGGGCAAAAGGCTGCCCAAGGCCAAGAGATCCTTTGCAACAGTCAGAGATCTGGGACTCCTTACCAGCTCCAAGGAGCTGATGTGGAGCGCAGTCTTACCCAACCTAAGTGCCCTCTGGATGTTGTGGACTACAACTCCCATCAGCCATGGTGCCTATGGCTGATGAGAGTCACAGTCCGAAATATCTAGAGCACTGCTTTTTTCCAACTGTTGGGTTGCAACCTCACCAGTAAGTAATATGACAGTTCTGTGGAGGAAGGGCAGCAGGGGAAGAAATTAAGTTTGTCTACATAAGCCATGCATGCATTTGACATCAGCAAAGACTGACTTCCAGACCAAAGTTGTTATAATGTTGTTTGCACATCCAGATTGCCATCTTTTGTATTGCTGCTACTGAATGATGGATTTGTGGTATGGAACAAAAAGTCATCCTTTGTAACTGGATTAAACTGCCTTGAATAAACAGGCTTGGGTAAATGGTACAAATACTTCGTTATTAGACTGTGCGCTTGCAGGGAGGGTCTGTCTTTTTTTTTTTTATCTATGCAAAGCTCTTCATTTTTGGGGGTAGTGAGCTGCTGTTGTTTTTTGATTAAGCACTGTATAAATGTTAATAGCAGTAGTACTAACAGAAGCCTGTTTGCCGGTTTGAATCAAAGGTGGACCCGGAATCCAGTCAAACCTCACAGATAGATGTGACAAAGGTCAGGGGAGGGAATTCACCCCACATTTCCCCCCTGGGCCTTTACATCTTTAGCTACAGGTGGAGAAAATTAATTTTAAGTGGGATGATAAGGATGCACAAGTGGATCATGCCCTGACCCAAGACACTTCACACCAGCTGGCACCATCATTGTTTTGCAATAGCTTGCTTCTTCCTTTGTGTTGGGGTTTGTTTTTGTTTTTTGGGAGACACAGAGGCAATCGGATGCAAAGAAGGACAAGCCTTATGCACCCTTGAATTGCTGGTTGAAGACAGAATTTTGGTAGGTGCAGCTTGCCATGCTGGGAGAAACTATTAGAGTGATATTCTCTCTTTTTGCAAGATTAATGGAATTTGCTGCCACTGGACAGTGCAGTAGCTGTGTGCTTAGAGGGCTTTAAAAAGAGATTAGGCAAATGTATGGAAGTGTTTCTGTGGCTATTCGTCACAATAGCTAAATGCAGCCTCTAGGTTCAGAGACAGAAATCACAGTCCCTGGAGTGGTCTGCTGCCTTCATGGGCTATGGGATTTCCTGAAGCGTATGACTGGAGTAGCCACTCTGGGAAACAAAATGCTGGACAAGATGGGCACTTCATTGAATCTGGCAGAGCGATTCTTATGCTCTGGTAAGACAGAGGAGCCCTGTCTTCCTTTGCAGCTGGTCACCCAGAAAGAGGACGAGAAATGCTAACATCTACAGTCTTTACCTTACAGTCAAGAAAAAGCAAATCCTACATTGCAGGCTGGGATTAAAAAGAGGACTGTGCATCTGATAAATCTGAAGGCCCTGGGTATACAAGCACTGTTGCACCAAAAAATGGCACTCACTTCCTGCTCTGATCGCAGCTGCGAAAAGGCCCCGATTTAGGCCTGCGCTCAACCGCTGTTGTGCAACAAGCACTGCTGGTAGACAGTGCCTGTGACCAGACCTGACCTACACAGCATCTGACCCACCTTAGCCAAGCACAGATGTACAGTAGCCCGCAAGAGGCTCATTAAGCCTCCTGGTTGTTGGGTGGGGGCTGTCATACACCTAGAAGACCATAATGCTTCCTTAGCTAGCTGATTATGGGATGGTGAGTCTCAAACCCTGCAGTCCTGTGTTCAGCCAACTAATGTCCACAGTGCTAGAGAGGAATATCTGAGGGCAATGTGGGTGCTGTGTAAGCATTACATACTAGCAGTAGCAAAGTTCAGTATTAATCCAGCAGCTGACATCGGGGAGAGTACAATATTAAGAAAAATTCTGAGCTCTCTTAAAGCTCATGCAGTAAGCTGGCTTTCAGCTTTAACATCCTTTCTAGTTAAATGTGGTGCAAAAAAAAAAATACACAACCCCAGACATTTCCTTGGCTCAGACAAGCAACTGTGCCCTTACGGATGGCCAATGATTATCTGGATAACAGGACCTGACAGGTGTCAAGGAAAACAGGACCCAAAACAGCGTAGGCAATGCATACCACAAGCGCAATCAGAAGGAACAGAAGAAAGTACAGCATTTATGGAGATGTCTGGATAAAGAAATCAGCCACAGCAACACCAAGAAACCCGAGAACGATACTTTTCAAAGAAAATACGTTATCAGCTATTGTTTGGACAGAATCCAACCCCCACCCCCACCCCCTTCAGTGGCAGCCGCCTAGTACTCTCATTCCCAAATAAAAGAACCACTGCTTTGACCCCTGCATGTGCAACTGAAACAGTGAGAGGAGCAAACTGCTGGGGAAGCTTTGTGCCTAGCTGGCACGCTGTTGTTGTAACCAACCCATGGCACAACACAGGTTGCATGGGTAGGATGTATGACCTGTGTGCCAATGTGAAACCAACTGATGGATTTATGGATACGCCCTGAGTGGAGACGAACACATGAAAAGCATACTGCTTTCTTCTTGTCACATATCATTTGCATAATGTGCCAAGAGGATACCTCCCCTCTCTTGTTGAAAGCAACTGAAGGGTGTGGGAGTGTGAGCTAAAAGGTTTGTCTTATAATAGGAAGCAGTGAGAATGCACAATGAAAGGAAGGCTGCTTTTTCCACAAATCACCTTGCATGCATGTGACTCGGTGTCTCAGCTCAGCCTTTGCAGGTTAGGTTTGGCAGGGATGGCCACCCACATATAGCCTAGAACCACCACCCACTTCTTTTGCTCCCTTCTCCCACTGCTTTGTGTCAGAGGAAGAAGCAGCAAAGACTTAGATCCTGCTATGTTTCTCCAAGTCATAAAAGACAAATGCATGCATATGGCACATCACAGGGTTCAAAGCACTTCAGAACAATACCCAAGATATACCATACACTCGAGTATAAGCCGACCCGAATATAAGCCGAGGCACCCAATTTTACCACAAAAAACCTGGGAAAGCTTCATAGGAGCCACTGCCTGCCTCACTTGAGTATAAGCCGAGGGCGGCTTTTTCAGCACAAAAAGTGTGCTGAAAAACTAGGCTTATATTCGAGTATATAGGGTACCTTAAAACAATCCTGTAAGGCAAGACAGTATCTTCATAGTTGAGGGGTGCTGATGTTGAGGGACACTTCACCAAGAAAATGCAGTGAATTTGAGACAGAGGCAAAATTTGAATTGAGGACTTAAAATCATTGCAGCAGGTTGGACTAGATGACTCTTGGTGTCCCTTCCAACTCTACAATTCTATGATTCTATGTTTCTAGTTTTTATAGTTGCCCCTGAAGAATTATTACACCAAATGTATTGGCAAATTTATCTTATGTGCACGTTTGAGGTTCCTTTTCCCCCGTTCAGTCCTGCATTTTTTACTTTCAGCCCAAAGTAAAACCATATAAGAAGTTAAAACTAGCATCAGTGAAAACAGACTGAAACTGGAGCGGGTATACAATTAAGAGAGGGAAAAAGTTTTCCACAAAAACAGATTATGCATACAATGTTCGACTACCAACAGAACTGTTGGCACATGCAAATAAAATATATTGGTTTTCAAGAAGGCAGTGCAGAATCTGTCAGAGAGCAAGCTCCAGATTCCTGAACTGAACAGGAATTTATAGCAAGGGGCTCTGAAATGCCATTAACCTGAGCAAAGGCCGAACACAAGTGTTACGCACATGCATTGCTGCTATAATCCGATTTAAAGGAGCATTTGATATTGAAAGCGAAATTAACAGCTCCAACTGTCCCTGTTTGAATCAATCACTGCTTTTACATGACAACCACTTCAATTAAGCCACACAGCCATCTGCAACAAAGCACCATGACCCACAACATATGGGCATTGTGCAACACACACACAATCTCTCTCTCATAATCACTGATTAAGAGCTCTGGGGGCTTCTTGATACACACACAGTATTCTCAGAGTATTCTCCAGCTCCACTTCAAGTGGGGGTGGCTCAGATCATGCAGAGGAATAAGCGCAGCAAACTGAGAAGGCCATGGCTACTGCAGGATCTCTGTGTACACATTGCAACTCCTGCATGCCTCATGAGACCTTATAGTGAAGGGCGGGCAACAAATCCAATAAACAAGCAATAAAGCAAAAAGAGCTGCAAGGGAAACTTGATCTACTGACTTCAATGAAACCAGAAAATTGCCTAGCCCAGGGTTCCTTATATGTAGGCACAGACACTGGTTGGCTCCACTGAGTGATACAGGATGTAATTGTGTTGTGACTGTATCTGTAGCCACCAGGCATGTCTACTAGCAGAACAGGGAACAATTGCCTCAATGAAGTCCCACCAACACAAGCGGTATTTCCTTATGGATAGGTGTCACTCTTCGTTATAGTTTTAAAACCACATGCTTGTAAAGATGTGTTCAAAAACTAATAGGTGGCCACTCTAAAGGGTCAGAAACAATTGGGGGGGGGGAGAGAGTCAAGCAGATCTTGCCATTTCTGTCTATTGTGTTTTCTGCCTAAATACCGTAAGTGGGTTGGGTTTTTTTTAGCACTCCACAAACTCGCCATCCTCAACCCAATGCACAACTGAAACATTTATTATTCTTATTACATTAATTACATTCGTATACCGCCCTTTACCCAGTCTCAGGCCAGTTCACAAGAAAAAAAATCACAATATAAAAACACAAAATACATAATAAAAACAAAAACAAGAACAATCCAATAATCCCCCCTCCCCAACACATTTTAAAAGGGCATTTGATATCAATCAGCCAAAAGCCTGTATCTGGTTTTACAGATACAGACAACTCTAATAGAATACAACATTGTTGATACAATTATGGTCTGCAGCCTCCCGCCTTTCCCTACTAAAACAAAAAACCCACATTTGACAATAATGTAAAATCATGACCATGGCTTAGTTCAGTTATAACACCAAACTATGGTTTGGCACCATGAGAAGGACTCTTGTCCTCTGCACTTTCCTTTCATCTTCTCTGCTTCAGCTAGTTAACTTCTGCAGTTAGTGAAGTATTGCTTTTATGTACACTGTTCTGATTATGTTATGTATAAGTTTTTCTACATAAAATAAGTACTGGTGAAAACCAGTTACTGCTGCAGTTACATAAATCAGTAAATTATAGATTGTTTTTTCACCCTAAACCAAGGCTGCAAACCAAATTCCAACCATTACTGGTTTGTGTGAAAGAGGAAATAAGTAATTGAGGAGTGAGAACATGAAGGGAGCAGTAAGAAGGTAAAATAAAGATGCAGCTGTAGTTTGGCTTTATGCATAAAGCAATCAAATGTGTATTCATTCTCCAGTATGCAATGTGTTTACTATGGAAATTGCCTAAAAACTATCATTTCAAGCCTTGTCCTGGCCAAATGTTAAGGGGTTCATTAAAAGTAATATAATTTACGAGACCACAACTGTTCTGTCACATACACTTTCTCCCCTGTTACCTCTAACTTACCACAAATTAATTTATAAAAATCCACATCTGGTGTGAGCCCATCAAAACTGCTCTCTAGGGGTCTTAGTAGACCACAAGCTGAACATGAGTCAACAGTGTGATGCAGCAGCAAAAAAAATCTAATGCTATTCTAAGCTGCATCTAGTGTCCTGATCAAGTGAAGTCATGGCAAAGAGGACACAGAGGAGATATGATAGCCATCTTCAAATATATAAAGGGTTGTCCCATGGAAGATGGCACAAGCTTGTTTTCTCCTGCTTCAGATGCTAGAAGCCAAACTAATGGATTTAAGTTACAAGAAAGGAGATTGGCTAAACATCAGGAATACCTTTCTGACAATAAGAGCTGTTCAACAGTAGAACAGACTCCCACGAGAAGTGCTAGAAACTCAGATATACAGCTAGGCACCAAACAGCTCCCAAAAGCAGAGTTACAGTCACCAAAATGGAATGCCTAGTTATCATTTGGGGGTCAGACGGTTCAAACGTCCTATTTTCCAATACAACTTTTTGGTTCCTGAAATTCATTTTGATAACGCAGATAAAATATATTAGGGTATTAGTGTTGTGAAAACAGTCGAGATACAAGGATCCCCAGGCATGCACCTCCACATGGTGGAGACCTCAGGCACCAACCTGCTGCCCTGGCACCTTCACTTGGTTGAAAGTGGCCAATAGCCAGGTGCAAAGTGTGCCTGAAACCTGGCAAATTTTGAGTGGTATTAACTCTCCTTCCTTGAAGGTTCTTAAGCAGAGCTTTGGGTGGCTATCTGTTATGTAGGATCTAGTTGAGATTCCTGCATTGCAGTGGGGTTGGACCGTATGACCCTCACAGTCCCTTCCAACTCTGTAGTTCTATGAATCTATGGTAGGTAAGGCAAACCACGCACTTGGGGACAGAAAAATGACCACAGGGTCATTCTCCTTCTCCTAACACCTGTACATCCACCTGGCGTTCCTAACAAAAGTATTTACACATATTTTCCTTTGAGCTCAACAAGTGTAAATGCATTCAAGTTTACTTTCTTAACCTCCATTGATCTCTAAACATCCACTTATCTCAAAATAAAGACTTCAGGGAAAGTAAATAAAAAGTTGGGACAACTTTATATTCCTGATGAGTATGCCAATTCAATGGGTGGAATTAAACATCACACTATTAGGATAGTTCTGTCAGTGCAAGCATCTCTCTTTGCCAGATGAAACACTCTTCTCTCTCCTCCCCTACCCCCATGTGCTGTTATGGGGATTCTCCCAACAACCCCTCAGAGACTATGGGAGTGCAGGGGTAGACAAGCCCCTTGGTGCTAGTGGGACTTGCTGCGTTGACTCCTGCTTGCACAGCTATTAAGTTGACTCTGACCCTATTTCTCAGTTCTGGAAGATCAGCACAGGTACTGTCAAAAATATCATACGTAAATTTTAAAACTCCAATACAACCTCGGAAAAACTGAGCGACTCAGATGCTCTTACAACTGAGGGGGAGAAACCAACGAGAAGGAAAGTGCTTTGGAGGGAGATCAAGAGCTCCCAATGCAAACATAATAATCCAAGGTTAGACAGATCCTTTGAAAAGACCTCTTAAAATGACATACAAAACGTGCCAAAAAAAAAAAAATGTTTTCAACGCACTTGCACAGCATGCATACCTGCAACACAATCCTAACATCATGCTCTGCCACAGAACACTTATGGTATACACCATCCAAATGTACCCATGAGCTATCCATAAGAAATCTTAGGATCAGGCTTTTAGATTCCAAGGAATGTGTAACTTGAAAGAGGAAAAAATACACATGTAATAGGACATGCTCAGGAATGAAAAATTCTTACCACCAATGTAACATTATTATCAACCAGGCATCCATAAGCTTTTCAGTCTTGTGCATACTACAGTATTCTTCATTGTTGAAAAATGCTCAATGATCATGCATTCTCAATAATACTAACTAGTGATATGAATTATCAATAATAATAACACTTCACCATTTAGCTTTTAAAAAAAATTATCTGAACCTACATACTGTGTTTTTAAATTAGACAATGGAGCCATCAAAACTCCACAATGCATACACTATGGCAGTGTTTGGATGCAATACTAAACCATAGTTTAGCACAGGCTTCCCCAAACTGCGGCCCTCCAGATGTTTTGGCCTACAACTCCCATGATCCCTAGCTAACAGGACCAGTGGTCAGGGTTTATGGGAATTGTAGTCCAAAACATCTGGAGGGCCGAAGTTTGGGGATGTCTGGTTCAGCACTACAAGAATAAGCCTAATTCAGATGTTTTGGCACAGGCTTCCCCAAACTGCGGCCCTCCAGATGTTTTGGACTACAATTCCCTTCATCCCTGACCACTGGTACTGTTAGCTAGGAATCATGGGAGATGTAGGACAAAACATCTGGAGGGCTACAGGTTGGGGATGCCTGGCCTAATTTCTCCAACCCAGGGTCACATGCTTCTTTCGTATCCTAGCCTCCTCTAGCAGACAGAAAGATGGTAAACTTCTGTTTTAGATCAACCACACTTTTAACTATATTGTCCAAGTCCTAAACCATTGTTCATCTTAACCACTGTTAGTGACAAGACAGCTTTATGCTTGGAAGTTTGCTTGTATCCATTATCCATAGTTTAGATGAACCAGTTTGTCCAGATTTAGACAACATGGCAAGCTGTGGTTAATCAAAAGCAGAAGGTTATGTATTTCTACTCACAGTCTACTCAAAGAAGGGGGGGGTGCAAATTAGTTTGGCATTCTGTCTGAACCAACCCAATAAAAGTAATTTATGCAGGGCTACTCTGTGCTTAGAATATCAGACATGAACCAGGAGCCCCAGATTCAATTCTATGCTTAGTCACCAATGCAGTGAGTGACCTTGGACACAGTTCAGTTCTGCAGCCATAAAATGGGAACATTAGCAGCATGCCTGCACCATCTGAGAATGATGGGAATTGTAATCCAAAATATCTTGAGTGCACCAGGTTGGGGGTGGCTGTTCTAGAACTTAGTTTGACAACTGAAATATGTTCCTGTTTACAAGAGCAGGTCAATGCCTATTGCGTTGTTATTTCCTAGTTCATCTTGTTGTATTGGCTTTCTGCTTTTATAGCATGCACTTATGTTTAATTGGATTGCATAGCTTTGTGTTTGTAACCCTTGATCATAAGACGCGTTGAGAGCTTTTGGTAGATAAGTAACTAACAAAGATAAAAGGAAATATTCAGTTATCATACTATAAACCAATTGCCGATCCTGTGAATAAAGGGACTGGCTTGGACAAGTCCAATCCAGCTGTAAGAAGAGAAAAAGGTGTCTAGAGAAGTTGGAACTTGCTTACCATGACGCCAAGGATCTTTGGGTTCCACAGCCCCAGACACAATGTCTTCATCAGAAGGAAATGTGACATGTTTTGCACCAGGCCTCAGTTTCCCATCATCAGCAGGCAGAGAACCATGGCTAGTTTGGTCATCTTCTGGACTCTCTCCACTTGTTGCTTCCAAGCCTAAACAACAGTTCTGAGAAGAGGAGTCCAATTTTTCCTGCAAACAGTTGTTCTGTTGAGAACATTTTTCAGCAACCGTAAGGCATTCTCCGGCAGCTGTGGGCAAAGGAGGATTATTACATGCCACCTTAATAGCCAGCGATTCTTCCTGTAGAGGATGGCTCAAAGTCTCTTTCCCCGATGGCTGCAACTGCTCCTCTGCCAGATCACAGCGCTCAGTATCTTTCAAATCCTCCTTTGAAGAACATGCAGTAGAATTGCCCACCATCTCTCTGCCAGGATGGCTCCCTAGCGTGGGAGGGCTGTGCGTGAGGTTTTCTGTATTCTGAAGATGTGCTGAAAAGTCCAAAGCCTCTTGAAGTTTTGTCCCACCTTGATTGCCGTCCACTCGAGAGACAGCCCAAGGATCAGAAGCCCTTAGCAGGCCCTCCTCTTCCTTCTGCACAGCAGGAGGTGGCAGCAACAGCATGAGGTGGTCCCCCTCAGCAGCTTTCCCTTGTTGCTGCTGCATGGGGGAGACTTGTACACACTCCATGGCCAGGCAAGCGTGATAGGTTTCTGTCAGGGAGAACTCTCCTTCTTCCCTTCTCATGGAGTCATTACTGAGGGGTCACCTCCTGTCTCTTTTTCACCTTCCCTCACCTGGCAAGAAAAGGCTCCCAAGGTCTCCAGACCCTTTCCTCCCAGCAATGGTGCAATGAGACCATGAATGATGAATGGGATCACCTGGAGGAGGGTGCAGGGAGGACCCCTGCCTTTTTGGAACAAGAAATAGAACCTTTACTTAGGGTTGGAGGACAGCGATTGCTATGAGAGCAAGACAAAAAGGGCACTACTTTAACTGGGCTTGGGTCAATTTCTGCGAAGATTTGGCAGGGCACGGAAATATTTTGCTGGTCTGGAAAATGTGGAATGCTCCCTTGCCTGTTACGTTTTTACTCAGTAGGGGTAAACAATGGAGTGTTAGTATACTGGTTGAAGAAGGACTGATTGGAACTAACACCTGCAGAATAGAAAAAGGTCCAACAGAAAAGAAACAAAATGGGGTCAACGTCTGCTCCAGAGGCCCATGAAAGGAAATGCACAGGTTCCTTGTGAAAGCAAGAGCTATCGTAACAGGAAACAGTCCCGTTTGAGTAGTGTGGGAGGCTTATGTACATGTAGACTAAAAACACCTGCAGCATAAACAGGAATAGCTGGCAGAAGAGGGCTAAAAGGACTAGTGTCAAGCTGCAGAGGGAAATAAACCTCGCAGCTTCCCCGCTTTTACAGAAACGGGTGCCTGGGTGTGCGTGGTAAGAACCAGAGAGCAATTAATGCCTCACAGGTAAGTAGGGACTCTCTGCCAAGCGTTTAAAAGGAACAAGGTAAGTGCCCGCTCTTTTTTTGGTGTGCGTGTGCTGGAGGGGGTGGCAAAAGGTATAAACAAACGCTATCCTTTTAGAGGAAAGGCGATGCCTATCAAGATATCTGGGCTAGGGGGTGGGGTAGATAAACCGTGATTAGTAATGGAAAGTCGTAGAGAGGCTCTTCGTCGGCTGCTGAGGGGTAAGAGGGCCTCTGCTGATCCTCTGGCTCAGGGCTTTGGTGGTGGCGGTGGCAGGGTCGGACAGAAAGGGGAAGAGGGGAGGGCTGGCGGGGCTGCCTGAGCCGAGGCAAATACGCACCCGGCGAGGCTGCAGGGGGGGAAGAAGAGAAGAGGGAGCCGGTTCTTGGGTGCCCGCGGGGCTGAGGAGGGAGAGCAAAGGCGCCACACGCTCGGGACCGGCAGGGAGAGATGATGGAGGGCCGGGCAGGTGCGCGAGAGAGAAAGAGGCCCGTCCCGAGCGAGCGGCCCCCTCCCGCGCCGCCGCCGCCGCTTCAGCCAGGGACGGACCCGAGAGAAGCCTCCTCCTCCTCGTCGTCGTCTTCTTTCGCCGCCGCCAGCAGCGAGTGCGCCAGCGGCCTGCGCATCCGCCGAGGCCCTTTCCGCGCGTGCGGGTGGAGCAGCCTCCGCGACCACAGGAGCCTCCGCGCGGGGTTTCTCCTTCCCTCGGCTACCCAGCGGCGGTGGCAGCTCTACCTTCGTCCCCCTCAGCGGCGGCGGCTCCTCTGGCAAAACACCCACCTCACGCTCGGAGCCGACAGGGTCACGTGCCCCCGTTTCCGGCGCTCGGATTGGCGGACCGGCGGACAGCGGTGGTTGTTTTTTTAAAACGCAGCCAACCTTGCCCCCTCCTTTCCTTCCCACACTCACTCTCGGCCCCCACCTTCCCTTTCGCCATGCGACAACGAGCTTGGTTTTCAGCTACGGCACTTTCGACAGCAGCTGCCTCGAGTGAGGGGGGCGGGGCGGGGCGGGATAAACCTGCCAGTGCGGCTTTCCACGGGGGACAGCAAAAAGTAAGTATTGTATCATTATTATTAGTCGTGTACGCATCCTCCTGCCCAAGCTGCGAAAGGGGAAATGGAAGGATGGGTGTCCTCGAATGTGCTGATCGCGAGAAAGGGAATGGCGGAACACGGAGGGCCTCCTGATCATGACGTAAGGATCACGCGCTTCCCTTTCATCTTTCATCCCACCAATCGCTAGGAGGAGCGGGAGGTGGGGTGCAGGCACATGGGCCAACGTCGCTCACCGCCGCCTAGGGGCATACAAGGCAGAGTCATAGAGTTTCCAGTCCTCCTATTACCAGAGGGGAACTTTAAAAAAAACAAAAACGATAAGGGAAGAACGGCTTGTCTTCCGCTCATAATAATGTATTTCCGGGTGAAGAGGCTGCTTCTTCCTGTCCCGGCCACCAACGTGCTGAGTGCTTTGAGGCCCGCAATTTTGAGCGGAACGGTTTGGGGTTGCCATGACGACATGAGCGGGACCGAACCAAGGCCTATGCAGGTTAGTCGGCGTTGACTGAATTGTTTCATAACTGAGAGGCAACATTTATGGCCAGAGAGAGGAGCGTCTGTTTCCAAAGAGTTTTTAGTTTAATATAGGATGTGGGAGGAAAATAATGGGCGGAGGGAAGCTATTAAATTTGAAGTAATGGAAGCGTTTGGGCCTGGGCTGGCGTCATGACCAAGCGAAGCTCAAGGCTGCTTTCTGGGGAACTCAGTCCTGGAGCGGATCTGTCTGCTCCCACCCCTGACATCACATACCGTAGGTCGTAAGCCGTAAGGTATGGGATAGGTGGGGGCGGTTCAGGGGAAATGGCGACTTGGGTTGAGCCAAATTTGGCCCACAGACTAGCAATTCCCAGCCTTTGTTTTGGACTATAACTCCTAGCCTGGTGGGTAAGGCCAGATTATAAACTAACACATATAGGGGATGGAGAAATATATTATATCCAGTGCTTTTTTTCCTATTAAAAAAAAATGTTTAGGGATACTCCCATTTTGACTCAAGAAAATCACCATTTAATAGTTCAAATCGGGGGAAAATAAATACAGTGGTACATTGGGTTACAGGCGCTTCAGGTTACAGACTCCGCTAACCCAGAAATAATACCTCGGGTTAAGAACTTTGCTTCAGGATGAGAACAGAAATCGCGCGGCAGCAGGAGGCCCCATTAGCTAAAGTGGTACCTCAGGTTAAGAACAGTTTCAGTAGTTAGAAGCAGTAGTTAGAAGCAGGGTGGATAAAAATCAATGATTTAAAAATAATAATCAGATTTTTAAAATTTAAATTGGATTTTTTTTTTAATTTAAATTGGTTTTTTAAAAATAAAATGCTTTTGGGGGGGAAATCTTTCTAAAGATGGTTTTCTATTTAAGTTACATTATAGTCCAAATGCTATTCATCAGGAAATAAGGATTTGTTTTTAATTATGTAGCATGAGGCTTTATATGCAATGTTTAAATTTTTAGGTAAATGAATTCCAATAATCCATTCACAATGTCATGCTCTTCCAGAGGTTTCTGTAAGATCTCGCTTTTCTAACAAGAATATATTATCACAGATGCTTGTTTTTGCAGTTCTCAAAAGTGTGAATTTGTGCTTTTTCTTCACAGAAAAAATGTTATAAAACAAACATACAGAGTTGAGGAAAAAACTTTAATCCCATTGTTCCTTTGCAAATTTATAAACACAGAATCAACCTGTTACCAAATGCTAAGTTCCAAGAGGTTCAATGAATAGATTGTTTTGAATGGAATAGATCTGCATAAGTAGCTAAGTGTGAAGCAGTAAAAACGAAAGTGCAACCTTGTGAGCAGAAAACTCCACAAGTCTTGGGATCTTTGTGGAATAATTGTGCAAGTAGGTAATTTTTGATAAAACTGTAAAAAGTACTCTGAAAATTTATTATTCCCAAAATGAAACCTTCATCTGGTTGTAAATATTAAGATTATACCACCAAGAATGAGTCTTTCTGTAAAAAAAAGGATTTAAACCAAGTCTTACTAGTGATTTAAATCGTGATTTAAATCAAATCCACCCTGGTTAGAAGAAAGTGCTGACTCCCCACCAATAAGATATGGACCACCTGCTCTCTTGTGTCAGTCTCCTGCTGCCTTTTTGTCCACACATTTGTTGCAGTAAGGTTTATGATGCCCCTCTGCTTAGAAACAACCCCCAGGGGTATTAGACTCTTAATGCAGGGGTGGAGAACCGTCAGCCCTTCAGGTGCTGCTGGAACACACCTTCTGTCATTCCTGACCAGTGGCAGTGATGGCTGGAGTTGATGGAGATTGGATTGGAATCCGCATCCCTACTATAAAGTGTTAGGGAGAGCTACATGTTTCACACAACAGCTGCTGGGAGCACACATCTGTCATTTTTTCACCCAAAATGTCAGTTCCAGCAGAATTGACAACCACTGCTCTCCTCTACTAGATAAGCACTCTGACAGGGAGCTTCTATTTTAGAGCAGGACTGGGGGAAACCTGTGGTCCTTCAAGTGTTGTAGGGCCATTGGCTGTGCAGCCTGGGGCCCATGAGAGCTGGGAGTCCAGCAAGTTTGAAGAGTCACAGGTTCCCCATAAAGAATGTGTGAAAAGTCAGCCAGCTCTCCCAAATCATCTTTTCAGGAATGTCTGGTGCTGATTCTCTTTGGTCATGTGAATTCGCCTTTAGTGGCAACCACATCGTCACACAGTTTTCACTTTGGTTTAAGGATGCTCACTGTGACAGACTTGGTAGCTTTCTCATTTATTGTTCAACTAAAGGTCATCACAGTTTAAAACAACAACAACAACAGCTATTCATCCATATAGAGAAGTTGATGAGGCGTGATAAGAAAATGAGAATTCTGCCTTGTTGAATCAGAGGCAAGGTACATCTGTCTCGTACAGCAGGCTGGTGATAGCCTTTGCCTGTTTGCCTCTGGTGCTTGGTGTTAAGTCATATGCTGCCTCTGTGCATGGAAGTCCCATTTATCTCATAGCTGAGCCATCTAATCTTCTGGCTGTCCCCACTTCTTGTGGCAGGAAGTTCCATACATTAATTCCATGTTGCCTGAAGAAATACTCGTGACGGTTCCAAGCCCTCTGCTTGGGTTACCTGAGAGGAGGCTTATCCCCACTCTGTGGTTTCTACCGGCACCCACAGCCATCCACCACCATGTCCTGGTACGTCTTCAGGACCACCATGTCGTGTTGGTCCAGGTAGAGCATAGCAATGGGGCTGAGGTCCGTCGGGACGCAGCACGCCTTGGGCACCCTGGAGTTCACCGAGCTCAGCATGGTCTGCACCACAGCATGGCTGGAGGAGTTCATGTGGTCGGCCAGTGGAAACCGGCACTCCCCGGAACAGTAGAAAGCATGGTAGCCGCTGGGGGCAACTATCCAGTCATTCCACCCAACCTCCTTGAAATCCACAAACAGGCGGTGCCTCCGGCACCTTGTGCTGGCTTTGCCCTTGGGCTTCAGGCCTTTGCGTTTGCTGCGGGAGGCTGGCCCCTTGGGGGCTCTTCGGCCTCCTTTCTGGGTTAGCGCACCCGGCTGGCTCCTGCTTTGTCTCTTCCCACGAGTCAAAGGCTGCCCCCTCTGGTCGTGACTGTAGGTGACCAGCAAAGGCCTTTCTAGAGCCCACTGGGCCTCCTCTCCGGGAGACCGCCTTGCGCGAAGTGGAGCCTGGTGCTGATGAAGCTCATGGCTGCCGTTGGGGCGCTCCACCTCAATGAGAAACCCAAGGTGGCGCCTCTGGCCCTCGGCGCTCTGGAAAGCAGCAGTCACGTCAAAGCTCTCCCACTTGGGCTGCTTGGGAGCCAAGAATTTGCGAGCCAGGAGGAGACTGCTCTTGTTTCCGGAAACAGGTAGGGGGCCCATTGCGTTGTATATGTTGATGTGGAAACCCCTGCTTTCCTTCTGTGAGTGGTACAGGCGCAGCTCCAGGGCTGTCAGCTCCTCTTCCACAGGCAGCAAGGTGAGGTTGAACAGGAAGTAGAACGAACCATCTACGGCTTCAGGGGTGTTTTCCAGATCCTCTAGATGTGAAACAGAAGCCGGAAAGGGATTGAGGATTGAGTGTTTGGTGGCTGGTGTGGGGAACCTTTGGCCTTGCAGATGTTGCTGAACTACAGCTCCCATCGCCCCTGGCCATGGGCCATGCTTGCTGGGTCTGGTGGGAGTTGTAGTTCAGCAACATTCACAAAGGTTGTCCATGCCAGGACTGCAGGAATTGCCTTCTTGTGCCCAACCAAGTGTCCATCTAGCCTGCTCTGTGTTTTGCCCCCTGCATCCATCCAGATGCTTCTAAGAAGCTCCCAAGCAACAGCTGTTCTCTGTCAATTGTCTCAAAGTTATTGCCCTAACTTTTTAAATAAAAGAAAATACTTATTTGTGGCTATGCAGTGTGCTGCACTTTCTTCTTAGACTGTTTAAAAAAAAAAAAGAAAGAATCAGAACCGTATTTTGGCACCCCTTTTTGTGAAGTGACAGGTCTTTGCCTGAAGTGGTGCAGGGTTCCTGGCTCTGCTGATAACGCAAGTGCCTCCTACCCTGTGTGACCCTTTTGCCTTGTTTGCTCTGTAGGTGGTGCTATAACCCAAGGCAAATCATACACCTCCCAAAACCCAAGAGGAGAAATTCTTGAAATATCTTGGCATTAGGGAGCTTTGCTTTCCTTCCTCCTCGATGAAGCATGTTTGACCCTCAGAGTCAGAATCAGATTTGTAGAGTTGGAAGGGACCACAAGGGTAATCTAGTGCAACTGCCTGCAATGCAGGAATCTTTCAATGTGGGGCTTGAACCCACAACCCTGAGATTAAGAGTCTTGCGCTCTACCAGCTGAGCCTTCTACCAACCAGGTCAGGCTATTTGTCAGCCTCTTATTGTCAGCTGTGGCTGGCAGTGGCTCTCCAAGGACCAGGGCAAACAGAGGGGCTTTCCTTTTAACTGGGGGTGTCAAGGATTGAACTTGGGACCTTCTGCATGCAAAGCAAGGTTTCTGACCGCTGAGCTACCTCTGTTTCCCTTTACGCAGTGCGGCCGCTTATCTACAGCTTTCCACCTCCTTCATCCCTATCCCTGGCTCCCGGTTTTGTTCAATCACTTCAGGGAATGGGGAGCCTGTGGCTGTCCCTAGTTGGACTCCAGCTCCCATCAGCCCCTGCAGCTGGCATTGCCAATGTTCAGGGAGATGTAGTCTAGCAACTTCTGGAGGGCCTGGGCTAAATTTCCCCGCTTTTCTCCCCTCTGCTGCTACCCCAACCAATTTTTCAAGGTCCCAGCCACCCCAACTGCCCAGACATGGAATTTGAAGGCGGACGTGGCAATCGCAAGCTCACCAACATGGTGGAAGGTGCGGATGGTGTTGGCTCTCCCGGCTTGTTCCTCCAGGAAGGGAAGCTCTGTCTCTTTGAGGGAGGAGGGAGCCTTCCCCAAGCAGAACTGGTACAGATCCAGAAGATATTGGGGGACCACGAGCCCCGCCCTCGGCTCCGGGCGCCGTTGCAAGCCCAGGCGTCTCAGCAGGATGGTTTGGAGGGCTTGGATCGGGACCTGCTTTGAGGAGTCATGCTCTCCAGCAGTTCCTGGAGAGGCCGCTAGGAGGCCTCCAGATCTCCAGAATTCAAGATGTATAAGCAGGACCACCAAAACAGCCAAGTTACCAGAAACCATTGTGGAACTGGGGAAAGCAGAGGGAAGACAAAGACATGGTTGGTGAATGTGGCTTGTAGACAGAATTGGATTTCCTGCGTTGTTTTTCCCTTTTCCTCTCCATTCCCCCCCCCAAAAAAAACAGAGTATCAAAGAATGCATTTGACTTGGAATATGTATACTGTAGATTAAAGTTAAACTATAGTTAAAGGGTGCCAGTCAAAAAGCTGGGTTGCCTTTTTAGCATTGTGCCCCCTACTGGTAGTGGGGAGAATTACCCCATGCTGCGCATCAGTATAATTTGATGTAGTTCAGTTAATTCCGTGGGCATGAGGATATAGTCTCAGAGAGTGTATGCGTGTTAAATTTCTCCCAGACCATCTCTGCAGGATGCTGCAGGGAAGTTGCTAGCAGAGCTCTTAGTGAGTACGAAAGAAGCCTGAAGAAAGATGCCTCTGCTGAGACTTTTGAACGGAGCAAAAGCCTGGGGAGTTCATATCCTTTTATTTTATCAGTGCACATTTTGCTTTGCAAAAGGGTTTCAGTGCCCAAAAAAATGTGTTGCGAGAAGGCAGAGGGGCTTCTTGGAGCAAGCGAGTTAGATTATTGAGAGTGATGTGTGCTGCGTTTTTTGTTTATGTTTCAAGAGCATGTCTTTTGCCTTTGAAAGAACTCTGCGGTAGATAAGAGAAAGTCCTGTCCTTTGTCAATGTTTTGACATCCCTGCTCTTCCTTGATCTTCCGTTTGCCTAGGCTTGGAGGGGGCAATCATGCTTGGTGCCTCACTCACCCTCCCAATAGCTTACCACAGAGGAAGTCATCCTCTGTCATCCGTAGAATTGTAGAGTTGGAAGGGCCGGCGAGGGTCATCTAGTCCAACCCCCTACAATGTAGGAATCTCAGCTAAAGAACCCCTGGCAGATGGCCACCCAATCTCTGTTTTAAAACCTCCAGCGGGAGAGAACCCACCAATGAAGGAGAGAAACTGAGGCACAAAGAGCTTGCCATATAACACCCACGAAATGGGCACAATTTGCTACAGGCTGACATTTGCGACTAGCCTTGACCATAAGCTCTCATGTCAGCTGTACCCCGGAGATTGCACAAGCCCTTTGAGGTGTTGTGCAGATGAATGTGGGAAGATTCTGGCACGGTGGCTGTAGCCTTGCCCTCAACGTGGCACCAGTTGGCACTAGTTGGGTGGAGACCGGGTGGGGCTTCTGCCAGAGGTGGGCAGGCAGGCTGGCAGTGGGCGGAGCTTCTCATGAGGGCATCTTGCTGCTGGATGCTATCTTGAGACACCCTCTTCACCAAGCCCCAGTTAATGCATGTAAAACTAGCAGAGCAAGCAAGGGCCCATAAGAGCCCTCTAAGCACGTCCACAAGGAGGGTAGTGTTGCTTTTCTGGAGTGTTGTTGACAGTGGGGATGTCCCGTCCCCCTTGCCCCGCTCAGAAGTACTTACTTGCAAAGGTTGAGACTGTTGGCAAGCATCCATTTTCCCCACTCCTGCAAATCCAGCAGCTTTTCCTTGCTGTTAGGTCTCTCCCAACCTTGCTGCTGCTTCTCTCAGGTCGCCCAAGCCAGGGAGCAGCCCGCACTGCCCCATGGCCACCCCACTTCTCCCCGGCGGCCTCTGTCCTCCTGCTTCCCTCGCTCGGCAAGTGAGCCAGAGGCCGGCCTGCCTGCCTCCCAGCTCTTCTCCAGAGTGCTGGGGCTCTGCCCACCCTGCCTGTGGAGGTGCCGTCCTCGCTGCCTTCAGGATGTGATGTCAAGCAGCCCAGGAGGCCGAGCCAGAACAAACAAGTTTGTTGTGAGTTGTCGCCTCTTCGCTCTCTCCAGCACAGCACGGTGGCCCATTTTCTGGACTCGCCACTCGCTTCGGCCCTGCCAGGAAGGCGAGAGAGCTATGCCAGCTCTGGTCCCAGGTGGGGAACAGGAGGCGACTTGCATCTCCACCCCAGAAAATTATGGGACACCTGCTTCACCAGTTAACAGCTGGGCCAAGGACACGAGGGGGCCAAATTTGGCTGACTCTTCATCTCCCTCCCTGCCCGGTTAGCAACAAGGCCTTCAAAAACACCCAGAAGGTGCTACCACCATGAGCCAAAATCGTCGACGTGACGCTTTTTGAAGGCCGACCCTTCTAGTCTGACATTTGGGCTGCCTACCACCTGGAGCTGACGTTTATCAACCTGCTACTAATAAGGCTAGTTTCACAGCGTTTGTGCTGGCAGCCCAATTTACAAGCCTGCAAAGTCAATGCTGGCTTTTACATTGCAGCTTTGACTGCCCCCCTCCTCCTCCTTCAAAGTAACACGTGCGATTATTCTCAGGTCATGTTCAAACAGAAGCTGGTGCCGTCCCAAAGGCACGAGCCTCGCCAGAAAAACAGCCAACCCGGCCCCTCCCCAGGCCGCTTTCTTCCTGGCGTGCTGCCCAGGAGTGCAGGAGATCTGGGCCAGGTCCTTATCAGGCCAGGGGGGAGAGGGCTTTCAGGGGCCGGCGCTTCCTCCGCCACCAGACAGCACGCGCCAGGAACGAGCTGTCTGTGGAAAGAGAGCGTCAACAGGGCCTGAGGAGGAAGCGCTGCGGTCATCGCCCAGGGCAGACTCTTGGAACAAACACACCGTGCAGGAATGTGGCCTCGTTGGAGACCTGGGCGAGGGGTTGGGGAGAGGTAATCTCCAGCATGGCTGAAGCGTGCGGCATTCCCTCCCAGAAGCCTAAGCTGGAAAAGGGTCTTGGCTGCAGGCGCACATTAAGCCGGATTGAATGCTCAGCAGTTCAGCTGTCCTTTCCCAAGGCAGAATTGCAGTTGCTTAAGCTGGAGGTGTGCAGTATAGTGGCTGCTTTAGTTGAGATCCCTGCATTGCAGGGGGTTGGACTAGATGACCCTTGGGGTCTCTTTCAACTCTACAATTCTGTGATTCTAGGATGCCTTTTCTTCATGCTCATGCTGGGGACCCTGACCACTAAGCAAGCCGCCGTCATTCCCAAGCAGCAACTTGTGCTTTGAGTCCACCAACCGACACCAGGAAAATTCTGCGGGAGCTTCCATGGTACGTGGTCCATTTGAACCACGGGAAGGTTTCCTCTGGCGCTCCAGAGTTGAAAAATCCGGAGCTTTTTGTCTCCCACCAGGTGGTTCAGAGAGCATGCTGAACCTGTATGTGTCCTGGCAACCACTTGAATGGCATTGGAAGAGGATGGAGTAGATTCATGGAGTGTGTCACAGCACTGTCAGGCAAGGATTGTTCAGAATGAGGAGTTAACCTTTTATTGTCAAAAGTACACTTACAAGTTGGGGAAAGGCACGTCCACCCATGCTACCTCCCTCAACTACGCCCGGTTTGCACCCGATGAGGCAGTTGCTGCAACAGAGACCCCTTGCCCCCAGTTTATGTATATTCCCTACCCGAGTTTTGCACTGGCAGGTGCAGACTACGCCTGCGTGTAGCCTGCTTCTGCTCCTCCCACTTCAATCCTCTTCTAGTCCTGGGACCCAGAGGGCAGAGATGCAGCAGGTAGCCTCATCTGAGGAGAGGCAGCCCTCTTGCAATCACACCCACGGCAGTGATACGGCAGAACCTCACCCGGTGGCAACCGACTAGGAGGCGGCAAGACTGGTGTGGCGAATTGGGCAGAGAGGCAGTAGAAGGGCTGCTCTGTGGCTGGGTCCTTTGAGCCTAGAGGCCTGTGAATCGTGCTGCTTTCTCCCAGTCCTAGCGCGTCCTGCCCTGCCTTTTTGGAGTCGATCCTCCTTTGGGGGCACATCTGCACTAAAAACCCAACAGAGGTGAACTGTCATGTGTTTCCCGTTGCAAGGAACTTCGGGAATTCCGAATCGACCCAGGGGTTAACCGCCTCTTCTTCAAGCTACCATCCACCAGGGATGCTGTAGAGAGGAAGCAGTCACATGAAGCTGAAAATTCACTTTAGGTAACCAGCAGAGGCTAGGCTTGGCTAAAAGTCTACGGCTCTGGATTCAGCAGCATCCATTGCTGGCCCAGGCCAACCCCTCTCGCTCTCCTCCTTGCACCAGAGTTGTCCTTGGCTGCCGGTGGCTGTTTCTCCAGCTCCCTGTGCAAAACATCCTCTTCGCCGCTGACCCTGGGCTTGGCCGCCCGCCACAGAGCATGTTGGCACAGTGAGGGAGCGTCAAGTTGGTGCCGCCACCGTCCAGAGGGGAAAACAGGCTGTCCTCGTGCAGCAGCACTTCCTGTTTACAGGCCCCCATAAGCCTATGCTTAACCCTCTGCTGCCTGAAGACCAGCAGCCTTGGCTGCTGCAGCAGGCAAGAGTTCCCAGCTGGCAACAGTTCTGCCCTTGGCACAGGGCGGAAGTGACCCAAAATTCCAAGTCACTGGCTCACCTCTCCCCTAAATCTACAGCACAGGGTGGAATTAATTTTTCATTCTCTTATGGGTAACTGGGGGGGGGGGGCAGAGCAGCCATGCTGCATACCAGTGGTGGGCGGGGCCACAGACAGAACTGGGCAGAGCAATGGGTGGGACTTATCCTTTTGTACAGTGTGCTACATTCCAGCTGTGGGAAGGTCAGAGGTTTTCTAGCAAGGGGCTTCATGGGGCTTCATCGCCATTGTAGGAGACAGTCCAGGCAGGCAAAAGCACTTTAGGTGCATGGTTGACAGAAGAGAGTAGCCTGGAGGGAGACGCAGGGGCTGGAAGGCTGCTTTTGCTCTGAGATTCCCAACCTACCATCCACCTGGAACAAAAAGTACATTGCTTACCTAGAGCTGGTTGTCTTCAACCTTCTCACACCCCATGACCCACATTTAACTCAAACACACATTTGGAGACCCCTTTCTTGAATCTTTTATTTGCACGGTGGTAGCGCTCCTGTTGCGACCCACCAGTTGAAGACAGGATGTGAAATTTGTGGCCATCTTGATCAGGCGTGAGAAAACCGAACATTAAGGCCACGGGACCTAGAAATCTTTGTAAGTCTGAGGTTTTTTCTCTCTCCCAGCGCAGAATCATAAGGTTCCTTGAGCATATAAGCTTTTCTTTAAACATTTAAATGGGCTCATACCTCTCGTGATTATGGAACACAACAACAAGAGCAAAAAAAATCCTGCAGTCTGTTTCAAACAGCTTAAACTATAGAGGGAACTTGGTGTGCTCAGCAAGGCGAATGGGAGGGCAGAACGTATTCTAAGCCATAGGAACACCTACCTCCTGAATTATTCCTTAAGAGTACCTAATGCTGTTGACACAAACAAGGCGCCGTTTGTATAAGGTATTTCTCCTCTTTGCCAGCAGGGGTGCACGATGAAGGTGCCGGTTGCGGTCATCCGCCTGCCCCACGGACCGGACGGGTCAAGCCGCGGCTTCGATCCCAACTCTCCTCGTTTCCAGGCCCTTGGTCCTGCCAGCCTCTCCTCTGGGAGCACAGCAGACCTAGAGCAGGAGCAACAAAGTCGTGTGGCGCTTCGAGAACGCTACCTGCGCAGCCTCTCGGCCATGGCTGGATGGCCCGTCAGATTCACCATGTATGAGAGGGTCAAGGTCACAGCATTGTTTGGAGCATCCGACATTGACATCCTGAACTTCCAGGTCTCCGAGCTACAGACTCCGCTGGGGATACAGAGAGAAGCGCTGCTCCGATGTTCAGACATCATCGCGTACTCCTTTGAGCTTTGACAGCTCTGACTTTTTACTATTAAAGCACCTTTTATAAGCAAGTGTTCAGTCCTTTGTGAGTTGCAGAGAGCAGGCTCAGTTTATTCATAGCAGACATGTCCAGCGGGCTATGACAAAACTGCCTCCCACTCAGATTCTGGGTCTGTGTTGCAAGTAGGAGCTGTAACAAAATGTCACAGTATGAAGTGCTGCACCCCACCACTTTCCGGTTTTGTTTCCCCAGTATTGCCAACATTACAAACTCCCATTTTTGCTGTTTCAGGCGTCTCCCCCTAAGTCTGCTAATCCCTCCTCCTTGTGGGCAGCCCCATTTTAACTACACTAGCAATGACGCAGCATCAACATTGTAGAGGGAGTTATTATCTCATGCAATAAAGGTTCAGCAGCTGCTTCTAAACGAATGGCAGGACTTAAAACCTTGCCTCCCTCATCCCTGGAGGGATGGCAGTTGGCTGCAGATGCTTGGTGCTGGATCAGGTCAGCGGTTCGAATCCCCGCGACAGGGTGAGTTCCCGTTGCTCGGTCCCTGCTCCTGTCAACCTAGCAGTTTGAAAGCACGTCAAAGTGCAAGTAGATAAATAGATACCGCTTCGGTGGGAAGGTAAACGGTGTTTCCGTGCGCTGCTCTGGTTCACCAGAAGCGGCTTAGTCATGCTGGTCACATGACCTGGAAGCTGTCTGCGGACAAACACCGGCTCCCTCGGCCAGTAAAGCGAGATGAGCGCCGCAACCCCAGAGTCGTTCGCGACTGGGCTTTCGGGTTCCTTTACCTTTAGCAGTGCAGTGGAAATCCTCAGCTGCTTCGGCTCAGATGAAAGTGAATTAAGGGGCCCTCATTTTTTTAACATGCATTGCAGCTCAGTTCAGGCTTGCACACAGGCCTGACTTTTTTGTGTTTATCCTTTTGAGTTTTATCATAAACCATCATGAAATATGCAGTTAGCCTACAGACCGCTGAGGACTCCAAGCCTCCTGGTCCCAGCCACGGTGCTTTGATTCATACTGAGTTGCACACACTGAGAACAGGATGCTACACTAGATAGGCTTTTGATTTGATCCAGCAAGGCTGTTGTGTCCAGAGAAGGGACACCCTGGGTCATTTGTGCCTGTCCTTGGACTTACGTGACTATATTTCACTCTAGCACCCTGACTAGGGCTGGGCGATATAACATCCAAAACTGGTTTGAAGTCATAATTTTTGACCTGTAAACGTATCTCAAATCATGATTGTGTGTGCTCTGCAAAAATCACAATGCCTCTCTAGATTATTGCAGCCTGTTAACTCTGCCAGCTGAGCTCTCCCCTGCCTCCTGCAGGGGGCTGCGAATCACAAGAGCAAAAATCACGATGCGGGAAAAACTGTGAAGCCAGCCAATGCCTCTACATAGCTACATCCTTATTTCAAACACCATGATACATCACTATACCACAATGTTTAGCTGGTAATATATCACAATGTTGAAAACCATGTATCACCCAGCCCTAGTCCTGACTCTAATCATTGGCAAAGAACCCCGAAAAAGTAGGAGCAGTCTTGATTATCACATAGTTGCTTTGATTGGTGCCTGTGCATTTTGCTTCACAACTTTTGAGCTGAGAGGCTGATTCCCAGGCTGGCTCTGGACGCAAGCGGAAGCCCCTGGACTTCCCACCCTCACTCCTTGCTGCGCATGATCTCCCCAGGACTTAGCACACACAGCTTTGGGATGAAAGTAAGCGCACGTCCTTAGGGAGCAAGATGATTCTGTGCAGTTGAAGGTGCTCGCCAAGAGATGACCGCTTCTGGCTTTATTTATGTATTTATTTAGACAGCATAGAAACAGAAACCAGCAATGTACAGCGTTATTACAGGATTACACGAGGCCTGGTGATCCAGCTGGGCAGGAGGCGGGCAGCGTGGCGCAGAACCAGGAACAGCTTCTAGTGGCGGTAATGAGGGCTCCGGGATCGGGACCGCGAATGCCTGTAGGAGGCAGAAGAACAGGTCACATGAGAACTTAAAGAGAAGCATATATAGTAAAGAGTCCCACAAAGTCACAACTCCCATCAGTGGTAGATGATCGCTCTGTTAAGCACTAGCCAGAGCCAACACAACGTAGCAGTTAAGAACATTGAACGTGATATGGGGAAGTGGTTGCGCACTTTTCATTGCCGAGCCACAAAGCCCAAAGTGGGTGGCCTTGGGAAAGTCTTCCTCTGTGTCGGCTGCATTTTATAGGGTTTTTTGTGGAAGTAAAAAAATCAGAAAAGGCCTAATATTGCAATGCACCAAGCTGCTTGGAAGCAGGGCAAAGCACATTCCACTACTCATGTACTTAACCATGTTACTTGTACAAAGAGACTTCAAGGGCACTCAACGACAACTCATAAGTTCAGAACTAGTCACTTGGGTCTTAATAAAGATAATGGCTTCCTGTCCCCTGACAGATGTGGACACAATCATCCCAGCAATGTTGAAATAACTTATCACGTCTCTGCCACTTGTAGAGGATTCTCATGCCTACTGTTTCCCTCGTTATGAATATTTAGGCAGAATTTATAAACGTTGCTGTTCACCCAGAGCTTGTTGGCTGAAATATATTATTCTTGGCAACTCTGAAAACTATTTAGCTGGGAAAATATTCCACCGTTGTTGTAAAAAAAAAAATCATTTGCATTGTTTTCGCTGTTTTGTTGTTTACTACCCCAGGCTCCTTTGGGAGGAAGGGCAGGAGAAACAGCTAAAGACAATACAGAACATGTATCTGAAAACTCGGACCAAATGACCACAAACTCTACTTTTTGCATCTCACTGCCATTCAGCTCCTGCCTTGCATTTTTATCCTTTAAAATTAAGCACACACGTGGGCGAGAATGTGTGTGCAAATGCAAGCAAGCACAACTATACATATATAGTTCTGTGAGCCACCCTGAAACCTCCGGGTATAGGGCGGCATATAAATTCAATAAATACCGGTAATAATAATAATAAATAATATATACATGCACACACCCTGCCAACTGAGATTTCATCTCCTGCACCTAACAAGTAGGCTTGTGTCCATGAACATATGAAGCATGTCGCTCATGCCTTAGCAAATCTAAGAAGACTTGAAGGTGCCAAAGGACCATTTGTGAACTGTTGCAGTGGCTGGAGAACATCTGCAGCCTGAGAGGGATCAGACTGGCCTCAGGTTCAAACTATTTAAATATTTCAGGCAGCTCAGAGGAAGAAATGCTGGTTCTGAAAGGCGCCCGTATCTCTCCACCTCTGCTCTGTCTTATCAGCTCAGTGGGAGGCCAGCTTCTATCTCCCTTTCGCCACTAGAGTCGATAAGCAAAAGCAAATCTTACCTCCTCGAAGAGCTATAGTCTCGACCTGCAAGACAAACGGGGGGGGGGGGGGAGTCAAGAACCTCCAAATAACATTTCCGGAACTCTCCGCATTTGCCTATTTAGGTTAAACCTGTTAATCTCTTAGCAAGGGCAGTGGAGGAAGGAAAGGATGTGAACTTTGAGCCATTAAGGAGCAGAAAAATCACGGAGACCCTCTGATGCCCCTGAGGTTCGGTCAGCCTTTACAAGGGACAAAGCCTCTTGTTGTAGGACAGTCCCTGCTCTATGGAACTCCCTGCAAACAGAGGTTTGGCAAACCGTTTGGCAGGAATATTTGCTGCTTCTTTCAGGGTCCTAAAGCCTGCAGAAAAACGAGTCGGGGATGAATCGGCTACGGGGGACCACCTAATTCTCTTGCTAATGGTCACACCTACATTTTTACGAGTGTGGGATTCGTGTTCTAATCCAATGTTACTGCATACCAACCACCCCAGTGTCAGAGCACAGGTTGGATGGCCATCTGTCATGGATGCTTTAGTTGAGGTGCCTGCATTGCAGGGGGTTGGACTAGATGACCCCCGGGATCCCAACTCTACAATTCTATGATAGTTGTGTGCGCGTTTTTTTAAGTAAGTCAATCTGCAGACAGTGAAGTACAGGGGGTACTTTGGTTCTCAAACTTAATCTGTTCCGGAAGTCCGTTCCAAAACCAAAGCGTTCCAAAACCAAGGTGCGCTTTCCCATAGAAAGTAATGCAAAATGTTTTAATCCGTTCCAGACTATTAAAAACAGCATAACACTCAAAACGGAAGCGTGGCACTCAAATCGGAAGCGTAACACTCAAAACGGAGCACATTCAGCTTCCGAAAAAGGTTTGCAAACCAAAACACTTACTTCCGGGTTTGCAGTGTTTGGGTTCCAAGTTGTTTGAGTACCAAGGCGTTTGAGAACCAAGGTACCACTGTACTCAAGAAGCATGAATGTTTTGGCCAAGACATCTCTACTTGTCTGGGTGAAGTTCTTTTATCCTCACTGTCAAAGCCGGACCCCCAAAATAATGATCTTTTCTCCAGTGTTTCACAACAGCCCCATTGCCACTGCGCTTTTCCTCCCACCAGCCCCAGGGCACTCACTGTAACGTGGGGAAGGAGACCGACTCTGCCGGCTGTACTGCCGCTCCCACTCCTCTCGTTCCTTCTCCCGGCGCTCGCGCTCCCTGCCAAGAAAAAATGCTGCAGATTTAGCAGGCAGGCAACCAAGCCACTCCCTCCCCCGCCCATGCTCCCCCACTGCTCCGTGCCGGGAGGGACAAGGAAACCCCAAAAGGCATTACTTCATCCGGATCTTCCTAGCCATGGCACGCAACTCATCTTCCCGCTCCTGGAAGAGACGAGATAGCACATGCCAGTCAGCGGAACGGTGAACACCACACAAGGCAGACAAGCCAAGGGCAAACTTGGCAAACGGTACACTCTGCAGTGAGAAAATTGTAATTCTGCAAGTGGAATAAAAATCTGCATCCTTGAAAACCCAGCCATGGTTTGCTTCGCCTCGCTATGGATCGTTTGAACATCCAAACACCCAGCCCAGTAGACTATCGTAGCAACAGACCACAATGTGAAGCCATGCTTTTTTTCTGTTGCCTTGCTTTTAAGCATGGTTTGGCACTATGTCTGAACCTCAGCAGTCTGGTGTAACCATGGTCTGTTTTGCACAAAGGTGCAAGGCAAGAGCCGTTAGAAAATAAGCGAAACCAAAGAAATAAGCTGTGGCTTGCTTGCTCATCTGAGACAACTTGTAGT
The DNA here is from genome assembly GCA_034641385.1 of Darevskia mixta. Classification (NCBI taxonomy): domain Eukaryota; kingdom Metazoa; phylum Chordata; class Lepidosauria; order Squamata; family Lacertidae; genus Darevskia; species Darevskia mixta. The sequence continues at coordinate 6,073,672 of JAWWNH010000163.1, forward strand.
TTTTGTTGAAGAAACCATGGTTAGAAGAAACCAGAGCACAGCATTGTATGTGAACCCTGCCTTTAGTGTTGCAGCCTTGTCTTAGAATCATAGAGTTGAAAAGGGACCACGAGGGTCATCTAACCCAAGCCCTTGCAATGCAGGAAACCTTTTGCCCAACGTAGGACTCGAAGCCACAACCTTGAGATTAAGAGTCTCAAAAATTTCAGCAGGCATTTAAAAGTTGAGGGTCTCCGAATCACCTAAAACCTTCAACTTTTAAATGCCTGCTGAAAACATTTCTAATCCATCAGGTTTCTGCAGACAATTAAAAATGCCTCCTTCCATAATAGCCAGCTGCCTTCTGACTTGTAACTTTTTCTATGGTTTTTATTGTATGGTTTTATGCACAATTGTTGCAAACTGCTCTGAGATTTCTTTTCATGAAAAGCGGTGCATATTTTTATGAACGGAATCACAGTTAGCATTTGTCTGTTCCAGCTCCATTTTAAGTTTATTCCACTTGCAGAACGGGGATTTTCAGACCGCAGAATTCAGTGCGCCCGCCAGTTACCTGTCTTTCGTGTTCCTGCTGCATCATCTTCTCCTGGGCGGCCTTTTTATCTGCTTTGACTGAAGAGGCAGAGTGGGGAATATGAGCGCGTGCAACAAACAGGTCAGAAGAAGGAGATGGCTCCCCTGCATCGCCCGCCTGCCCACCCTCCTGCCACCCCAGCCAGCATCCTCCAGCCCAGATGCTTACACTGCCGGTTAAGCGCCTTCTGCATACGCAGCTTCAGCTTCTCCTGTGGGGTCAGCTTTGGCTACAAGCGGAAGGCAAACAGAAAGGTGTTAAGATGTTGCCCCCCTCCCTTGGCCTGAACTCACAGTCAAACGAGTCTGGGAGAAGGCACACATGGGGAGAAAAGGGCCTTGGGGGAGGGACCCTATATAATGTATTTCTGCAGTGTCACACAATATCTGGAAGGAGGAAAAGAGAGACTTCAAGACAGCCATGAACCAGAGTCCCACTTTCAAGCAAGGAAGAGTAGGCTGAGTTCCAGGGGACTCACCAGCAGCACACCCTGCTCAAGGGGGCAAGAAGAGGGAGGCCACCTCCCCAGGATATATAGTGGGAGAGCCAACCAAGGCCTATGGGCTCCTTTGCCTGTAACGATCAGGAGCCAGGCGCTTTCAACTGAATACAATTAATTTTTTTAAAGGAGGAGCATTTCAGGTGCGGAATAGGAAGCTGGAGCCTGCGGGAAGGAAAAACAGTCCCTGGCAATCTAGACTGGGCCATTCCCAAGGAGGTGGTGGTAGGGAAGATGCAAGGAATCAACTTAACACACATTGACAGGGGACTGAAATCCACTCCAATCCCAACAAGCTTGTTAAGCAGACAGTCACGGCGACCGGGGGGGGTGGGGGGGAGAGGGGGATTGCCTTCAGGCATCCAAGTCAAGGGACAATGTTTGCTGGTACTCAATGGCCTTGAAAAGGGCAGGCCGGAGAGCTGAATATTGCATCTCGTAGGCAGCCAGTAAAAATGTTAAAAGACCAATAACTTTCGAAGGGTTCTTTGCAAAGGTGGGCTTCCATCTGCTTCTCCTCCACTCCTTCCTGTGGCTGGGTTAATCCTCAAGAGAACACGGGGCTTCCCAACATCCTCTGTGCAAGCTGCTCGTGGTGCTTCCGAGGCCGCTGGTATGCATTACCCCACCCCAACTGTAAGCCCTGAGAACCCCCACCTTTCCATCTAAAAAGAAGAAGAAAAGCCAAGGTCCTAGCACTCATGATTGCGAAAACAAAGCCAAAGCACCAGACCCAAGCAAACAAGCCCCACCCCACCCAGCCCTTCATTAAGTGTCTGAAGTTTTGCCTTTCAGAACCTGAAACCTCTTGGTGACTCTCGACCAAATGTGCTAATTGTCTTCACCGGGAAAATACTGCTGGAAGAAAATCTCATTGGGAGATGGGACAGTTCTGCCTCGCGGTCCAAATGCACGCAAGCGAGTCGCGGCTGGGTGCTGCAGTCAATGAGCAAGGATCCCCACCGTGGCTCAGCCAGTCCTATGCTGTCACATGATGGGATGGCTCTCATGATGAGGTTCCCATACATTTGCACTGTGTGAAGAACGTGGACTATGGGGCCATCACCTGCACCCCCAAATGCCAGGATAGGCAGCTGTGAAGGTGCCCCATCACTGGACTCCCACCCCCCACATTTCTACTTTCCATGCCAAAGTAGGAGCACATGTGCCCACCTGTGGGCATCAATTCCAACCGCTACCACTACTTCTCAAAGACATGCGCAGACATAAAGAAAGCTAGCCCAAGGGCACTCCCTGAGCAAGCCCAGTTTAAAACAAAGAGAACTTGAACTAGAAGAGTTTAAATAAGCTGTGAAAAGACAAGAAAACCACATTTGCAATATGCCTTGGGAGACCTGGCATTACATTTTGAGAGATGGGGAAAGAAACAGTAGGTTTGTTAAACTATGCCCTAAAATTGAGAGGTTTCGCTTCCTTCCTTGAGCTTCTGAAGAGCTGCAAGCATCGTTCAGATCTACAAGTAGTTTTCCCCCTCTACAAATTCCAACAAGGAAATCAGCTAGCAAGTAGCTTCCCGTTGCTTTAGGCTCCAGCCCAAGCAAGATCAAATTTCACAGACAACCCGCTCCCCCAACAGCTCAGCTGCCTGCTTGGGTAACCGATCTCTCTGGAAAGTAAACCTGTGGTTTTCCGCATTGATTTATTAAAGCTCTATACCAACTTATCATGCCTTAAGAGTTGAAAGCATACAACGTTTGAGCAGGGGTGGCTGTGCTCTGCCACGGATATCAAGAGCAGGCAGGAGTCATTTCTAGATTTGAAGCACAATCCTTGAGGGAGCAAGCGGACACCGTAACTGAGATAACCAACGTAGTGCTGTTGAAAACTCCCTCCGGCCGTGCAGTGGCTTGAGCTAGGGCTAAAAACTTCCTGTGCACATAAGCACCACCATCCATACCTCAAATCTGTCTTGCTGACAGCCAGGGTGGATTTGATTTAAATCATGCTTTAAATCACTAGTCAGTAAGGCTTGATTTAAATCACTAGTCAGTAAGACTTGATTTAAATATTTTTTTTTACAGAAAGACTCATTCTTGCTGGTACAATCTTAATATTTACAACCATATGAAGGTTTCATTTTTGGAATTATAAATTTTCAGAGTAGTTTTTACAGTTATATCAAAAATTACTGATTTGGTTATACTACTAGAAATACATAGACAGATAATTATGAAATTATGGTGAGGTTTAATAAGTTAACTGTTTATATTTGGACAACTTTTCTGCTGTACTTTATTGGAAGGAGAAAAATAATCATTTCCTTAATAACCATTTAAACAATTTATTTAACTAAAACAATAACATGATAGCATATGTATCCATGTTTGTTAACTGATGTGGTTAAACATTTTTTTAAAAAAACTTAGACTGAGTTTTAGCACACTTGATAAACTTAAAACAAATCCTTATTTCCTGATGAATAGCCTTTGGACTACAATGTAACTTAAATAGAAGACTATATTTAGAAAGATTTTTCCTCCAAAAGCATTTTATTTTAAAAATCCAATGTAAATCAAAAAAATCTGATTTAAATAAAAAAAATTGATTTAAATAAAAAAAAATTGATTAAAATCAAAAAAATCATTGATTTTTATCCACCCTGCTGACAGCATGCCCCATTGTTTAAATGCTCGGGGAATTCCATGAGATGTCAGAAACGCTCACGCTGGGGCCACTCACAGCTCCCAGTGGCTCTTTCTGGGACTGAATACCCACTCACGATATACTGTCTACATGTTTCTCTTAATCCAGATCAAAAAGAAGCCCTTGGTTGTGGCAGAGGTTGCCAACACTTTCAGGTCACTCCTTCGATACTGAACCAAGGCTCAGGAGGTATTACTCCAAGATAGTTCACAGAAAGGCACTCAACCCCACCCAAGACTCAAGAGGAATCAAACATCTGGAGGGCACCCTGTTGGCAATCCCTAACATCAGCTTTAAGGCCTGGCTCAGGGGGGGAAACAGTTTTGGATAACATTATGTGCGGGAAGGGCATATGATAGCTGTTGCTTTTTCAACTTTTTCCTCTATTTTTCAGTATTTTATTGCTGCTTTGGTTATTATTTCTCCTAAATGGTTTCTGAAGTTTTTGTTGTTTTAATATACTGTTAGCGACCTTGAGCCCACCGAGTAAAGGCAGGGTATGAGGAATTTAAGCAGGAGGAGTAAATCTACCCCTAGTCCTGAACCGCCCCAAACCGCCAGGGGCAAAGATGCATCGAGACTGGCCCAAGACACAACTCCACCCAGCTTTCCCATGACGGATGCTTTCCCAACGGGCTCACGGTTGGGAAGGAAGACAGCTCAGCAGCGCTGCCACGTTTCTTTCTATGCACACTGATTTCCCATGCGGTGGGGTGGGAACAGGCAGGGCACTTCAGGGGAAACGGAGCCATGGAACACAGAAGGAAAAGGCTTCCAGGAGAAGCAAGATCTGGTTTTGGTCCCAACAGAGGAAACCACCAGAAGCCAGGGCTGCATGGCAGGATCAGTGCAAAAGGGCAGGCTAATGTACAAGTGTCAACGAGAGAGAGAGAACAAAAAAAATCCAAGTTAACAGGTAAACCCATGCATTCACAAACACACACACGCAGAGAGAGAGAGAGATGAGAGAGAGAGAGAGAGAGAGAGAGAGAGGGAGAGAGAGGGAGGGAGGGAGAGAGAGAGTCCCCCAAAGAAGCAACTGCTGGTATTAGATTCTAGACCAGGTCCAGGAAACCCCCCTCCAAAGCAGCTACCCACCCACCCCCTTTGACAATACCAAAAAGTTAAACCCCAACGTTAACACAAACGTCCCTGGAGACCCAACCCCCTCAACACTAGCCTGACCAGGTCCAAATTTAAAAGACTGCTCCCTGGTTTGGTAGCACCCTAAGGAGGTGCTCAAGAGCTACATTTCTGACCACGTCTGAAGCAGTCAAGTGTGACCATCCAAACTCTTTTTTTAAAAACACAAGATTCCCCCCCCCCCCCGCATCTCTATTGTTTCCCCGAGTCTTTTTCTGCAGTGATGGAAATTAAGAGGTGAGGTTTAAATTCTTACTGACTTTGGCAGCTCCTGTCTCTTTACCACCGGCAGTTTCAGCCCTGGAGAAAAGGGAGGGAGAGAAGAGAAGCAGGTTATGTTTGTTACAGCAGAAGAAGAAAGGCGGGTGCCCACTCTGGGACAGGAAAGGGTATGAACTTCAAGCCAGTACAGACAAAAAGATGCTCAAATGCACCTGCTGCTAAAGGACCACCTTTTGCTGCAGAGGTTGCTATCTCTCTTCCCAGATTTTGTTAGCCACTGCGGCCCCCTGAGCAGAAACCTGCTTGGCTGCAGGAGTTGCCGGAAGGAGACGTACAAGGCACCATCCAACCTGTCAGTAAATACCCCGCCTGGGGCAGGTTGTGAAGCTGCCCCAAAGTCAGAGCAAAACCGTGTACGCACATCCCCGGCTACTGGAGTAGTCCGGTGGCTCGGTCATATGTGATTGTTCCCCAGCATGAAGAACAACACACACAAGCCATGATTTAGGCTAAACTATTTATTGTAGGAAAAGTGCAAAGAGAATCTCTGCTGCCAGCTCAATAAGACAGAGCTGCCATAAAGCCGTCTGTCCGGCGTCAGGTCTAGCCAGAAGAGAGAGCACAAAGGCTAAGATTACAATAGTACAGTGAAACATAAACACTCCATGTAGGAAAACAGATAAGGTCTTAGGGACCCCACTCCGGATTTGTGTAGGGTTTACTCCTTAGCCTTTCCTTCTCCCAAAAATATCCCACAAGGCAGCACAGGTTTCAGATCAGAGTTTTCCTTCTCATAGAGCAGTTCCTTTTCCAGGTTGATATACTATTGTGTTTGATACTGCAGTGACTGCAATGTTTGTTGTTTGCCAAAGCTATTGCAATTCTTTTGCGAGCCACCCTGAGCTCAACAATTGTTGTAGGAAAAAGCAGACTACAAACATTAAATTGAAATAATAATACCTGTAATAATAATTATTATTATTATTATTATTATTATTATTATTATTATTTATACCCTGCCCTCCCCGGCCAGAACCGGGCTCAGGGCAGCTAACACCGATAAAATTACAATAAAATGTAATAGAAAAAGAAAGAACAGTTAATTAAAATATGGGTTAAAATACGGGTTAAAACACAATTTAAAATGCAGCCTGTAATATTTTTAGTAGTAGCCCATAAATCAAAACCGTAAGGGGAGGGAAACATAAGGGTCAGACTGAGTCCAAACCAAAGGCCAGGCGGAACAGCTCCGTCTTGCAGGCCCTGCGGAAAGATGTCAAATACGGAAAGATGTCCAATACTGAAAAGCCCCTGGCCCTAGTTGAGACCAATCTAACCTCCTAGCGGCTCGGGACCTCCAAAGTGTTGTTATTTGTGGACCGTAAGGTCCTCCGCGGGGCATACCAGGAGAGGCGGTCCCGTAGGTACGAGGGTCCTGGGCCGCATAGGGCTTTAAAGGTCAAAACCAGCACCTTAAACCTGACCCTGTACTCCAATCAAACCAGGGTGCATCCCTTGCTCACTTTTTCAGTTTCTCCCCTACAGCCGGGGAAGCCGCAGGCCTCAGCAGTTTCTCTCTGGCTGGAGACGCTGACCGGCTGCGGCTCCGTGACTCGCTGTCGCTGCGGCTGCTGCGGCTGCTGCTCCAGTGCCTCCCTCCCCGGCCGCTGCTCCACCGGTAGCGTTCTCCAGACCGCGAATGGCTTCTAGGGATGAGAGAAGAAGCATGTTGTTGGGGATCGATTTCTCTCTCTCTCTTCCCCCCCCCCACCAAAAAAAATATCAGGAGCTCCTCCGACTCACCTGGACCTGCGGCGGGAGCCGTATCGCCAGCCCCGCTCGGGGGAGCGAGATCTGGAGTGGCGCCGGCCATCCCGCGAGCCTCCCGCCGAATAGCGCCTTGTTCTGCTTCGGGACCGGGAGTACCTGTGGCTGCGCGAGCGGCCGTAGCGGCTAGCTCTGTGATAGCCGCCGGCCCGGTGAGACCGCGAGCTGGAGCGCGAGCTTGAAGACGAGGAGGTCGACGACGTGGAGGAGGAGGAGGAGGAGGTGGAGCGTCGCCTGGAAAGAGGAGAGTCACAGCGCTGGATATTCACACGGCGCAGGCAGATCGGCAGGTGCGGGGAAAGTTGAGGGGGGGCGGGGAAGATGAGAAGATGCAGGAGGACACCCCAGGAGGCCCTGCCGATGGTTCCGCAGGTAGAGACAGAAGCTTCCAAATTAGCAACTACAGTCCCGGAGCTCAAAACATTCACATCTTCAACTCCCTCTCTTTGCTCTGCAGCAAACAGAGCACACCAGAGGAGCAGGAAGGGTTTGGGAGACCCTGTGGGCCAAAGGCTGCTGCAGCCTAGGGAAGAAGGCTGAGGGATGCTGGGTTACTGGCCAGATCTCACTGTAAACACGCTGCTGCAGCTCAGCATCCATTCCGTTCCTGATCATGCCAACTTTTACCTCTCCACGAATGAAAGAAAAGCTTTCATTGGAAAAGTTTGGCATGGAAACAGATTCAGAGGGAAAGACCTGGGGTGGGGGGGTACTAAACTGTACGGATTCTTGCAGCCTCCCAAATGTTTGAGCAATGAAAGACTGAACGGATGCTTCCAATATGCAATGTTACGTCCCCAAGCTAGCAGTTAGTGATTTCACTGTTCTAATACCAAATCTATGGACTAGTTCTCATATTGAGGTGGTTGACCTGGGATATACCACTTCAGACTTCAAAAAAAAAAATCCATCCTGTGGGAAACTGGCGTGGCAGGGAGAAAGGTAGCCTAGATCCTTTCTCCCCAACCTTTGAAACCATTTCCGCACCTGCAATCTTATGGGACACAGTCTACAAGTTTAACCACCTTAGTGTGAACCATGTCCTTTTGCAGTATTCAATTCTGCCTGTTTACAAAATTTTATGTTTCGACTTGCAGTAAACCAGCAGCCCAGGGCTATGGGATGCCCCAACCAAACAGTACAACAGGGCCCATTTTAACTCAAGGCAGCCACACAGGGTCTCTGACCTTCCTGCTTCCTTCAGTGAAACAACAGCAGCTACTGCTGCTGCTCTCGTTGGAGAGATACAAGATGAGCCAGAAAGAAAAACCCCAGCCCCATATTCTCCCCCTGGTACAAACCATGGCTGACCCCGCCCACCTTAACGTCCCTTTGACCAACCACCATTAGGTTTCCCAGCATCCCACAGGAAGAAAGGAATCTCTACTTCCACTCATTTCCCAGGGAGGCTCTGCAATGAACAGGTTGGCTTTGTGGGGACTGGCCCACAGGAGAGGCCAATGGGAATGCAGTTCCCAAAAGATGGTGGTCAAGGTTCTGAGCAGTCAGGGAGGGTGGGAAAGAAAATAAGAAGTCAACCTTTCACCCTGGAATGGTCTCTGCTTTAAGGTTTGGGAAAGCGAGGCAGGTACGAAAGTTACCGACCGGGAGGAGGCGCTATGACCTGCCGCAGCGCTGCCCTGCTGCACTTGGCTGGAGCGTGCCTTGCCGAGGGAGGTGGGCTTCCTGGGGGCTCCTGCGGTTTGAGCGGCGGCGGCGGCAGCAGCGGCGGCGGCGGCTGCCTCTTCGTCACTACCCCCGAAGCTGGTGATGAAGGTGATCTTCTCCTCGTGACCCGGGGAAGGCGAGCGAGAGCGGGAACGGGACTCGGAAGTGGATTCCGAGGGCGATCTGACGGATCAAGGCAGATAATCAACTGCAGGTTACGAGCAGAGCAGCTGGGCGTTCCACTTGCTCTTTACCAGACACCCCAACAAGATTTAGGAATGCAAAACTCAGGTGTTCAGGAGCGTTGAGCATCCCTGATCTGCACTAAGCGATCTGGGTGATGCGGTCTTGCTTGTGGACGTATCTCGTCTGAACAGACCAAAACCCACCTAGCCCAGTGTCCTTTTGAGAGATGCCCAGCAACCAGCAGGCATTATTATGTGGACTACCAGCTACTTTTCCCCCACCTGTGTGGTAGAGGATGGGCCAAGCCCCCGGAAGTCAGCCCAAGCTGGGCTCAGTGCAGCACCAGCAAACTCTGTGGCGCAATGCAGCTTATGAAACAGCTGGGGAGCAAAACCACCTTGGACAAAACACAAAGCCACCAGCATGGAGTCGTCGTCCCCTGTCCCCCCCGGCAAGGCAACTCTGAGTTATTTGCCTCACACTGGACCCCAACTAAAACAAAGCGAAACACACACACACACACACAGAGCATGTGTTCTGCAAGTACAGATGTTTTGTTGAATGCCAATGAAAACCTTTCCTTCACCAACCCAAGGATTACTGAGGAACATGAACTGGCAGCAGAATAAAGGTAAAGGTAAAGGGACCCCTGACCATTAGGTCCAGGCGTGTCCAACTCTGGGGTTGCGGCGCTCATCTCATGTTACTGGCCGAGGGAGCCGGCGTACAGCTTCCGGGTCATGTGGCCAGCATGACAAAGCCGCTTCTGGCGAACCAGAGCAGTGCACGGAAACGCCGTTTACCTTCCCGCTGCAGCGGTACCTATTGATCTACTTGCACTTTGACATGCTTTCGAACTGCTGGGTTGGCAGGAGCTGGGACCGAGCAACGGGAGCTCACCCTGTCGCGGGGATTCGAACTGCCGACCTTCTGATCAGCAAGCCCTACGCTCTGTGGTTTAACCCACAGTGCCACCCGCGTCCCGCCACCCGACCCCAGAGTCGGACACGAATATCCAGCCTAAATTCCATGCCATCTGCTGCAACTGTGCTCAACCCATGTCTTGCTGGCCTTTATATCCCAATGTTCCACGTTATGCTCTTCACATGGAGAAGGGGTTCCACTTCCAGCCTTTTACAGCAGCAAGGGTGCCTCGAACTATGCAAACACCACATTTTGGCTGTCTAGTTGACAGGGAACAGTCCATGTTTGTTTGTTTTTAGAAACCCCACCAGAGAGACCGTGCACCCATTGTGTGCAGGTATATGAAAGACCAAGAGAAACCCCGCACACCCAGGGGGGGGGGGAGCTGCATATACTCACCGTTTGTAAGGATCATAGGTGGGGCTGTCTCTCCGAGCATAACTGCAACGATAGGGGATTAAATGAGGACAAAACTGTCACCGGTTCCAGGATCACAGAAGCATCACGGGAGACTTGCAAAAGCCCAACCTCTCAGCAAATGCTTCAGCCCAACTCAAGGAGTGCTACCTATTTTTGGCCCAGCCGTGCCTCAGCATCCTTTCCTCCCTGCAGAGGCTGAAGAGTTTGGATTTGATATCCCGCTTTATCACTACCCGAAGGAGCCTCAAAGCGGCTAACGTTCTCCTTTCCCTTCCTCCCCCACAACAAACACTCTGTGAGGTGAGTGGGGCTGAGAGACTTCAGAGATGTGTGACTAGCCCAAGGTCACCCAGCAGCTGCATGTGGAGGAGGGGAGACACGAACCCGGTTCCCCAGATTACGAGTCCACCGCTCTTAACCACTACACCACACTGGCTCTCATACATGCTGTCCTTGTTGCATGGCCCTTACCCAGTGCCCTGAGTTGCCATGAGGGACAAAGGGAAAAGCACTCTCAGGTGCTCCCTCTCAACTCTTGTGGAGAGACAGAAATGCCTAGGCTCGACGGCGGCCGAATTGAGTCCCCATCTTCAAAAAGGCTTACCTCGGAGGACTGATTTTCCTTCCTTTCAAACGCTTCTCTCGGAATTCCCTCCTCTGTCTCCGAGAGCGGCGGCCCTGGAAAGAGGGACAGTCACGAGAGAGTCCACCACACCAAGAGGGAGGCCCAGAAAATGCTCCCATTTTCTGTTTTTCCTAGAATAAATTGGGGTTATCCCACCCACACCCCAAGTATGCTTCCATGAGGAATTGATCCTAAAGTTCCCCCCGCTGTTTAACCAAGAGGAACCTCTTGGTCCAGTCAGTCATAAATAGAGGGAATCACAGATGAACCCTTGGGGTAGCGGGACGGGGTAGACAAGATGGAGAGGGCTTAGAATTGCCCAGGTCCCCAACTTTCCATACCGAGTACATGGCTTTCTCCTCCTCCAAGGCTTTGGCATGTTTGATGGCTTCTGCTTCCTCCTTGTCCTTCCGCAACATCCTTTCAGAAACAAGGGGAGGAAGGGGCAGGTGGGAGAAAGTCAGGGATGCTTAGATTTGTGGGGATTCCACAGGCCTTCCAATGTCTTGTGGGGAAGGCCACAGGCCTTCCAATGTCTTGCAGCAGCTATTCTAACTGCTACCAACACATTCAGTGCTCCCCACCCCCAAAAAAACACCCTCAATTTAGTACAAAGGCTTTTAATGTTTAATAGATTATTGCATTTTAATGTTCCGTTGGAAGCCGCCCAGAGTGGCTGGGGAAACCCAGCCAGATGGGCGGGGTATAAATAAATTATTATTATTATTATTATTATTATTATTATTATTATTATTATTATTATTATGTCTGACTCAAAAGGCAGGCAAGAGCCTAGTGGCAAGCCATTACAGTGGTACCTCTGCTTGTGGACGGGATCCATTCCAGAGGTCTGGCCAGATCCAGAGGTTTTCGCAACCGGAGAGACTGCTTCTGCACATGTGCACGTGGCAAAAACCCGGAAATATACTTCCGGGTTTCCCACTTACTTATCCCGAAGTTTACGTAACCGGAGGGATACATAAGCAGAGGTACAACTGTACTGCTAAAACCAGGCTCTCCTCCCCCATTCCCTCCTCACAAGAAAGGGGGAAAGGGCTGCTGTTCCCCCAAGCACAGACTTCTAGTACCTGTCCCTCAACTGGCCCTGTGATAACCTCAATGACATTATAGACAGCAGAATAACTCCCAACTGCAAGGGAAAGACGCTACTGCCAGTATCATGTGGCTTACAGCTGACAATCCAAAGCTTGCTGACATGGATCTACACGTTTTGTGCATGTGGTGTCAGAAAGAGGGGGGCAAGTTCTGAATCACGAGATGTTTGCTTGCTTGGTTTCTGCAGCACAGCATTTTTACCCCATGAAAAGGACCCTACAGGGTCACATCTTAGGCTCAGCTAGGTCAGCCTCCCCAATCCAGATGCTTTAAGATTACACCCCCATCGTTCAGCCCGGACACTGAGGTCCAGTGCCGAGGGCCTTCTGGCGGTTCCCTCACTACGAGAAGCCAAGTCACAGGGAACCAGGCAGAGGGCCTTCTCGGTAGTGGCGCCTGCCCTGTGGAACGCCCTCCCTTCAGAGGTCAAAGAGAAAAACAACTACCAGACCTTTAGAAGACATCTGAAGGCAGCCCTGTTTAGGGAGGCTTTTAATGTTTAATAGATTATTGTATTTTAATGTTCTGTTGAAAGCCGCCCAGAGTGGCTGAGGAAACCCAGCCAGATGGGCAGGGTATAAATAATAAATTATTATTATTATTATATAACTGCCACCTTTCCTGGCCATCAGCCATGGCTGGTTGGGTGTGGTGGAAGGTATAGCCCACAACATGTGGAGGGCACCAGGTTGAAGTCAAACAGCAGCCAGCCAGAGAGAAGGCAACAGCAGAACCTGGACCACTTGAAAATGTGACAGCCCTCCTCCCTTGGTTGTTCCCCAGCAACTGGTATTCAGAGGCAGACTGCCTCTAAATAGGAAGGTTTCATTTAGTTATCATGGGCAATAGCCACTCACAGACCTCTCCTTAAAAAATCTGCCTAATCCCTTTTGGCAAGCGGTAACCAGTGTGGTAGTTCTGAACCACTGAACCGTTGGCTAGGCTGGCTAGAGCGGACGAGAGCTATAATCTGCAGCACTGGCTATCCAAGTCAGTGGCTATTCAGCATGGCCAGCAGCTGCACCTTCTGCAGGTTACTTATGCCTTCACAGAAGAATAAATTCCTCTCCCCTGCCCTGAACAAATTGCCAGAGCTCCTTGGCTGACGCCAAAATCTATTATGAGTGAAGGACATGGTGATGGTGAGCTTACATATCCACTCTCTAAACCTTTCATAATTTTATAAGCTTCTGTCTTGGGGAAGGTGGTCTACCCCTTAAATTATGTTGGGTGCCCTTTTCAGCACCTTTTCTCAGCTCCATGACACTACCCAGCCGCCTTGCAAATAAACCCATGAAGTCACTGGCCTACAAAGAGTTTTACCAGTCTCCTGTAGAGGAGAGACAGAGAGCTCCAGACCTTCCTAAATCAACCTGCTGCATTTCCATGCTGGCCACAGAGGAAGCATGCAATACTCTACCCCTCCTGCAGGCAACTCCTTGTCACCCATGATGTTTAAAAATAAGAGGCTAGGTACCATGCGAGGTCCCGGGTAACCTAGGTGATGCATCAGCCACTCCACAAGCCCAACGCCATGGAAATGCCTGGCTGATGATGCAGAGAAGCTCATGAGCCCCAACAGCACAGGCATCTTACCGGACAAAGTCTCCCTCCGCCATCCCATAGGTGGTTGCCTGCTTGTTCAGGTCGGCCACTTGCTCCTGGTTCAGCTCATCTACATCGACTTCAACATCTGCAAGCAACACAAGGGAACCAGTTGGCAGCTGCACACTGAGGACCCCCATTTAACTAGGGAGAACGTTCTCTGTGAGACTTCTCTTCTACTGATTTGTCCATTCCCTATGGAAATACACCTGGTGCCTTCACTATCAGTTTTTAGGCACCAGGCTAAGAACTTTTTCTTCCCTTAGGTCTATGGCAACTAAACTGGCCTCATCTTTTAGAGGGGTGGGTACAACTTGTCCCCTTTATGTTATCAGATGAGCATTTTAGATATTTTGCACTGTGTGTTTTAAATTGCATTAAATTTTACCTATTTGTATTTTTACCTTGTTAAAGTCACCCTGAGCCTCTTTTTTTGCGCATGAAGCGACTAACGAATGTAATACCTTTTACTTATTTTAAAGCTATCCAAGCCAACACCATACGCTGATTCTGCATCATCAAATCTACCTGTCTACTCAGAAGCAAACCCTACTGAGTTCAATGGAATTTACTTCCAGGTGAGTATGCGTAGGATCGCATCCTCAGTGGCAGGAGAACCCTGGGAGAACCCTGGCTATGGGGGGAAACGCATGTGGCAGGAGATAGCTCTTGGGAAAGAATGCAGGTCCCCTTCTCCCACTGAACACCACCTACTGCACATGGATTAGGGATGGAAGCATGCATCATATTCAGCACATCGTAAGGCAGGAAGCAGACTGGGGATACTGGGAGAGGACAATGGAGCACCGTCAGATCCCCGGCTTTCTAAAAGCCCAATCCCAAATGGCAGAAGGCCTTGGAGACATACCAATATCAGGGATAACTTCATCCTCATCCGTGTTGCTGTCTTCTTCCGAGTCTTCCTCCTCTGTTCTTTTCTCAGACGGGTTCTCAAGCTCCGCCACCGTGCTGTCCTCGTACGTGTAGCCAATGGACGCCTTCTTCTCTGCTAACCTAGTTGGTCAGACCCCTCCCATTAAGTACACGCTGGATGCAGTATGCAGCACAGACACCTGCGCTGGGATTCTAAAGCTTCCCCCGCCATCAAGCCATACCCCTCTTTGCAACCTTTCAAAGACGCAAAAGTAGGAGGGGGAAAGGAATGCCTGGGCCTGCTAAATATGAAAATATACATTCGCGTTGCCACTGAAATTCAAAAAGAATTTGAGGGTTTCTTCCAGCAAGGAACTGCTTCATCAGGTTTTTGAGTAAAACAAAGGCCCTAGTCATATTCCAAAACAAGAGGGGGAAACCTCAGGCTCGGGGGTGAAATGTGGCCCTTCACGTGTCTTATCTGGCCCTTGGATCTCTCCTCAGGCTACAACCCTCACTGGCCTGCTTTGCCCTTCAATTGTTTTTCCAGGATTGATTGTGTCCTTGAACTCTGCTCATGCCTCTTGTCCTAATGGAGGGCAGAGAGAGAGGTGTGAGTAGGTGTGCCCCAAAACTAGCCTATGGTGCAAAGGTAAATTCTACATCTGTTGCTCCACCCACTTTTCCCCCGGACTCCGCCCACCACTAGCATGTGTCCTCTGCATGGAGGGGAATGTGAAAAGGTTCCTCACCCCTGTTCCATACACATTCAACCTGTCCTCAATCCTCTGGGTAGAAGAAAGGAACCAGCTCAAACATACAAAAGGCCCCAGATCACGAGCACTGCCTCCATGACTGAACTCAGTCGAGCTTCAACTCATCCCTTTGCCTCCCATTCCCAATACACTCACTTCTTCTTTTCATCCTCGTTGGGCTTCTGGAGTCCCCCGTACAGCTCATCAATGTAGATCTGATACAGACACTGCTCCTCTGAGACTGGGAGAGAGAGAGGAGGAGATGGAGATGAAGCAGACCAGAAATTCCACAGGTCTAGCGCAAGGAAGATTGCCTGAGAGGGCAGCACAACTCTCGGCTCCTCCATCCCCATCTGCTGACTGCCCCTCCCCTCCAATCCTGACATGCCTAGGAAGGGGAAAGGGTAGCTGAAGAGACCCGTTTCAGGCAGCAGGTAGCCAAAAGACAAGCAGATGTGTTTGCGGAGAGGAACTGCCACCAGCCTCCCCAAACTGGTCAAGCAATGCTTCTCCTCAGCCTGCCTCCAGAACTCCAGTGTTCTCTTCCCCTGTCACTCAAGGAAGAAACCACACTCAAGGAAGAAACCACTGACAAGCTGGAACGTGTCCAGAGGAGGGCAACCAAAATGGTCAAAGGCCTGGAAACGATGCCTTATGAGGAACGGCTTAGGGAGCTGGGTATGTTTAGCCTGGAGAAGAGAAGGTTAAGGGGTGATATGATAGCCATGTTCAAATATATAAAAGGATGTCATATAGAGGAGGGAGAAAGGTTGTTTTCTGCTGCTCCAGAGAAGCGGACACGGAGCAATGGAGTCAAACTACAAGAAAGAAGATTCCACCTAAACATTAGGAAGAACTTCCTGACAGTAAGAGCTGTTCGACAGTGGAATTTGCTGCCAAGGAGTGTGGTGGAGTCTCCTTATTTGGAGGTCTTTAAGCAAAGGCTTGACAGCCACCTGTCAGGAATGCTTGGATGGTGTTTCCTGCTTGGCAGGGGGTTGGACTGGATGGCCCTTGTGGTCTCTTCCAACTCTAGGATTCTATGATTCTATGATTCACACCCCTAGGGTGGAGACACAAGAGGCAGCCAGGGAGTGGAGGCAGTGAGGTTATTTTTTTTAAAAAGACTTTGATGGTATCAGCAGAAGGGAGCTAGGAACCAAAGAGTGACAACAGTACTCCTTCCACTCTCAGCTTACACCAAGCAAGGATTTGTTCCTATCTGCAAACACACCTATGTTTGCATCTCTCTCAGGCAAGCTGGTTTGAGTGTCTTCACAAATTTGCCGTACACAAGAGAGGCAGTTTATGGGGGGTTTGCTTCAGCTGGCTGGTCCCCCATCCCTGAATTGGACTGAGGTACTGAAGAGTTTTTGGCATCTAGAGTTATTGCCTCCACCAGCTGAAGAGGCCACTCCTCCCAGCATTTGCAGGAGGCAGCACTGTCTTATCTTGTCATTGAGGGACTTGTACCCAGGGAATGAGGGAGAGGCAGCAATATCCTGATCACAGGGACTCTAAAGTATGTCATGGGTCTGGCATACTCCAGCCCTCCCTCAATCTCGCCCACTCAAGACATGTAAGAGAAGGTCATCAGATCAGTTGTACTTCCTGGTTACTAGCCTACAAAATAATCTGGGGTGTAACTTATCAACCTTCTTGGCAAACAGTAGCAGCAACTGCCACCTGAGCTAGAATGTTAAGGACAGAAGCTCTACTCTTTCCTGACATCTGCCCTATACAGCAGTAGAAAGAAAGTCAAAGGGAACTTACTGCCAGCGAAGTCGTTCTGCACCAAACCTCTATACCTTTCGTAGTTGCATTTCCTCTCATCAGACTCCTGTTCTGCTGAGGTACTGGAGAAGGAAGAGGAAGAGGCTTAGGAAGAGGGATTAGAATGCAATAATAATAATAATAATAATAATAATAATAATAATAATAATAATAATAATTTATTTATACCCCGCCCATCTGGCTGGGTTTCCCCAGCCACTCTGGGCGGCTTCCAACAGAACATTAAAATACAATAATCTATTAAACATTAAAAGCCTCCCTAAACAGGGCTGCCTTCAGATGTCTTCTAAAAGTCTGGTAGTTGTTTTTCTCTTTGACATCTGGTGGGAGGGCGTTCCACAGGGTGGGTGCCACTACCGAGAAGGCCCTCTGCCTGGTTCCCTGTAACTTGGCTTCTCGTAGTGAGGGAACCGCCAGAAGGCCCTCAGCACTGGATCTCAGTGTCCGGACTGAACGAGGGGGGGGGGAGACGCTCCTTCAGGTATACTGGACTGAGGCCATTTAGGGCTTTAAAAGTCAGCACCAACACTTTGAATTGTGCTCGGAAACGTACTGAGAGGCAGTGTAGGTCTTTCAAGACCGGTGTTATGCTAAATATTATGACAACAATTTGGGGGGAGGGAACAAATCTGAGTTATGGGGCCTAACCCATTGCTGAAAGCTGGTTGCTGGCTGTGCATTTAGAATTTAACATAATCTTTGTCCTTTTTTAAAAAAAATGACACCTTTCTAGGCAACAGATTGAAGCTGTTTCCTTTTGCATGTGAAGTATATGGTCTACCACTGAGCAAGGGCCCTCACCCCCACGTTCAAAGAAGTCAAAGGGGACCCCTTTAGCATCACAGGATTAATTGCATGGTTCTTTGGACCCTAGCTTACAAAGCCAACTGTTAAAAAGATGAAAAAATGCTCAATGAAGGCATAAGCAAAACATACAGGTTTGCATGTAACCATTCATTTGCTTAGCTGTTTCTGAGGGAAATCCCTGCACACGTTTTTTGCATCACTTAGATATGAAGACAACCAGGGCATTTAACTTTAATAATGAAACCTCAATCCTTTCAACCATTTTTAAAAAAAAAAAAAACCAAACAAGGTTAAAAACTGGTAGTTAGAGAATACCCATTAGCCTGCATAATTTTATGTTCATTTGCATAATACGGGAGCACAATCTTGGAGAAGACTTGCAGGCATTTCAAGTGCCAAATGGGTCCTTGCATAGCAAAATACCAGCCCACCCTCCTCTTTGGAAGTAGTACAGTGGTACCTCGGGTTAAGAACTTAATTCGTTCTGGAGGTCTGTTCTTAACCTGAAACTGTTCTTAACCTGAAGCACCACTTTAGCTAATGGGGCCTCCTGCTGCTGCTGCGCCGCCAGCACACGATTTCTGTTCTCATCCTGAAGCAAAGTTCTTAACCCGAGGTAATATTTCTGGGTTAGCAGAGTCTGTAACCTGAAGCGTCTGTAACCTGAAGCGTCTGTAACCCGAGGTACCACTGTATAGCAATTACCCAGGAGAGGAAATCCTCAAATCCTCTCTTGGATAGCTGCAATGCTCTGTTGCCTCAAACTGTGCAGTATATTAATAGCCCAACTGCGCAAAGATTCTCAACTCTGGCTTTAACCTACCCGACAAAAGAGATCCCGCTATTTCATTTAACGTTTGCTTGCCCCTTCCGGATGATAAAGTCAGGCGTCAAGCCTAATTATCCAGGCTCCTTTTTCCTTCATTTTCAGCTTCCAATTAACCATTTCATTGTGCAAACAAATCAAAGGACCAGAAGCAAGGGGCAGTACATCTCAGAAGAAGAAGAAGAAGAATAGCAAATGAAAGCCTTACATTGGGTTTAGCAGCGGAGGAGTATACATGGGGATGTAGTCCAGGTGGGCTCGAACATCAAACCGATCAATCATGTTGTTGGTATCCCCCTGCCATGGCATCCTGCAAGGGGCAAGATGTCAAGGGAAGGGGGTTAGAAGTCCTTCCCAAATAATCACATGACAAGGGCAGCCTCCCCGCTCGTTTTCAGTAGACAAACTTCCACATTGCCAGCACAGAGCTGAAAGCTACTCACATATTCACAGGGCTTTCAGCTGCAAGAGCCACGGCAGAATCTAAGTGGACTTTGCATGCACGGCCGTGGACCTGGAGGAACTGGGCGGGATCCTTTTTCTGGGAGAGAAGCACAACGTAACAAGCTGTCATATTCCTAAGCAGACCACAGTTTCATCTTGGCACAGTATTGTCTAGGCTTATGGGAAGTGGCTTTAAAACTACAACTCCCATCATCCTTGGCCATTTGTCATGCTTGCTGGGACTGATGGTAGTTACAGTTATGGTAACATAATAAATAATAAGAATAAGAATAATAAGAATAAGAATAATTTATTCATGTCCCAGCCACTCTGGGCAGCTTCCAGCATATATAAAAACACAGTAAAACATTAAACCTTAAAAAGCTTCCCTATACAGTGGTACCTCTGGTTAAGTACTTAATTCATTCCGGAGGTCCGTTCTTAACCTGAAACTGTTCTTAACCTGAAGCACCACTTTAGCTAATGGGGCTTCCCACTGCCGCGGCACCGCCAGAGCACAATTTCTGTTCTTATCCTGAAGCAAAGTTCCTAACCTGAAGCATTATTTCTGGGTTAGCAGAGTTCTTAACCTGAAGTGTATGTAACCAGAAGCTTATGTAACCTGAGATGTTTCCTAAATGGAGGGCCAGAGGCTCCTCACCTCTCCTTTTCAGGGCTTCAGATGATGACTTTTGCAGTCCTTTCTGGAGACGGCAGGGACTCAACCTGTGACCTCTGCATCTGCTCTAAGCACAAATTCTTAGAGGCAGAATTCTTAGAGTCACATCTTAAGAAGAAGCCAGGTGGTGCCATTCAAGAGCAACTTGCTCCCCATGATTTCCCTTTCTCAGTAAGGAGGAGAGAAAGGAGCGGGACAGAGAGAACTCCCTCATTGGGAACATTGGACGAAAAGGGAGGGTAGTCATGAGCAGAGCAAAAGAGGGAGACACTCACTATCTTTTCATAATACTCTCTCCGGCGCTCAGCTCGCTTCTTGTAATCAACCATCATCCCCCGGAGCTTGCGCTCATGCTTTCGAGCTTCGTGCCACATCCTGCCCGTCTACAATCTGTTGGAGAGAAAAGGGCAAGAACAGGAGAGAAGATGACACCAAAACTGCACAAAGCAACATTCACGAAGTAACCCAAGGATCTGTTGCACCCAGAGCAAATGTAATAGTTTGATAATAGCATTAAGAGATCTCATCGTGCATCAAGCACCTGAAAGCAGCAGGGAGAAAAACAGCAGCTCCCAAAAATTGAGTCGGGACATGCTAGTGTGACATAAGAAATACAGTAAAGTAAATTGAAGCCTCCTGTGAAGCCGTATAAGCCAACCAACCAGAGAGGAGGCTGCCCATTATGTTGCTTAGACGAGTTACTACTCTGGTCTTGCCTCCTTCCAAGCAGCCTCAGGTGGGGGCAACTAATACTGGCATCTCTGTGCATCATTAGTGGGTTCAACCATCCCCAATGGAGAGGTGTGGCAGAATCAGCCAACCTCAGAGAACGATGCCTGCTTCACCTTGTGCAAATCATTTCTCTAAGTTTGCCTCCTTCAGATGGGGAGGAGTTGGATAGTAGAAGCACACTCTGAAAAGAAAACCTGTGCAGGTTTAAGAGCGAAGTGGATGGCTGGGAAGAGTTCCAAGTCAAGGGAGCTTTGACAAATCGTACTGCAGCTGGAAGTCCTGTCATGCAAAGCCAATACTCACTCAGAGCAGGAACTTAAGAAACGTCAAAATGGATACTCTTCTTTTCACTAATCACAGCCCATGAAGAGATCGAAGACACTCTGGGTATCCAGGAGGAGTATCCTAGATAACTGTGAAGTCAGAGCCTGCAGGTTCACCCACAAATAGAATAAAACATATTCACGTTGGAATAAAGACACAGAGTGCACCGCAATTTAACCCAAGTTATCGTGTGCCCAAGCAAATAGGCTGTAACTGGGAAGCCCCTTTCCACTGGATGGCGTCATTAACAAGGCTTGTATTGAATGCCCACGAAGGTGATCAATTTGTGAGGCAGAATACTTCTGTCTCCTGGGTCTTTGTGCAAAGAGAATTTCCCTCACTCCCAAAATAAATCAGCATTGCCAAATTTTAATCAGCAAGGATGAAAAGTTAGTAACATGCTGCTTTATTTTTAATAGGTTGTTTTAGTTCTGGTCCATTACTACAATAGTGAATAAAAATATTGTTAGAAGAGGGCCATTTTTAACATGAGTGGCAGCTTTTTAGGGGGGAAAAATCTCACACATTAATATCTGAAGGTGACATTTCTATACTGAAACCTGTATGATATGCAAAAATATTTAAATTTAATCAAATAAGCTGCTAATAAGCAGATCATCTATCAGGTTGACATCTCCTGGAAAATTGCTGGTGTATTAGCCACTCCTATGTTACAAAATATGTGCATCTTTTTACCAAAGTGGGGACCCTACATGTAGAAAAATGCTATGCAGAAACCCGTCCTAATCTGTGTATTCTTTCTACAAGCATACAGACTCACTAAACATTTCCAAACCACCATGAAATCTAGAAATGTTGCTTGTTTCTAATTTAAAACTGGACAGCAAATGCAAGTCACTTGGACAGGGCATGCAAACCCCTGGAGGAGCCTTCTCAATCTGGTGACTTTCAGATGTCTGGGATTGCAAATCCCAAAGGGTTGGGGAAGGCTACTGCAGAGCCTATGGATGCTCCTGAACCACTCCTATCTGTGGAACACATACTTCTCATGTGGACTTAAATATTTCTGTATGCCAACGTATTTGAGTGATGCTCTTCTCTTGTTAAAAAAATTAATAAAATCCAGTCTGTTTAAATCCTTCAAAAGGAAAAAAGCCAAGGCGTTACAGACACCAAAAAGATAATCTACAGAGCTCCCATCTTCAAAACATTTGGCACAGTCTAAGCTAGTAGCCTAGTCAGCAACTTGTTCATCTCTTTCAGAAAGGGGAGTAGCAAATTCCTACCTCAAACTCTCTCCCAATGGTTCACTCCGGTCCTATTGCTGCAGTTACTGGACTCCTTTTTACTGCACTCCCAAGCGATCGGGAGGGAAAGCAGAACAAGGAGGGTCAAGATGTGGTCCAATGGACCTCCAGTTGCCACCCCGTATTCCAAGAGCATTGCAAAGCTATTCTATTCAGGCTGCAGTCACCAAAACTCAAAGCAATTAGCCGAAGCACAGGGAACCAGAGCTGTTTTTCAAGACAAAAAGCCAAACACACTTCCCATCTTTCTGCACTTCCCAACTTGTGGGTAGGACTCTCACCTTTTTGGGACACTGTTAGTTTGGACTTTTGAAATCAGCTCAGTAGGTGAAGGAGAAGGTGCTCTCAAACAATTAAAAAGCCACCTGGCTACCTGCAAAGAGGGCACATGTGCGTGAAAGCACACACTCAGCATTTAGCAGAGGCACGAGTGCCTTTTGAATTCTGCTGACAAACTGAAACAGCTTTTGTATGCAAGCTGCAGCCCAACACCATTCAAACTCACCTGAAAAAAAGAGAAACCTCATTCACCACAGACCTCTGAAAGTCCTAGCCCTACCATAACACTTTTAGGAAACTGAGCCGTTGCTTGAACAATAAAGAATCTTGTGGCCCCTTAGAGACCAACACTTTTATTAAAGCATAAGCTTTCCTGGGTCAGAGTCCACATCATGACAAGCACCTGATCTAACGAACTCTAGCCCATGAAAGCTGATGCCACAACACCTGCAAGTCTTTTACATTTCTAACAGATCTCATTGCTTCTGCTGCAACAGATTAAACCAGGCATCCCCAAACTGCGGCCCTCCGGATGTTTTGGCCTACAACTCCCATGATCCCTAGCTAACAGGACCAGTGGTCAGGGATGATGGGAATTGTAGTCCAAAACATCTGGAGGGCCGAAGTTTGGGGATGCCTGGATTAAACCATGGCTACCTCTCTGGAAGCTGAGCCACAGCTTGCCATTTTCAGGAGTCTTATCTCTATGTACTCCTTAAAAAAGCTGAAAAGACAGAAAGGGAGCAGTAGGTCCCATTCAGGAAAGCGAAATAAGCCTTAACTTATGAACTAGAGTCAAAACAGCCACAGTGAAGGTTGTGGGATGAAAAGAACTCTCAGGGAATCAGTGGTGCTGGAACAGTTAGCAAGTGACCATAAGCATAATTAAATTAAAAATCAACATTACACAAAAATATGGTGCTAACACACTTGGTGGGAAGGAAGATGAAAAGACAGCCACATAAGAATAAAATATGATACTGTGGCACAAACCTGGCAAATAGCACACCCAGGATTATTTGACATAGAATATTGTTCATAATGTTACATACTAAGGCAGACATCTATAGATAGAGAACTTTAATATTATGTTCTCGGCTATACGTATAGCTAGGTACACCTTTGGGTGAGGCTGCTGAAAATTTCAGCAATCCTTGATTTCTTACTATTTATTACAGATTTGTTGCTTAATACCAAAATGACCTTCAGCAATGTTAGCCATACTCAGAGTAGAACCACTGAAATTAATGGACATGACTAACTTAGGTTCATTAGTTTCCAGCAGTATACTCCAAGTAGAATTCAGATGGATCCAACCCACAATTTTTTTTCTTTTTTAAATCAACATCAAGTTTTAACAGTAACACCACAGGACCCCCCCCCCAAAAAAAAAACAAGAGTTAAGAGACAGCAGTGAGCAATTATTGTCATAATTCCTCAATAGCCTGGAAAAAGAGATACATCTTAATCCACTGTAACATCCCTGCTGACTCTATTCTATTCTATCAGTCACCCAGCAGCAGCCATTCCATGGGGCTGCAGAGCAGAGGGATCGAAACAAAGCAATGCTGTCCTGTCACCCCTCTCCAACTGTCGCCCACCAAGTGACAGGCCCCAACTGAACTATTTCCACCCCAGCCAGAAACAATCTCTTTAAGAACTGGCTCCTGGGGTAGCTTTCTTTTCTTTCCCCCGCCCCCTTCCCCTCCCCTCTTTTCCTTGGGCATCATTCCTTTTGCAACACTGTGAGCCTGATAGAAGACAGAATCTTACGACTGGATCCCAAAAAGCTCATTTTTTTTGGCAAAAAACAATTAACGCTCCACGGCAGGAACACTGTCTGAAACTAGGGAAAATCCAGAGGTGCTTAAAAATGTGCTGTTGGGGGTGGAGGGCAGAAGAAAAGTAAATCCTGAGAGATGTATTTTTTAAAAAATTGTCCCAGCCCTCAATATGTTTTTATATCTCCCCCTCTTTCCTAAATGGCCCTTTAAGGGCAGATCTTGGCTCCTGAGAACTGGGTATCTCATTCTCTGTTGTGGAAAAGGGGATAATGAAATACTCCACCCCAATAATTCCCACATACGTATTGATTATATAGATAGATAGATACACACACACACACACCCCTCTCTGTATGTGTAGATAGATAGATAAAGGTAAAGGGACCCCTGACCATTAGGTCCAGTCGTGACCGACTCTGGGGTTGCGGCGCTCATCTCGCTTTATTGGCCGAGAGCCGGTGTACAGCTTCCAGGTCATGTGGCCAGCATGACAAAGCCGCTTCTGGCGAACCAGAGCAGCACATGGAAACGCCGTTTACCTTCCCGGCAGAGCGGTACCTATTTATCTACTTGCACTTTGACGTGCTTTCGAACTGCTAGGTGGGCAGGAGCTGGGACCGAGCAACGGGAGCTCACCCCGTCGCAGGGATTCGAACTGCCGACCTTCTGATTGGCAAGCCCTAGGCTCTGTGGTTTAACCCACAGCGCCACCTGGGTCCGATAGATAGATAGTAATATAAATATATATAATCAATATGTGGGAATTATTGGGGTGGAGTGTATATATAGTAGAAAGGGGAAGAATGAGATATTCCACCCCAATAATTCCCATGTATGGATTATAGCATATATTATTAATATATGAATATATACTACTAAAATATTAGATTAACATATTAATATATTAGATTATGAGGAAGGGAGCAGGGCTGACGTGTCAAAACAGCCCTCCCCCCGCAACCACGCATTTATGTCATGTTAATACACATATCTATGCAATATCAAGATGTCTCTCTATCTAATATCCTCTTTGCCTGAGGCCAAAGGGGCTCCCACAGGACACCGCCCTCCCTCAGGCCGCTTCTCCCTCCTCCCCACAAGCGACTAGGCCCCATTCACCTGAGAGAGAGCGCGAGAGAGGGCAGGGCTCCCCTGTCAAAACAGCCCCCTCAGCCACCAGCCCCGGCCAGCTCGCAGATTAGAGGACAGGAGAGGCCATTCCTCACCCGCCCCAAAAGTCGCAGCTCCCACTCCGGAACCGGAAGCACCCTAGGACCATAGAGCATTGGGAACGCGAGTGGGCAGAGCGCATACCTCCCGGCCGAAGCCCCCATTCGTCCGGAGTGAGCCGCGTGACCGGTGGCCGCGCCGGCCAATCACAGCGCTCCTCAGCCCTCCCGCCTTCCGTTCTCTGGGAACATCCCCCTCTGCTGGTCGGTAGGTGGGAAAGCATCGCAAGGAAGCGTCCGCGCCGGCGCAGGAGGAGGTGAAAGCTCTGTTGGGGTCTGTGTCTTAAAACGGATCCCCATCCCATAATCCACAAAAATGTATTTGGGAAAAGGCAGGAAGGGGCGAAAAGCCAGCTTTAGCCCCTGAACGGCAGCGCAAGAAGTTAAGAGCCCTGCTGGATCAACCAATGGCCTCATCTGGTCATCGAATCCTAGTTGGAAGGGGCTCCCAAAGGTAATCCAGTCCAACCCCCTGCGATGCAGAAACATGCAGGTGGCCCCGTATGGGGAATTTGGTGCTGCCAGCACCAAACCAACACACTCTAACCAACTGAGTCAAGGGCATCCTGCTCCCACAATGGCCACCAGGGTGTCTGTGGGAAAATCCTCAAGTAATAATAATAATTTATTATTTACACCCCGCCCATCTGGCTGGGTCTCCCCAGCCACTCTGGGCAGCTTCCAAAAGAACATTAAAATACAATAAGCAGCAGCAGGATCTGAGGGCAAGAGCACTTTCCCCACTCATGGTTTCCAGTAACCGGGGTTTGGAAGTATTGCTGCCTCCAACAGTGAAGGTACAGCACAGCCCCCCTGGCTAGTAGCCGTTGATAGCCTTCTCCTCTATGAATTTATCTAATCTTGTTTTAAAACCATCCCAGTTGGTGGTCCTCATTCCCAAGAGGGGTTAGGTTGGCTCCAACTATGTTGGAGGCCAAGACCTACCTGCTCAGACAGGCCTGTGGAAAATAAGGTGGAGACAATGCAGATAACTAGGCTCCTGTTGGGGCAAATTATATTTAAATTGCTGGTTTCAGGTCTGCATTGCCATTATTGTTTTTAACCAGTTTTGTTTTATTATTCTGTATTTTATAGTTAGATGTTTTTAAACATTTGTAAAAAACCACCTTGAAGCCCAACTTGGGAGAAAGGTGGGATATAAATATATTAAATAAACAAGATACCTGGAAATTCCACCTTGAGCTCCATAATTGAAGAAAGGAGAGACACAATTATCAGAATATAATTTTTTTTTAAGGATAATTCTAGGCCCAAGGGATGGGGTTGACCTGTCCAGCAAAAGTGCCAGGGCTGAAATAAACTTGCCCTTGGAAGACACCTCCTTTGACTCAAGATCTCTGCTCCCTAACTGCCAAAAAGTGTGGAGCAGCTTTGCCAGATGACCTGCTTATTGAATACTCACCTGGATTTGTCTCCGGGGAGGCTAGAAAACAGTTGTGCCAAAGCAAGCGTTATCCTACACTGTCAACTGTGTCACTTTCCTTATGGCAAAAAGTCCAGTCCTCTGGGGAAGTAGGCTTGCTGTTCAAGAGCTCCTCCTCAGCTTTAACTGCACAACACGAACTTGCTGATATGGGACTGAATCCCACCCGAAAAGGCAACTCTGTGAGCATCCAGCGTTGTTTGAAGTTAGCAACTGACAAAGAAACAAGCCCCGTACACAATCAGAAGCAGTGCCTGTTTTATTAATACTTCACATCTTTCCAGGGCTCAGCCTTGGCACAGAAAACAGGTTATAGGGCTAAAATTAAGCCAGTAATAATGCATAGATTTGAAAGGTAAGCCCAGAGAAGGTCAAGTACTTCATTCAAAAGGAACCATCCAACATTACCACCATCCCAAGATGTATAAATTATTCTCCCTGCCTGGTTACAGATTCTTTGACAGCTTTTGAATATTTATTTTCCTTACACACTTTGAAATGCTTTTTTTAAGAGTGATTATGTGACCATGGGGGGGGGGGGTTGGAAATCAAGTGGTTGTTTTTTTCTTAATATAACAACATCAAAATCCTTTCAGCTACTGCAACCTTTAACCTTAGGCAACATTTGCTTTTAAAGTTACAGAAGCAGGAAGAAACCTGAAGAAGGGAGAATGTCACAAAAACCATTTGCCAGTACAGAGGAGGCGGTAATGTCTTCTAAATTCAGAATGGTGCCTAGGAACAGTTTCATTGTCAAATGCCAAAAAGGAGAAAAAGGCAGGGGGGAGCTATCTATGATGCTATCCTCTTTCTATGGATCTGTTCTGTTTCCAATGATAAGCTTTTTTTAGAAATGTTCCATCCCTTTTGCTGGTAGCTGCTAAGGACCTGCAATGTCAAGGTCACCTTGGGTTGTATCCAAAGTCAGTTGCACTCAGAGAAGACCAGGGCTTTTTTCAGTTGGAACTCACCAGAACTCAGTTTTGGCACCTCTCAGGAGGGCGCCATTGCCATTCTAAGAGAACGAGGGAGGCGTTCATGGTGAGTTCCAGCCCCTCTTTTTTAAGAAAAATAGCACCGGAGAAGACCCACTTAAATGAATGCACTTGACTAACTTAGGCCCACTGATTTCCAGTGGGTCTACTCTGACTAGGATTTAGTTACAATGCAACCCATTAGGAAAAACACACGGTGGTTTTCTGGTTCCGAATGTCAAAAATTTACACTCAGGATGCTAGAGTCAAGTCAAGGCCTATAATACTTGCTTCCTTAACACATGCGTTGTTGTTTTTCTGTCATCAAAACGCCAGCCTTTTTCTCCCTCCCCTCCATTAAATCTGGATTTCCCCTTTGCAGGGAAAACCCAAAAAAGTTATAACAGAAAAACAAAAATGGTTGCCAATGACCTGTGACCCATTCAGAGCATTAAGTCCTTGTTTGGAAGCACCCTAAATTTCTAGGCCCTAAGGCTGGACAGATAGGCTGGACAAGCGCCTGGGCAATGCCTTAAGAAACCTTTAGCAACCACGAAAGTGCTCAGCAAGATTCTGACTGGCCAGTAGGCAGGGGTACAGAGTTACAAGGAACATTCTGAAATGCACAACAATGTTAGGTGCTCACCAATTTTTTTACTGTGAGCAAATTTCCCCCTCAGCTCTACAATACACCTCCCTAGGGGCATGGACGTTTAAAAAAGACTTTGATGTACCACATAGCACTTCCATGCTAGTGGCATGTTGTAGCCTATACAGGGGGAAGAGAAGCACAGCCTCCCACCCGACAATATCCTGGCTTGTAATGCTGTCTGTTTTCTCTGGACCTAGCCGCATCAGATAGCCTCAAGTGCACTGTTTAAAAGTGGTGCAAGCTTGCAGCCCCAAGAGGCTTGCTTCGCACAGAGAAGATGTGAGGAAGAGGTTGTGACTCAGCATTAGAGAAGAAGTACATTCATTGCATGTGGGCAGTCACACATTCAATCCTTGGCACCTCTAGATAGGGATCTCTGCAGCAGCTAGAGAGAGAAACCCGTCACTGAGAGTCACTGTTAGGGCAACACCAGGTAGACCAACAGCTAAGTCTTATGACTTCATAAATGTATTGAAAGACATGTCCTTGTGGAATATACCACTACGTATCTATGTTAGATCAGCACCTGAGCTACTCCAAAACACAAGGCTGCCCATTAGCTATTGCAGTATGTGTGGACTTTGCAAAAATAATCCGAAGTACAAAATGTTCCACAACAGATCTGCGTAAATCTTCAAGCAGAGAAAAAGGCCCGTGAAACTAACAAGACTACATTTGCTAGTCGTGACGTTTTTGCCCTAGCACAACAAGTCAAGTGTTGTTGACCCGATTTTACAGATGGGGAAAACTGAGGAAGAGAAACTAGGAAGCCAAATGCAGGGGGATAACACTGAGGGCACCTCCCTTCCCCTGCAATTCAGTTATTAGTGCAATCTTCCTTCCTTCCATTCATGCCATGTCTTATCTCCCAAAGGGAAACCTGTCAAGGATCCCTGATAAGAGATCAATGTAATTTCCCCCTGGTCAGTTTGCCAGCAGGGATAACATCCCCGTTTGCTTTGCCCAGGGATCTCTCTGCTACCAGTAAGATTCAAAATGGGGAGCGAGGCCCCTTTCCTCCCGGGCCACGGTGGGCCCACGCTCCTTCACAAGGTTGCAGCGCTGTCTGTTGACTTGAGCTTAGTCTCAATCTCCAGCCGTGCTTCGGCCTCCTTGTACTGGCTGGGGAACATGCTGCTCCCCACCAAACTGGCCATGCCCTCTGGGTCACAATCCACAGGGAACGGGAAGGGGGCCGAGATGCCAGAGTGGATGGAGTAAGCATCCAGCAGGAACTCGTGTTCCGCGGAATCTGGGAAGTCCATGGCAGCTGGCGGCAGGATATCGCTCAAGGTCGGGCCGTTGTAGGAAGAGAAGTCTTGGCCCAGGTTGTAGTCCTCAAACAGGTCCGGCACGGTGATACGCTCCAAGTTGCTCAGGCTGTTCCTGTCTTCCGAACCGGTCAAGGAGCAACCATCTGCAACCGTAACAAAGAAATCAACGCTACTTGGGGACATCTGAGAACAGTCACAGACCCCCTCCCTCCACAAAACACGACGTAGAATCTTCCTGCTTAGCAAACCCTGTTAAGTATAGCGATTTAATTTACTGAAATTGGGGGGTGCTTAAATGCATCCCTGTGTGCTTGATTCTGGAATGTTCCCCAGTAACTCTCGCGTCACGAGGGAGGATCTTATTACACTCTCCATCTTATTTTGTGCGTGAGCGACTTGAACTGTAATGGCTGCATCTCCGTGAACACTGAAGGAGAGACCCGTGTTAGATAACTCTTCTCTGAACGCAATAAAGGGGAGAGGCTTGCTAATGTGTGAATGTATGTGACAGAAAGAAGTACAGAAGTTGATGTTCTCCCAAAGAAGCAGTAAGGAGGAGTCTGCTGGAAGGAGAAAATGGAAGCCTCTCAGAAGGAACTACATGGCCTTGCTTGAGAGCAAGCACTGGGGGAAAAAGAAACACAGTTTGTTTAACTGTTTAAGGAAAAAGCTGTAATCTCCAACTAAGAAAAACTAACCCCATGCTTGGATAAGTATGAGAATGTGAATACTTTGCATATAAAATAAAAAAATTCCTTCCAGTAGCACCTTAGAGACCAACTAAGTTTGTTCTTGATATGAGCTTTCGTGTGCATGCACACTTTTTCAGATACACACGAAAGCTCATACCAAGAACAAACTTAGTTTTCGTGTGCATGCACACGAAAGCTCATACCAAGAACAAACTTAGTTGGTCTCTAAGGTGCTACTGGAAGGAATTTTTTTATTTTGTTTCGACTACGGCAGACCAACACGGCTACCTACCTGTAACTTTGCATATATTCTTCTTTAGCTATATGCTCTGAAAGTAAAAGCTTTTTGTATATTTTAACAAGTGTTTGGATGCTGTTTTAATATCAAGGAAAGAGTCGGTATTGCACATTTGGCTTCCTAGCTGCAATTTAGCTACCGTATTTTTCGCTTCATAAGATGCACCTGAACATAAGACGCACCTAGTTTTTAGAGGAGGAAAGGGGGAAAGCCCTGTTTTTTTGAGGATCAGCTCAAAGTGGTGCAGCTTCTTTTGCAAAGGGAAAAGCCCTGGGTTTTTTTAGATCAGCTCAAAGTGGTGCAGCTTTTTTTGCAAAGGGAAAAGCCCTGGGTTTTTTTAGGATCAGCTCAAAGTGGTGCAGCTTCTTTTTCAAAGAGGAAAAGCCCCGTTTTTATGGGGTTCAACTCACAGTTTGCAGCTTCTAGTCCTACAGGTAAGGGAGCCATTTCTACAGTTTCCAGACAGATAATCTAATCAGCCAGTCACATGTCGCTGGGGAAACAAACAGCCTCCCTCTACAACGGAGGCCTGGGCAAGGGGGCGGGGCTGGAAAGGGAGCCTTATCTCTCTCCCCCATCGCTTGCTAAACAGCTGTTCAGCGGCTTCCTTTCAACACCCTCTTCTCTCTTTGTAAAAAAAAAGAGCACAATCTGCTTTCGGCCCCTAGGCAATTTGGCTCCAGAAACCATGCATTCACTCCATAAGACGCACAGACATTTCCCCTTACTTTTTAGGAGGAAAAAAGTGCGTCTTATGGAGCGAAAAATACAGTACTCTGCCAACAAACCCTCTCCTTGGTTTAGCTCAGTTTTTAAAGCACTTTGCAGGGACGGAGATTCTAGAATAGCCAACTCAAGTGACTCTTTCCCAAAAAGAAGAATAGCTGTCAGAAATCCCCTCCTGCCATTTGCAGCAACTGTTATTCAGAAGCACGCTACTTCTGACAGTGGAAGGAGAGCTGTCAAGAGGCCTCGATTTGGCTTCATTTTTACACCATCTCACCACAACAGTGGCTCTGCCTGCAAATTGGGTCCCCGAAACATTATGGTACCAGCGCTGTGCCCTCTTTGATAATTTTCTGTACTACTGCATAATATTCCATTTAGAACTCAGCAGGCCCCAAACAGAGGCAGGCTTCGGCCTAGCCTGGCCGGACTGACCTGCGGATGGAGTCAAGTTGAAATGGTCCATGTAACCCGGCTTTTTTCTCTTCCTTTTGGCTTCGATCCCGTGAGGGTCTGGTGAAACAAAGGCAAAACAGAACTTGGACACAACCGCCCACGGTGTTCGGATTCTGCAAAACATATCCGTGACCCCTTGGGCATCAAGCCAAGTTGCTGCCAAGTATACAAACCTGGGCCAGAGAGCTCCTCTAGGACATCAGGCATGCCTTGCTTCCTTTTTTTGTTGACCCGGTAAGCGTCTGCAGAAAGATTGATCCAAAGGTATGGCAAAGAAGCACATTTTAATTTTATTTTATTTTATTTTTTGCATTTTACTTTCACTTAAATTAGTCGCCAGCACCCTCTTGTTTTTCCTATGGATAACAAGCCACCCACTCCAGCTTTTTGAGATTTCGCTAGGTGTTTCCCCCTAGGCACCAAGCTTCTCTTCGCAACCTTGAGGACTAGAAACTTGTGAAAGCCACGATGAAAGCTGAATTCCTCATTCTGAAGAATTCGCAGAGACCCGTGAGATAATGAGAGCACTTCAAAGAGGAAGCTGCTCCAAATTTCCCACTGCATACTGAAGACGGGGACGAAACATTTGTTTGAACTGTAGAAGATTTTAGCAGCTGAATAAAGGGATCTGCTTTAAGGGCCCCAGACCCCAGGGAGCATTAATTTGGTTCTTGCATTCATGCAGTGCTAGGGAACCAGTGGTCCTGCTGATGTTGTTGGACTCATAGCTGTCAACTTTCGGATGTGAAAATAAGGGATTTTTCCAAACTTTCGGATTTGAAAATAAGGGATGCCGTGAAAGTGGTGCAATGGCACCAAGTAGCCTCGCCACCCTGCGCTCCAGAGGCTGCACGCAAACGGGTGAGCAAAAGAGCAAGCGCGTAGACGGCAGGCAGGCTGTCTGTCTGGTTGGGCGTGAGGGTCTGGCTGCACAAGGCATGCAAGCTCCGCCCCCAGTCAGTCTCAGACTCCTTATTGGCAGCCGAGCAACGCAGCTGAGGAGCCTCCCTGGCCGGCAGGGAGGGAGAGGAGCTGCTTCCTTTGAAATCCGGGAAATTTAAGGGATATCAACAATCTGGGATAGCAGCGGGAAACGGCATTGGAATAAGGGAGTTACCCGCCAAAAAAGGGAGGGTTGACAGCTATGGTTGGACTCCCAATTCCCATCATCCCTGCCCATCAGTCAGCCTGGCTGGGGCTGATGGGAGTTGGGAGTCCACAAACTTCCAGAGAGCCACAACCTCCCCATTCCTGCATTAAGGAATGAGAGAGTGCCATAGCTAAGTGACAGAGTACATGCCTTGCACAAAGATGTCCCCGTGTTCGATCTCTGGCATCTCTGCTTAAAAGGAAAAAGTATAAAGTGAAAGGGAAGGTGCACTTTGTCCAAGACCCTGCCAGCCAGTGTTAAGCTAGATGGATGAACCGCCTGAATTGGTACCAGGCAATTTCTTATGCTCCCATCATACCGTTGTCCTTTGGCAGGTAGGTGAAGTTGAAGGGGTCACTGGAGACACTGTCCGTCAAACGGCGGAGGTATACCTCCACCTCCACCGGCTCCACAATGTCAAGGTGCTGGTATGGTGGCGTCTTGAAGACAATGGCAATCTGCCGGTGAACATCGGCTTGCGAAAAGTCAGCTTTCCCCTCCCACTTGGCCCTTCGAAAGATGATGGAGATGTCTTCTGCAAGGACAACAGAGGCAAGGAGGTCCTTTCAGATAAGGTCTTCCCCTCCAGGAAGTCTGATTATTGTCTGCCCAAGAAACTACTCTATTCCAAACTTAAAAATGGAAAGCGTAATGCTGGTGGTAAACAAAAGAGGTTTAAAGAGTCTCTCAAAGCAAATCTAAAAGAAATGTAGTATAAACACTGGCCTGCGAGAGCTCCAGTTGGAGAACAGCCTTTAACGAAGGCTTCATGGGCTTTGAAGATGCTCGAACTCGGGACGAAAAGGAGAAATGTGCTAAGAGGAAGGCACACTTGGCAAAGAAGAAGAAGAAGAAGAGTTTGGATTTGATATCCCGCTTTATCACTACCCGAAGGAGTCTCAAAGCGGCTCACATTCTCCTTTCCCTTCCTCCCCCACAACAAACACTCTGTGAGGTGAGTGGGGCTGAGAGACTTCAGAGAAGTGTGACTAGCCCAAGGTCACCCAGCAGCTGCATGTGGAGGAGCGGGGAAGCGAACCCGGTTCACCAGATTATGAGTCCACCACTCTTAACCACTACACCACACTGGCTCTCAGTGATCAACCCTCACCGTGATCAACTCCCGTCCAGAAACCTGCCGTATGTCCCCATTGGAAGGATGTGCAGATCCAGAATTGGCCTCCACAGCCACTTACGGACTCACTGTTAAGACTGTGTTCATGGAAGACAATCTTACTTGGCTACGAGGGATCGCCAAAGAAAAGAAGAGCTCTGCGTCCTCATAAGAAGGGAAGCTGAACCCATCGCACTTCTCTGTCTTCCTCACAGTTGTGTTGAACCAAAGCTAAAACGTTCCAGAAGGCCTTCAAGCACCATCTTGGTAGTCAAGATAACCCCAGAATAATTGGCAGCTATTGCAAGAGTGAGCTCATATATATGTATATTCACTTGCTTTGATGTGTGCTAGTCGGCTGGCTTGGTGCTATGCTTATCTGTAGACCATGAGATGCTGGGCTCTAGGCCCAGAGAGGGGAGAAGCTTTGGATAACTGCCACCTATGGCCTCACCGGCCAGGTATTCTGGGAGGTTCTGGGTAAACTGACGTCTGCCGGTTTGTGCAAATACGTGTGCTTAGAATCATAAGAGTTGGAAGAGACCCCAAGGGCCATCCAGTCCAACCCCCTGCCAAGCAGGAAACACCATCAAAGCATTCCTGACAGGTGGCTGTCAAGCCTCTGCTTAAAGACCTCCAAAGAAGGAGACTCCACCACACTCCTTGGCAGCAAATTCCACTGTCGAACAGCTCTTACTGTCCGGAAGTTCTTCCTAATGTTTAGGTGGAATCTTCTTTCTTGTAGTTTGAATCCATTGCTCCGTGTCCGCTTCTCTGGAGCAGCAGAAAACAACCTTTCCCCCTCCTCTATATGACATCATTTTATATATTTGAACATGGCTATCATATCACCCCTTAACCTTCTCTTCTCCAGGCTAAACATACCCAGCTCCCTAAGCCGTTACTCATAAGGCATCGTTTCCAGGCCTTTGACCATTTTGGTTGCCCTCCTCTGGACACGTTCCAGCTTGTCAGTATCCTTCTTGAACTGTGGTGCCCAGAACTGGACACAGTATTCCAGGTGGGGTCTGACCAGAGCGGAATACAGTGGTACTATTACTTCCCTTGATCTAGATGCTATACTCCTATTGATGCAGCCCAGAATTGCATTGGCATTTTTAGCTGCTGCACCACACTGTTGACTCATTTCAAGTTTATGGTCTACCAAGACTCCTAGATCCTTTTCACATGTACTGCTCTCAAGCCAGGTGTCACCCATCCTGTATTTGTGCCTTTCATTTTTGGAGGTGGACAAGTCATGACAACCTCTCACGGTTGCAGTGTCTGTCCTGCATCTGTAAAGGCAGTGAGACCCTGCAATCTGTGTTGTAAGTTGACACCTTTCTTTAATAAAGCCCTAGAACGGGACATTCTGGCATTTTTGAAACCCCTCTTTGGGATTCCTGCATCAAACCACTCTCACAGGCCTGCGGTTCAGAACAGCAGCAAAACAGGCACCCAGTCAAACAAGCTCAGCAAGCCTGATGTGTTGGGGAATGAGACCCATGAAAGATCCCTGGGGCTTTTTTTCACTTACCTTTCTGGACTTTATCACACAGCAAATAGAGCTCCTCTCCACCCGTACAGCTGCCATACTCCTTATTCATCCGGTAGATTTTCAGCTCTGACGTGTTTGTGGATTCTGCACATACCCAGACCCACAGGGTTAGAATCTGACCCTGCTTCCCATAACCACATGTGTTTTCTTTTCTGCCCCATGTGTCTGAAAGGGACCTTCCCCAGAGAAAGCCCAGATCGTACGCATAGCAAGGGGTGCATGGGTGGAACCCTCCCCTAAAGGGCAATCCTCCGAAGCTAAGATACAAAACCCATTCCGATGTCAGGGCTCACTCCTTGGAAAAGCAAATTCACAGGGCCTGCGGAGTCCAGGAGTGACCAGGACACTGATTTGAAAGCTGAAGTGTTGTGCTGGGTTCTTGGTCCCGAGGCTGATGATCAGAGGATCCCTGAACCTGAGGCTGGAAGGCAGGTACCTGCTGAACCACCCTACAGCATCAGGGTCTATATATCTGGATACATAAAGCTCACAGGCACCTTCCCCCCACCCCAAGCCCAAGAAACTGCCTCCCACTTTACCTCAATGGTCCAATGGCACAGGAGACCAATGGAGTACAGGCAAAGTGTCCAGGGTATTGGCCCTTTGATGGACTCCAGTTCTGCACAAGGAAACTGAGCCCAGTCAAGGTGGAGGCTGTTGTTGACTTCCAACCCTTACTGGAGCAAGTTTCTCACCAGGAGCTCTCCATGGTCCTGAAGCAACCAGCTTGCCTTACCCCAAGGCTTCTCCCCAGATCAGAATATAACACTTTTGATCATGTGCAGTGTGTCATTCCCTCCTATCCACTAACTACAACCCATTTTCTGGGTTTCGTAGGGTCTCAATCCTACCAAAAGCACTGGATTGCTTGGATTCCTAATACCATGTCTCTGCTCCGCCCCCTTGGTGTTTGTTGTTTACTTGCCCTTGCTATTTTCCTTTGTAGCCACAGCTAGAAATAACCACTTGCCCACTTCACCACCTTCCAATACTCCCCATTGCTTACTCTTGTCAAAGATGGGTTCTGAAAGAACAGGGCTGAGGTGCTGTGTCTTCCCTGTGCAATCTTGGTATGAGACTTGAAAACAAATCCTGACCACGTTCATGTCAACCTCCTGGTGATTTTTTAATGAGCCAGCTATACAGAGAGACAAGGAGAGAGACAAGAAGTGAGAAACAGAAAGAGCAAACCAAGCACAGAATAAACGCATTTGTTGTATATGCGCAGAAACGGGGGCTTTTCAGTGGTGGCTCCCCATTTGCGGAAAGCTCTCCTCGGAAAGGCTCCCCTGGCGCCACTATTACATAGCTTTAGGCACTAGTAGGGCTGCCATACACCCGGGCTTTCCTTGATACATCTGGGAATTGGGGAGCGAAATGGCGTCCAAGCAGATTTTTTGCTGAATTGGCAAATGTCCGGGGAAACCCAGACATATGGCAAGTAGGGTTGTTGTTGTTGTTTTATTATTATTAAAAAAAACTGCATTAAAAATCAAAGAAAAGCCCAAAAACGTTTTATTTCTTGGGAGATTTTTTGAAGCTAAAAAAAATGTTCAAGAACTTTGTCCTGATTTTCACTTTGGGGAATATGGCAACTCTAAGTACCAGGCAAAAACATTTATTTTTCGCCAGCCCTTTGGCTCTCAATTATCTGTGGCCATCTTGAGTGGGTGAGATGTTTTCATCCCGTCTTTTAAAGCTAGGATTGTCTTTTACCTGTTTTTCATTCATGCCAGTTTAAATGTACGTGTTGGTTTGTATAAATAAGTCCCCAATGAATTTAATAAATAATACTTGTAGCAGTACTAGTAGCAATAAGTAGTAAACGTTAGGGGTGGTTGGTCCACAGAATACACTATGTCTCCCTCCGCTCCTATTAGGTATCATAGCACTTGTTCTTGGTGAAAACAACAACCCCATAACTCTTTCCAAAGCTCTCTTTAAGAAAGGGGCAGAGCTGGGGGGCTCATGATTCCTAGATGCCATTAAATAAAAAGGGAGTACTTCAGCAGAGGTCCATAATAATAATAATAATAATAATAATAATAATGGCATGATCCCAACTGCTTGTTCCATGTTTATTTCAGGGAAGACTTGGCCTGTTATAGGTAAGGAGTTTGCACCTTTTATTTTTAGAAAACTATTTATTTAAATAGGACCATAGATTTCAATGTTTGACATTTTATTGTGTTTTTATATTTTAACTCCCATCATCCGTGACCACTAGTCCTGTGAGCTAAGGATGATGGGCATTGTAGTCCAAAACATCTACAGCGTAGCAGGTCACAGCAACCAAAATGGCCGCCATGCTCATGCGATAAAAAAAAAAAAAAAAGGAAGATGGTGTCCTGGATTTGGGCTTCAAGGACCAGCATCAGGAGGGCCAACAGGCTCCCCAGTTTTGCCTTGATGGGCTGCCTAACTCACAAAGGCCTCTGCCGCCAGACTTTGGTTCTAGTCCTGCAGGAGCTACTATGACCAACCCGGCCTCTCAAGGCGGCCTATGAGAGCCCCCACCCCGCAATACCTTTGAAAGGATCGATCCCAAGTTGCAGCTTTTTCTCTATGGATTCCTCTATGTCCTTCTTCTTCACACACTGGATCCCGAGGTTGTTAAAACTGCAAAGCGATCAAAGGAGAGTTTGGGGTTCAGGAAACCAGAAAGCTGCCACCAAAGGAGGCATTTTGGTTAACTCTGTGTCCAGGGCGGCTGTCTACCAGCTCCATCTGGTACGCAGGCTGAGACCCTCCCTGCCCGCAGAATGTCTCGCCAGAGTGGTGCATGCTCTAGTTATCTCCCGCTTGGATTACTGCAATGCGCTCTACGTGGGGCTACCTTTGAAGGTGACCCGGAAACTGCAATTAATCCAGAATGCGGCAGCTAGATTGGTGACTGGGAGTGGCCGCTGGGACCACATAACACCGGTCCTGAGAGAACTACATTGGCTCCCAGTACGTTTCCGAGCACAATTCAAAGTGTTGGTGCTGACCTTTAAAGCCCTAAACAGCCTCGGTCCAGTATTCCTGAAGGAGCATCTCCACCCCCATCGTTCTGCCCGAACACTGAGATCCAGCGCCCAGGGCCTTCTGGTGGTTCCCTCACCGAGAATCAAAGCTACAGGGAACCAGGCAGAGGGCCTTCTCAGTAGTGGCGCCCGCCCTGTGGAACGCCCTCCCAGCAGAAGTCAAAGAAATAAACAACTACCTGACATTTAGAAAACACCTGAAGGCAGCCCTGTTTAGGGAAGTTTTAAATCTGTGATATTTTAATGTATTTTGATATTTGTTGGAAGCCGCCCAGAGTGGCTGGGGTACAAATAATAAATTATTATTATTATTATTATTATTATTATTATTATTATTATTATTATTATTATTATTATTTTATTTTTATTTTTTTATTCAGTCCTGACCAGAGACAGCGGGGATCAAGAGCATACTCGCTAGGAACTTTAAAAGATTTCGAGCACAGGCCAATAGGCATACGTTTGCACAGAATTTGCATGTGCTGTTTCGTAAGCACAGCTGCAAATTTTGACTGCAAATGTCACGGAAAGCGATCCAAATAACTCAAAGAAGCCATTCATTCAACTGGCACCCTTAGTACCCTGCCCCAGATGACTCCATTGCAGTTCCTCTTCAATTCATTTGCTGCCCAATTCTTTTCCCAACAGATCCTGCTTGAAATCAGTTGGACTCCCCTTCAATTACTCCCAGATGATCTCATTTATTATTATTATTTTTAAAACACACTTATTCAAAAGTTATAATACAGCTTTGTCCACTGCCGTAATATGTAATATTTGTAATGTCACAAAATGGTAATTCCAATCCTCAATCCCTCATCACCGTCATCTCTAAATATGGTTATCTTATATTTATTTATCCCCCTAAAATAAGTCGGAACGTGCATGCACGCACACAATACAGTGTGCTGCAGCAGCAAAAAATATTAATGCTATTCTAGGCTGCATCAACAAATTATAGCATCCCGATCAAGGGAAGCAATAAAAATAATAATAATTTATTATTTGTTCCCCATCCATCTGGCTGGGTCTCCCCAGCCACTCTGGGCGGCTTCCAGCAGATAGTAAAATACATTAACACATCACAGATTAAAAACTTCCCTAAACAGGGCTGCCTTCAGATGTCTTCTAAAAGTCTGGTAGTTGTTGTTCTCTTTGACCTCTGATGGGAGGGCGTTCCACAGGGCGGGTGCCACTACCGAGAAGGCCCTCTGCCTGGTTCCCTGTAGCTTTGCTTCTCGCAGTGAGGGAACCGCCAGAAGGCCCTCGGAGCTGGACCTCAGTGTCCGGGCTGAACGATGGGGGTGGAGACGCTCCTTCAGGTATACAGGACCAAGGCTCTAGTCTGCCTTGGTCAAACCACACCTGGAGTCCTGTGTCCAGTTCTGGGCACCGCAATTTAAGAAGGATATTGACAAACTGGAAGATGTGCAGAGGAAGGCAACCAAGATGGAAACCAAGCCTTATGAGGAATGGTTGAGGGAGTTAGGTATGTTTAGCCTGGAAAAGAGGAGACTAAGAGGATATATGAGAGCCACCTTCAAATATCCCAAGGGCTGGCACATGGAAGTTGTAGCAAACTTGTTTTCTCTTGCTCTGGAGGCTAGGACCTGAACCAATGGCTTCAAGTTACAAGAAAGGAGATTCCAAATGAATATTGGGAAGAACTTTCTGAAGGTAAGAGCTGTTCAAAAGGGTAATTCGTGGACTCTCCTTCCTTGGAGGTTTTTAAGCAGAGGTTGGCTCTGTTGAGATTCCTGCATTGCAGGGGCTTGGACCAAATCTACAATTCCATGATCCTAATACAATATCCCCTGCATAAGTTAGGCCCTATTGGCGCAATACACTTAAAGCAGTATTATACCACATTAAATAGCCATGGCTTTCCCCAAAAGAATACTGGGAGCCGTGTTTTGTTCAGAGTGCTGAGAATTGTTAAAGGTAAAGGGACCCCTGAGCATTAGGTCCAGTCGCACACGACTCTGGGGTTGCGGCGCTCATCTCGCTTTACTGGCCGAGGGAGCCGGCGTACAGCTTCCGGGTCATGTGGCCAGCATGACTAAGCCGCTTCTGGCAAACCAGAGCAGCGCACGGAAATGCCGTTTACCTTCCCACCAGAGCAGTACCTATTTATCTACTTGCATTTTGATGTGCTTTCGAACTGCTAGGTTGGCAGGAGCTGGGACCGAGCAACGGGAGCTCACCCCGTCACGGGGATTCGAACCGCCGACCTTCTGATCAGCAAGCCCTAGGCTCTGTGGTTTAACCCACAGCGCTACCCGTTGTTACAGAGCTGCAATTCCCAGAGTGCTTTA
The DNA here is from genome assembly GCA_034641385.1 of Darevskia mixta. NCBI lineage: Eukaryota > Metazoa > Chordata > Lepidosauria > Squamata > Lacertidae > Darevskia > Darevskia mixta. Next base: position 6,114,618 of record JAWWNH010000163.1, read on the forward strand.
ACTATCAACCGCTCTCCACAGGGAACTCCGGGAACTATAGCTATGTGAGAAGGAACAGGGCTCCCCTAACAACTCTCAGCACCTTTAAGAGACCCCGCAGCAAGCACAGTGCTGCTGCCAACTCTCTGCAGGCGTTGTTACCTGTGCTTGGGGTTGGCTCGGGGCTTCAGCGTCACTTCGCAGAGACCATTGTTGCAGTCTTTCCCCACCAGGCTGTGGGGGTGGATCCGGTGAGGCCAATCCTTCCACACCAAGCATGCTGTCACCTTCACTTCGGGGATGCCTGCAAAGTTCTGCAGCTGGAGAAACAAACAGAGAAGGAGGAGGCCTTCTTCCAGGGGCCACCACCAAGGAGCCCACGGGCCGCTATTGGCTGAGCTGCCCCCACGGCACCTTCCCAAAGGGCAAGACGTCCACGGGTTCTGTGCAATTCTTAACACAGCCTTCACCAACCATAGCTGTCAACTTTAGGATTTGAAAATAAGGGAAAGTTTTTTCAAACTTTCGGATTTGAAAACAAGGGATGGGCGGTGCAATGGCACCAAGTAGCCTCGCCACCCTGCACTCCAGAGGCTGCGCACAAACGGGAGAGCGAAAGAGCGAGCGCGTAGACGGCAGGCAGGCAGGCTGTCTGTCTGGTTGGGCGTGAGGGTCTGGCTGCACAAGGCATGCAAGCTCCGCCCCCAGTCGGTCTCAGACTCCTTATTGGCAGCCGAGCAACGCAGCTGAGGAGCCTCCCTGGCCGGCAGGGAGGGAGAGGAGCTGCTTCCTTTGAAATCCGGGAAATTTAAGGGATATCAACAATCCGGGATAGCAGCGGGAAACGGCTTTGGAATAAGGAAGTTTCCCGCCAAAAAAGGGAGGGTTGACAGCTTTGTCACCAACCTGTTGGCCTTAACACGGCCTTTCTCAACCTCGGGTCCCCAGATGTTGTTGGACTACAACTCCCATCGCCCGTGACCACCGCGTCCTGTGAGCTAAGGACGATGGGAGTTGTAGTCCAACAACATCTGCAGCGCAGCAAGTTGGCAAAGGGGATCTTTTAAACAACGGCTGGCTGCAATCTGGGCTCTGACGAAACACACCACTCACCTCAATGGTCGGCAGAGTTTTGTTGGTCTCGGTGCTGAATTCGCCCAAGATGCTTCCAGCCGATCTGCCTTCGCACTGGTAGCGGAAACGCATCCCCCTCTGCTTGGGCTGCTCTGTGATCACCAGCTTGGGCGGCTCCTGGATGACGTCGTCCAACTGCTCTCGGGGCATCCCAGGACGCAGGGAAGAGGGGGGAGGGGGCCACGAGTCATCAGAGCATCTGCTACTGGGCAGCAACGGGAGGGACGTCCCCCTTGGAACCAGCTGGGGCCTTAGCGTCAAGTTGTTAAGGTTCTGAGAGAGTTGGGAAGGAGACGGGTCCCGCAGCGCGCAGGAGGCTGAGAAGCAGGAGGAGCCATAGGGCCGCAACAGGCTCATGCCCATCGGCTCAGCCGGTCTCTGCATTCTGGCTGGTGATGGTAAGTTGGAGCATCTGGGGATCAGCTCGGCTGGCCCGTTAAGAGAGACCCTGGATGGTAGCGAGACGGCATCCACCTCAAAGCCATCTTCCTTAATCAGTTCATCAATGATTTCTGGAAGGCAGAACGAGGACAGGGAGGGGTTAGCTGCCAGGTTCCGTTCAAAGCATTGATATTCATGTTTAAACCTCTGAATGGCCTTGGACTTTGTGCATCTCAAGAAATCCCCTTTCCCATAGGAACCACAACCGCTGCAAACATCAACAAGGCTTCTCGTTGAAAGAGCTAGGCATGTTTGGCCTGGAAAAGAGGAGACTGAGAGGAGATGGGATAGCCACCTTCAAATATCTCATTAAAAACATTAAAAGATGCAGTTACAGGTAGATAGCCGTGTTGGTCCTTCATAGTCAAAACAAAATAAAAAAATTCCTTCCAGTAGCACCTTAGAGACCAACTACCGGTAAGTTTGTTCTTGGTATGAGCTTATGTGTGCATGCACACTTCTTCAGATACCTGTGCATGCACACTTCTTCAGATAGCTCATACCAAGAACAAACTTAGTTGGTCTCTAAGGTGCTACTGGAAGGATTTTTTTTTTTTGTATTAAAAAGATGTTTAAGTATACTTTCCCCAAAAAGCCAGAAGCTTTTTTGCTGGGCTTAATGGGGGAGGAAATTGCTAAAAATGATCAGAGACTGTTTATGTATGCAACAACCGCGGCTAGAATATTGATAGCTCAAAGATGGAAGACACAGGAAGTACCAACGATAGAGGAGTGGCAGACGAAGATGGTGAATATGCTGAACTTGCAAAACTGACCAGCAAGGTACGAAACCAGGACGAAGCGAAATTCCAAAGAGAATGGAGTAAGTTTGTTGATTATTTAAGATTGAACCGTGGAAGTTTGAAAACACTAGCGGGACTGGAATAACCCTATGGCATTGTGGAGAAGTTAAAGAAAGAAACTGCAGGGAAAGAATGGACTAGAAAACCTGCTGACGGGAGGGAGGGAAGTCGCAGCTCGGCAGAGCAAAGATGTATGAGAAATTATTTGTTTTTGATTTGTTAAAATTGTTTAATTGGAAAAATTTTAAAAAAATTATTTAAAAAATCAAATATCTCAAGGGCTGTCGCATGGAAGATGGAGAAAGCTTGTTTTCTCCTGCCCTGGAGGGTAGGACTCGAACCAGTGCCTTCGAGCTATAAGAAAGGAGACGACGACTAAACATCAGGGAAAAAAGCTTTCTTTCGGTAAGAGCTGTTCGATAATGGAACGGACTCCCTTGGGAGGTGGTAGACTCTCCTTTCTTGGAGGTTTTTAAGAAGAGCTTGAATGGCCATCTGTCTTGGAGCCTCTAGCTGAGATTCCTGCATTGCAGGGGGTTGGACTGGATGACCCTTGGGGTCCATTCCAGCAGGGGCATTCCTAGCCCCTTGGCTACCCGGGGCGGGAAGCCAAGAGGCACCCCCGGGGGCGGGGCGGCGCGGCATGTGCGTGCGCCATGACGTCATGACGCACGCGCACAGCGTGATGCCCCGCCCCCGGGGATGCCGGGCGCCGGCTTCGGGAGACGAGCAGCCGCCGCACCAAGGGGGGGCCGGACGGGCGGCGGCTTCGGGAGGCTCTGCAGCCCGCAGAGACCCCCGAAGCCGCCGACGGAGCCCGGAGCGCAAGTAAGGGCAGGGAGAGGGGCGGGCCAGTGAGGAGGGGTGTCACCCCTCCTCGCTGGCCCGCCCCTTTCCATTCCCCGGCTCTGCAAGCCAGCGGCGGGAAAAGCCGCTGGAAGGGGGGGGCTATTTTTGGCGCTGCCGGGGCGGAGCCGCAGGGGCGGCCAGCGAGGGGGGGTGACACCGCTCCTCGCTGGCCGCCCCTGCGGCTCCACCCCGGCATTGCCGAAAATAGCCTTAAAAAAAAAATTAAGAAATTTTTTTTTTAAAAAAAAAGCCCAATTTGTCACCCTCCCCAGGGTGGCACCCGGGGCGCACCGCCCCCCGCCCCCCTTGCTACGCGCCCCTGCATTCCAGCTCTACAATTCTACAATTCTCATTAGAATCCCGTATTTGTGAGAAGATTCAAGATTCAAGATTTCTTTATTGTCATTGTACAAGTACAATGAAATTGGATAAAATAATAATAATAATAATAATAATAATAATAATAATAAATTCATTTTTCATTTAAACAATTGTTTCCCCCAACCAAAGCAGTAAAAGCTAAAAAAAATAAGGGAGAGCACAAGAAGCAGGGTCCTCTTGGTGGTGGCACCTTCCCTGTGGGAGATTTCTACTCAATCTTTTAAGAAATTGGTTCAAGCACTCATTATCATCTTGGGGATTGCAGAGTTAGCGCTGAACAGTGGAAAATGATATATAACTAATTGAACAGGATGTTTAAAATAACCTTTGTAAATAAATCAGAGGCTTCTCTTTTGGGAATGATAGGGACAGAACTACCTAAATTGTATATAAATTTGTCTATGTGTGCTACTACAGCAGCAAGAATGCTACTTGCCCCAAAATGGAAAGATGCAGAAGTCCCAGCAAAGGGAGAAAGGATACAAAAACTTATGGAATATGCAGAAATGGCAAAACTTACCGGAAGAATAAGCAATCAAGATAACAAACTTTTTATAAAAGAATGGAAATGGTTTACTGAATATTCACATATAAATTGCAAACAGATAAAAAACATTGGCAGGATTATTGTAATAACCTGCAGTTTCATAAGAGTATACAGTGGACCCTTGGGTTACTACGCTATCTTCTGGTAATGTAACTTTCGGGTTGCGAACGCGGCAAACCCAGAACTGTATACCTCCGGGTTTCGCATCATGCGCAGAGGTGCTCCATCGCGCCGTGCGCATTTGCAGAAGCGGTGCCTCATGTTGCGGACTTTTCGGGGTACTAAGGACCCCCAGAACGAATTAAGTTTGTATCCGGAGGGTCCACTGTATATTTAAAGTAGATAATGAAATGACCAAATTAAATGAATTTGGATATACAGAAAATATTTTTAAAAAATTAAGGAACTGCAGAAAGAGGGTGAAGGAAGTCAAACTTTGAAATGTTAAAATGACTGTAAAACTGATGAAATGTATAAATTAGAAAAGTATAAATAAAAACTTTTTAAAAAAAAGTTATGCCTTCACCTCCATGAATTTGCATATCAATGGCTACCAGTCATGATGGCTATCTGCTACCTCCGGAATCAGAGGCAATGCCACTTGCTGGGAATCACAAATGGGGAGAGCAATGTTGCACTCTTGCCCTGCTTGTGGGCTTCCCAGAGGCATGAGATTAGACACTGCAAGAACAGAGCACTGGACCAGAATGGCCTTTGATCGGATCCAGCAAAGCTATTCTTATGTACAGTACTCACTACTGTCCTTTGTTGCTGCTGTTTGGGAGATTTAAAAACAGTGCTTTGTTTAAGTCACATGGAAATAAAGAAATGGTGTTTTGGCATTATTTGTTTCCTTGTGTTTTAGTCTTATTTTTCATTTTTATAGAATAATCCTACATGACGCTAGGACTAGAGATACCAGCTGCTGCAGAACCTCCACTATAGCCATAGCTGTCAACCCTCCCTTTTTTTGCGGGAAACTCCCTTATTCCAATGGTGTTTCCCGCTGCTATCCCGGATTGTTGATATCCCTTAAATTTCCCGGATTTCAAAGGAAGCAGCTCCTCTCCCTCCCTGCCGGCCAGGGAGGCTCCTCAGCTGCGTTGCTCGGCTGCCAATAAGGAGTCTGAGACCAACTGGGGGCGGAGCTTGCATGCCTTGTGCAGCCAGACCCTCACGCCCAACCAGACAGTCAGCCTGCCTGCCGTCTATGCGCTCGCTCTTTTGCTCACCCGTTCGCGCGCAGCCTCTGGAGCACAGGGTGGCGAGGCTACTTGGTGCCATTGCACCGCCCTCGCGGCATCCCTTATATTCAAATCCGAAAGTTTGAAAAAATCCCTTATTTTCAAATCCAAAAGTTGACAGCTATGACTATAGCTAAAGAGAGCCCAGAGTGGGAAGGGAGGAGAACAACGCACAAAGTAGAAAACACAAAAGCAGTGCGTTCCCCCTGCCCCACCAGCATCCCTTGAAACACTGCCACAGCTCACTGATCACACAGAACACCTAATTGACTTCCACACACAGAAGCAGCCGCTGAGCTCCGACAAATCTCTATCTCTTAACAAGGTACTGGTGCATAGAATCTAGTTCACACGTTTAGATTAAAGCCATTGAGTTATGTGACACTAAGGGACATACACACATGTACAAATCAGTACTTTAACCACCAACTGGTCCTCCACACATACACAGAGAACTTGGTTTAGATGCAACAGTCAAACCATGATTTTGCCATCTTGAATGGGCTTTGTGCTCCTGCTCCTGCTCCTCCCTCCATCATTTCCCGGTTCACACAAACCATGGTTTGTCATTACATCTGAATCAGCAAACTATGGTTTTCCTCCCAATGAGGAACGTTACCGTAATCAAACTACTGTTTCCAGTTCTAGTTTGGAAGCAAACTGTGGTTTACCCAGTTGGATGTAACATCAAATAGCCACATGCACTTACTGTATGTTCCTTGTATACGTCAAGAATATGTCATCCTGATATTGGGTGTTTTTTTCCTTACCTGAAGTTTGCTTCACTACTCTGCCCCAAGCCCCAGAATCCTTACCTAATTCATCTGGAAAGAAAAGAAAGAAAGATCAGTATTTTAAATCAAATCACCGCATATTCTGCCTGTCTGCGCATGTTGAACGGTGAGGGGTTCACCATAAGTTTACTAACTGATCAGCCCTGCCTTCATTAAATGGTCATTAGGGGTTCCCTGGGAAGAGGGATTGATTGAAAAAATTAACAGCAATCATTTAAGACTTTGGGGGGGGAATTAAAAAACAACAAAACTAAAAGCACATAAAAACTTTTAAAGTATTGTAACCTGGGACCCTACAATAAATGCAAATGATAACAGTAACAATGATTCCTAGCCTTTCAGTTTTTCGTTTTTTGTTTCTTTCATCGCTAACAGAGGAAGAATTAAACTCTGGGTTTCTAAGAAGTTGATCGAAGGGCTACATGTGAACCGAATGCAAGCAGTCCTTACCAGCCGTCTCTGCCGTGGGCTGCATGATTGACAGACTGGAAGCTGGGAGGGAGGAGCCTGTGAAGATAAACAATGTGTTGGGAAGCTGTATTCTACCATAATTTCCAGGCCCTGTCCACCAAAAAAGTGTTCATAACCAGGGGAGACCAACGGAGGCGGCCCCGTGTTAGCGCAAGTGCAACCCTTGGCCAAGTGCAATCAGCAATGTTTAAATGCAGACCTCATTTAAAACAACCCACAGTGCCCCAGATGCAGCGTCGCTCCAGGGCATCATGGGAAATTCAAAATGGCATCTTCAAGCCACTCAGCATGGCAGCTGTTCAAGGTGCAACAGCAGACCAGCCTGTCCTTTTTTCACCTGGGCAGCTGATTTAGTCTCCCTTGCATCCTCAAATTCAGTACCCGGAAAACCACCTTCCCTTTTTAAGAGTGCCTGAATTGCAGGGGTAAAGAGGCTATGAAGCGAAAGGCTGTGTACACAGCATGCATTTAAAGCAAACTGCTTTCTCCCAAACAATCATAGGAACTGTAGTTCACCCCTTGCGGGGCTGTAACTCCCAGCACCCTTAACAAACTGCCGTTGTCATCATCATTGGTTTATTAATCACCTTGTAACCTAATGCGTTCTTACTAATGCAGGCGGGTGTGGGGGACTCCCTGGTCCTGAACGGGGTAACTGTGCCCCTGAAGGACCAGGTGCGCAGTCTGGGAGTCATTTTGGACTCACAGCTGTCCATGGAGGCGCAGGTTAACTCTGTGTCCAGGGCGGCTGTCTACCAGCTCCATCTGGTGCGCAGGCTGAGACCCTACCTGCCCGCAGACTGTCTCACCAGAGTGGTGCATGCTCTAGTTATCTCCCGCTTGGACTACTGCAATGCGCTCTACGTGGGGCTACCTTTGAAGGTGACCCGGAAACTGCAATTAATCCAGAATGCGGCAGCTAGACTGGTGACGGAGTGGCTGCCGGGACCACGTAACACCGGTCTTGAGAGATCTACATTGGCTCCCAGTACGTTTCCGAGCACAATTCAAAGTGTTGGTGCTGACCTTTAAAGCCCTAAACGGCCTCGGTCCTGTATACCTGAAGGAGCATCTCCACCCCCATCGTTCAGCCTGGACACTGAGATCCAGCGCCGAGGGCCTTCTGGCAGTTCCCTCACTGCGAGAAGCAAAGCTACAGGTAACCAGGCAGAGGGCCTTCTCGGTAGTGGCGCCCGCCCTGTGGAACGCCCTCCCATCAGAGGTCAAAGCGATAAACAACTACATGACCTTTAGAAAATACTTGAAGGCAGCCCTGTTTAGGGAAGTTTTAAATCTGTGATATTTTAATGTATTTTGATATTTGTTGGAAGCCGCCCAGAGTGGCTGGGGAGACCCGGCCAGATGGGCGGGGTACAAATAATAAATTATTATTATTATTATTATTATTATTATTACTGCCCCAGAATTCTTCCAAGCTACAGATATATCGTCTACTGCACCATTCACCTTCTAGGGCCAGATACCTACCCTTTGCTTTAATAATAAACATAAGAAAATCAGGCAACCAATGGGCCATCCTGTTCTCACAACAACATTGGAGACAGAAACATCCATATTTTGTTCACTTTCCCATTTCACTGCCATACAGCGTATAGTTTCTAAGAGCATGCCCCACATCCAAGGGATCTCCAAACACCAATGGCTAGGGTCTTACACATTTAAGTTGCAGTAGTATCAAGATGCATTCTCTACTTAAGAAATCAGAGCGATTTGAAAAAATCTGCAAAGCCACTAACACATTTAAAATAAAATAAACCCTACTAGTCTACCTGTCTACATACACCTAAGGTGGCTCAACATTTCGCTGTCTGGTTACCTGGAGACAATTCTTGCTCACCACAGGCGACCAGGCAGATGTGAGCCCATTTGCAAGATGGGGTGATCAAAAAGTCTTTAAAAACAGAGCCACCAGCTTGGCACTAAACTAAAGGGTCAGGATGAAGACCAAACTTTCTAAAACCAAATGACCATTCACAGAGCAGGAAACGTCAGCTTCAAAACGTTTGAGAAAGCGAATAAAACTGATGTTAGTTGCCCGCCTCCAGAAACTCAAAACACACACTCATGCCCGTTCACCCACTCGCGTAAGAAACCTCCATGCCCTTTACTTAAGGAGTCTCTTGTGTGAAGTGGGGGGCGGCGAAGGAAGAACCCCCTGCCTTTCAGGAAAGGGATGTCCCCAGGATCGCCACATGGCTAGAGAAGGGACCAAGAGAACCCAAAGACACCCGCTCCTGTTCTTTTAAGTGCAGGATTGACATGCAGAAATCAGCAAGCAAAGCTTATCAGTGTGGAAGGCAGTTTTCGACCTGTGCTGTTCAAAGCCAGAGGAAAAGCAGGGAAACCCACCCCACCTCCACCCCAAATCCCCCCCCTCTTTAGAACATAGGAAATTGCCTCCTGGATCAGACCAGTGTCCCATCAAATCCAACATCCTGCTCTCACAGCGGCCAACCAGATGCCTGTGGGGAACCCACAAGCAGGATCCGAGCAACTCTCCCCTCGCCTCCTGCGGTTTCCGGCATTTAGAGGCACAGCAGAGACACCGTGACTCTGTCCCCTGGCCTCCCAGCGACCCACTCTGTTGCCTAGACAATAACACAGTGCCCCAACCCCTGGGCCGGTAACTGAAAAGTCACACCCGCCCTCTCTCCCCTGGAACTCATTTCACTCCAGCTGCCCCATACCTAGAGCCGGGGAAGCCAGCATCTCTTTCCTCTGCCACAGAGGCAATCGCAGTGGTCTCACTCCAGGCCTCTTCATAACCAGGCCCTCAGCTCCATTTCCCCCTTGGTCAGCCCTCAAGCCCAAATTTCTCTCTGTCTGTCTGTCTATTTTTTTTAGCTTTGAGGGTTCTTGGAATTCCCCTGCTCTGCCGGCTGCCGCTTCCTGATTGGCTGCTGGCTGTCATGAAGTCATGCTCAATGGAACGGGAAAGCCCCCAGCCTAGCGGTAAAGGGCAGGATCTACTCTCAGGCGTGAAGAAAAAAAAACCCAAAACGCAGCAAAAAACAACAACAACCAAGAACCGAGAAGGAAAAGCAAACAGGCACTCCCTTGTACTTAGTAAGGCAACAGGTGCCAGGATGGGGGGGGGGGGGGAGAGACTTGGGTTTCCTACAGTCGTTTTCTCTTTCTCGCTCCGGGCAGGATCAGGCCTGCATGCACACTCAGTTGTTCCGCTTCCATAGGTGGCCAGGCAGATGCTTCTCTGGAAAGGTCACGAGCAAGCAGGCCATGAAGGGAAAACAGCCTTCCCCTTAGCACCTGTTGCTCCGAGGTAGACTGCCTCTGCAGCTGGAGGTTCCATTTAGCCGCCCGGGCTTACTGGTGTGCATTCGAAACCTGCCCTCCATGAATCCCGACAACTAAGCCTTTTCAAAAAGCAAGTCAAGCCAGCGCCACCGCACAGCGGTGAATTCTACGAGATAATAAGCTGGGTGGCGGATTACTTCCTAAAAAACAGTCCTGAGCCTACTTGCTAACTAGCTCCTAGTATTAGGAGAAGGAAATAATTCTAACCCATCAACTCTTTCCACTCCTAACTTTATAAATGTCTGCTGTGTACCCCCCCCACCCGCTTTTAAGGCTATTATTAAAGGTTGTTTTATAATCCTTAAAAACAATTTGTGTGCCAACCGCTAAGAAAATAAAGCAGCCTCCTTTGCACCTGTGTCTTGCAGAGCAGCCGATGGTCTGCAAAAACCCAGAGACCAAATTGTTTCCCCCCCCAACACTGCTGGACTCCAATTCCCATCAGCCCCAGTCACCATGGCAAATAGTCCTGGATGATGGGATCTGGAGTCGAAGAACATCTGGAGGGCAACAGGTTTCCCATTCCTGCCCTACATGCAGTTCTTCCCGGGGTGCAGATGCTTCCCTCCATCCTCTGAAAAGCTTCATCTGTGCTAATATCTGCTGGCCTTTTAAATAGTTGGCAACCCAATGCGAAGGGGCTGCGTGGTTGCTAAACTATCCCTACTCACAGATCAGAATTATCTGTGGTACCTAAACATGCACCAGGGAGAGTGGAAAAGATCCCAATTTTTGTTTGCTCGTTTACCCCTCTTTCATCACAGAAGTATGACAGGGAGTTTCTCTTAACTTCACCCAGAAATCGAACCCTGTAGGGAGTTCAGCGGCCCCTTACCCAGCTCTCCTTTTAGCTGTGTGCCCTCTCCAAATTGCCCCAACTCCTCAAGGCAGGGCTCAGGTTGGAAGGTTTCTCCCTGGGCAATTTTGCATCTTCTTCTTCCTTCTGCCGCTGCATCTTTTCCCCCAGCACCAGGTTCAGCTTTCGGTTTTGGGGCTTCCAGGCTCATTTCTTTTGAAGAGGAAAGGGAAGAGGGGGATCAGGAAGGATTTCCAATTCCAGGAAAAGAAAGGAAGTCTGTCGTGACCGGAACACACAGCCCCCTTCCCCTCCTTGGTCTTTTGGCACCGGAAGCTCCCGCTTCCAAAAAAAAGAAAGGAAGAAAGAAAAAAGTTATTGGCCAAGCCGACCAGCCATGTGGTTTCAAGAAACACAAGCTGCCAAAAAGAGAGCAGTGTGGCCGGAGCTCAGCTTGAAGGTCCACATTTGACTTTAACATCTGTCTACGGAGGCTGGTCCATCAGAGTGAATGGGGCACCTGCCCCCCCCCTCGGCCACCCCTCCCCAGCCTGCCTCCCTATGGAGGGAGAAATGTTCATCTTCTTCTTCATCCTTATCCAAAAACACCATACATTTAAAGCACACCCACACCAATAATCCTGGGAACGGTAGCTTACCCTCTACAGAGCTTCCATTCCCAGTACCCGTACCAAACTACAGTTCCCAGGATTCTTCCGGGGAACGTAATGTTGTTTTAAATGTGTGATGTGTGTGCAGCTGTATCTCTCAGGGTTGCCTCAGAACTCAGCAGGGAGGAAGATGGGGACAAAACCAGAATTAGTTAGCACTGCCAGAATTAGTTAGCACTGCCGGTTCACTGGGTTTGGCTTCTCTGGCAACAAAAGTGGAACAAACAACAACAACAACAACAACAACAACAACAACAACAACAACAGAACATTCGTGGTATATAAAGTGAATTGCAGCAGGAAGCTACGAGACGTGCACCAACTGGAAACGAAGCAGTACATCTTCACGAAACATTTGCAGGTGAAAACAGTATTGGAACTCCCTGCCTATTTATATAAACCAGGCGTCTCCACTGCACTCTTCAGTGCCTGCTAAAAACATTATAGAGAAGCAAACAGATGCTTAGAAAATTGAGGTGCTTTTCATCTGCTTCAGTATTTTAACTTTTGCATGTTTTAAAGTATGGTTGTATTTCCCCCCCTGATTTTATTGTTTTATCTTTTTTGTAAACCACTTTGAGGTTGTTGTTTTTACTACAATCAAGCAGTGTATAAAATTTATTAAATAAACTAATATTAATAAATTTGAGAGTGGGATTGTGTATAACTGCTCTGATAGCCTCATGAGCACGAACCAACATGAATGCACAATGAATAGGATGTCTGGATAGGGCCCTAACAGTAGATTCTGCCCATTGATACGATAACTTACTAAAGAATATTGTCCTATCTATTGTTCTCCAAATGCAAACAAACAAAACACAATAATCCTTTGTAATGCAAAGCATACTGTAAAGCTGTAAAAAGAGAAAGCAAATGAATTTTTTCCACTTTCTACTGTTTCAGTCAATATTTGGAAAGATATTTGAACGCTGCCCCATTGTGGCTGTGAGTTCTGAAGACATGGTGGTTATTTTGGACTAATTTATTTTAAAAAGGAAATGATTATTTTCTTGAATTAGGGAGCATACCACCATTTGGTACAGCCAATTTTAGATTATTTCATCTGGAGTAATCTGCGGTGGGTTTCCTTCTTTCATCCTGGGGGAAGCCCAGCCAGATGGGCGGGGTATAAATAATAAATTGTTGTTGTTGTAAATTATGAATAACATTTATAGGCTGATTTACAATGGCCTTCAGTTAATGGGCTGCATCCAAGGATAGTCCTATTCAATTCAGAGCAGACCAATTGAAATTAATGACCATGACTACCTTGGGTATGTGGGACGCGGGTGGCGCTGTGGGTTAAACCACATAGCCTAGGGCTTGCCGATCAGAAGGTCGGCGGTTCGAATCCCCAGGACGGGGTGAGCTCTCGTTGCTCGGTCCCTGCTCCTGCCCACCTAGCAGTTCGAAAGCACGTCAAAGTGCAAGTAGATAAATAGGAACCGCTCTGGCGGGAAGGTAAACGGCGTTTCCGTGCGCTGCTCTGGTTCGCCAGAAGCAGCTTAGTCATGCTGGCCACATGACCCGGAAGCTGTACGCCGGCTCCCTTGGCCAATAATGCGAGATGAGCGCCACAATCCCAGAGTCGGTCACGACTGGACTTAATGGTCAGGGGTCCCTTTACCTTACCTTGGATATACCCTGAATAGGATACAACCCCGACCCCCCCCAAAAAACACAGTGAAAAACACAACATATTTATAGCCATTCAATCATTCGGGAAATCTTATCTATGGGGGAAAAGCGAAGAGTTATGCAACACCTTAAATGCGAATTTATTATTTCGCAAACTATGGCACATTATTAGCATTTAGCTTCCCCTCACATGTAAGTCTGCAACATGTGGCAAAGATGGATGCGGGTGCAAAAAGCGGGAGGCGGCGGCAGCAGTTAATTCGGATTAATTCCTCCGGGATCAACAAACCAGGGTCTGCCTCCCTCTTAGGCGCTCGGCACTCCCATGCTGCGGAGCCGCTCGCGAATATACGGTAACCAGAAGGCGCTCCGCCCAGACGGAGTTTAAGAGGGGAGGAGGTCACGTGGGCCAGAGAGGGGGGGCGGGCGGGAGCAAGCGGGACTGAGGGGAAACTCTCGCGAGAGCTGCACCAGGCAACGGCGCAGCAAGATGGCGGCGCCGGAGACGGAGGTGGTGGCGGCGGCGGGTCCCGCGTCCGGCCCTGAACAGGTAGCGGCCGCAGAGCCCCTTTCTCCGTCGCCCCCCTCGCGGGAGCTGCCACTCGACGGCTCCCCTTTCCCTGCGGGGGGGCAGCCTCCCCTCAGGCCGCCCTCCTTTTGCCCCTCCCGCGGGCGAGGGGGGGTTAGGTCCCCTTTTGCCCCAGCCCCGCCCCTCTCGCCAGTCACGTGACGCCCTTCTCTCTACCCCAGAATTTTTTTTTTTTAAATTGGCCTCCAGGGGCGATTGCCCACCATGCCCCTTCTCCAGGTCAGCTCTTTTTCTTATTTATCTCACTCATATATATCTGCTGCTTTTTATTTATTAGTATCGCCCGCATTTTTCCTCCCAAGACGCCAGGGGTGGGGTTGTTTTTTGGGGGGTGGGGTGAGGAGGAGGGGTCCACACACGCCCAGCCCCCGTTTTATTCTCAGCCTGGCTCAGAAGAGGCTTATGGCACGAGTGGGCAAGGGTCGCAACCCTGTGGTTATAGCACGCCCTCCGCCTGTAGAGAGTCCCTAAGTTCAGTCTCTGGCACCTCCAGGTAGGTCTGGGGGATGCACCTGCCCCGAGACCTCGGAGAGGTGCTGCCAGCCCGTGTAGGCGGTACTGAGCTGCATTGACCAATGGTCCGACTAGGCGCAAGTCTGCTTCTGAAACGTCCCCTCTCAACCTTGAGGGTCGCCAGATGTTCTTGAACTACAACTCCCCATCATCCCTGACCGGCCACGTCGCCTAGGAACGATGGGAATTGTAGTCCGACAACGCCAGGCACCCAAGGTGGAGAAAGGCTGTTCTGAAGTGGTAAAAATCACTCCTGGTGCAAATCAGGTCAGGTTAATTTATAACCCGCTTTTCCTTTAAGGAGACAAAGTGGCATGTGTGGTTCTTGCTCGCCACACATGCAGTTTTATCTTCGCAACAGCTGTATGAGGTAGGTTAGGTTAAGCAGTAGTGACTGGCCCTGAATTCCTGAAGGAGCCTCGTGGCCTAGTGTGGATGGGAGCTTAAATATAGAAAGCATAAGAACACAGCGAGAAGACATTCCAACTCAGACACTTAGTCCATCAGCTCAGTACATATTCTTTATACTGACAGGCTATAGAGTCTCAGACAGGACTCTTTCCTAGAAGCTACAGAGTGAAACTGGACCTTCTGCATACAAAGCCACAGAATATGAGCCTAGGTTTCATCACTGTATAGATGTGCAAGTGGCAGTTTTTACCCAACATCTTGCCACACTTCTGTACCTGAAAGGTGTATAAATCCTTAATTCTTGGGGACCTGGTTCACCTGTAGTTTGCTTCAGGAAGGAAGCTTTTGCCACTTGTCAGGCACAATTTGTAGTAAAACGGGTTGCCCAAATTGCCTCATGGAAACCATGCAGTGAACTTTATGATTAAATGAGGAGTCACTCATTTGTCTCTCTGTTCAATGTCCCACACTAGTCACTGTTTCCTTCTTGATTGTGTCACACAGTGTTGCTTCAGCCTCAACATCTCTTGGGTACACCTCCACCCTTTTGATCTGGAATTCATCTTGTTCCCTTGACTTAGAAATTCTCGCCTGACTCTGTCCCTGGTTAGATAAATCCGATTTCTCAGGTGTATGCCAGGGAATCACTTTCATCTCAACGTCCCCCTCTGGGTATTTATCTTTCTGCTCCTATTTGCTCTCATTAGCAAATTGCTTCTGCCTTTATAAAGAACCAACAAGTTCTGACCCAGATAGCTCTCTTGGCCCTTGCCCCCCATCCTTTATGGCAGTCTACATTTCTCACTGTGATCTGCCTTTCTTGGCTGGTTTCCTCTCTTGTCTCCAACTGACTTTCATGTTTCTTCAAATTTCAGACCATGGTTCCTCTTCCCCAATCTCCTTGACAGTACTGTCAAAAGCATTTTGTCCCTGAAATTTACAGGTGTCACTCTGTTTTCTCCATCTAGGCGTAAGAGTTCACCTGCCATTCCTTTCAACCTCACTAATTTCAGAGCTTCCTACTCGAGGAATTGTTTCTCTTTTTTGAGGAATTTGTCTTTGGGTTCCCTATTAAGGAACTGGTTTTTCCCCCCTCTTCTGTCATCCTCCTAAGTTAAATTTCCTCTTTGAGTAGCTGCCCATTCTGTCTTCTCTTCCCCCCCCCCCATCTGATTCTCATACCTTTCTGTAGGGGAAACAGATGCATGAGCATTCAGTTACCTTTTTCCTCTGTTAGATGCTTCCCCTTAACTGCATCTCATCTGCTTTTGCAGGTATTGTCCTCTTTTATCTGTAAGGAGACTCTTATCCCACAAACAAGCACCTGGCTTTCATGGGGAAACTTGACATCATGATCTCTCCTCTCCCCAATTGTCTGTTGATTCCGTGAATATTACACACAGTCTGCTCAAAATTTGTCTCATTCTAGGCAGCAGTGCTCTCTCATCTACTACCTATTCTAGATGAAACAGCTTATTTTTTCCCTGCGTGGAGTCTCATTTCACTCAAAGTCAGTAATTCCTGCACAGATTGCTGTGACACATTTGTGTGCTGTGAGATGTAATAAATAAATAGAATAATTATAATTTGCCATCAGCTCAAAGCCCTCAGCCCATAGTGCCTGCTGGGTGCCTGCATGATTCTTTGCTCTACCCTTACTTACATCCAGGGACCAGGTGGCGCTGTGGGTTAAACCACAGGCTTGCTGATCAGAAGGTCAGCGGTTCGAATCCCTGCGACGGGGTGAGCTCCCGTTGCTCGGTCCCAGCTCCTGCCCACCTAGCAGTTCGGAAGCATGTTAAAGTGCAAGTAGATAAATAGGGACCGCTCCAGCGGGAAGGTAAACGGCGTTTCCGTGTGCTGCTCTGGTTCACCAGAAGCAGCTTTGTCATGCTGGCCACATGACCCGGAGGCTGTCTTCGGACAAACGCCGGCTCCCTCGGCCTATAGAGCGAGATGAGCACGCAACCCCAGAGTCGGACACGACTGGACCTGATGGTCAGGGGTCCCTTTACCTTTACCTTTACTTACATCCACTCCTCCTTCCTGGGGAAGGACAGTTGTGGCCCATCTCAGCATTGGATGTGATTGGATCATTTAGTTGCTCCTGATGCAGAGATGAAGGGAGTCTGCCCATTGCATCTCTATGTGAGTTACTGCTCTGAGCTTACATTGAGAAGAAGCACTTGTAGAACAGTGACTGTCTCAAACACAGGTGAGCTTTTCCAAGTGTGGGAAATTCTTAACACTTTCATTTTCTGAAAGCAAACCACTTCAGGTGTGTCTCCAATTATAATTTAGGGAAGTAAGCTCTAGCTATCAGAAGCTTAGGTAACAGTGCTCAGAGTGTTGTTGGCTACAGGTGGTTGGGGTGAGAGGATGGGTGTGTGTGCGGGATTTCCCATTCCACACCTTGTTTTTCCACCGTTTGCTGGGAAACAGCCCACACAGGGCCCACAATCCTTTTGTTTGGCTGCCATCCATGTGTTAAAAGCAGTGTTACCTTTTAGTGTCCTCCTCCCCCCTCACCTTGGGATTCCCCAGGTACATTTACCACTTGGATCATTCTTGCTACTTCCCCTTTATTCCCACCCTCTTACCGTCTAGATTTTTACATAGTATCCTTGTGATGAAATCTGTCACGCATAATCTGTCATTTTAAATAAATGATCTAAAAATAAACTTGAATCCAGAATCAAAGCCTTAATTCTCTCAACAATATTGAAAGTGGATGAAGAGGCTCATATTTTGGCCCTCCACCATTATTTTCCTGAAGGGAAATTGAATCATAGAATTGTAGAGTTGAAAGGGAACCCAAGGATCATCTAGTCCAACCCCCTGCAATACAGGAATTTTTAAAAAAACAAATCTTATTTATTAATTTTTCACAAAGAAAGAATATATGCAAATTTTAAACCATGTTACTTTATCAATTGACTTTCCATCCTCCCCTTCCATGGTCTCCATATTTACCCTTAAATGCTGCATATTTTGACTATACTATTCAATACATTTAATTTAACCTATTTATCTTATCATTCACACCGTTGCTCATATTTCAAATCCTGCTCGTGTTTTCATCTTGCTATAATAGTTCTTTAAATACTCAATAACAATACAGGAATATTTTGCCCAACATAGATTGGGGTGCTTTAAGAGTGAAGAACTGAGATGATAATTTTATTTGTTTTTAAATTCAAATGGAGTACTGAAAAGAATTTGCTGGCTTAAATATTCACTTAATGTTATGGGCTTACTTTACTGACCCTGCGTGCCTGTTGGGAGAGACTGGGAACATGAATTGAGTTTCTCATCTGAAAAATTGGATTAATAGTGATGAGGTACTTTTCTTCTGGGCAAATTTGAATAACATAAATAATGTATGCCTTTCCTTCAGCTCAGATCATAATAAGAATTAGTGATTATGTGTTTTTCCCTAAGTACTCAAGGAACTTTGCATATGTTGTTTCAGTAATTCTTAGAACAACCCTGGAAGATAAGCTAGTGAAAACTGGTTGGGGCTAGTATCCTTTACCTTTACCTTAGTATATATAGATTGACAAGTTGCTTTTAACACAAGCCTTAATTAAAAGGTCCTACATAAACTTAGAGGGACGCGGGTGGCGCTGTAGGTTAAACCACAGAGCCTAGGGCTTGCCGATCAGAAGGTTGGCGGTTCGAATCCCCGCGACAGGGTGAGCTCCCGTTGCTCGGTCCCTGCTCCTGCCAACCTAGCAGTTCGAAAGCACGTCAAAGTGCAAGTAGATAAATAGGTACCGCTCCGGCGGGAAGGTAAACGGCGTTTCCGTGTGCTGCTCTTGTTCGCCAGAAGCGGCTTTGTCATGCTGGCCACATGACCTGGAAGCTGTACCAATAATGCGAGATGAGTGCCGCAACCCCAGAGTCGGTCACGACTGGACCTAATGGTCACGGGTACCTTTACCTTTACATAAACTTAGCAGTGATGAAGTAAGAGGGCAAATTCTTTTTTGCACCAGCAGCTGATTAAAGAATAGGATCTGGTCCATAGGAGAGTAACTGCATAGTTTTTATAGTGGAGGTTAATAAACAATGGGATCTGTATTAAGACTGGTACTATTTAACATTTATAAATGATCCTGTAGTCAGGTTTGCAGATTATTCGTTGCTTTTTATGTGGTGCTTGCCTGCATTTAGTTGAACCCCAGATTTCTAAATGCAATGAAGTAAATAACAATTGATGAATAATCAGAATAGGAAAAACAGCCTTTCCAAGCAGCCTGCAGAGAGTCCCAAAAGCGTCTCTGCAAACAAGGTAAATGGGAATGAAATGACAAATGAGATTTTCTCTTAAGTGAGTGTAAAGTGAGGCACCCACAGGTAGAAAATCTTAACCACATAGAAACATGGGGGGGTCTAAAGTGTCTGTGACTATCTATTAATATATCTTGGGGGAGGGGGTCATTGTTGATAACTTAATGGAAATGTCAACAGGGTGAGGTTGTGGTGAAATAGCAAACTCAATAATAGATGGGGAACAAAATGGCCACTGCTTTGATGCCCTTCTATAAAAAGATGCTGAGCCCACCTTTGGAATATTGCATACAGTTCTCTCTCTCTCACACACACACACACACACACACACCCCACAAAAAAAATCTCAAAAGACATATTGGAGAAATGGAAGAAGTGCAGGTAAGGAGAGCCAAAATGATCACGGGGTTGACAGGCCTTTGTTGTTCCAGAAAAGACACAATTATTTGTGGCTTCCTTGTTCAGAAAAACAATGGGGCAGTGAGAGAGGTTTATGAATGGCGTGCAGAATGGGGAAGGGGGAGGACAGATAAATTTTCCTTCCCACCCCGTAATACTAGAACTAAAGGGTAGATTAAATAGATGGTAGTCAATTCAGGACAGATGAAAAAAACCATAGGGCAGAATTAACTAATAACAGGCAAAGACTGAAGACACTTTAAAATTCAAGCAGACATTTCAACCAAAGTTTGATTTTATAGTTTAACTTTCTACTTTTTGTACTGTATCCTTGCAAACATCATAGTGATAACTGTAGTTAAGCAGTATATAAATGGTTTAAATACAAAGAAAATAAAAATAATACTGTAATTCATGGCCTTCTTGTGGCTTCCTGGAAGCATCTGCCTGGCTGCTGCTGGAAACGTTGATGGGCTCGACGGCCTTGATGCAGCTGGGCTCTCCTTACCCTGTTGCTGTTATCCCTATATTTCAGATGGCAGACCAAGGCTGAATGATGGCGCCTTACGAACCTACGCCTGACTTGAGATTTGAAATGGGGGTTATTAAAACCAGATTTCAAACTCTCATCCACTGTGCTGTCCCAGCTCATTGTTGTACAGCACTTTGCATCTAATTATAAATCTTGTTTTCTGGGAATCTGAACTCATCCTGTCCCAAGGGGGGAGGGGGGTTTCATGCTGCCTCAAAGTGTCTCTTTTTTTAGAAAAAGTCACAAAGTTTAAACCTCTTGGCTTCTTATGACAAATGACTTTTGCTGATTTCCATCTTCCCGTTTTTCTCCCCACTTTTATAGCAAGTGACCAGCAATGGAACTGCAGGGGGAGGTGAAGCGGTTGCCGAGACCCAGCAGCAGAACCAGCCCCAACAGCAAGCTCCAAATGCTTGGCAGGTCATCAAAGGAGTCTTGTTCAGGTGAGATCTCGACTGCTCTAGAACTGCCGCGTTGTCATCCAGTGTGTGTGTATATCACACTAGAGGGTAGGGTGTGTATGTTTATTTGGTGTTTGTCCTTAAATCACTTGCGCTTGGGTTTTCATGTCCTGGGTCAAGTTACGAAAGCAGCCAATACCCACTGTTTTCATGCATCTGCAGGGCGGAACCCACAATAACTGGTGCTTCTATACCGCTTCAGTGTGTTCCAAGCACTTTTTGATATTTTAAATTTTTAAATATTTGTATCCCGATTTTCCAGCAGTGATGTGGCGCTCAAAGCGGCTCACAGTAACAACAAAAGCGTTAAAAACTAGCAACATTTCAACCGATCATAATCCTATCGAAAACACAAGAGCATACTGAGAGCCAGTGTGGTGTAGTGGTTAAGAGCGGTAGACTCGTAATCTGGTGAACCGGGTTCGCGTCTCCTCTCCTCCACATGCAGCTGCTGGGTGACCTTGGGCCAGTCACACTTCTTTGAAGTCTCTCAGCCCCACTCGCCTCACAGAGTGTTTGTTGTGGGGGAGGAAGGGAAAGGAGAATGTTAGCCGCTTTGAGACTCCTTCGGGTAGTGATAAAGCGGGATATCAAATCCAAACTCTTCTTCTTCATACAAAGCAGAAGCAAACACATTCAGCAGACAATACGAACTCATAATGAACTCAAATGATCAGAAATGGTTTCTGAGCACCAGCCCTGTGCCAGCAGACAGGCTCTTTCTTTGCAAACATGGTCTCAGCCATTCTTGCGACACCCCAGACACCCACACTGCGAGTTGGCGAGGGGAGAGTGGCTGGGGAAGCCCAGCCAGATGGGCGGGGTATAAAGAATAAATTGTTGTTGTTGACTGCGGGCATCCAGTGAAGTTTATGAAAGGTGGCATTTGAACTAGGGACTTTCATTGACTCCTATCTTGGCCTCCTATGCACACTGTGTCAACTGCATAGCCCTAAATGACCAACCTAGAGCCTGTTTCTCCAAAGGGAGCTGAAGTGCCTCTGCCTCTCACCTTCAGCTCAGATCCTCTGAATGCCCAAGGAGCATCCTGCACTGGGAGCATCCATTGGTGCATGGTAAACCAGCATGCTTCTACCTCCCCACATCACTTTGGAGCTAGAAAAGGGAAGTGGAGCCATGTGGGTTTCGCTCTGTGCCAGCGGGGCTTCTGAGCTCAGAGAGCACCCATCATTGCGTGCAGAGACAGAGCAACCGATGTGCCTAAGGAGCGCAGACAGGCAGAGCAATCTGATGCGCCTCCGCTCCCCCTCCTGGCTTTTCAGGTGCAGGCTGAAGTGTGAGATGCAGAGGTGCATCAGCTTCACTCTGGGTTTATAGGCTCAGAGCTTATTTTCTGCTCTCGGCCTGGAGCTGAAAAGAAGGAACAGATTTTTCTCTGATCCTGTGCTACATTCCAGACATAGAAACCTAGGGAGCTGCCTTATACCGTCAGACCCATGGTTCATTTAGCTCAGTATTGTCTGCACTGGCAGGCAGATCCCCAAGCTTTCAGGCGGGGTTCTCTCCCAGCCATACCTGAAGATGTTGGGGATTGAACCTAGAACCTTCTGCATGCAAAGCAGATGCTTTACCACTGAACTACACTTTCCCCCTTAATAAAAAAGGGCATCTTGTCCTTTGGAAGGTGTGTGTTTGGTGGGGGGAGGTGTCCTTTTTGGTTAGTCAGAATTTGCCAACCCCTGGTCCGGATGGTTCCTCTTAAAACTGCAGCTGGAGGCTTGCATGATTGAATTCTCCACCATGCAAGAAACATACCCTACAGAGAAATCTAACAGCAATAAAACTAACATGCTGGGACGTCAGCTGGGCTAGACCAGACCTCTGTCTTCTTCTCCACTGCTCTTCTGCATGCAGAAAGTTCTATACGAAGGACAATAAACAGCTTCCCTCCACCTGCAGTTTGAAGTAGCACATTGAAGAAACAGGCTTTACGTGCTGTTTCATGAGACCTAAGAGCCATGGCTTTATGTCCTTGAGAACATGGCAGTGGTGTTCCTCCAAGTGATTAGTATGTACCTACATACTGGCCTGTATGCAGAATCAGATCATTCAGCTCAGTATTTGTCTCCCCCCGACTGGGAAAAATAAAATAAAAGCTCCCATGTGAGAGCTGGGAGGATCTTCCACTTTCTGTGTGAGACAAGGGTTAAGAGCTACCTTTGAGAGAGTAGGATTGTATTTTCTCTTTCTTTCTCTGTTTTTGTTTTTATTTAGATTATTTTATATTACTGTGAAAAAAGCTTTAATCAAATCTTATTTTTAAAAAAGAATTTGTCTACCCCAACCTTCTTCAACCTAGCACCCTGCAAATGTTTGGGGCTAGAACTCCAATGCTGGCTGTAGCCCAAAACTACATCAGGGTTTGTACATCTACGAATTGGAGAGCCAGAAGTGGTGCAGCAGTTAAGAGTGTTGAACTAGGACTCAGGAGTCCAGGGTTCGAATCCCCACTCGGCCATGAAGCTCACTGGGTGACCTGGGACCAGTCACTGCCTCTCAGCCTAGCCTACCTCACAGGATTGTTGTGGGGAATTAAATGAGGAGAGGGAGAACCATATATGCCAACCCTGAGCTCCTTGGAGAAAAGGCTAGATACAAATAATAAAATATCTGGAGGGTGCCAAGGTGAAGAAGGCAAGTGAAGCCTGCCTGGGATTTCAGCCAGCATCTTTTACAGCTCTGTTTGGAAATGCCAGGGCTTGAACCTTGAACCTTCTGCATGTGCAGCAGCTGAGTTAAGAGTCCTTCCTCTTTCTAGAAGGAAGGGAGTGTGTGGGGCAGCCTATAGGCCTGTGCCAAAGTGTGTTTAGTAAAGTATTAAGCTGATTGCTACCCTAATTAACGAGCAGCCTTCTCCTTGAAGTGAGCAGAGATCTTCATCAAGCACCTCTTCTCTGAGTTTTGGCGGCATCTTTCCAGGGCAGAGGTCCCCATAAGGCTTTTAACACCAATCATTAGAGCCAGCTCTTTTGTCATTTGGGATCTCGGTAGTTTGGTTTATGGACAGCAGGTGATGAGACTGCGGAGAGAAACGCCTGTTCTTTGACGTCTGCGTTTTGTGTGAGTCAGTGCAACCAGACCCTGATGCAAAGTGAGGCGCTGTGCTTCGGGAAGGAAGTGCCCGGCGGTGGCAGGGCCCTGGAGCCCTCCTGCCTCCTTGTCAAAGCTGGGAAAGCACCGACTAGGCTTTGGGAAGGAGGGGGGAGGACTCTAGGATCCTGGCAGGGCCCTTATGCCTCCTTCCCAAAACCCAGTGCAGCGTCAAATGTTGCTGAGGGCCTCCCAAAAAAGATTTCGAGGGCCACAAGTGGCCCTTGGGCTACGTGCTGAACCACCCTGGTCCAGAAGTTGCTGGACCACAGCTCCAGTCATCAAGCAGGTGCCTTCCCTGTACTCGTTTCAGCGCCTGCGAAAAACGTTCTTGTTTAGACTTGCCTACCCAAATGCTTGAGAAAGTCGAGGTACGTACATTTATTTATTTGTCATAGAATTTTGTAAAACAGACTATAATCCAGCAACATTCCAGATTCAACGTTCAGTCAAACAACTTGGGACTTCTCCCTCCCTCCGGGGATTCCCAAAAAAAAATCAGTTTGTGCTGCATAGTCTGATCACTCCATGCCTTCACTTCTTCCCAAAAGAAAACTAGCCGCCATCCTGAAAAGTTGAGGTGATTTTAGTCTGTTTTAGCATTTTGAAGTATGGTTGTGAATAGTCAAGCGGTGTATAATTTTTATGAAATAAATAACCATTTCTGACCTTTGGCTGGGCTGCTTGGGGCTGATGGGAGTTGGAGACTTAACACCATCTGGAGGACCACAACCTCCCCATCCCTAGCATAAGAGAAGTTGCGGCATGCATAGTAATCCTGAGCTTATTTACTCAGAGTTGCTCCCCGTCAATATCAGTGGGCCTTACTGCTATAAGTAAGCATGCAGCCTTCGACTTGCAGGGAGAGGTCTTCCTAGCCTTCCAAAGGTCTCTTTTCTGGGTTTTATCAAAGGCTTCATCCTCTTCATGCTTCTCAAGCTGGAGAGCACAGAAGCGTGGGTGTATTTGCTCCACTATTCTGCTTTAGCCAATGCGTGTGGATCGATGGCACTCCTTAATACGTGTGCGATGGCCTCTTTGGGTGTTTGTGGTTTGTGGGGATGGGGCCTACTGATCTTTTTCAGGGTTGTGGTTCTCTCTTGTTGGTGGTGTTGGTGGTTGTTGGTTCCCCATCTGGCCTCTCCTTTATGGTACTCCGGGAGTGCACAGAGCTTGAAGCATGAGAAAAAGTTAACAGCTGGTATAGGAATCAGAGCAAATTGAGAGCACCCGCTTCAGCCAGGCAAAGGGCCTTCTCGGTAGTGGCGCCCTCCCTGTGGAACGCCCTCCCTTCAGATGTCAAGAAGATAAAAGAATTACACAACTTTTAGAAGAGATCTGAAGGCAGCCCTGTATCGGGAGGTTTATAATGCTGGATGTTTTATGTTTTTAGATATGCTGTAAGCCGCTCAAAGGCAGTGCTAGAAATCCCCTGGGCGTCAGGCGCATTTTGCGCCTAGCCGTGGGTCCAATTGTAAACATGCGGAGATCTCTGGGCATCAGGATGGCGACTGACATCTCCATCGTGCTGACAATATACCAGGGTGGATAAAAATCAATGATTAAATTAAATTAAATTTAAAAAAAATCAGATTTTTAAAATAAAATGCTTTTGGAGGAAAAATCTTTCTAAATATAGTCTTCTTTAAGTTACAAATAAGGATTTGTTTTAAGTTTATCAAGTGTGCTAAAACTCAGTCTAAGTTTTTTTTAAAAAATGTTTAACCACATCAGTTAACAAACATGGATACATATGCTATCATGTTATTGTTTTAGTTAAATAAATTGTTTAAATTGTTATTAAGGAAATGATTATTTTTCTTCTTCCAATAAAGTACAGCAGAAAAGTTGTCCAAATATAAACAGTTAACTTATTAAACCTCACCATAATTTCATAATTATCTGTCTATGTATTTCTAGTAGTATAACCAAATCAGTAATTTTTGATATAACTGTAAAAACCACTCTGAAAATTTATTATTCCAAAAATGAAACCTTCATATGGTTGTAAATATTAAGATTATACCAGCAAGAAGGAGTCTTTCTGTAAAGAAAATATTTAAACCAAGCCTTACTGACTAGTGATTTAAATCAAGCCTTACTGACTAGTGATTTAAATCGTGATTTAAATCAATTTGATTTAAATCAAATCCACCCTGCAATATACACAATTCATTTTCAGCTTTGTAATCCAAGGGGGCAGGGGAAACGGCACCCAAACATTCCATTGTGGCGGCCGTAACCTAGGTTTGAGGTACCATTTGGCGTAGCTTAGGTATCCGAGTTTATAACACTGTTCACGGGACGAGTGATGGTTCCAGAGGGCTCTGAGATAAGTTGGCCGAGTAGGACAGAGTTGACTAAATTGAGTAATGCTGTTTCAAATTCTGCTCCTTTTGTAGCACTCGCCATCCAGCCACTTGCCCAACAAAATGGGCCCAGGAATAGCATTAGCAGGAGCCAACCTTTTCTTACGCAGTCAAATGTTCCCCGAAGAGCAAGGTCACCAGGTGGGAAAGAGAAACCAGAGAGAGTTTGTGCCATTTCCAAAGCCATTATTGCTTGGGATGCTATATTGGCTCTTTGAGCTGTGTCAGCAAAACGTTTTGGCATCTGTGCAGTGCCAGCTGAGCGATGAACTTCCGTATGATTAGAACGGTTAAAACATTTCAATTTATTAATGCAAATCAGATTGGAACAGGCTCGGCGCTGGCGTGTTCTCCCTCTTCCAGAAATGGGCAAATGCTGCAGTAATGCACTTCCAAAATTGTGTGTATGCAAAAAAAAAAAATCATCTTTACTTGGCAAGGCCCTCACTCCACCCCGGCTGCTGAAATTGATCCAGAACATTGCTTTGAAGTTGAACGAAATAATCCACCCTTCATTGGGCTCAGCATTTTCCAGATGGTTGTGGCCCATTTTAAGTGGGGAGCCTTAGAGGAAGTCGCAGAATAGAGTAAATGATTCCATTCTTTTAGTTCGGTAATTCAGAACTGTTCACAACCAAGGAAAACAGGCTTTCCACAGGCATTGCTGACCCTCCTGCCACACATGTCTTGGTGAGTCACCTGTAGCATAAAAGGAAGTAAAAAAAAGGACCAGATTTTTGTAAAGCTTCCCTGCCGAATCACCCGGTTCTTCTCCAGCAAGGGCAAATCTGAAACAGAAACGGCTTAGCTAATTAACCTCCTGGCTCAAAACTGATTGATTGGTCGGCTAGATTTGTGTGTGTTTATGCACTGTGAAAACTCCTGAAGGATATTTGACAGGGGCAGTGGGGAAGATCTCGAAGGTGACATTGCCTCTTGGGTGCGTGAATTTTAAATTAAGAGATACCAGTCATTGTCTGGAGAAGAGCAAGGAATCTGCATTTCCCCCCCATCAGATTTGGGAAGCTGGCAACACTATCTGGCCCTCCTAGGTCTGTGAGTTAAACAGATGATTCATGAGGCAGCGGAAGCCAGTGGTGCTGTGGTTCTGTCTTCCCAGTTGGCTGATTATCTTCAGCTATAATTTTAAACACACTAGCCTGTGAATGCCGAAAGAGACGTGCGTAGCTTCTTTGCAGAACCAGACGTGCTTATATATGCAAGGCAGGGTGCCAGGGCAGGGGTCTGGGTCTTTGAGGTCCATACATTCCGAAGCAAGCATACCTGGGAAGTAGAATAAGCCTGTTGTGCAAAATGATGGACTTTCCTCGTTAACCGTGTTGTGTGTGTGGTTTTAATTGACTATCCATAAATTCAGTAGAGCTTCTGCCAGTCTCTGGTATACTACACCATACAGGTAGCATATTCTCAGTATACAGAAGCGCAGAGTGCCTTTTTCAGAATGACGGCACATGGCCATGTTTTGTGCATCATCACGGGATGGAGGAGAGGGATTGCTACAATTGCATGCACATACCACAAGTTCATCTAAATCAGGGCTGGCGAACATGCAGTCCACAGGGCAGATTTGATCCCCCCCCCCCCAGACTCCCCAAATCATACCCACCTGGCCCACACCTGATGTCATATGTGACATGGGGTGGGTGGAAGGAAGAGACTGCGCTGCACAAAACAGGATTGAACTCCCTGAGCATCATCTAATGCGTGGGGAGTTCACTCCTGCTTGGTCACCTTGCCAGCCAATGTTGCCAGGTGGGTGGAACTGCTCACCTGTCAATCATATGAGGCCAAACAGTTAGAAGGTGGGCGATCCCACCCACCTGTGATAGTTGGCCTGCCGGGTGGGGAGAGGAAGATCTGGTCCACTGGGCCAAAAAGGTTTCCCACCCCTTATATAAATGTTCTGCAGTAAACCCGAAAGTTCTTCTGACGGGCGGGTGGTATAGACATAAGAAAGAAAGAGAAAAGTGAGTAAATCCTCCGCCAAAGAAAAGGGAGGTTTCAAAGGGGGCCAAAATGTATTTAAATTCCCACTCAGCTGGGAAGCTCTCCGGGTGACCTTGGGACATTTTCTACCTTCCAGCCTCACCTTCACAGGGTGGCCGTATGAGGATTAAATGCAGGGAAACAAAACATTGTGGCATTCCAAGTTCCTTGGAGGGGGAAGGCAGGATACAAAAGTAATTATTGCTTTTAATAATGATGATGATGATGTATTATTAGACTGCTTGCCAATCCTCAACACAGCAAGTGCTGAAACAGATACAGTGGTACCTCTGGTTACGAACTTAATTCGTTCCGGAGGTCCGTTCTTAACCTGAAACCATTCTTAACCTGAGGCACACTTTCGCTAATGGGGCCGCCCGCTGCTGCCGTGCCCCCGGCGCGCGATTTCCATTCTCATCCTGGGGCAAAGTTTGTAACCTGAGGTACTACTTCCGGGTTAGCGGAGTCTGTAACCTGAAGTGTTTGTAACCCGATGTGTTTGTAGCCCGAGGTACCACTGTATTACAAAGTTGATTTGGAGGCAACTTAAAAGCGGCAGCAAGTTCTCAGTGCGGAGCTTTTGTATTCTTTGAGTTGGGGTGGTGGCAGTGCATGCTCTGTGTGCGCACGTGTGTATTATTCACACATAGCCCCAGACTAGTATCTTTGCGTGTAGAATGTTAGCAATAACAGAGAAGAAGGTGCACATCGAGAGGGGCGATGCCGCCCTAGCATGCCACATTCCGTTCTGCTGATGGTATCTCTCCGCCTGCCTCCCCAAAGGATATTGCAGAAGCAGAGTTAGCTCAGATGGTAGCATTGGAGCAAGGAGTCTAATAGAAAGGGACACTGGGGGATGGGGTTTAAATAAGAACGGGCAAGGGCAGGAGGGAGGGAGGGAAGCCTGAGCTGCTGCTTTTTACCAATTTGACACAGTGTAAACACAGTGAACAGAGAGCCAGGTGCATATTCTCTCTTTTCTCCAGCTCTTTTTTTGTAAGACCCAGGTGGTGCTGTGGGTTAAACCACAGAGCCTAGGGCTTGCTGATCAGAAGGTCGGCGGTTCGAATCCCTGCAACGGGGTGAGCTCCCGTTGCTCGGTCCCAGCTCCTGCCCACCTAGCAGTTCGAAAGCACATCAAAGTGCAAGTAGATAAATAGGTACCACTCTGGCGGGAAGGTAAACGGCATTTCCGTGCACTGCTCTGGTTCGCCAGAAGCGGCTTTGTCATGCTGGCCACATGACCTGGAAGCTGTACACCGGCTCTCGGCCAATAAAGCGAGATGAGCGTCGCAACCCCAGAGTCGGACACGACTGGACCTAATGGTCAGGGGTCCCTTTACCTTTACCTTTTTTGTAGGAACCAGAGGGAAACTGGTATAAATGGCTGACTACTGTATCAGAGGTGCATTTGGGGCGGGGTGGTGGATCCTCTCTCCTGCAGCCAATCTCCTTGAGTCCTGGAGAGCTGCTGCCAGTCATTGTTGCTAGAAGGACCAGTGCTCTGGCTTGATGTTTTCTTCCTGTGTTCAAGCCAAGAGAAAGGACAGTGCAGTGGTACCATGGCGGAGGGCTTCAGGGGTCAGGAAAATAATGCCGATCCATTAGAGGTGTGTGTTTCTTTTTTTCCTGGACTGGTTGAACGCAGCGGCATGGTGGGAGGAACCAGCCGGGGAAGCCCCGAGGGAAGAAAGCTCAGAGCCCGGGTATTGGTGGTGGGACGGCAATGAGTGGTCAGAGGAAGAAGACTGGGAAGAGGAGGTGTCAGAAGCTGAAGAGGTAACAGGGCTTCGTGATCGGGGGAGTCTGTGGCAGAAGGAAGTCCAGAAGCAGGAGAGGAGGCAGGCCAAGAGGTGGAGAGGAGCCAGGCTGGTGAAGAGTCACAGGTTTCTCCCCATCCAGAACCAGAAGAGGTATGAAGAGGGCGGATCATAGCTTCGTGCAGGTGTAGTCTCAGATTGCTTGGAGAAGCAGATTGCTTAGATAGGAGGGGACTTAGGCAGCTCTGGGGAGGCGCGGACCTTCAGTCAACTGCTTCATGGGGGCAAGGCCTGCCAGTGATAGGTTGCTGCACTCATTAGGCCCGACACTCCTATGCAGATCCTGTTTTGCTAATAAAGAGTCAACTCCAACTTCCTCTGTGTGATTTACTGCTGGCTCGCTCCTGTCATCTGGCAAGGGCAAGGGAGAGCTATATAGTTAGGCTGCCCCACTGCTGCTTGTTCTGGCTTTAAAGGGCTGGGCTAAAGTCTTGTGGACACCAGCAGTGGGTGCCAAAGGAGTGGCCAAAGAGGTTGGTGTTGCCGGCAGCCTCCCGGCAACTGTTTGCAAGGTTAGTATGGATGCTACAGTTCTCACAGTTTCTCTAGTTTCAGGCCCCCCAGGGCTTCCCATTGTGCCACCAGTAGAACCTCTGACCCAGAGTCCCACATTATTGCCATGCCCACCAGGGACTTGGGGAGAAAAGGGAGACAATACATGCAACAGACTCTTGCTGTCCCTTCTCCCCTGCAAAACTCTCCAGTTTCTCTCAGGTAAATCTCTTACCTGCTCTGGTTTGCCTGCTTCTCAGTAAGCAGCTGAGCTGCATTGTAAGGGGAGGGCTCTGCCCACTCACTTGCTGCTCTTGATTTTGGGAGCAAGGGGTTAAAGAGGCCTTTGGGGGAAGGAGCCAGGGGGTGGAGCCAATGTGTCTGGCCCTTCAGCCCCTTGTTTAGTTCAAAGTATGGCCCCTGCGAACAAGGAGAGTTATGATATTTGACGCAAGTTCACCTTCGGGAAGCTTCTCTTTAATGTTGAGACTGTTAGCAATTTCTTTGTGCAGTAGCTGCCTCTAGAAGGAACGGCCAGCTTATAACTGCATCTTGTATTGATTTTCTACTTCTCTCTTCCCCCCCCCCCCCACAAGGATCTTTATCATTTGGGCCATCAGCAGTTGGTTCCGTCGTGGGCCGGCACCACAGGATCCAACCACCACTGGCGGAGCACCTAGGGCGCCCAGCCGCAATCTCTTTCCTAAAGACACTTTAATGGTAAGCATGACCCGGAACTTGGGTTAGCTGGGCCCCAAAGTTTGCAAAGTGTAAGCGAGTATGCGCTCAGTATGTAAAAGTACAATTACACGCCTGTATGATCTGGATAAAAATTTTGCAGCCTGCAGAAATCACGGAAGCTGAGCAGATTTGCAGTATTTCTCTCATTCTGTGTAATTGTGTTCTGCCAGTTTTACTGTACTGCATGAATTTTTTATTGAAGCTTTTTTGACACAACAAAAATTTTAAAGGGGGAAAAGAGACAAAAGAAAAGAAAGAGGGCTTCCAATTCTTCGTCTGTCAATTACGTTAAAAAGAATTATTCAAAACATTCGCTCCACGGCATCATCCTCTAGTTTTACCATATTGCATCTTTTGTTCTGTCACTACTACAAGAAGTCTTGCGCAGCAACTCGCCAGCCACCTGAAAATTGAGCAGGCATTGCCCACGTGCTTTTCAGTGTACCTTTGCAGCCATGAGGGTGGCTAGAAACTTGCTTTTTCTCTTGAATGAAAGCTGTGATTCCTGGGTAGCCGGTTCTCTCCCCCCCCCCCCCGGCACTGCTGAGGGATTGCAGTAAATGCATAGCCCTGACCATCGTAATAGTAGGACGTTTGCCTGGGTTTATTCCTTTATTGCAGCCCATGATGTAGACTTCCCTGCCTGAAATAATGCTCTTCTCTTCTCCCTGCAGGATCTTCATGTCTATATATCAGAGCATGAGCACTTTACAGATTTCAACGCTACCTCTGCGTTGTTTTGGGAGCAGCGGGATCTTGTCTATGGGGACTGGACCAGTGGCGAGAATTCCGACGGGTGCTATGAACACTACGGAGAGTTAGATATTCCGGAGGTGCGTGAGCAACGCATGTCACTGGCCGGCTGTTCCTCAGCTGCACTCAAGCCAAAGCCCCCTGCTGCGGACCTCACTTTTCTCCCTACTTGTCTGCAGTGGGTTGCCTATGCTTAAGGGTACTCTCCATCTCCAGACACCAGAAGCAAAACTGCTTTAAGAAATACCGTATTTTTTGCTCCATAAGACGCACCTGAACATAAGATGCACCTAGTTTTTAGAGGAGGAAAGGGGGAAAGCCCTGGGTTTTTTTGAGGATCAGCTGAAAGTGTTGCAGCTTCTTTTTCAAAGAGGAAAAGCTCCGTTTTTATGGGGTTCAACTCACAGTTTGCAGCTTCTAGTCCTACAGGAAAGGGAGCCATTTCTACAGTTTCCAGACAGATAATCTAATCAGCCAGTCACATGTTGCTGGGGAAACAAACAGCCTCCCTCTGCATTCAACAACGGAGGCCTGGGCAAGGGGGCAGGGCTGGAAAGGGAGCCTTATCTCTCTCCCCAATCGCTTGCTAAACAGCTGTTCAGCGGCTTCCTTTCAACACCCTCTTCTCGCTTTGTAAAAAAAAGAGCACAATCTGCTTTTGGCCCCTAGGCAATTTGGCTTCAGGGACCATGCATTCGGTCCATAAGACGCACAGACATTTCCCCTTACTTTTTAGGAGGAAAAAAGTGCGTCTTATGGAGCGAAAAATACGGTACATTGCCTGGACTGGACTAGGAAGCATCTCATCTTCCATGTTAGAGACAGTAATTATGTTAGCAAGAGATTATAGAGCTAAGAGAGAGAGACTGGTGTGACCCACTGTCGGAATGCCCAGAACTGATTTAAAGGCCATTAGTGGTGATGATCCTTTATGAATGCGAATAGGGACATCACTCCATTCTGGCACCTCAGTAGTCTTACCCAAGCTCCTAGCCCATGTGTGGGAAAACCTTAGGTCTGCCACATGTTGTAAACTACAACTCCCATCGAGCCCAGCAGCCCGTGGCCAAGGAGTATGGGAGTTGTAGTTCTGGAACAACTGGAGACCAAAGGTTCCCCACATCTGACCGGCTCTGGCAATTTGAATGGTGAAGCCCTCTTGGAAGACAAGGATGCAGGACAGGATGGGTCTGGGGGAAGCTTTCTGTCTTTGGCCTTTTAAAATGCTAGGTGCTCAGAGAAGGCTTGCATGGGGGGGGGGGGGACAAAGCGGGAGCGGGGAAGGAAGGAAACTCCAGAACTACTGTTTGACATTTTAAGGCAGACGATCCTTAACATTAGGAGTGAGCTTGTGTTTTTCTATTTTGCTGGAAGCCTCCCAGAGTGCCTGCAGCAACCCAGTCAGATGGGCAACATAAAACTTATTAGTATCAGTCCAACAGCTGTGGCTTCCTTGACCACTTCTTGCTGTGTTGTGTCCCCCCCCCCCCAAAAAATATGTTTCAGTAAAATGAATGAGGCCAGTAATCCTATTGTGTTGTTGTTGTTTTTCAGAGCGTTCAGCACAACGGTTCCATGTACATCCATGTGTATTTTACGAAGAGCGGGTTCCACCCCGATCCGAAACAGAAGAACCTGTACAGGCGACTTGCCACGGTCCACACGTCTCGAAGTAAGCCTTCCCTCCGTCCCTCTCTTTTTGCCAGGAGGCTGCAGCCCGTGGTTGTGGGTAGAGATGTCTGCACTCAGCACTGTTCTCCCCCCTTCCCCCAGGGCACCTAGTTCCTCGCCTTCTTGCCACATCCTGCCACTTGCCCCACTGAGGCCCCCATTCCCAATTCCAGTAAGTGATGCATTTCCTCTCTCTCGTCCATCTCTCTCTCTCTCTCCCTCCCTCCCTCCCTCCAACCACCCTGGGGTGATGATAGGGGCTTGAGTGCTACTGGGGCTGCCTTGTCCTTTATGTGGCTGATGCATTTCTGTGCAGTCAACGCGGTGATGTTTGACGGGGAACTGCAATCCTGCAAACATCTTTGGCAGCCACATGCTAGGAAGCTGCAGCGAGTTGCAGATTCCCAGTGCATATTTGCTGTGATGGTGGGTGGGGGGTCCCTCTCCCCACGCCGGAATTCAGTATGGTTCGTGATGTGTGTTCTCTCATATTTGAGCACGCATTTCGGTATACATTTTCGTTCAGTGGTTGGAGCCCTATGGAAATGCCGCTGGTTTTCAGCAAAGCAGTGTGTGTGTGTGTGTGTGTGTGTGTGTGTGTGTTTTGTAACATTTGGAAAAGGCAGGGGGGTATTTGAACCCATGAGCAAGAGCCTATATTCTGCAGGGGCCATGAGCAAGAGCCTATATTCTGCAGGGGCAATTCTTACTGGAACTTTCCAGATCTTGGATAAATTCAGGTGCTAAGTGCAGCACTGAGCATTCTCCGTACTCCTAAAAGTCTGCATCTGAAAACCAAAAATTCTGATCTCAGAGTTAGTTTTGCAGGTCCTATGCTGTATATTGCTGAGGGCAAAAATAAATAAATAAATCTGTAAATTTCCTGCCAACTCACCTTTTATTTTTGTGGTGCCGCCCTGGGACAGAATAATAGTGATGGGAGGGAGAGCGAAGGAACCAAGCAATTCATTGATATTATACACCCATAAAAACAGAAAAGCATAACTGCGTTGGACTTGTTCCTTCTCTTTTATGGTATATGTGTATTTGCGGAGAGGGGTTTGCTGCTCCTTTTTTTTTTTAATTGTATTCTTGCAGCTGTGCAAGAGTATATGAGGAACACCCCCTCCCCTGCATCAGAGGCCCTACTCTGTGTGCCCTACCTGAGGGTGGAGTGGGAAGTGGCTGCGTGAAAGCAGGCCTTTTCAGTGGTGGCCCCGTCTGTGGAATCCTCTCCCTAGGGAGATGTGCCCAGCCCCATCATTGTCACTTGTTAAGTGCCAGGCTAAGACCTTTTCGCTCACTCAGGCCTTTGGTAATTGCCTCCTTCAGCGGTGTTCATATTTTACTGAGGCGCGTGGGACTCATCCTAGCATATTGCTGGATGAGCCTTTTATGCATTGTTCATCGTTTTAAGGTCTATATTTATTGCACTTGTTTCACTTTAGGATTTTTTTTCTTTTGTACAAAGTGACTGGCAAATACAGTAAATAATAACGACAACGGCCGTGAGCGATAGAAACCCAGGTTGAAACGTGCTTGTATTTCTGGGGTTCAGGATAATGCTTCTGTCTAGCTTTACCTGCTAGTAGTGTTTTGCATCTGCTTACCTTTCCTTCCCCTTTCCTCTTTGCAGTGATAAATAAGTATAAGCGCAGACGGTTCCAGAAAACCAAGAATCTGCTCACAGGGGAGACAGAAGCGGATCCTGAAATGATAAAAGTAACAATTACTTCGTATCCCAGACCCCCTGCATATCGCCCTCCCCTCTCCGTCCTTCTTTAGCTGTCAAGGTCACAGGTTCTCCCCCCCCTTCCCAGTGGGCACAGTCCCACAGGGCTTCTGGCTAACACACCTCCATTCTTTCTGTCCCCATAATTCAGCCTTCCCGTGTGAGGTTGGCAGCCCAAGGCTCTCTGGCAGAGCTGAGCCTCTGACAAATCAACATTGGTGGCCAAATCACTATGCTTAATGTTGCAGAACTATTTCCATCATTCCTTTCAGTTCCTCACTTCATAATACGCCGAAACCCACCCTCCACCTGCCGTCTTTCTTCTGAAGTGGGGGGTGGGAAATTCCATGAACCGTTCTCGTGTATTTATAGTGCTGGGAAGATAATACTGGACAGTGGACAGGGTGGGGTGAGATGAAGGCAGGGAGGAAATCTATTATAAACCGCTACAGTAAAAGCCTGGGTTTTTTATTGAAACGCTTGGTCTGGAAAAGAGCTCTTTGCAAACTGAGGTTTTGTGGTTCATGCTGGGGGAAAATGTTTTAAGTGATGAGTTGAGGCTTGCCTGTGGTCTGCCCAGAAGCAACTGGCTGCACGCTGTTGGGAACAGGATGCTGGGCTAGATGAATTCTTACGTAATGGGGAGGGAGTCAGGGGGGAGCGCCTTTGGGGCTGATTTTGGCTCCCTGCCATCCACATAGAGCCTTTGGGGGGTGTTGGCAAGTGTGCGAGAGCACTATATTTAAGCCGCACTTCTTGCGTGCAGCCGGCATTATAACTTGTGAGGACTCTCTTAGCCCGGCCTCCACCACCCCTGTTCAAAATAAAGCTTTGCTGGTCACACCTGTGTCACTTTGAATAGAGTGAGTGCTGAGACCCCTCCAGCTGCCACTTAGAAGGGCTGTGCTGTGCCTAAGGCTAGCCAGAGGCCTTTGTCAAGCATGCTGGCTTCTTCTGCAAGCCCCTGGCTTCTGGTAGAGCTAATTAAAGAGTGTCTTCCTTGGCATCTCCAAACATGTTCCAGGCTGCGCAGCGAGCAGGAATAGGAACCGTCCCTTCTGACAACATAGGGTCAAAATTGCATTGAAAACCTTGACTGTATGTATCTGCAGCAGCCCTGCTGCTGGGTTTGATGTGGAAACTGCTTGCAGTCCTTTACGCTTTCGTTGCAGAGAGCTGAAGATTACGGCCCTGTGGAGGTGATCTCACACTGGCACCCAAACCTCACCATCAACATTGTGGATGACCACACACCATGGGTAAAGGGCAGTGTTCCTCCGCCTCTGGACCAATGTAAGGACAACAGATAATTAGTTCCTCAGGCCGCTCGGGTCACAATATACACTTGCAGCGGGGAGAGAAGAAACAAAAGCATGACCGTGGCACGTTCCCTTTTGCACACGAGCTCAGGCTGAAACCTGCAGCCTGGAAATTCATCCCAGTGGGGGGGGGGGGAACAGTCAACTTTTGCAGCCTGCATGGTTAATCTGAAAATTCAGATTGCTGGGAAGTTTTTGGTTGTGCTAATCCACCCCTCGAGCTCCCAATTTGGTTCTCTTTATGGATGTGTTGAGGGGAGAGGAAAGCCCAGAGCCAGAAGAACCATGGAGAAAGGTGCACAAAATTATTTTGAAAGTGATATTTACGTGTAAGGGTATCTGTGCAAACCGCCAGCTCATTTGAAAGAAAATCATGCCGGTGGTGCAATGCCGTTGTTGTGACATCATAAATTTATGAAATGGCGGGAGACACCTCGGTTGCAGGGCTGTGGGGTTCCTTCTCTGTGTTCCGCTCTTCCTCGGTGGCATCTTTGTCCAGCTGCACAGCATGTCCCCCTTTGGACTCTTTGTTCCAGATGTGAAATTTGACGCAGTGAGTGGCGACTACTACCCCATCTTGTACTTCAACGATTACTGGAACTTGCAGAAGGACTACTTCCCTATCAACGAGACGCTGGAGCGCCTTCCTTTCCGCCTGTCCTTCTGCCCGCTGTCACTGTGGCGATGGCAGCTGTACGCTGCCCAGAGCACCAAGTCCCCCTGGAACTTTCTGGGGGAGGACTTGTACGAGCAGTCGGATGAGGAGCAGGACTCTGTGAAGGTGAGCAGGGAGCGATGGCAGTGATGCTGTTCCTGGGGCGGGGGGGGAGCTGGGGGGGGGGAATTCACACCCGGCAACCAGCGCATGCCTTTGGTTTCAGATAGTAAATGGGTAGACAAGCCTACAAAGCTCGGGACACAATTTTTCATGGCCCTCTAGAAGCTGTGGTTGCTTGTGTACCAGAAGTAATGTATTTAGCTTTAACTCTGCAAATGTATACTCGATTCTGATCAAACTAAGCCTTCTACAACAGAAAAACATCAGGAGGCTTAGTTTGGTCAGAATCGAGTATACATTTGCAGAGTTAACGCTACCCTGTTTCCCCTTTTTTAATACGTAGTCATAATGTAAGCCATGGTGCCGCCATTGTTCCCGTCGCCTCCTCAGCCCCTCCTGCATGCGCAGGGAGCCAGCGAACCAGCGAGAGGCACGGGGGGGAGGGAAACGCGCCTCTTGCGGAGTTCTGCCCTGCCTGCTCAGCGCACAGGGAGAGGCGCGGGGAGGGGGGGAAGACGCCTCTTCCTGCCCCGCCTGTTCCCCTTGCGCAGGGAGCCAGCAAACCAGCGAGAGGCGCGGGGGGGAAACGCGCCTCTTGCGGAGTTCTGCCCTGCCTGCTCAGCGCACAGGGAGAGGCACGGAGAGGGGGGGAAGACGCCTCTTCCTGCCCCGCCTGTTCCCCTTGCGCAGGGAGCCAGCAAACCAGCGGGGGGGGGGGGGAAACGCGCCTCTTGCGGAGTTCTGCCCTGCCTGCTCAGCGCACAGGGGGAGGCTGTACCGTACCATACTGACGTAATAAAAATAAGACACCCCCCGAAAATAAGCCACCCTGTGTTTTTTTGAGGGAAAAAAATTATAAGACGGTGTCTTAAAAGGGGGGAAAGACGGTAAATACGTTGCATATGACTAGCGTGCTTCTCATTTTGTATATTTTGGGGTGCCCTGGAAATGCCAGTCTTTCTCAGACCCTCTTTGTCCTTTCTCCTAGGTTGCTCTATTAGAAACCAATCCATACCTGCTGGCGTTGACCATTGTTGTTTCCATTGTACATAGCATTTTCGAATTCCTCGCTTTCAAAAACGGTAGGTTCCAAAAATATTTGAGCAGCTTCTCTGCTCTCTCTCCAACCCCCTTTCCCCCTCCTACCTGTTTAAAGCCAGAAGGTAAAAGGTGGGGGGGGCACAAGACCCTAGTGCAGCTGCCTGTCTTACTCCTCAGTGGCTTCTGTGCTTCGAGTCAAAGCCACCTCTGGCCAGATACCAGCCTAGCCAGCAGTACTGGAGGATTGTGGGAGGCGGGTGGCGCTGTGGTCTAAACCACTGAGCCTCTTCAGCTTGCCGGTCAGAAGGTCGGCAGCTAGAATCCCCACAACGGGGTGAGCTCCCATTGCTCTGTCCCAGCTCCTGCCAACCTAGCAGTTCGAAAGCACACCAGTGCAAGTAGATAAATAGGTACTGCTGAGGTGGGAAGATAAACAGTGTTTCCGTGCGCTCTGGCTTCCGTCACGGTGTTCCGTTGCGCCAGAAGCGGTTTAGTCATGCTGGCCACATGACCGGGAAAGCTGTCTGTGGACAAAGCTTGCTCTCAGCCTGAAAGCAAGACGAGCGCCGCAATCCCATTGTCGCCTTTGACTGAACTTAACCATCCAGGGGTCCTTTATCTTTTTACCTTTTACTGGAGGATTGGGCAGTAGCTCCAGTGAAAAGCTGAAAAGCATTCTTTTCCTTTTAAACCTCGTGTTTGTCGTCTTCCTTTTTAGATATTCAGTTCTGGAACAGCAGGCAGTCCCTAGAGGGGCTCTCTGTCCGCTCAGTATTCTTTGGAGTATTCCAGTCTCTCGTGGTCCTTCTCTACATCCTGGACAACGAAACTAACTTTGTGGTGCAAGTCAGCGTCTTTATTGGGCTCCTGATTGATCTCTGGAAGATCACAAAAGTTATGGATGTCAGGGTAAGAGCTGGACAAGGGGGGCGGTTATAGCATGAAGGTGTCTGCTCTCGTCTCAGAACCTTCCTTTAGCAACAGTAGGCTTTGTCCCCCTGCATAACCAGGGTTCTGCAGAAAACTGAACAACCCCCACTAGAGAGAGACAGATAGACATGTTCATAGATGATCTGGAGTTGAACATAAGGTGGCACAACCTGTTGATGACACAAAATTAGGGTAGTTAAAACAAAACAAAAAATAGGGATGAGATCCAAAAGGATCTCTCCAAGCTGGGCGAATGACCAGTAAAATGGGAGGATCACACATCGGTTTGTGGTATTAAAAAAAAAAGCGAATATGTGGCATAATAGCAAACAAAACAGTAACACACAGTTTAAAAGGCCATAGGCTGGCTAATTGAACCACGGCCTGGTTGAAGTGGAATGTTTTAACCTGGCACCTAAAGATACGTAGTGAAGGCACCAGGCAAGCCCCCCTGGGGAGAGCATTTAAAAAACGGGGAGCCACTGCAGAGAAGGCCCGCTCTCGTGTTGCCGCCCTCCAGACCTCTCGTGGCGGAGGCACACAAAGAAGGGCTTTGGATGATGAGCGCAGGGTCTGAGTCAGTTCATATTATAATAATAATATATAATGTAATAATAATAATAATTTATTATTTATACCCCGCCCATCTGGCTGGATTTCCCTAGCCACTCTGGGCAGCTTCCAATGAATATTAAAAACAATACAGCATCAAACATTAAAAACTTCCCTAAACAAGGCCGCCTTCAGTTGTCTTTTAAAAGTAAAATAGCTGTTTATTGCCTTGACATCTGGTGGGAGGGCGTTCCACAGGGCAGGCGCCACTACCGAGAAGGCCCTCTGCCCTTCTCGCAGCGAGGGAACTGCCAGAAGGCCCTCGGAGTTGTACCTCAGTGTCCGGGCTGGACGATGGGGGTGGAGACGCTCCTTCAGGTATACAGGACCGAGGCCGTTTAGGGCTTTAAATGTCAGCACCAACACTTTGAATTGTGCTCGGAAACGTACTGGGAGCCAATGAAGATCTTTCAGGACTGGCGTTATATGGTCTCGGTGGCCACTCCCAGTCACCAGTCTAGCTGCCGCATTCTGGATTATTTGCAGTTTCCGAGTCACCTTCAAAGGGGAGAGTCAGTCCTTGAGGTATTGTGGTCCTGTCTCAATGTAAGCAAGTGTAAAATAATTGGGGCGAAAGAAACTTAACTGAATGGGCGTGAGCTGGCAGTGACTGACTAGGAAGAGAAAGCACTTGGGTAAGTGCGCAAGCCCAGCCGTTCGGAACCAAAGAAAAGCCTTGCTTGATCAAGCCGGCAGCCCATCTCCAGCATCCGCATCCAGTGGTCAACCAGATTCCTCACAAACTGGGCCAGAAACACGTACACACCCTGTTGCTTCCCAGCAACTGGTATCCAGTGGCGTAGTGTCTCTGAACATTGAGAGTTCCAGGTGGCCATTGCGACTTAAGAGCCATTGATAGCCCTGCCCTTCTCGAATTTCCTGCATCCCTTTTCGAAGCAGTCTGAGAACCAACTTCAATACATGTTAACTACCTTGTGAAAGTATTTCATCTGCCCTGGTGCTTTTTCTGTATTAGGGCTCGAGAGTTACTTAAAAAGACTCTTGCTAATAGAACCATTGCGTTAGTTTTGTTGTTGTTGCTTCTGCAGGATGCTTAGAACTCTGGGTAGACTTCCAGCTATTTCAGAGAAAGCCTGGGATCTGGGACAATTTGAGTGTGAACAGGTTAAGCTGTTCCTGCCACAACTGCATCACGTGGAGCTGGATCTAAAAAGCATTTGGGAATCCTAGTTTCCTGCACATCAGAAGGGATGGGATGAGGACACTTTTTGCCTCCCTTTGCATCGTGGGCTTCACCTCATTTGCTTCAAGTTCGCTGGATTCCCTTCCCTCGGTGTCTGTCTCTTAACGCCTTTCCTCTCTCTGCTCTTCCCTCCCTCGGATAATGCTGCAACAGCTGGATCGGGAAAACAAAATTGCCGGGATCCTTCCACGCTTGACTTTCAAAGACAAATCGACGTACATCGAATCGTCTACCAAAGTCTATGACGACGTGAGTTTAGCGCCTGCTCCAGAGGAGGGTCCTCTCCAGATATTGTGGGGAGGGGGCCTATTTTCCATGGTGGTGATTGGTACAAGTGCGTACCGGGTAGGGAATTGGTTGTTGTCATTACTATTATTGTTGTTAGTTAGTTACCCTTAAGGGACGCGGGTGGCGCTGTGGTCTAAACCACTGAGCCTCTTGGGCTTGCCGATCAGAAGGTCATTGATTCGAATCCCTGCAACAGGGTGAGCTCCCCGTTGCTCTGTCCCAGCTCCTGCCAACCTAACAGTTCAAAAGCAAGTAGATAAATAGGTACTGCTGCAGCGGGAAGGTAAACGGCGTTTCCGTGTGCTCTGGCTTCTGTCACAGTGTTCCGTTGCGCCAGAAGCGGCTTAGTCATGCTGGGCACATGACCTGGAAAAGCTGCCTGTGGACAAACACAGGCTCTCTCGGCCCAAAAGCGAGATGAGCGGCGCAACCCCACAGTCGCCTTTGACTGGACTTAACCATCAAGGGGTCCTTTACTTTTATCTTTTTTTACCTGGGGCAAACTGCAAAAATCTAAAATGCAACTTTGAAAACAGACTAACATGCTTAGTTACAACAAATGCAATGACAACCAAAAAACAACAACACATCACACCTGCACATCTCCTTCCGTTTCTGATTTTTCACATTGTGGACTTTCCTATTCCTTCTGAACTTGTCTCGATTTGTTCACCTTTGCAGATGGCTTTCCGGTATCTCTCCTGGATCCTCTTCCCCCTCCTGGGTTGCTACGCTGTTTACAGCCTCCTCTACATGGAGCACAAGGGCTGGTACTCCTGGGTTCTCAGCATGCTCTATGGGTTCCTGCTGACTTTCGGTGAGTAACAGGAGTATTCCCAAAGCAGCGTTCTGTGTGGCACGGCAGCTTGCATCTCCCCATGTGCGGAACTGGGCATCTCCATGTGGATTATGTTCTCTTCACCCATTAACCCAGGGTTGCCCCAGACTCCAAACCTTCCTCTCTCTTTTTTGATAAACAGAAAAAGCAAATCTCTAGTTGTTCTGGAAAGAAAGTTATGGGACAAAATGCGCAGGAACTTCCTAAGCAATTTCTGTGAAATTTCCTTTCCTTTCAGTTTTAATTTGCATACCGCCTTTCTATATTACTATGCACAAGGCGGTTTACGGTTTCTTTGTTGAAGAAACAACAAAGATCACACCCCTTACCTGTATAACAATCTGATCCAATGCAAAAATGTCATAATAAAAACTTAACTTTAAAATAAGCAACTTATATTAAATAAAGTAACATTAATCCATTAGGATATAATAGTTGTTGTTTAGTTGTTCAGTCGTGTCTGACTTCGTGACCCCATGGACCAGAGCACGCCAGGCACTCCTGTCTTCCACTGCCTCCCGCAGTTTGGTCAGACTCATGTTGGTAGCTTTGAGAACACTGTCCAACCATCTTGTCCTCTGTCGTCCCCTTCTCCTTGTGCCCTCCATCTTTCCCAACATCAGGGTCTTTTCCAGCGAGTCTTCTCTAGTACACAATAAAATTAAAGGTCAGCAAATAATAATTAAACAAGAATTCACTCTTCGCAATTACAATAAATAATTTCTAAACTAAGGAATGCTCCCTGTGCCTATTAGACAACAGCAGAATCAGCCGCGCTGTGTGTTTGTGTGTGTGTGTAATCAATATTGTTTGATCTCCACAATCTGGACCAGCAGGACATAGTTGACTTCCCCTTGTAAGCAAAAGATTCCTGGGGATGGCCGTGTCTCTAATTTTGTGTTTTGTCATCCACCCCACCCCAGGACACTCCCAATACTTGGAAGTGCACCCACTGGTCAGAATAGGTTGCTGACTTCTGAGTTAACTACTACAGCATTGACTTTTTCTTTTCCTGCCTGCCTTTGTGTTTTTCTTTGCCCTGCCCTGTCCCCCCTCCCAGGTTTCATCACCATGACGCCTCAGCTGTTCATCAACTACAAGCTGAAGTCTGTTGCCCACCTGCCCTGGCGGATGCTCACCTACAAAGCCCTCAACACCTTCATCGACGACCTGTTTGCCTTCGTCATCAAAATGCCCATGATGTACAGAATAGGCTGCCTTCGAGACGGTAATTTCTCTCCCTC
Source organism: Darevskia mixta (assembly GCA_034641385.1). Lineage (NCBI taxonomy): Eukaryota > Metazoa > Chordata > Lepidosauria > Squamata > Lacertidae > Darevskia > Darevskia mixta. The sequence continues at coordinate 6,157,853 of JAWWNH010000163.1, forward strand.
CTGCATCTCATCGTATTCTCCCACCCCGCCTCCTGCGTATCTCAGGGGGGCTTTTTCTATGACCGCCCACCCCGAACCAATGATATCTCAGTTGGTAGAGCGTGAGAACCTTAATCTCAGGATCATGGGTTCAAGCCCCACATTGGGCAAAAGATTCCTGCGTTGCAGGGGGTTGGACTGGATGACCCTGGTTGTCCCTTCCAGCTGTACAATTCTGTGATTCTGTTGAGTGTTTCCGGACAATGTGCAGACTTCTGTATGCATACAGGTTCCTGCGTTATATAAATATATATAAATATTTTTGGAAATATTAAATAAATGTGCCAAATGGGCTTCTAAGAGGTCTGAGATAGCTCAAGTCGGTAGAGCATGAGCCTCTTAATCCCAGTCGTGGGCAAAAGATTCCTGCATTACAGGGGAAACAAAATAAAAAAATTCCTTCCAGTAGCACCTTAGAGACCAACTAAGTTTGTTCTTGGTATGAGCTTTTGTGTGCATGCACACTTCTTCAGATACACTGAAACAGAAGTCACCAGACCCTTATATATAGTGAGAGGGTGGGGAGGGGTATTACTCAGAGGGGTGGTGGGAATGGGTGAAAGGCTGATAGCTGTGGTAAACCTGTTGACGACTGTTAACGACTGCAATTAGTCTTACAGGAAAAAGCAAGGGGTGAGAAGGTTAAAAGGGGGTTGGACTAGAGGACCTTCGTGGTCCCTTCCAACTCTACAATTCTGTGATCCTTGGACAAATCTATGGAAACCTCTGAGCCAAAGGGCCCCGCTCTCTCTTACCCTGTTGTAACACCTGGCCTTTCCTCCTCCCCCCGCAGATGTCGTATTCTTCATTTACCTCTACCAGCGGTGGATCTACCGGGTGGATCCGACCCGCGTCAACGAGTTCGGGATCAGCGGGGAGGACCAAGTATCTCGGACCGCGACGCCGAGCGTTGCTCAGCAGGACGGTGGCCCTGCAGCGCTGGCCAACAGGGCCATCAGGGCGATAACGGAGGGCCCGGCAAACGGTGCCCCTGCAGCAGCAACGGAGAGAGGAGCCACCGACATTCCCGCAGCCACCTCGGCGAGCTTGCCAGACGGCGTGGCCGAAGCACTCCCTTCGAAAACAGCGGAGGAGAAGAAGAAGGATTAACCTGCTCCCGCGTTTATTTTTTAAGATCCCTAACCTGACACTCTCACTGTTGGATAATGGACAGAAAGCAAAATGGGTGGGGGGCAGGTTGGGGGAGACATGCAGAGTTGCTTCGGCCCTCCAGGGTCCAAAGCGTTTTATTTTCTATTCCAGTAAACTCGTGGCGGCGGCTGGGGTGGGTTTTCGGGAGGGGCCGGGGTGGGGTGGGAGGAAGACCGCTTGAAATGTTGGTGGAGTTCAATGTGATAAGCTGTATCCATGAGAGAGAAACCTCACCTCACCCACCCACTTCCCCCGCCCCTCCGTAAATCTCTATGTTTAAAAGCAAAACTCAAACCAGTAATCATTGTGACCTCCATGCCATCGTGCGGGTATTTAGGACATTGTTATTAAGGAGTTTTCCTCCAAGTTGTGTCTCCGTTTCATAAAGAGAGCTGATGATCAGAACAAAACATAGCAAAACACCGTTTCTCATCATTACATCCTAATAACAGACTCTGGATTTAATAAATTCATATGGGTGTTTTAAGTTAAAAATAATAATACACCAAACAACCCCTTCCGCTTCTTCCTCCTCCTGTTTCTTCTCACAAGGCTTTAGGGTGAGGAATTTCCTCCAGGACTCTGCATGTGTCACTGGGTGTAAAATTCAGCTTTCATTTAACAGCAAGATTCAGGTTTCTAACACAGTGTTAATTATGTGTGAATTACTTCCTGTCCTTTGGTATCTTCAGTGGCTTTAGTATTATTGGGGGGGGGTGGAGATTATCTGCTGGAAATTTCTGTGATGTCTCTCTTAACTGCCTCCCCTCACCCGCACTGATTTTCACATAATGCCAAACCATGGTTTAGCGTTACATACAAACCCAGCCCGCCTGCTTAACTGTGGCTTGATAACTACGGCTAAAGGCCATTTGTTAACCATGGTTCATAGTTAGCAAACCTTAGTTATCATTAACCAAAGCTTAGCATTACTTGTAAGCCCAGACCTCCTCCCTAAAGTATGGTTAAGAAGCCATCGACATCCACAAGTGAAGAGCAACAAAAAATTCAAACTGCTCTCAAGGAATGGCTGATCTCACTTGATGTTTTTAACTGTACTGTGCTGTAGGAAACCAAGTTTTGCATGATCATCTGCCAGACACTTCGGCTTCCACTAATTTTATTAGGTTTAGAATTAACCATGGTTTAGCTTACCGCACGGATTTAAAATCCCCCTCAATTATTATTATTTTTTGCATGCCTTTTAAGGTAAGGTGCATCAACCCTTTGCTTATTTGAGTTGTCTCTCCCCCCCCCCCCGGTGTCTTGTCTTCCCCCCCCCACTTAAAATAAGGTCACCTATACACAATTTTTCTTTTTAGGCTGCTCTCTTCTAGGATTTTCAACGGCTAAACCACAGTGTGGGGGTGCTCTGTCCCTGCTTGGGTCAGCAAAGCTTCCCTCCCCGCAGCAGCGGCACTGCTGTCTCCAAAAATTTGGGTCATGCTGGGTGGACTTTTCCTGGGGGAGGCTTCATAGACACACAGCTTTGGCTCCCTGCTTTGTGATGATCTCACCCTTATGAGTTGGGCTGTTCTTGCTCATAGACCTTTTCTGCAGCTCAGTGCCAGGAAATCTGCTAGCTACTGCTTTCCTTCCTTCCTTCCTTCCTTCCTTCCTTCCTTCCTTCCTTCCTTCCTCCCAAAGTGAAGGAATGTGGTAGCTTAATCCCACCGAAGCAGCTGATCAGCCTCTGCTGGCTTGAAGTGTTCTTACAACTCTGGAAATGCCAACTCCACTATCCTGAATTCTGTGCGCAGCACCAAATTTTACGTTAGCGCAGCCAGCCTGCAAAGAGGTGGCATTTGCTGAGCCCCAGCTATAGATTATTCAGAGACGGGAGGGGAGCAAGTGGCAGCCTCTGGTGCCTCATGCCAGGCCCATCCTCTGTTAAAATATCTGCCTCATCCCCGGGACCAACCTTTCCCCTTACGTTATAAAGGGCAGGAAATACTTTTCGGCTAAACTTGCAGGGAGTCACGCCTCAGGAATGCTCTTTCCAGGAATGTCTCACAGTTGCATGTGTTGAGTCTGGACTGTCACTTTGTGGCATCCTAACGGTTTATCTTGGATTAAGGGCATTGGGGGCACCCTTTCCTTGCTGCAAAGAACACAAAGAAGGTGGGGGGAGAACATGGAAGAAGGGGGACGCAGGACCAACATCAGGCTAACAATTTCCCACAGGGTCCCTCCATGTGAGTTCCATTCCTTTCTCTCTGGAGCAGCACTTTCGCCTGTGTGCTAACCATAATTTAGCTTTAACCATCTTCTAACTGGTTTTAATTCCAAAATGCTGCCATTTGTATTGGGAATAATAATAATAATTTTATTATTTATACTCCATCTGGCTGGAGTATAAACTTGTAGGGGATACAGAGAAAGAGGCAGAGCATTCATACTTTGCTGCTTTAACCATTGGGAAATCCTGCTCTGGCTACACTGCTGTACCCATACAGTTTCTCAGACTCCGGTCAAGTGCTGGCCAGTTGCTGCTAAGCCTTTCTTTGCAGCCTTAAGGACTAGAAACTTGTTTTAAGGGTATAGCAAGGAGCCTCACCATGCTGAGTTTTGTATCTAGTACCAGTTTCTGTGCCTGGGCAATGGCCGTCTCTGCTCACACACCTCTGGTTACTGGGAAATAACAGCATTTTTAGAGACCATTTCTACACTGCGTTAATTTGCTGTCCAATAACCCATCCGGCACGGGTACAAATGTACAGGGAAGTATTTGGCTTGAAGAAATAAGAATTGCTGTGTAGTGTTAGCGACAGTTCAAGCTGACCAGCTGCAGAGTGAAGAGCGCTACAGGAGATCTTTTCGGCCGTGTGCAATGAATTGTTAACACTTCTGCTCTGCAGGCAAGATGGAGCTGCCACCACCATGAACTGATTTAAGATTTGATTTCTACAGACCTTGCAGGCAGCGGGGAGGATGCTGGAGGTTGAAGGGTAGCAACTAAAACCTTTAAAATAAAATTTTAAAAGCATCCTTAGAGCTGGGATGAACCATCCACAGCCTTCCAGATGTGATTGAAGTCCAGTTCACATCAGCCCCTGTCCGCACGGCCAGTGGTCAAGATATCATTGCGTATTAGATTTATATACTCTTCATCAAGAGACACACACTGTGGTTTACAAAGGTGATGCAACTGGAAGACCACAGCAACAGCTGCAGAGCCAGAAGTTCCCTGTCCTTGCTTTGAATGGAGAACATCCCAGGTTCAGGTTCTGGCCATTCCAGGTTAAAAGGATCAGGTGACAGGAAAGACCCCTCAAGAACCACTGCTAGTGTCAGAGGAGATGATCTTGAGCCTGAATAACTGGCAGTCTAACCTGGTATTAGAAGGCAGTGCTTCCTACATTCCTGAACTCTCAAAGGGGCAAAACTATTTTGGATAAATGGGAAATGGAAGCAGGGGATGTTTTGGGTCAAGCAGTGGAATTTCAAAAAACATTTAAGGAATAAGCAAACGCAACAACCAATCACTCTTCCAAAATACAGAAGAAGCGGTTTGGGGTGGGGTTAGATAGGCTCCCCATATTTTGTGGGGAGGGGTTGACAAGGTTTTTTCACATGGTAAACTTGCGGGGCGTCTCCCAATTCCCCCGGGCTGTTCCACAAAACATGCCAGGTTGTGGCCTTTTGGGGGGAGCTCTGTTCCATGTAGCTGCCGCAGAAGAAAACATCTGGAACCAGATGTCAACAGCTTTACATACACAGAGAGAGAGAGAGCCTATGTTGGAAATAGCATTTTCCATTTTGCGCCCGAGGCCCTTGCAAAGATCTGAAGATGTTGGGCAAAAGAAACCCAGAACGTTTAGGCCATCTGACAAGGGCCCTCTTTTCTTTTCCAAATGGCTCCAGATAACCCCAGGCTCTTGACACATAAGGGGTTACGCTCCTTCGCTGCAATTTCATGTTTTCTCAGCTTGTTTTGTTGACCTCAAGTTCTTGGCGAATCGGAGCAAGATCTGGCTTTGCCTTGCTCTGGGAGTGTCTGTTTGGCAGCCTCTGCAGCTACTAGGGTGACCAGATGTGTGTGTGAGAGAAGGGACTCTCCTGCCCCTTTTGCATTAATGTGCAGAAGGAAGAATTTTAGCCGGGGCAAATTTCCTGCTCCAGCAGCACCTGACAGAAAACCCCACTCCTCTAAACAAAATGGCCGTCGCAGTACAGGGCAGGTGACCCATTGAACTCCCAGGTGCTATTGGACCCCAACTCCCATCATGCCTCACTGTGAGCCATGCTGCCCGGGGCTGATGGGAGTTGGAGTTCAACATCAAGGCCTATTGCTTCTCCAGGTAACTAAATTAGAGAGCATTGCCTTTTCTCACAAGGTAGCATGTGAGAGAGAAAGGAAGAGGGGCCAGAATACATTTTTTTAGCCCAGTTTCCAGCCTTTGAGGGTTGCCATGACGGAACTGAGGAGGATCCTGTTAATCTGTTTACAATATCTGAGGGGAGGAAATGGGTTTAGTCATGACCCACCGAAAGGAGAAACAGACAAAACTTGGCTCCACGCAGCCGTGCCCAGAAATTCTTTGCCAGAAACTGTCCTCTTTCATGAGGGATAGTAGCAGAAATTTTTTTGTAGAGGATGACTCGTCTTAGACAAGGCACAGTCTAGCCCTCACTCTGCGCTGTAATTTGAAACAGGGCTCAACTCCGAGCTGTGATTTACATGACAGTGCCTAGAACAGGAGTAGCAACAATAAGGGTGTCTCTGGGATTATGCAGAGTGCCTTTCCCTCCATTTGGGAGTCAAAATCATGGCTGTTTTCTGCGCTGACCTGAGAAGAAGGGGAAATGTTTCCGGGACAGAGGATGCGGTTTCCTGGCAGACATACAACCCATTTCATTCACAAATTTAAATATTTAAACCCCTTGATGCAAGCTGCTGCTTCCATATTTAATGCCAGATTTGTCTTAATAGGCAGCGTCACAGAGCAAGATCTGGACTTCCGAGCCTAAATATTTAGCATTACATTACTTAAGCTCCCCCCCCCCTTTTGAGTGTTCACACTTTACGTGCATTAAGTATTGAAAGGTGTAAAATAATTTGGTTGTCACGCGTTCAAATGTGTGCATCTATACACATAACTCTGCAGCCAAGATACTCATTAGGATCTTGAGGACCACTGCTTTCGCTTTAAAAAATAAAAGCTATCTTCTTCCCTCTGCCCAGTTACAGAGACTGGGGAGGAAGAGAGACTCCTGAAAACATTAAATTATGAAGCATTCTCAGATGCAACTGCAGTACTGATGCACTGCCGCCAGGAGATGCTCCAGGAACCACGCAAATCAAAATCTACAATTGAGAAGAGGGAACCCTAAGAAAGAATTGAGCGCAAGTGTTTTGTTTTTTTACAGAGCCCGCCACTGGGGCCCTTTGCATTATCAGCTTGTGTCCCTGAGAGACAGAGCTGAGGAGGAGCCGCCATACCACAGGAACACTCTGCTCTATTCCGTCCTTGCAGGACCGGCCCTACTGTTAAGCAATGTGAGGCGGCTGCTTCTGGCGGCAGATGCTGAGGTGGTGTCCCCTCTCCAATAGGAAAAAGGAAAAAAAACCTTCCTACTGAAATAAACAGAAATCTGCTCTTATTCCCTTATGGGGTACACAAGAGCCTTCCCAGGTTCTCCATCGGTAGGAGTAAATTTACAGAGGCCAACCAGAGAAAAATTGAGAAGCAAAATTTTATTATATCTGTTGCAACAGAGGCCCTCACTCCCAAAATAGAGGAGGGAGGAGGAACCCCGAACAATGGTGTGCCAGCTCCTATATAGACTTTTGAAATTCCCCCCCTCCCGCTCAAGACCAACCCCCTATACATCATACATACATCACCAAAAGGGGTGTAACCCAGGACCACCCTCCAGATACTTCACAGCTGCATCATGAAAGGGGAGGTCTGGTAGCAGTAATCTGAGCATCCTTGACCCTCCCCATGCCTCCTCTTGCCCTCCACCCAAAAACCCATCAAGTAAAACAAAAGAGAGATTTACATTTCCCTGTTTCCCAGCCAAGTTAATCACACCCTTTTGTTTGGCACTCAGGTGTCAGGAAGCCAGAAGTATCACTTTATTTTCCTGAGACAATCCCCCCTCCTTCCTTGCAGAGAAACAGTTTGTCAGTTTGGGAGTCAAAATGGAGACAGGCCTGTGTCTTCCTGTGCTGCTTCAGACATGTGGCCTTGTTTTGCTTGGCACACTTATGAACAATTATTTTATATATATATATAAGACATTGATATTCTTACAACAGTGGTGTCCCCTCTCCAAAAGGAAAAAAACCTTCCTACTAAGCATGCTGGCTGCTCCCAACCTCATGAGCCAGCATCCCTGCACAGCCATATCTGATGGTTGTCCATCCAGCCTAGCCACTCTCACAGCCAGTTGTTCTCGGAGTAGGACCTGGGAGGGCAGGGTTCAATAATAATAATAATAATAATAATAATAATAATAATAATATATTTATACCCCACCCATCAAATCCCTCCTCAGCCATGAAGCTTACTGAGTGGCTTTAGGGTTTCTTATTTTTAAACTACACTTGGACCACACAGCCCTTCAAACAGAGGACTGGTCTCTGTGAAGTCGGATGCACTGTGGGTTTACTTAAAACTGGTGTCTCTTTCTGTGTGAGAGTGAAAGGATTAGAAGATAATGCCTGCCAACTGCGAGACCCCACTCTTTGATCTGCAATCAAAGCAAGTTATCTCTTTTATTCTTCAGGGCTAGTGTTTTTTTCACGTATACATTTAATCCCTTGATCAACGAAAACCCACACGGTGGACTGAGATTTATTTAGTCAGGCAACAGTTGTGACAAAAGCACAATTCCTTCTGGGATTGTTAACCCAATTCCCATATCATTCTTTTCTTCCAGGGCTAGGAGACCATTTCCCTAAAGTCCACTTAAATGTCGAAACCTGTAAATGTTAAAAAAAAAATGCCTCTTGCGCCTGTCCTTGATTTCTCCATCTGCAAGGGAGGGTATCTGGTTATCTTTGCTGCCTCAAGGAAAACGCTCTGTCCCTGGCAGGGAAGAAGTCTTCTCCCAGGGTCATGCTATCAACTCCCTTCTTACTCCCTCCGGACAAGGCGTTTGCTGTTTCCCTAAGGCGGGCAAAGGTTGCTCTTCCGTTGTGGGGCCATCCAGAGAGACTTTAAAACATTTTTTTCCAAGTTTAAAAGGAAAGAAGGCCGCAGGACACATAGGTGTTGCTGTTTGATAAAGGTAAAGGGACCCCTGACCATTAGGTCCAGTCGTGTCCGACTCTGGGGTTGCGGCGCTCATCTCGCTCTATAGGCCGAGAGCCAGCATACAGCTCATGTGGCCAGCATGACAAAGCCGCTTCTGGTGAACCAGAGCAGCGCACGGAAACGTCGTTTAACTTCCCGCCATAGCGGTTCCTATTTATCTACTTGCACTTTGAGGTGCTTTCGAACTGCTAGGTGGGCAGGAGCTGGGACCGAGCAACGGGAGCTCACCCCGTCGCAGGGATTCGAACCGCCGAACTTCTGATCAGCAAGTCCTAGGCTCTGTGGTTTAACCCACAGCGCCACCTGGGTCCCTTTTAGATACTTATACCTAATTTTTTGTAAGCACTGTGTATACATGAAAAGATAAACCCGTCCCTTGCCTGCAGGCTCACAATAAAAAAAACAGTTGTGATACAAAAGGAAAATGGAACGCGGAGGGAAGAAAAGCACTGCAGCAGCTGCATCTACAATGGCCGATGGATGGGGCCAGGTTGGTCTCCCCATCGCCATTATGGGAGGCAGGAGATGCAACCTCTCAGTGGTACCCGACACCTGGCTGGTGAAAGGAGGCCAGAGGTGAGACCCCCTAAAACATTACATTGTGGGGGGTTGGACTAGATGACCCTTGGGGTCTCTTCCAACTCTACAATTCTATGTTTCTCTGAAAACAGGCGTACTCCATGTGTTTCTAGCGGGGGTGGGGTCATAGGGATCATTGCCACCAGGAAAGACGAGAAAGGACTTATTTACCATTTTCACTCGTCCTTATTGGTGCTATTCTTTGGATATTTATATCTAATTTTTCCTTCCTCAGGCCCCTCACTGCCTGCCTGCTTTGCAGAGTTGCTGTGTGGGGAATTAAATTAGAAGAATCATGTACGCTACCTGAGGCTCTTTGGAGGAAAACAGTAGGCTATCATTTCAATAAACAATTTTGCAAGCATTTAACAAACGTGCAGTTAGAAGGATCCCCTTGAAGAGATGGTGCGCTCACAATTCCTAGCCATTTACTATCCACAGCCCCCTCTGCAAGGCTGGGTGGTGATAGGAGGTGTAACCAAAAAGGTCCCATAGGATGACTCAGGAATGTAGAACGTCAGACTGTTTTTTGTTTGTTTTGGTTTTTGATGAGGGGAGGGAGGGAAGACACTTGTCTTTTTCTGACTTAATGCCCAGTAAACAGAATTAGGCCTCTCCTGCAACTTCTGCCACGCCGCCACCCAAAAAAAAACCAACACCCGCCACACAAATAAAATTTATGAAAAGCCAATGAATTGGAAATCCAGCAGCAACACCTAAAATCGAACAGTTACAGCAGCAGGAGGTACTAGACCCTCCAAGTGTCCCTATTTTCCAGGGATGTCCCTGATTTAGAGAAGCCGTCCCGGTTTCTGATTTGATCCCAGAATGTCCCGCTTTTCCTTAGGGCAGTGATGGCTAACCTTGACACTCCAGATGTTTTGGGACTACAACTCCCATCATCCCTGACCACTGGTCCTGTTAGCTAGGGATGATGGGAGTTGTAGTTCCAAAACATCTGGAGTGTCAAGGTTAGCCATCACTGCCTTAGGCTTAGGGCATCCCTATTTACATTGGAGAAATGTTGGAGGGTATGGAGTTATCCGACCCCCGAGCCGTCTGAAGGCAATCCTGTACAGGAAAATGTTTGGTTTTTTAAATGTTGAATGTTTTATTTTGTTTTTATATATGTTGGAAGCTGCCCAGAGTGTCTGGGGCAACCCAGTAAGATGTGTGGGGTATAAAGAGTAGAATTATCATTATGGAATGGGATGTCCCTATTTTCATCAGGGAAATGCTGGAGGGTCTGCCGACGTTATTGATCAGATCACAGCCATCTTTACGGGATGCCTGGAATGATAAGTTTGAGGTGGGTCACGACCTTTGAATGGCTGTTATCTAATGGGAATAAGGAAAGGATTGTGGAAAAGGCAAGGTGAAGGAAATCAGATGCAACAGTGGCAATTGTTATTGCTGGGAAAGTTAAATTGCCTATTCCCAATACCACCCCACTAATTCTGATAAGAAAAGCCTGCCTTCCCCAATAACTCTGAGCAGAATGTCTTTCCCTGCATGAAGAATGCAAATTGGATTGGCAGTGGGCCTGATCATGGCTGACCAGCGGAATTTTATTTATTAATCTAGTTTTGTGCTGTCCTGGTCAATGCAATCTCAAGTACCAGCATTTTTTTATTATTATTTTTGGGTTGTTCTTAAGCGAAGTGTTGCATCGTTATCTGCCCCTGAAATAACCTTGGCAAGATAAGCTTTGCCAGAGGTCAGCTGCCAAGGAGCAATACTTTCTGTAAAGAAAGCTTGCAGGACTCAAACCTGGCAGAGGACTCTGCTGTAAAATGTCTCCGGGCTGGTTGTTGTTTGTCTGCATTGAGGAGAAAGTCCATTACACAGGGGGGGGGGGGGGAGAGAGAGAGAGAGAGAGAGAGAGAGAGAGAGAGAGAGAGAGAGAGAGAGAGAGATTACGTAGGATCTTCACATGTTTCAGGGCTTGAACTTTGACTTTCAAAACACGTTATGAGAATAAGCTGAGACTCAGTTTTATCTCTGGCTCCTTTTCAGCTGAGATTAGACTTATGCACAGCCTTTGCTGTGCAATTTAGAAGCCGGGTCCCCAAATGAGCATATTGAAATATTAGATGGGATTAGTGATTTCAATTTCAGCATGGTTGTAAATGATTATTGTTTCGTTTATTTTATTTTTTTTAAACAGCTTAGAACCTTCACCTTGCTGTTGTTCCCATTGTACAGATAAGGCAACTGAGGCAGGCATGCCACGGCTTCTGCCCCAGCTGCAACAAAACATGTCTCTCCTGCATCGGTCTCCATAGCCACAGCGGGTGCTGTAACTCTCCAATGGTTTGACTTCAGCCCTGAAAGCGCACTCCTCCATTGTCTCCCGATACAGACGGATGCCACCAAGTATCTACGGTGCTACAAAATTCTTGCAAGTCACTAGCATGGCTGCTACTCTGGAAATTAATGTTGATATTAACTGCTACATCAGATCCTCACCTCAGATGAGTGGATGGTACCAGTACAGGGCCAAATTTAGGTTTGATGAGACCCTAAGCTACTGAAGGTAATAGGGCCCTTTTTATGTCCAGCTGTCCTTTGTCAACAACAATTTGTCGCTGTTTTTCGTGTTGAATATATGCTATATGGTAATGTATGGACCTAAAAGGTAAAGGGACCCCTGACCATTAGGTCCAGTCATGGACAACTCTGGGGTTGCGGCGCTCATCTCGCTTTATTGGCCAAGGGAGCCGGCGTACAGCTTCCGGGTCATGTTGCCAGCATGACTAAGCCGTTTCTGGCGAACCAGAGCAGCGCACGGAAACGCCGTTTACCTTCCCGCCGGAGTGGTACCTATTTATCTACTTGCACTTTGACATGCTTTCGAACTGCTAGGTGGGCAGGAGCCGGGACCGAACAACGGGAGCTCACCCCGTCGTGGGGATTCGAACCGCCAACCTTCTGATCGGCAAGACCTGGGCTCTGTGGTTTAGACCATTTGCGCATGTTGCCATGCAACTAGTCCATGCGGAATGTAGGCACCCTATATATAGAAATGAGCAAACCAGTGATATTCTAGGGAGCAGGCTAGCAGGCGGGGCCCATTACTTGCATCATAGGTGCCCACACAATGCAAAACACTGTTGTTGTATGTAGGTTTTATTTTGTTTTTTTATCTAATATTTTGAAAATGTACATCCAGGGTTTTTTTCCCCTTTCATTTTTTTTTGGGGGGGGCAAGAGAGTGGGGCCCTAAGCTATAGCTTGTTTAGCTTATATGTACATCCGGCACTGCATCAGTAGCAAAAATTGTCTATAGTGGGGCTGGGGAACACTTTTCACACTCAGGGCCACATTCCCTTGTGAGCAATCCCTTGGGGGCCGCATGCAAGAGGTGGGCAGGCCCAGATGCAACTGAGCCATTGCCAGGTTTGTGGGGGTTTTGTTTTGGTTTTTTTTTTTTTTTTGGAACCCTGGTCTCCCAATTTCGAGTCCAGCCCTCTAACCACTGCACCTTATTTTGTGTGTGTGAGTGTGTGTGTGTGTGTGTGTGTGTTCTGATCTGGTCTTTCCCCTCAGGCATCGAAATGTCTTGGGGCTGGGCTGGCATTGTTTTTTGGGGGGGGACGGCTGGAAAAGTCTAATAACTTTTGCGGAATTCTTAGGAGGCCACGTGAAGGACTCAACCTTCGCACAGAAATTAAACAATCGGGCGCATGACGTCTTTGGAAACAGCCTGAGAAGACACAGCAGTCAGCCTGACATGCACAGAGCAAGTAAAAATTAACTAGCTACATCTTTCTGCAGATTGTGGAGCCTTTCCCTGGGAATGTGGATAAGGTTGCTGCTTTCCCCCAAACCCAGGCCAACAGCAGAAATCAATCCGGTGACGCTTCTCCTTGCATGTAGTGACTGCATTTCTAGCATAGCTGTCAACTTTCGGATTTGTAAATAAGGGATTTTTTCATACTTTCGGATTTGAAAATAAGGGATGCTGCGAGGGCGGTGCAATGGCACCAAGTAGCCTCGCCACCCTGCGCTCCAGAGGCTGCGCGCGAACGGGTGAGCGAAAGAGCGAGCGCATAGACAGCAGGCAGGCAGGCTGTCTGTCTGGTTGGGCATGAGGGTCTGGCTGCACAAGGCATGCAAGCTCTGCCCCCAGTCGGTCTCAGACTCCTTATTGGCAGCCGAGCAACGCAGCTGAGGAGCCTCCCTGGCCGGCAGGGAGGGAGAGGAGCTGCTTCCTTTGAAATCCGGGAAATTTAAGGGATATCAACAATCCGGGATAGCAGCGGGAAACGGCATTGGAATAAGAGAGTTTCCCGCAAAAAAAGGGAGGGTTGACAGCTATGATTTCTAGGTGTGTCGGCTGCTCTGAAAAGCCCAAGAGTATTTTACTTGCCCTGCATCTGTGCCTTTAAGAACAGCCTGCCAGGCAGATATGAGGCAGGTGAAGTTTCTCCAGTTTCATCACCACGCCAGGAAAAATATTTACTTGCTTCATTTCTGCCCATCAGGCTGCCGGTCAAAGGCACAGCTCTCTTTGCTAGTGTATAAATTTTGCAAGGGGACGTGGGGATTTGGCCAGAGAATTCCTCCCCCCCCCCTCCTTTTCCCAATTCAAGCCTGACAGAGAGTTTTGGAGAGCTACAGAAGTATTGCCCTAATATGGCTTTTGGAACAGGCAATCTTTACATTCTGCATAATAGTCGTGACTCTTTTTCCCTTACCCTGGAGGTCTGAATGCGTCCGCTTATCAGATCTCCCGCTTTCCCAGCTCCCCAGTGTTGTGGGTAATGGTTAACTCCGCAATCTCACACTGTGACCGCCCCCCCACATCCCCCAAAGAAACAAACAATGGGGCGCTTTAAAGTGGCTTATCCTCGCATCTTTAGTTTATTAGCCAAACACACCTGGGGGGGGGGGGTGTTGCTTGCACAGCAGCTAGAGAAAGTTTTGGGGGGAGCTGCACGGCTGACCTAAAGTATCCAGGTTTTCCTGGCCCCTTCCAGGTGACTTATTAGGGGGGCCGATTTGAATCTCCAGAAAGGTGAGAGTGACTCAAAAAATATATTGTTACACGCCACCCCAATCTCTGAGCGATGAGAGAATCCAGGGGTTCAAGACGCTTACGCAGGTTCAGTCTCCTTGGAAGGAAGATCAATGGAGACTGTGGTGGTTTGGGGTTTTCTTTACACATACACAACTTGAACATGATGGTGGGGCTCACCCAGGGCCGGATTTAGGTTTGATGAGGCCCTAAGCGACTGAAGGTAATGGGGCCCTTTGTATATAAATACAATAATAAATTCACACATTTATCTTCACATCTTATACCGTTTTGGCTTTTTATGGCCGTGACTTCCGTCAAACCTTCCTTATGATATTCTAATATCTATTCCTTATATCTATATTTCAAAAATCAATCATTGTTTTATATTATTATTTTCTAAAATTAATCACTATATCTTCGTACTAACAACAATATTTCTTCCTTACTCTACAAAGCCTCTTGCAATCCTACCAACGTGTTCAATTGAATACAATTTTCCTTTAAATAGTCTGTAAATTTAGCCTAGTCTTTGATAAACTTCTGGTCCCGCTGTTCGCGGATTCTCCCCGTCATCTTGTCCAGTTCTGCATACTCTGTTAGTTTCACAATCCATTCTTCTTTTGTCGGTGTTTGTTCTTGTTTCCATTTTTGCGCTATTAACATTCTCGCCGCAGTCACTGCATATTGGAAAAGCTTAAAGTCTTGCTTTTTAATGTCGGGAAGTCATTGATTTAAGGTTGTAGAAATGAATATTTTGAAATGTAATTTAGAAAATTTTACAAAAATTATACATATATGTCGTTTTCATTGAGACCCATGCATACCTTAGCTGTCAAAAAGTACATCAGCTTTTAAGGTGATTCAAAGAAATCTGATCCCAAAGGAACGATGGCAAGCTTTGTATGCATAGTAGATATTCTACCTAGGGATATGTTGCACCTTGCTAAATATTTCTGCATATATTTGCTTTTAAGGTGCCCCAGGACTCTCTCTCTCTCCCCCCCCCCCCCCGCCCTTAACCATTAGGAAAGACATCTGTACCTCTGGGGTGTGCAGCCGCTAGATTACTAATAGGGCAATATTGGAAAGGAGAAGAAATTCCAAAGATACAGGAATGGCATCTAAAATTGGTAGAATTTATGAACTTGGCGAAAATGGCGGCAGCAATTAGAAATGTATCAAAACAAAAAACGAAAGGAGAATGGAACTATGTGGAAGAATACTTAAGGAAAGAAGGGGTGAAAACAGAACTGGTGATCTGCTTGGATTGATTCACTTACAGGAGTATTATCAATACAGATAATTACGGATACAATTAGACAAATGTATTTTAGCATTATTTGTATATTAAAAATAGCATAGATAGAAATTTACAGTAGGGAATGCGAGGTAGAACTTTAGGAAGGCTTTTTAAAACTTTTAATTTTTGAGATGGATGTTTTGTGGGTTTCTTGTGTGTTTTTTGGAATGTGTATGTGTTTTCTTTGTTGTGTGTTATTATTTAGGTTATATTACCAGTAAGTATTTTATGTATTATTTGTTTGGGCTTATTTGGTGGTTGGTTATTTTTGTATTTGTTTTGTGTTTGTTTATTACATCTATGTTGTAACTTTTTAATAAATCTGAATAAAGTTTATTTTTTTTAAAAAAAAGGTGCCCCAGGACTCTCCCCCCCCCCCGCCGCCCTTAACCATTAGGAACGACAGCTATGCCTCTGGGATGAGTTCTCACAAGTTTGGAAAACTTACTCTGCAGCCAAGCCTTGGGATGGCTTGCTCTAGGGTCAGCAGTGTCCAGTTCCAACCTGCCAATCTCTGTGCAGAGTGCACCCATATTTTCTCGATTCCTTTTCTTTTTGGAATGTGGGTGCTTGTAACTTTAAGAAAAGTCTTTTTTCCTCCCTCCCTCTCTCTTCTGTTCCTCTCCTCCCATTAACCCTGCTTGGGCTGGATGGAATGTTCACACACCCTTCCCTATTTCTCACTTGCCCCCTCCTTCCTTCCCTTTCAACTTGCTAATCTCTCAAGCCTCTCTTCTTCTCCCAAACAATTTTTCAGCAGTGTGTAGGAGTGGGTGAGTCAGGGACAGAGCAAAAAAAAGAGGGAAGGGACTTTCCCCCCATCTCTGTTATTTCTTTTGGAGAAGTCAGCTTTTTTGGAAATCGGGAAGCGCTTTGGAGAAGTTGACCGGGCAAGTTTTGCTATGATACCCCTTGCTATAGATGTAGACATCATCAGCTTTGCTTCAGAAGCCAGAGAGCAGAAGGAGCAACTTGGGCTTGGCAAAGCATGGGAAGGGGTGGAAATCAGGTGCAAGTTTTGAAAGGCTGCTGTGGCGCAAGAGAGTAGGGAATCAACGCTCGAAGTGGCAAGCGAAGCTGGAAATTTGAAGGAAAGAACATTTTATTGGCGCTCTTTTATTTTTGTGATACGGACCAATGTTTCGAGCTGGGAAATTATTCTGAATTTCCACAAGGAGGTTTTTTTTAAATACAAAAGTTTGGATCCAGTCGTTCTCCTGGGTACTGACTTCACCGAAGATTTCGTCACTTGTTTTTGGGATTCGGCTCCAGCGACAACCTTCTCCTCCGTCTCTTTTTAAACTTCTCAGTGAACTTGGGAGATATTTGAGAGAGAAACTGCCCCTGCCTCTTCCTGGGCTCTTCTGCCTCTGCCAATGAGCCCCTAGAGTGTTTGGGGAGCTGGGATTTGTTGGGGGACTTCAGTTTTGGAAAATGGGTCAACTTGGCCGATCTTTCCTCTCCTGCCTGCTGGCTTTGTGGATGAGTATCAGCAACGCACAGGAAGGTAAGCGAATGTTTGTGTGTTTCAGGGCGAAACCAGCTACACAACATGGGCAAGCGACAGATCTAGGGTACCAAGAGTGATGTGATGGGTAAATTGTTGGGTGTGGACCAGGGAGAGACTGGTCTGAATGCCCACTGGGCAGCGATGCTGACTGAGAGCCAAGTGGCCATAACTCAGCCTCGACTTACACTGCAGGGTTGTTGTCAGGGTGAAATAAGACCAGATCCCTCTATAGCAGTGATGGCTAACCTTGACACTCCAGATGTTTTGGAACTACAACTCCCATCATCCCTAGCTAACAGGACCAGTGGTCAGGGATGATGGGAGTTGTAGTCCCAAAACATCTGGAGTGTCAAGGTTAGCCATCACTGCTCTATAGACATGATGCTCACAAAATGTTTCTTGGGCCAAGTGGCTACCTCTCAGCTTGACCTGGACTCTCCATCCTCGGAGGTCCTTAAGCAGAGGTTGGATGGCCATCTGTCACGGATGAGATTCCTGTATTGCAGGGGGGTTGGACTAGATGACCCACGGGGTCCCTTCCAACTCTACAATTTTATGATTCCCAGGGTGGTTGTGAGCATCAAACGCTATATCCGCACGGTGCGACCACCTGAAATCATGGAGGAAAGACGAGATGATAAATATTTACTATTAAGCGGTTTGTGTAAATGAGCAGCTGCGGAGAAGCCCCCCCAATTTCCCTCACAACAGCCCTGTGAGGTAAATTGGGCTCAGGGCCACCCTGCGGGCGTTTGTGGCCAACTGAGAACAGATTTGAGCCCACTCTCTCCGCAACAGCCGGCTGCCCCTCAAAACAGAGAGACAGACGCACAATGGGATTTCTTCAAAACAGGCGGTCTCCCTTTCATCCCCGAGTCTGGTGACTGTGTGGGCTGGTGATTCAGTCGTCCATCCTGCGCCAACTTTCTGAAGGGCCTCAGCCTCCAGGAATGTCTCCCTTCTCCAGGTGTCCCCAGCTGGGCCACATCAGTCACCGCTTCTGATCTCGGCCTCCCTGGAGTCGCCTCTGAGTTTAGAGAGGAAACCTGATCCTTTTCGGACTCTGGGAAGAGTAACCCAAGCAAAAACAGCTATTGTAACTAGAGCTGGGGTATAACTTGATGCTGTCAGGTGGGTCCCCTGAGAAGCCTCTCTGATTGTGTGGATGGATCCGTGGTTTTAGGGTCAGCACTAAGCTCCAACCCCGACCCCACAAATCACTTGCGGTTATTCCACTGATTTTCATATTCCAGAGCAGTAGTTGTCTTGCTCTCTCTTGCGGCAAAAACAACTGAGAGCCCCATGCACACACCTTAAAGGCCAACAAATTTATTATGGCATAAGCTTTCGCGGACTACAGTACGTTTAATCGGTTGCAACTCAGAATAATGCTCTGTGCATCTCGCGAAGTGGACTGTGGTTTATCGGAACTTATGCTATCCTAAATTTGCCAGGCTTTAAGGTGCTGCAAATACTTCATGTTATATCGATGTTGGTAGCGTTTGCAGAGTCCCTAAGCAAAATTAACAGGTCTCTGCCCCAAGGCATCCTCAAAGTTACATTTTGACCAGTTTTTTTGGGGGGGGGAAGGGCGATAAGAAAGTTGATGTGTACCTGGAATTTTAAATTGCAATTAAAAAAAAAAAGGAAAGGCAATAAGAAATGAACTGACCAAACACAGGTCCTTATATGTACCTAGAATGAAATTCCGTTGGGAATGAGAATGGGATGCTTAATCTTAAGACTTCATGGGAAAAGGTAACATTCTGATGAAGGATTTGAAGGGAAATCATGAGAAGTGGAACTGGTTAGGTATCCGTAGAGGCTGTATTGAAAGTGACTCGGAAACTGCAACTAATCCAGAATGTGGCAGCTAGACTGGTGACTGGGAACGGCAGCCGGTACCATATAATACCAGTTCTAAAAGAGCTACATTGGCTCCCACTATGTTTCCGAGCACAATTCAAAGTGTTGGTGCTGACCTTTAAAGCCCTAAACGGCCTCGGCCCAGTATACCTGAAGGAGCATCTCCACCCCCATCGTTCAGCCTGGACACTGAGGTCCAGCACTGAGGGCCTTCTGGTGGTTCCCTCACTGCAAGAAATTAAATTACAGGAAACCAGACAGAGGGCCTTCTCGGTAGTGGCACCCACAATGTGTAATACCCTTCCATCTGACGTCAAGGAGATAAACAACTTTATGGCTTTTAGAAGACATATGAAGGCAGCCATGTACAGGGCGGTTTTTTAATGCCTGAGGGGTTTTTTGTGTTAGTATTTTGTTGGAAGCCGCCCAAAGTGGCTGGGGCAACCCAGTCAGATGGGGCAGCATATATATATTAAGTGGTGATATATAAATATCCGTGATAATATATTGAGGGAATATGCTCAATATCTCTTAACACAGACAGACAGTTGGATCAGCCCACGAGGGCCCAATCCAGTCCAGCATCCTGTTCTCGCAGTGGCCAAATGAGAACCCCAAAAAGCTGGGCCTGAACACAACACCACTCTCCCAATTTTTGATTCCCTGCATTCTGCCTCCGACAGTGGAGGAAGAACATAGGTGTTGTGGTTTCTATCAATTGGTTGCACCTGTAACCCACTTTCCTTTTAAGAGAGGGTTGTCAACGTGCTTAAAGGGGATTTCCTTCCCCCCTCTGTTGGATGATGCAGATTTTCCAATTTATGTCGGAGATTGGAGAATGCTCATGACTCATCTTATTACTCAGAACCAAATGGGCGTGGTCTTGTTTTCTCCGTTAAAGGGGCATTAGATTCCGAAGGGTGAAATGGAAGTGTCGGACTGGAGGGTTTGAGACTGCTGCCGTTGCACCCCACTTCTCTGCAAAACAGCTGCATAAAACAAACCACCTAGAATCTCTTGTCGGGCAAAACAACACAATGATTTGTTATACAGGGTGGGCTGCCTGCAGTCTTTCCCTGTCGCCGCCACCCATGTCTTTGTACTCCCTGCTGAATAAAACCTGGGGAAACTACACCTTCTTGGGCTATATAAATAATTGCTAGCATAGCTTATGTTCTTCACTGCACCCATGAGACTTCGCCGAAAGAACGGGAGGAATTTTACTGTTCTTTCTTTTGCAACCCTAGTTTTGCACGTTAGGTTGGTCAAAGCGGAACTAATCGGTGCCTTTGAGTTCGTGCCTCTGGGACAAACTGGATCACCGGAAATATTGCTGGGAAATGGGTGCGTTCGGCAGAAAAGTCTCAGGTTCCAAGGCAGAATGAGGAGCCAAGTCGCTTTCATTGTGTTTAGCCACAAGCGAGATGAAACTCTTGGCTGGCCTCACCCAGAAGTGACAGGGGTTGTGATTAACTGCAACGTACCCTGAACGACATTGGACCAAGGAGCCACCTGTACAATTAACATCCAACATTTCTTTCGCCTGTTTTCCTCTACTGCTGTCTCAGAAAGCACCGCTCTGTGGGTGGTATATAAATCCCGGCAGGTTAATCTCCCATCATATATAAGTTATTTCAAACAATATAGCAGGCAGAGCTATTGTTCTAGGAGAAAAGGTTGCTGGAACTCACAATGAACACACCTGCCTTGTTCTCTTATAATTGCAACGGGTGGAACTAAGTTCCTGTGAGCTCTGGCTGGAAAAAAGCCCTGGCCGCAGGTCAGCACAAAGGGTAGGGTGAAAATGTCCCTTTGTGGTAGTCCATCGTTCAAAGGGTGCTGCACTCATAGCTCTGGTTCACCACAGTACTTCAGCAGCTTGGCTGATGCCACAGATTCTGGATCATTTGATGATAGTCTTGGTTCCTCCTGTTGTAAGAATTTGTGGACATTTCCAGGTAAACGGGTCCGATTCTGGGTGGAATCCCAAAACCCCAGCAGGACATTGTTTGAAACCCCCGCTGTCGAGACCGGACCAGAGTTGTAGTGAGAAGCAAAGCGGCTGCTAAGCCTGACCAGTTTATTTTAAAGTTTAGAGCTGTTGGCAACAGGGTTCTTGCTCACATGACAGACGATGGAGAAGAACCCAGAACAAAAGAGCAGGCGAACTTTTATACACTTTTGACACAGTACAGAACAAAAGAGATAATAGCATTACGTGGGTGAGGTAAGGGATTTGACCAGGTGTCAGAAGGGAGGGGGTTCCTCTGGTGGAGGGTCATGTTTAGATACAAAAGGTGTTTTTTCCAGGTGGTCGTTGTCTTTGGGAGTGATGTCTTTTCCCAACTGTTGGGAGTCGCCTGACAAGATTTTATTTGTGCGCGCATTTGCCCTACAGCTTTATTTTGCTTAACAAAGATCCCTTCTCCTGACTTGGGTGGGTTTGTGTATTCTTATGCAAACACGTTGGAAGACCAGTGGGCAAGGATACTGAGAGTCACAAAAAGTTTAACACACAGGAGAAAGGGGTAGGGCTGTGGGGGTGCAGACACAGTCGTGTTTCTCAGGAACATTTCTTCCATTAATAAGCACCCCCCCCCCACAACACCCCCAAAGAATTCTGGGAGCTGTAGCTTGCGAAGGGTACTGAGAGTTGACCAGGAAACCGCTATTCCCCTCCCAGAGCCACACGTTACAAAGTTGTCTGGGATAGCTCATGAGACTCTTAATCTGAGGGTCATGGGTTCGAGTCCCACGTTGGGCAAAAGATTCCTGCACTGCAGGGCTTGGGACTGGATGACTCTTGCGGTCCCTTCCAACTCTACGATTCTATGATTCCCTGGGAAGAGAAGGATTGGTTGTTAAACCACTCTGGGGAAAGTAGTTCTGTTGGAAGTGGCATCCTTCTCTAAATGTATGGGGTGAATATGGCCCCAGTCTTCCTTACCCAGGTTTGTGGAGGGGACGGATTTGAAACTTTAAAAGTTCCCGGAAATACTGGGGGCAAATGTTCCCGAACTTCTTGCCCTCTTGGTGTTCTGGATTTAAAAAACCCTTGACCATTGGCTGTGGGAGTTGCAGTCTACCAACAATCGAAGGGGGGCAACCAGGTTGAGGAAGGCTGATCATTTGACAAGCATGCGGCTGCAATCACATCTGGATCCGTGTTCACATCTGTCAGCCAGCTTGCGAACGTTAAGCTTAAAAACTAGCTCCTTTGGGGACCAAGAGTGTGTGTCAGCATCATAGAGGAGCAACAGCCTCTCCCTTCTAAGCCAGAGCGTTTCAGAAATAGATTTTAAGGAGGCGCCAAAATGCTCTGGAAATCGGAAACAATTGTGTGTCGGATTTGCTGCAACCCAGTCAAGTGGGGAAGTGAATGCGAAGGCCGGCCTCTTTCCTCCTACGTGGGGAGGAGGACACCTGAGTTTACCCCAGCCACTCCTCTTATGCACATTCCTTTGGTGGAATGAAATCTTGTAGACTGGAAGCTTAATGTGCAAGGCAAGGGAAGGGAAGGCAACCGTCCCAGGGCTCTTCTGCACTGTTGTCAAATGTGTTGGAGTAAGCGTTCCTGTACTTCTATTAATTCTCTGGTGCCCATATGTCATTCTCCTCTGAATCACTGCCTTCCCACCCTTTCCAGTCCAGGTTTTCTCACACTAGGGATACTCGGAAAAGGAGAGGGTAGGAGAAAATCCAGATTGTGGGACAGGGAAGATTGGGAAGGCAGTGATTGGGGTGGGGGTGGGGCAGATAACTAATGGAGGTAACAGGCAGCTTACTCTCCGTGTTAAACAACGGTATGGATGGGACTTGGGAGGAAGCAGAGCTTGATCTGTGTGAATATATTTCTTATATATAATTATAATAATAATAATTTATTAATTATACCCTGCCCATCTGGCTGGGTTTCCCCAGCCACTCTGGGTGGCTTCCAACAGAACATTAAAATACAATAATCTATTAAACATTAAAAGCCTCCCTAAAAAGGGCTGCCTTCAGAAGGTCTGATAGGTTGTTGTTCTCTTTGACATCTGAGGTTGTTGTTCCCTTTGACATCTGAAGGGAGGGCGTTCCACAGGGCGGGTGCCACTACCGAGAAGGCCCTCTGCCTGGTTCCCTGTAACTTGGCTTCTCGTAGCGAGGGGACCGCCAGAAGGCCCTCGGCGCTGGACCTCAGTGTCCGGGCAGAACGATGGGGGTGGAGACGCTCCTTCAGGTGTACAGGGCCGAGGCCGTTTAGGGCTTTAAAGGTCAGCACCAACACTTCGAATTGTGCTCAGAAACGTACTGGGAGCCAATGTAGGTCTTTCAAGACCGGTGTTATGTGGTCCTGGCGGCCGCTCCCAGTCACCAGTCTAGCTGCCACATTCTGGATTAGTTGTAGTTTCCGGGTCACCTTCAAAGGTAGCCCCACGTAGCATGCAATAGCTGCATTTGTACTAGCTTAGGTAAAGGTAAAGGGACCCCTGACCATTAGGTCCAGTCGTGACCAACTCTGGGGTTGCGGTGCTCATCTCGCTTTATTGGCCGAGGGAGCCGGCGTACAGCTTCCGGGTCATGTGGCCAGCATGACTAAGCCGCTTCTGGCAAACCAGAGCAGCGCACGGAAACGCCGTTTACCTTCCTGCTGGAGCGGTAACTATTGATCTACTTGCACTTTGACGTGCTTTCGAACTGCTAGGTGGGCAGGAGCAGGGAGCGAGCAACGGGAGCTCACCCCGTCGTGGGGATTCGAACCGCCGACCTTCTGATCGGCAAGCCCTAGGCTCTGTGGTTTAGACCACAGCGCCACCCGCGTGGCCAAAATGTCTATATAGGGGCGGGCGCACGTTTGTTCTAGGTTGCTCCTCCATCCAGCAATGTGGTGAGTGAGAACCCTGTTGCAACAGTATTTGTTAATAAAGATCAGGCTTACTTGCCGCCTTGCTTCCCATTAGAACTCTGGTCTGGTCTCTGCCTTTTCTGCGCAGGCAGGGGTTTCAAAACAACGTCCTGCCGAGGTTCAGGATTCCACCCGGAATCGAACCCTTTATCTAGATAACTCTCTTAAATTCTTACAACAATTTAAAAGGCCTTGATTTCTTATTACAACCTCCAGTGGGTACCACTGGGGCAATCTTTGGGGCTTGGAACCGGATTTTTTGGGGGGCGGGACAGGGGCTGCCGCTGGTGCCGGAGGGAGCAGTGATAGAGCGTGCCCGCCTCTCTGTAACAGAGGTTTCAGTTCTCGCTGCAGTACTTGGCTCAAAAGGGAGGCGGATGGTCTCCAACCCAGGCGTCATGTGCCAACTTTTTCTCCCTGGGGCTGGGAGAGGCGGGCTTGTTTACATCATTCGCTCAGAGTGAGGTCATAGAGTTGAAAGGGCCATGCAGTCCACCCTTGTGCGGCTCCACTAGGGCTCTCTCCCCTGCTTCGGCAAGTCGGAGCAGGGCCTTTCAGTGTGAACACCCCTGTTCTGTGGAACAGCTTCCCTGTTGAAATGCAGCAGGCGCCCACGATTTTCCACTTTCCGGAAACAATTGCAGCCGTTCTCGTTTGGACAAGCTTTTCCAGCTAAACGGAAAGGTCTCTGCCTAAGCTGTTTATTTTGTATCATTAAAAAAAACACCTATATTTACTTTCTTGTACACTTTTGAAACCGTTCTCAGTCGCTCCTATTGTATGCGTGTGAGACTCATCGGAAAGACAATTCGTGAATGCAAGTAATAAGAATAATCAGTGCTTTTTTTCTGGGGGGATGCAGGGGGATGCATTCCCTGGCCTAAACATTTTGTGAATCTAAGTTTGGCCTTGTTGAGGGGCAGTATTTCAGTATGAGTAGGAAAATGAGAGTACCCCTACACATATTTTTTTTAGAAAAAAAAGCACTGGTGATGATATGCTTCGTTCACATGCCTCCAGTAAGGGCTATCAGATGCCAACTTCAATATAGTGCCATTGACACAGTTGGCGCTTTTGAGAATAATCCGAAAAGACAGGCCCCTGCCCCAACATGCTTACAATCAATCTTGAAGAAAAGAAAGAAAACACGACCAGGATGAGGGACATGGGTGTAGCCAGGATTTCACTGCATTCTTCTCTTGGCATAGAATAAGATTCCCCCCCCCCCTTCCCCATCCTTCCTAGAGAAAGCAGCGTGAGGCTCAAGAGTGAGGCCTGGGTTTCTTCCAAGTACGCAACTTTTGTTTCTCAGGCCCTGGAATGTGTCCCTCATTCCTCAAGGGTTAACGGCGGCTGCGGGGCAGGATATTCTCAGACTGGATTTATGTGCCGGCCGCTCCACCTCCTCTGTTCTGCACACATATGCATCATCTAGTGGTGTATATTTTATGTCCCATGTGCCGCTCTCGCTCTTTGCCCTCGAAGCGCCACAGAGATTCTCCACCCTTGCTTTGCAGCCGAGGGAGATCGGCCCTCCTGAAATTAGAATATGTTTTTGCTTGGTTAGCGTGGAAGATTGACCAAATCGCTTTATAGAGGAACATTTTTTCCGGTGCTTTTTTTTCTGGGGGGTATGCAGGGGTACACATACCCCTAAACAGTGTGTGAATCTGTGTATGTGTGGCTTTTTTTGGTGTGTGTGTGTTTTGTGCTGTGTTTTATTTCTTTCTGTTTTTTTAACGGGATGGCATGCAATTTCGTTGCACTTGTATAGCGTTGTGCTTGTACTTGTGCAATGACAATAAATTATCTTATCTTATCTTATTATTGAATCTAAGTTTGGCATCATTGAGGGGGCAGTATTTCAATATGAGTAGGAAAATGAGAGTACTCCTAAACATTTTTTTAGGGGGGAAAAGCACTGATTTTATCTATGAAGCTTATGGTGGTCCGTGGACGACATTTTGGGGGTCCCTGCTCTATCGTGCTGTCTCACATTTACCAGAGTTTACGTCTGATACTCTTGTCTTCATCCCTGGAGTTGGGATGTGTGATGCTCCTTGGGGGGGGGGTTACATGGCTGGAGAAAGGGTGAAGCAGACCCCCTTCCTTTCTTCCCCACTGACCATTTCCCCATCCCAGTTTGGCATCCACCAGCAAAACAGGCTTGGGGGGAAAACCTGTTTTCACCATTGAAACAATCGGTTTAGGCCTCGCCGAAGCAAATCCCTCTTTGCCTAACCTGACACTGCAAAAATTGGGGTGGGGTGGCCCCATGTATTCATACCCCACAAGTGTCCCAGGAAAAAAAAAAAGGACATCCCGTTTTGTCCTGCAAAGGCACAACAACCTCACATGATTCATTTTGGGGCACAGAGAAATCACGTTTTGGGGGGGGCTCCGTGATCTCACATGGGGAGCATGCTTGGGAAGATGCACATCCTGGTTTCAGGACTCTCTCTCTCTCTCTCTCTCTCACACACACACACACACACACACACACACCATAGCTGTCAACTTTCGGATTTGAAAATAAGGTTTTTTTTTCAAACTTTCAGATTTGAAAATAAGGGATGCCGTGAAAGTGGTGCAATGGCACCAAGTAGCCTCACCACCCTGCGCTCCAGAGGCTGCGCGCGAACGGGTGAGCGAAAGAGCGAGCGCATAGACGGCAGGCAGGCTGTCTGTCTGGTTGGGCGTGAGGGTCTGGCTGCACAAGGCATGCAAGCTCCGCCCCCAGTCGGTCTCAGACTCCTTATTGGCAGCCGAGCAACGCAGCTGAGGAGCCTCCCTGGCCGGCAGGGAGGGAGAGGAGCTGCTTCCTTTGAAATCCGGGAAATTTAAGGGATATCAACAATCTGGGATAGCAGCGGGAAACGGCATTGGAATAAGGGAGTTTCCCGCCAAAAAAGGGAGGGTTGACAGCTATCACACACACACACACACACACACGTAATATATATGCTGGCATCCTCAGAGGAATGGCAGGAGAAATGGAATAGAAATAAGAGATTAAAATCAAAGATGGTGTCTTTGCTGCCCAGAAACTCCAAAGGGCTCATGACCTGGACATTGCAACCCCTTAAACTGTCGTTGAAATGGCGGGCAGAGTGATTTCCCCTCCTTTCACTTCCCACATGGTGAGGGAAAAGTGGCGGTGAAACTGGAATTGGATGAGGGAGTCCCTGTCCCGTCCCCCCCGCCATTCAAGGCTCCCACAGTGTCGGTTGTTGCTTCACGATAGAGAAAAATAAAAGAGTTTTTCCTGGCATCGACAGGATCGCTGCCCCATAAATCTGTTTATTTGAAGCATTCCTCTCGGTGCATAGTATTGGTTCAGTTCGACTGCATGTGGGTGGTTTGGCTCTCCCCGCGCCAGTTTAATCAAACCGTGGGCAGATTGAATCCGTTTTATTCCGGCAAACTTTTGATGTTTTTTGTGTGCTCAGTTTCAACCGCTGACCCTTAGCCAACGTGCTTTATTGTCGTTGTGTTTCTGAAATCGCCGTTTGAAATGCTGCACGCTGCCCTGGGCGGGGGTTTTTTGAGCTAGAAGGGTGGGGTAGAAATGTTTTAATTAAAAAAAAACAACCATGTATTTCTGCCAACAAGAAACGTATCTGATTTACTTTATGGGTTTGGGGGGGATAATAAAGGCGTAAGAAAAATATAACCACAACAGATATGTAACTGGGGTGGTCCTAAGCAAGAGAAGGGTAAGTTTTATACAACTTTAATATTTATGGAGGGGATTTCAACAGGTGTAGCTTGTCAAGCAAGTTATAGCACACCTGCTGAAATCCCCTACACAAATATTAAAGGTACAGGAACTCTATTCTTTTCCCTCTTTTCCTTTTTTTCCATGCAGCTGTCCTAGTATATCCAGGAGATTTGAAAGTAATCAGGGAGTTTAAATCTGTTGTGTTGAATTGACTGGAGATGTGGGAAGAGAAGCTTCACCTGTTGAATTTCTGCCACTAGGCCAGAATGGCAGAAGCCCAGCAGGTGAAGCTTTACTGTAAAGCTAATAAGGTGGGTTTTTTTTTAGCAGACTGCTACTAAGACCAGAAGAACCCCACCATCCCACCCTCTGGGCCTGCAAGCTTGCAGAGTTTGCTACTCTACCCTGGCCCACACTCGGGCTTGGGTGGTTTTCCCCCTCATGGGCCGGGAATTATAAGAACCGTCATTAAGCGGGTGGGGCTGGTGCAGCTGCTATCCCTTGGCAGCTGGTGACGGAGAGGCGAGGAGAGTCATCGTCCGCAGGCTGCCTGGCCAGCCAGATCTGAACGTCACCGTTCCCTCCTGCTGCCCCAAATTGGCACATTGCAGAAGACAAGATTTGCAAAAAGGGAGGGAAAGAAAGAAAGTTATGCTAGAGGGTTGCCAACTCTTAAAACTAGCTCCTGCTCCTGCTCCTTGAAGCAGTCAGATGATCTGCCACAGATGATAGCAGGTGACAAATTGATAAGAGAGTTTAAAAATATTAAGCGAGCTCTGTGTGTGTGTGTGTGTGTGTGTGTGTGTGTGTGTGTGTGTGTGTGTGTGTGTGGTGAATTAATTAATCAGTCTTTGTCTCCAGGCTTAACAACCTTTCTTGTTGATTTCTGCAACCCAGACTGCTGCTACTGGCAGTAGAACTGGCTTGAGTTCTCATTTTTTTTCTGGTCAGTGGCTATCCCTTTCAATAATATTCAGAGCCTGATTTGACCCAGAGCTCAGACCCCACTGAACCGTTCTGCGATGCCAAAGCACAGCCCTTGGAATATATTAAGTAATAAGAGGCATCTTGTGGGTCTCTGAGCATGTGCAGCGCATTTTTCCCTTTACGCAACCAGACTCCTGGAGTGTGACGATGAGAGCCATGCTTTCCAAGTCGGAAGTTGTTCATTCTCAGGCCTACTTCAGCCCGAACGCCCTTCCCTTGTAGCAGGACTCAATTTTTTTATTTATTTTATTTTTTTTATCTTTTATTTTGTTTTGACTATGACAGACCAACACGGCTACCTACCTGTTGCAGAAATAGATTGATACTTGTAAGCGAAATTTAGATATTGGATATTACAAAGGAATATTAAACTATGGGATCCATATAATTTACAAATCTGTGTAAAAAAATTAAGATAATATTATAGTATAGAAAGAATGGTTGGAAGTCATGATTTTAAGTTGTTAGTTACCGGTAAATGTTATGTTAGAAAGTGTGTTTCTTTTTGTATTTTTAATGTTTTTGTATGATTTGGTATTTGTGTTATTTTTGTACATGTGTAATATCAATAAAGTATTTAATTTTTTTTTAAAAAGAGGCATGTATTCAGTGTGCAGCAGAAACTGCACAACAAAGGTAGATTCCCATTGGCTAGACTCCCCTTGTTATTTCTATCCTAGACCCATCCCTATGTCTCATTTTCCTTCTGCACGATGTCTGGTGCTCCAATGCCATCTCTTTCTCTCTCCAGCCGTCTTCTTCCAAGAGAGCCCTTCGAACCTGACATCTTCCTTGGGCAAGGACATCAAGCTTTCGTGCTCCGCCCTTTCCCTTGGCGAGCCGCCTGAGATCAGTTGGCTGCAGGACGGAGTCGCCCTGGACTTGGCCGACAGTAACCAGGTGCAGTTTCCTTGGACGATGAAGAGTGGATGACTACCAGTGAATTGAGGTGAGCCCCTTGCATCCAAAGGCCACAGTCGGTGGGCTGGCGGGATCAGCGTTGGAAGATCTAGGGGTCTTAGTGGACTGCAAGTTTAGCACGAGTCAACAGTGTGATGTAGCAGCAGCAGCAGCAAAAAAATAAGCCAGTGCTATTCTCTACAAATACGAAACTGACAACACAGTACAGTAGAATAATATATCAAAAAGACACAAACCGTGAAGAATATTCAATCATATATATATATGCATATTCAACCGGAGGAAATCTACTCCATACAACGTACAAATGTCTCAAAAGGTGCAAAGAGATTCAAAGTGCAATGTCTGATGTGCAACAAGTCCATTGTCATAAAGTGCTAAAGTCTTTCAGGAGTCCACATCTGCTTCTCCCGACGGGCGGCTAGCTTGTACAGTATTATCCCCGTTTCACTATTATCGTTTCTTCAGGGACGGACATCGTCTTAAATAATAATAATAATTATAATTTACAGTGTACATAGTGAGTGTTTTACATTCTTAGAATAAATAAACATATTAACATCTAAAAAATTACTCACCAAATTGTTCATACATAAACACTTAACTAGTGCTATTCTCTAGGCTGCATCAACAGAAGTCTAGCAATCAAGGGAAGCCATAGTTCCGCTCTGTTCTGCCTTGGTCAGACCACGCCTGGTGTCCTGTGTCCAGTTCTGGGCACCAACAATTTAAGAAGGATATTGACAAGCTGGAAGGTGGGCAGAGGAGGGTGACCAAGATGGTCAAGGATCTGGAAGACCAGCCTTATGAGGAACGGTCGAGGGAGTTGGGTGTGTTTAGCCTGGAGAAAAAGAGACCCAGAGGAGATATGAGAGCCATCTTTAATGTCTAAAGGGCTGTCTCGTGGAAGATGGAGCATGTTTGTTTAGGGAAGCTTTTAATGTTTAATTTTAATGTCTATGGGACGTAGGTGGCACTGTGGGTTAAACCACAGAGCTTAGGGCTTGCCGATCAGAAGGTCGGCGGTTCGAATCCCTGTGACGGGGTGAGCTCCGTTTGCTCGGTCCCAGCTCCTGCCAACCTAGCAGTTCGAAAGCACGTCAAAGTGCAAGTAGATAAATAGGTAGCGCTCTGGCAGGAAGGTAAACAGCGTTTTTGTGCGCTGCTCTGGTTCGCCAGAAGCGGTTTAGTCATGCTGGCCACATGACCCGGAAGCTGTACGCCGGCTCCCTCGGCCAGTAAAGCAAGATGAGCGCCGCAACCCCAGAGTCGGACACGACCTGGACCTAATGGTCAGGGGCCCCTTTACCTTTACCTTAATGTTTAATAGAGTATTGTATTTTAATATTCTGATGGAAGCTGCCCAGAGTGGCTGGGGGAAACCCAGCCAGATGGGCGGGGTATAAATAATAATATTATTATTGTTTGCTCCTGCCCTGGAGGATAGAACTCGAACCCATGGATTCAAGTTACAAGCCGACTAAACATCAGGAAAAACTTTCTGACAGTAAGAGCGGTTTGGCAGTGGGACGGACTCCCTCGGGAGGTGGGCGAACTCTCCTCCATTGGAGGTTTTTAAGCAGAGGTTGATGGCCACCTGTCATGGATGCCAGACATAATTGCATGAACTTCCATCCTGTCACCTCTCCCTCGCCTTTTCTCTAAAATGTCCTAACGCTGCAACCTTTCCCCATGGAGAAGTTGCTCCATCTCCTTGCCCCTTTCTGACCATATTCCAACTCCACAATATCCTTTTTTGATGCAACCCAACCAGAACTGCGCTCATCATCCAAGCAGCCAGTTGCGCAACAGGAGGAAACTGTGCCACAGGAGAGGGGGGGGGGAAGTTGAAATGATATTGGGTGTTGCCTGTTTGACTTAAACCACAATCCCTGCTTTCCTCCACGTGAACAGCCGAGCCATCTTCCTTGTGGAGAGATGGGGAGCTGGCTGGCTTTCTCCAAGGGGTGTGTGTGTGTGTCCTTGTGTGTGAGAGAGACACATTGGGAAATATTTCCAGTTGCTCAACCCCAAAGCAGCGTAACTTGGTGGGGAGGAGGGGGGCTGGCAGCTTTCCTCTCCTGCCCTCGCATGACGCTTTTCTCCTCTGTTTCTTTCATTGCCTTTCGGCTGGCAGGCCAGGCAAAGTAGGAACTGAATGGGGATGAAAGGAGCAGGGGCAGCTTCCAGGACCGTGGCCCAAACTGGATGTCTGCAGTGTTGGATTATCCAAGAAGCAGGCTAAGGGCTTATCCACCCTCTGCTGCTTCTCTGCTCTGCCCCCCCCCAATAGCCCAGGGAAAAGGGCTCTTTAGCCCCACAATTCAGGTTTTCTTTGGATTGACATTTGCTCCAATTTAGCACTAAGAGTGGGTTTTCCCTGGGAAAGGAGCGGGGACCAGGGGGAAACGGCTTGCCCCCGTGTTTTCTAAGCACATGAAGGATAGCTCAGTCAGTAGAGCATGAGACTGACCTTGGAGTGAGTCACCATCTCTTAGCCTAACCTACCTCACAGGGTTGTCGTGAGGGCGAAATGGGGAGGCGGAGAACCCACCTGCACCACCTTGAGATCCTTGGAAGATAAAGGGGGTAATGGTAAAGGTAAAGGGACCCCTGACCGTTAAGTCCAGTCGCAGACGACTCTGGAGTTGCGGCGCTCATCTTGCTTTACTGTCCGAGGGAGCCCGGTGTTTGTCCGCAGACAGTTTCCGGGTCATGTGGCCAGCATGACTAAGCCGCTTCTGGCGAACCGGAGCAGCGCACGGAAACACCGTTTACCTTCCTGCCAGAGGAGCTGGGACCGAGCAACGGGAGCTCACCCCGTCGCGGGGATTTGAACCGCCGCCCTTCCGATCGGCAAGCCCTATGCTCTGTGGTTTAGACCACAGTGCCACCCGCGTTCCTCATAAAGGTGGTATATCAATGTAATAAATAGTCATAGTAATAACGGTTCCCTTTCTGGTGGTTTCACTCCCCAACCCACGCTCCATCTTACAAATGGTATGATAATCCATTACTGAAAATAAAGTCCCTATTTTTTTTCCCTGGGGGAAGCAGGCCTGTTGTGCAACAGCGCCAAATTCGCTGTTCTTGTGCAAACTGAATTTGCCCATACGCGATGGAATTCCACCCGCAAAATAGCAACAGTCTGGAAGTGCTTCCAATCTCCCAACAGTTCCCACGCTTTTTATATATTTTTTACTCTGCCTTTGTTTCGTTAGCTGCGTGGGCTCTTTAAACTTGTTTCTTTCCTTTCCTAAAAAGCTTATACATTCATCTCGAGTTTGATAAACAGCAAAAGACACAATGTCAGCTGGAACAAACAGAAGGGTTTAAAGAACTCTGTAGAATAAACACACACACACACACACACAAAACTAGCTCAAGAGTAAGATGCTTTGTTTTGTCTGCTACTGCTCGCGATGTTCAGGAGGAAACTGGCAGCTGGTCTTCAAGGTTCAGGAGTCTGAGGATGGAAGGGGGGAAAATCATGACCCATAAACAAACAGAGAGGTTGTTGGCCTTTCCGCAGTGACACAAACAACCCAAAACACAAACAATTCATAACCAGCAATAAACCCTAACCCAGAGGGGTAGGGGCCCCCAATATTTAAAATCAGAAATATTGGACCCCTGTACAATTTGGCACAGCATACCCTCCAACATTTCTCCAGTGGAAATAGGGACGACCAGTGATGGCTAACCTTGACACTCCAGATGTTTTGGGACTACAACTCCCATCATCCCTGACCACTGATCCTGTTAGCTAGGGATGATGGGAGTTGTAGTTCCAAAACATCTGGAGTGTCAAGGTTAGCCATCACTGCCCTAAGGGAAAGCAGCACATTCTGAAATCAAATCAGAAACCGGGGCGGCTTTTATAAACCCTGGAAAATTGGGACATTTGAGGAGTCTGCAAGTGGCATTAAAGTCGAGTTGAAAATGTTGATTCTGCATGCCCAAATTCTCTTAACAAATATCTCAAACGTTGTAAGAGGTTTTCGGTGCATATGGAACCCAAGTTTATATCCGTGGATTTTAATGGTATTACTCATGGTGCGTTTGTATCCTGATGTTTAATGAAAATGGGGTTTTTTGGACACGCACCCTGTGCATTTGAAAATAAGGGATTTTTTCAACCTTTCGGATTTGAAAATAAGGGATGCCGCGAGGGCGGTGCAATGGCACCAAGTAGCCTCGCCACCCTGCGCTCCAAAGGCTGTGCGCGAACGGTGGTGAGCGAAAGAGCGAGCGCGTAGACGGCAGGCAGGCTGTCTGTCTGGTTGGGCGTGAGGGTCTGGCTGCACAAGGCATGCAAGCTCCGCCCCCAGTCGGTCTCAGACTCCTTATTGGCAGCCGAGCAACGCAGCTGAGGAGCCTCCTGGCCGGCAGGGAGGGAGAGGAGCTGCTTCCTTTGGAATCCGGGAAATTTAAGGGATATCAACAATCCGGGATAGCAGGGGGAAGTTAATAAGGGAGTTTCCCGCAAAAAAGGGAGGACTGACAGCTATGTAGACATGTTTTCTTGCAGACGGGCAGATGAAGGCATCCGATTGATGCACCATGGCGTTTCTTCTCTCTGAGCTCCTCCCGACGGTCATTCCTTCTCGGGTCACTGTTATGGATACTCTTCTTTAAGGAGGGATTCCACAACCCTGCTCTCTCTCCTCAGATCAGGAGTGAATTGAAGGCACTGAGAAGCCAAATTAACTCCCTGTGTTGCTGTTCTCCTCTTCCCTCGCAGCATCCCTTCGGTTCAGCTCTCGGACATGGGGAACTACCAGTGCGCGGCCTCGGTGAACGGATCTGAAGTCCTCTCTGATGAAGCCTACCTGAAGCTGGAAGGTAAACGCCGTTTTGTCTGAGCGTGATGTGCACACACCAGATCACACCGAGAGGATCTTCCGCAAGTGTTCATCAGAAGGTCGAGGGAAGAAGGTGGTGACAGAGCAAAGAGCTGCTGGAGCCCAAACTGGCTTTGCAGCCATCTCTTTCTTTAAAAACTTTCCCAACGTGAAAGTTTTGAGAACGCAAGCGCAACAAGTACTGCAAATATAAATGGAAGATGTTGTGTCTAGAGTGAGACCTTGGTTCCTTAGCCATAGATGATGACCTTGTGTGAGTGTGTATAAGTGTTTGGGTGAGTGGTGTGTTTTTTTTTTACTGCGGTTGGCAGAGCCCTAGATAAGACTGGGTTTGAGCGTCACAGCGGAAGCCTGCCAGTGTTGTAGTTTGTGGATTGTTGGGATCTGCGATTGCTGAGAGGGAGAGAGCCTTTGGCTGTGCCTGATTGTAGACTGAATATATCCCAAGCTGCCAATTAGTTTCTGGGCCCAATTCAAAATGTTGGTGGCCTATAAAGCCTTAAATCGCTCAGGACCACAATACCTCAATATACACCGACCCGGACAATGCACTCATCATCTGGTGCCCTTCTTTGTGTGCCTCCTCCATGAGAGGTCCAGAGGGCAGCAAGACAAGAACGGGGCCTTTTCCGGGGTGGCTCCCTGTCTGTAGAATGCTCTCCCCAGGGAGGCTCGCCTGGCACCTTCATTATATGCCTGTAGGCACCCAGCAAAAGCATTCCTTTTCAACCAGGCCTTTGACTGATTAATATTCTACAGCCTTTTACATGTGTTTGGGGGGGGGCATTGTTTTGTTGTTTCGGTTTCAACTATTTACTTGGGATTTTTTACCTTGTGTTTTTTCCTTGTGAATCGCTTTAATATCTTTGGATAAACTAATAAATTAATAATAAATTAATAATAATAATAATAATAATAATAATAATAATAATAATAATAAAAAATAACACAGGTGTGTTAGCAGACATGGAATCTTGAGTGAATGATATTGAGTGAGCAGCATCATGTTTAATAGATTTTGATGTTTTATGGATCTGTACCAGTATTGCTTTATAGACAGTATTTAATTTTGTTCGATTTCCTTTCTGAAACATAAGCATATATTAAAAAAAACCCACTTGAGATAATGGTAATAACTTGTACATAAAAAATAAAAAAATAAAAAAATAATAAAAATTACAGCGCCACCAGGGATGAAAACCTACTCTTCAAAGCTGAATCGGCACAAACAGCAATCTGGGGGGAACCCGAATTGACATTTGCTTCGATTCAGCTTTGAAGTACATCACATTTATGCATCACGAGGGAGCCTTCTGTGTCCGCTTGCTGAGTCTGTTCCTTCTTGCCCCCCCTTTTTTGTGTCCAGGTCTCCCCTTTTTCACCGAAGAGCCCCAGGATCTGGAGGTCACAGTCAACGCCCCTTTCAACCTCAGCTGCCGGGCTCAGGGCCCCCCAGAACCAGTGCGGGTGATCTGGCTGCAAGACAGCGCCCCCCTCAACTCCTTGAACGACCCGCAGGCCCGGACGCCTTCCATACTGGCGTTGAGAGGTGAGTCGCACAGCGGGTTACGTTTGATGCCTCCGCTGAGAAAACTACCTTTACAAAAAAGAAGTCATGTGATCACATCCGTACCATACATCCAAAGCAAAATAAATCCTGGGAACTGTAGTTTGTTGAGGATGCTGGGTGTGGTAGTTCCGTGGGGTAAACTACAGTTCCCAGGACTTTTCAGGGGAAGCCATGTGCTGTCTGGAAGGTCAGCTGTCCGGGGAAATACACATTGGGTGTTTGGGATTGTTCCCCTCTCAATCTCCTCCTTGGGACCAGAGGTTTCGAAATCCATCTATAGCAGGCATCCCCAAACTCGGCCCTCCAGCTGTTTTGGGACTACAATTCCCATCATCCCTGACCACTGGTCCTGTTAGCTAGGGATTATGGGAGTTGTAGTCCCAAAATTATAGTGCTGGAGGAGACTCTTGAGAGTCCCATGGACTGCAAGAAGATCAAACCTATGCATTCTTAAAGAAATCAGCCCTGAGTGCTCATTAGAAGGACAGATCCTGAAGTTGAGGCTCCAGTACTTTGGCCACCTCATGAGAAGAGAAGACTCCCTAGAAAAGACCCTGATGTTGGGAAAGATGGAGGGCACAAGGAGAAGGGGACGACAGAGGATGAGATGGTTGGATGGTGTTCTCGAAGCTACTAACATGAGTTTGGCCAAACTGCGAGAGGCAGTGCAGGATAGGCGTGCCTGGCGTGCTCTGGTCCATGGGGTCACGAAGAGTCGGACACGACTGAACGACTGAACAACAAAGTCCCAAAATAGCTGGAGGGCCGAGTTTGGGGATGCCTGATCTATAGCGTTCTTCCTTCTCGATCCATGGCTTTGTTTTGTGGCTTTGCCTTTCCAAGCGGAGTTTAATCTTCTCGGTGCTGGGAGCCCCGATTCCCGACAACTGGGTTGCTCTGTATGTGAAGAAGCATACTCTGCCCACCATCCATAGCTCCTTCCTCGCCTTTCCCTGGCTCTGGACCAAGGTGTTGAAAACAGTTTTAGGGCCTAGCAGCTGATGAGGCTCCGATCGAGCTTTTGTTTGCTTCTCCTTTTTCTGCATCTGGGTGGCTGAGCCAAAAAAAAAACCCCCATCCTTTATTTTTCTCTCCGTTCCGCTGGCTGCAAAGAGAGAGCCCTGGTTCTCCCCGCCCGCAAACCAGTCCCTCTCTGGCGTTCTTGAAGAGCAGGGGGCAGGAGGGAAGGGCAGTGAATGCAGGAGGGGACCCCTATTCTCGCCCTCCATTCGGCCTTGCCTTCGTGAGCGTGCCCCTTTCCCCCCTCCCCTCCGCGTTTCACGTCCTTGTTCATTGTCTCCTGTCCCCCCCACTCTCTCAAAGCCCCGCTTGTCCCCAGCCTGCAGCCTCTTTTGTTCCCTTTTCTATGCGAGTGGCTGGTTCCCGATGGCTCGGCTGGGGAGGGGGGTTTGCTCCGAGCGTGGGAACGGGCCCTGCAAGCGCTGCCAAATGCCAATTGGGCCGTGTGCGAGCGTGCATGTGCGAGCGTGCCTCCGTCTCTTGCCGCTCACAGAAACAACGCCGACCTGTTTCGAGGGTCCAGAGTGCTTCACCTTCGTTCTCTCGGTAACTCTTACACCACCCCTGCAAGGTAGGCCAAGCAGTAAGGTGGCCAGATGCATCTCAGCAGGTGTTGAGATGCATCTCAGCAAGTGTAGCTATAGCACTTGGTGCTCCTCTGCAAAGATGCAGGAGCACTTGTCCTGCTTTTAATAAAAGCATATATATATATATATATATATATATATATATATATATATATATATAAAATTGATTTTTATTTTTATTGCAAAATCTCCAAATACATAGTTCACATTTTTTACACTAGATAAATACAAGAAAAAAATACATTATAGGTTTAACATTAAACTTAATACTAATTTACTAATAAGAAATAAAGGATAGAAAAAGAAGAAAAGAAAAGAAAAAGAGAAAAGAACACGAAGAATAAAAGTAATAGAACATTTCCACCGCATTCCGCACAGCAATCAATAACAAATTTCCCTTTATTCTGCCTCCTGAGTATTCTCTATTTTAATAATTCCAAGTTCCCGATCTTTAGTAACATCTTTTTTGTTCACATCCTGTCAGGTTAATGAAAACACAGCCATGCATTTTCTCCTAGACCTGATTTCTTTAAATAATCGTTCAAACATTCCCATTGTTTCTTGATCTTGTCCTTCGGTTAATTTTATTATTTGCACCCTGCCCATCTGACTGGGTTTGCCCCAGCCGCTTTCAACGAGTATAAAAGCACAATAAACATCAAACATTAAAAACTTCCCTAAACAGGGCTGCCTTCAGGTGTCTTCTATAAGTCGTGTAGTCAGATAGTTGTTTATCTCCTTGACC
Organism: Darevskia mixta; assembly: GCA_034641385.1. Lineage (NCBI taxonomy): Eukaryota > Metazoa > Chordata > Lepidosauria > Squamata > Lacertidae > Darevskia > Darevskia mixta. Next base: position 6,195,891 of record JAWWNH010000163.1, read on the forward strand.
TCTGCTGGGAGGGCTTTCCACAGGGCGGGCGCCACTACCGAGAATGCCCTCTGCCTGCTTCCCTGTAGCTTCACTTCTTGCAGTGGAAACGGGTGGGCCGTGTGGAGATCGGATGAGTATTTCGGGAGAGGGGATGTTTGGAAGATCCCCTTGCTCTTTGTCACCACAGAAGACGGGCAGTACTGCAAGCTACTCAGAGCCATGGAGGGTGAAGCAAGGAAAGGACCACAGCTGAGCCCTTTGAGCATCTGCCTTGCAGGTTCCAGGTTCAATCGCCCAATGACATATTTGTCCGTCTATTTAGCATAATATTGTGAACACCGGACTTGCCCAGGCTACCTATTTATTAAGCATTCATTCTGATTTGCTTGCACTAATCTTATGTGGAGATTCTACCACATCCTGTGTTTATCGAGCATTCATTCTTAAAAAAATATGGCAATAAACATTTGTCTCCCGTTTGCTCTGATTTGCTAGCTGGGCGTTTATAGTTTCCTGTTTCTCATTTGTTCACCCCACACTTCTCGCTGCATTTTCCTAGCCTCAGGAAGTGGATTTGTTGTGCTGGGGGGACAGAGAGCCAGTGTGGTGTAGTGGTTAAGAGCGGTAGACTTGTAATCTGGTGAACTGGGTTCGCTTCCCCGCTCCTCTACATGCAGCTGCTGGGTGACCTTGGGCTAGTCACACTTCTCTGAAGTCTCTCAGCCCCACTCACCTCACAGAGTGTTTGTTGTGGGGGAGGAAGGGAAAGGAGGATGTGAGCCGCTTTGAGACTCCTTTGGGTAGTGATAAAGCGGGATATCAAATCCAAACCCTGGGCGGGCCTAAATTTCCCAGCATGCATTTGAATCCCTCCGGAAAAATGCTGACGGGAGTCTCTGCTGAGAGTCTTTCCTATCCTCTCTGGGTCACTTTGCGCTCCTGACCCGCCCTGCTGGCAGATGACCCACTCTGTTTGCCCCAGCACATTTTGGGGGGCTTCCCAGAATCCTTGCCACTGGGCTTTTCTGCCCAAGGCCACCGGCTGATTAGCTGAGGCCAGCCACAGCTATTTTTCTTGCTTTTTTTTTTTTTGCTGATTTGGCAGTTGCGTGGGGTTGCGAGCCTCAAACCAGACGCCTGGGTAAGAGGAAGTGGCTGGGGAGGGCTTCTTTGGCCAAAGGGCACCTCTTGCATCTCCTTGAATAGAAACCGAAATCTTGGCAGCAAGAGTCTCCTTGCGGCCGTAGCCCTAAGCACACGGGATGCTGGAGGCAACCCCCCCTTGAGCCCGGTGGGACTTCCATGCGCAGGACGAAGATCTCCGCCAGAATCTGTTATTGCCTGGGAGTGTTGTTTGTGCTTCGTCAGACACAGGGTGGGACGGAGGCAAAGGAGTGGTGCGCATTGCAAGACCCAGCTCTCACATATCTTTGCCATGTTATCACATGGAAGAGCTTGGGGGAAATACCTGCGAGACAACCAAGCAAGACCGGAAGGAGTTGGGAACCTGAGGCTGCTGCGATAGACCAGGGGTAGGCAACCTAAGGCCCGTGGGCCGGATGCGGCCCAATCGCCTTCTCAATCCGGCCCACAGATGGTCCGGGAATCAGCATGTTTTTACATGAGTAGAATGTGTCCTTTTATTTAAAATGCATCTCTGGGTTATTTGTGGGGCATAGGAATTCATTCATTTCCCCCCCCCCCCAAAATATAGTCCAGCCCACCACATGGTCTGAGGGACAGTAGACCGGGTGCCCACGGCTGAAAAAGGTTGCTGACCCCTGCCATAGACCCACCTGCGGGGGCCTCTGATGGTCGTTTCAGAGAGAAGGGCACATGCTTTGAATGCAGAAGGTCCTAGGAGGTGGATTAATGCCTGGCTTCTGTAGCACCCGAGCTGTAACTCACTGCCCTGAAAATCCACCCACCGTCCTCCTGCTTCTGGCTGCAGGCTTTCCCCTCTTTTTCGCTTTAGCTTCGGCCTGACTCTTGAAAGGATGTCAGCCAAACACCTCCTGTAACAAAAGGGGGGAAGGGGGGGGGTTCTGTGCTCCCTTTGGGGTTCAAATAACAAAACAAAACCCCAATCTGCAGCTCCTGTTTCTTGTTTCTTTTTTCATCCCGGTTTTTTAAATGGTGTTGCTCCACGGTCCATATCTATCCTTTGGCTGTCCTGTCATAGAATCATAGACTTGTACAGTTGGAAGGGACCCCCAAGGGTCATCCAGTCCAACCCCCTGCAATGCAGGAATCTCAGCTAAAGCATCCATGACAGATGGCCGTCCAAACTCTGCTTAGAAACCTCCAGTGAAGGAAAGACCACCACCTCCTTCACGGTCGAAGAGCTCTTACTGCCAGAAAGTTCTTCCTGATATTTAGTCAGAGTCTTCTTCCTTGTAGCTTGAAGCCGTGGGTTCGAGTCCTACCATCCCAGAGCTTGAAATGCTGCGTTTTGACACGTGCACCCCCCCTTACTGACGCAACACCAGCTTCAATCCATATTTAGAAAAGGAGCGGCCGAGCGGTCATTTTAAGGAGGCCGTGTGGACGTAGGCCCAAGCCAGCAGCAGGCGAAGCGTTTTCCCTGAAACATCTGGAGGGTATTAGTGGCCGTGCAAAACATCTGGGGGGAAAGTGTCAGATTAGCAGCAGCTATGCACACATTTCTTTTGCCCTGTTGTGGTTACCTGGGGTCAAAATTGTTCTGCTGGGTTTTGAAAAGAGAACAAGATTGGGGGAGGAATGTGCCCCTCTGGCCTGTTTGACCAGAGGCAACAATAAAACCCGTTTCCGCTCCCTGTGGGAAGATAGATGCATTGTGTCTCTCGAAGCACTTTCAGTTCTCTTAAAAACAGTTGACCTCCGATTTTCACACACTGCCCTTTGTCGCCCTGCTCTTCCCTTCCTCCTCTCCCCTCAGAGCTGAGGTAAAAACCAGCCATTCCAGGGTCTTGAGTAGAGTTCCTGTACCCTGCGCTGTGTTTTGCCTCGCCCCGCATACCTGCCGTGCCTCTTATTTCTCTTATTGCTCATTTGGCCTAGCCGTGGCACGCAGTGAGTCAGGGAAGGGGAATTCTGGGCAGGAGGTGACATGCATCTGAGTCACGAGCAGGGATCCGAATGCTGCTGCAGGAAGAGCATTTGGACGAGGAGCTCTGAATGGGCAGATGTGGGACCCAGGCAGTGACTGAAAGATAACTGGAAAGGGATGAAGGATGCTTTTATACCTCTGATTTAGACCTCTGGTATTCAAGAGCCTGGCAAATGGCCCTTCCTGAGGAGATTTCTCATGGACAAAAAATAGTGGGCTTAGTGACCGATTTTTTTTTCTTCAATGGTGTGATTGCCTTTTACTTACCGGTGAGGAAGCACGTGGCCGGATGGGTCCCTGTTGGCTTACAGCACCGTTTGGGTCGTGTTGGAAACACGGCCACTTCTGTCTGCAGTGGGAAAACGAAATGGGAAATGGGACAAATGGGAAAACGAAAGCGCAGAGAGACACCGTTTTATTTATTTGGCGATCATGCGCACTTGCACCTGTCTTTCCTTTTGAGCTTAATTATTTCGATGAGGAAATATTGCAGCTCTTTTCTTCCCCCCAAAGAAGCCAGATTATCCTCCACCAGGGCCAGGGCTTTTTCAGTGTTGGCTCCGACCTGGTGGAATGCTCTGTCCCATGAGACTAGGGCTCTGCGGGACCTGATCTCCTTCCGCAGGGCCTGTAGGACAGAGTTATTCCGCCTGGCCTTCAATCTAGCCTGATCCCCTATTCCTTTTTCCCCTTCCCTTTTTTCTGAAGAAACCCTTCTGGGTCCCCACATTAAAATCCTTCCCTGGTCTCCCTACTGGCCTAGCAAGACTAACTGGGCCAGTTAGCCCTGGTGATCCCACTGATGTTTGTTTTTATGCTGTTTTTAGCTGTTTTTTAAGTTGTTTTAAATCATTGTTTTGTATTTGTTGTTAGCCGCCCTGAGCCCGGTTTCTGGACCGGGAAGGGCGGGGTATAAATAATAATAATAATAATAATAATAATAATAATAATAATAATAATTTATTACCTTACCTTTTACCTAATGGGAAGCAATAGGAAAAACTTGCCCTGTGTACCGTATATTCCGGCGTATAAGACGACTGGGCGTATAAGACGACCCCCAACTTTTCCAGTTAAAATATAGAGTTTGGGATATACTCACCGTATAAGAAATACGACCTGGCGTATAAGACGACCCCCAACTTTTGAGAAGATTTTCCTGGGTTAAAAAGTAGTCTTATACGCAGGAATATACAGTAGATTTCTTTTCTCTAGGATGCTACTAAAAAACCCTGGAATGAGTCCGGCAAAGAAAGTGGACAAGCTTCTAGCCCGCACATTGCTTTAACCATGTTCCCTTTCCTCCTGAGCTGGAAAAAGATCCTGAAAGTCCTGTCCTCACCAAAAGGACATGCGTCCGCCAGACCGTGCATCCTTCCCAAATCTGGGTGGTTGGGTGACCTTTCATGTGGCAATGAGGGATGTTCCTGGAGGGGAGGTTTGCCATAAGTTGGTGCGTGCAAAAGAGAGGGGAGCGACGCAAAAGGTTGAGAAATGTGCAGGCAAAGGAAGTGTGACCGGGGGAATGGAGGAAGTTGTTTGAGGCAGGGGTGGTTGTGCGTGTCACAGGTGAGTGCCTGTCCGTGAAACGAAAGATGCATTTGCGGACAGCCCAGGGTAGAGGAGCATTGGAGCAGATGCTGCTTTTATCTCTTCGGTGTGGAATGAAAGTGATGTTAAAGGCACTGAAATAATCAGAAATCTGCTCTTATTCCCTTATGGGGTACACAAGAGCCTTTCGAGGGTCTCCATCGGAAGGAGTAAATTACAGAGGCCAACCAGAGAAAAATTGAGAAGCAAAGAATTTATTTCTGTTGCAAACATGGCGTTTTTGCCCCACACACCAAAGAGTAGGGGGGAAAGGACCCCCAACAAAAGGAACACATGCTCTTATAAAGACTTTTCAAAAATTCCTCCTCAGAGTCCCGCCCCACCTCCAGATACCTCCCACATACATCACAGAAGGGGTATAACCCAGGACCACCCCCCAGATACATCACAGCTGCATCACAGGTTGGGAGGGTCAGAGGAGGTAACCTGAGAATTCTCACACCTGTGCCATCTCTCCCTGACCCCTCCCAGACACACATTTCAGCAAAACAAAAGGTTTCTTGTTTCCTGCCCTGGCCTGGCAGGGCTAATGTAGGGCTAACGATCCAAATCCATTTTAGGTGGTGGGTTCTTTGTGAGGGAAATGGCCCATGTCTGGCACTCAGGTATCAGGATGCCAGAGATTATCACTTATCACCCCCTCCTTCCTTGCAGAGAAACAGTTTGTCAGTTTGGGAGTCAAAATGGAGACAGGCCTGTCTTCCTGGGCTGCTTCAGACATGTGGCCTTGTTTTGCTTGGCACACCCATGAACAATTATATATATATATATATATATATATATATATATATATATATATATATATATATGACCTTTATATTCTTACAACAGCACAAGGCCAGGGTTATTTCTGACCACGTGGCAGGCCCACCTGAACACAGAGCGTCGGAAATGTGCTCTTTGATTGTGCAGAATGAATGGCTCGCTTGAGGGTTCTTGAACTGCCCGGCACTTGGTGGGCCACTGGAATTTGGGCCATACCCTGCCAGGACGGGCGGACAGACGGACGTTATTGCCGTTTGAAATATGGGCAGATGAGAGGGAGGAAAAGAGTCTCAGTGCAGACCTCTCTGGGAAGTGAAATGGCGTGAGAATCATCGAATTTTAGAGTTGGAAGGGATCCCAACCCCTGCAATGCAGGAATCTTAACTAGGCAGAGATATAGAATCTGTGGCCCTCCAGATGCAACCATCACTGCTCCAATCATCCCTAACCATTGGGCATGCTGGCTGGGAATGATGGGAGTTGGAGTCCACCAGAATCTGGAAGCTGCCACGTTGGCTACCTCTGTGCATTCTTCCGCAAGCATTTGGGGAAATGCTAGTGAACATTTTCCGGCTACAAGCTGTTCCCCATTGTTGCAATTGGTGATAAATTGCATTCTTGATAGGCTGGGGATTGCCTCCCTCTGATTCCAGAGAGGAAGGGAGGGTTTCTGAAATGTAGGAAGGCCGCGCATTATCACTTTTATTCAAGAAATGTTGGTCAGAAATAGAAGCGACCTGCATAATCTCAGTATTAAAGAATTAGTTGTGCACCAGCTTCTCATGAGAGTTTTGGTTTTGTGGTGTGGCTTTTGCTGTTTGGACAGAGGAAAAAGGGAAAACAATCCATTAAAAACTGCAGATTCGCTCTGTTACTTGCCGAAGGAGGCTAATAAGGGGAATGTGGATTCCATCTACCGTACTGTGGGAATCCTGTGACAAATCTAGTGATTATCTGTAGGAAAAAGAGATACAGTGCAACCGAAACACATCTTTTATGTAGGTAAAGGTAAGGTAAAGAACCCCTGGACTGTTAAGTCCAGTCAAAGGTGATTATGGGGTTGTGGCACTCATCTCGCTTTCAGGCTGAGGGAGCCGGCGTTTGTCCACAGACAGCTTTCCTGGTCATGTGGTGGAAACCAGAGCATCTTATATGTAAACCAGTCTGGCTGGCCTAGTAAAGGTAAAGGGACCCCTGACCATTAGGTCCAGTCGTGACCGACTCTGGGGTTGCGGCGCTCATCTCGCTTTAGTGGCCGAGGGAGCCAGCATACAGCTTCCGGGTCATGTGGCCAGCATGACTAAGCCGCTTCTGGCGAAGCAGAGCAGCGCACGGAAACGCCGTTTACGTTCCCGCTGCAGCTGTACCTATTTATCTACTTGTACTTTGACGTGCTTTCGAACTGCTAGGTTGGCAGGAGCAGGGACCGAGCAACCCCGTCGCGGGGATTCGAACCGCCAACCTTCTGATCAGCAAGCCCTAGCCTCTGTGGTTTAACCCACAGCGCCACCCGCCACCCTGGCTGGCCTAGTGAAGAGCAAATCTGTTAACACGACAAAAGGTGCTGATGGGTCATCCGAGAGGAATCCTTGGGCCTGGGAAGATGGATGTTGCCAAAGTGATGGCGCTGTGTGTTTGAAGTGACAGGAAAAGAGAGATTGTGAGGAAGGTGTTCTGAAAAGGAGAAGGAAGACTGGGGTCCATCTTGGGCAGGCTGGCTGCAGGCTGGCTGGGAGAAATGCCTTGGACTGCTGTGAGGGACAAACCCCTCTTGAAAGGACCATGCTGTCAGATCTGGACCCCCTCCATGCAGACTGAAGGTGTGAATAAATCATATTTCTCAAAGCTACGACAGTCTCTGCCATGTCTCAATTCTCCAAAGGAATGTGAAGAAGAGAAGAAGAAGAGTTTGGATTTGATATCCCGCTTTATCACTACCCGAAGGAGTCTCAAAGCGGCTCACATTCTCCTTTCCCTTCCTCCCCCACAACAAACACTCTGTGAGGTGAGTGGGGCTGAGAGACTTCAGAGACGTGTGACTAGCCCAAGGTCACCCAGCAGCTGCATGTGGAGGAGAGGAGACACGAACCCGGTTCACCAGATTACGAGTCTACCGCTCTCAACCACTACACCACACTGGCTCTCGGCAGCACATATACTAATTCTCCAAAGGAATACAGGTCATGGGTGAGTTCCTGGAGCCCCATGTGCTCTTGCCACCGCTAGGCAGAGAGAGGAGGAGGCGGAACCCAGCTTTTGTAACAGTACACATCCAAACATATTGGGCAGTTGCGCTAATGTTCTTTGGGGAGTAGCCTAAGCCTGTCTTTCCTGCTCGCTTCCTTGCTCAGCATGCCATTTGTCAATAGTCTCCCCAGAAAGATGTCTGTGGTCTCTCTCCAAAAGGAAGCTACTGCAATAAAAGGATGCCCGAGTGGAGGTCGCAAGACAAGAGGGAGGCGCACGGCACGTGCAAGAACAAAACCGCACCATGCACTTCTCCAAAAGAGTGCGGTCCTCTTGTTTCAACGCTGCCACATCAATCCTATGGGTCCACCTGCAAAGGACTATGAGAGAGAGAGATGAAGAAGCGCTACTCTCTCCACCCACGTTTGTAATTACAGTATGCATGCTGTTTCATGTCCTTGTCTGGTATGCAAGGAGGACCTCGGAGGCAGGTGGGCTGTGGGCAGGCCGGGAAGAGCCTGGCTGGAAACCAGAAAATCCAAAAACGCAGAGGAAGTAATTGCCACAACGGCTAGATCTGTTGTCCCATGCACAGGGATGGCATCCCTCTGTATAACAGGTGCTGGGGACAGACAATAAAGAGCCCCAGCACCTACCTACATGCTTTTCTTGAAAAGTTCTTGGGCTATGGATGCATTAGTGGCTTAAAACACCGCAAGGTTGCCTCGGCCCCAAGTGCCAGGGTTCAAATCCTTGCTCACCCATGGGATGCCTGATTATCATCTTCCAAAGCAACTACAGTGGTACAGTCATACCTCGGGTTACGGTCGCTTCAGGTTGCGTGATTTCGCGCCGAACCTGGAAGTAACGGAACGGGTTACTTCCGGGTTTCGGCGCTCGTGCATGCACAAAAGCACGAAATCGCGCTTTGCGCATGCGCAGAACCGCCGAATTGTGTCACACACGTGCGCAGACACAGTGGTGCGGGTTGCGAACTCTGCGGGTTGCGAATGTGCCTCCCGCGCGGATCGCATTCGCAACCTGAGCGTCCACTGTACCTCAGGTTAAGAACTTAATTTGTTCCGGAGATCCGTTCTTAACCTGAAACTGTTCTTAACCTGAGGTACCACTTTAGCTAATGGGGCCTCCCGCTGCCACCACGGCACGATTTCTGTTCTCACCCTGAGGTAAAGTTCTTAACCCGAGGTACTATTTCTGGGTTAGCAGAGTCTGTAACCTGAAGCGTCTGTAACCCAAGGTACTACTGTACTCTATTCCAAACTTAAAAATGGTAAGCGTAATCTGGTGGTCAACAAAAGAGGTTTAAAGACTCTCTCAAGGCAAATCTTAAAAAAAAGTAGCATAAACAACGACAACAGGGAAACACTGGCATGCGAGCGCTCCAATTGGAGAACAGCCTTTACCAAAGGCGTCATAGATTTTGAAATATATAAAAAAATAAAAAAATTATCCAGTAGCACCTTAGAGACCAACTAAGTTTGTTCTTGGTATGAGCTTTCGTGTGCATGCACACTTCTTCAGATAGATTTTGAAGACGCTCAAACTCAGGACGAAAGAGAGAAACATGCTAAGAGGAAGGCACACTTGGCAAACCCTCACTGTGATCAATTCCCCCCCCCAAAAAAAAACCTATGTCCCAACTGGAAGGATGTGTGGATCCAGAATTGGCCTCCACAGTCACATGGACTCACTGTTAAAACCATGTTCATGGAAGACAATCTTACTTGGCCATGAAGGATCACCGAAGAAGAAGAAGAAGAAGAAGAAGAAGAAGAAGAAGAGAGCCATGAAACTTACTTTGGGTGTCCTTGGGCCAGTCATTGCCTCTCAGCCCAACGCACCTCGCAGGGTTGTTGTAGCGATTAAAGAAGGAGGGCAGGGAGAGAACCACATGCACCGTGGTTGAGCTCCTTGGAGGAGGAAAAAGTGGGATATATCAAAGAGTTTATTGCGTTAGCTTTCAGCCATAGCCCAGCAAGATAAAACATACATACAATACCAAAGACACGCAACAGTGGGATATAATTGCAATCCTCTATAATAATATCCTATTGTCCCTGCTTTCTGTGTGTCACGGAAGTGGGTTCTGCGCATGTCACACAGGAAAGCAGGGATTGGAGCAGGGATTGGAGAGGGGGCGTGTCCGGAAGTCAGCGGCGGCGCACGCGCGGTGTCATTTGGGGCAGCGCCGCCGCCTTGACCGGAGCCTCCTCCACCTCCTCCAGCCGCCCTGAGGTTTCTGCTGGTCGGGGGGGCGGCGTCGGGGGCGAAGCGCCACTCCCCCCCGCCGCCGGCCGCCTCCGCACCTCGGCTCCCGCCGCCGCCAGCGGCCTCGGCGGCTCTGCGCGCGCCTCGCGCTTCCCAGCGCCTCGGGCGGCGGAGTCCGGCGAGGCGAACTGGGGGAGAACCCCGGAGAAAGCGGCGCCCGGCAAAAGCGTGCCGCCTACGGGGAGCCTGAGGCTGGGCTGCGAAAGGGGCGATTTTGCCCCAGGAAGAGGAGCTGCTGCCGCGAGCCTGCAGCCCGGGAGGAAGGAAGGAAGAACAGAGGGAGGGAGGAAGAAGCGGGGGCCGGGAGCAGGGCGCGCCGGCGCCCCGCGAGCCGCTCTCGGCGGAGGAGGCGGAAAAATAGAAAAGAGCGAAGCGGAAGCAGCTCCGGCGGCCCGAGCCGGTGGGGGGGGGAGGGGAAAAGCGGGATAGCGGGGCCTTCGGAAGCCGGGAAGGGACCACTCTCCTCCGCCTTCTCTGCCCTCCTCCTCCCTTTAATCGGAGAATGCACCGGGAAGGCAAGGCAGCGCGAGGGGGGGGGAGAGGAGGGAAAGCAAAAGAGGAGGGAGGAGGGGAGGGGAGAGAGAGAAAAAGAAAGAGCGAGAGAAAGGGAGGCGCGAGCGCCACCGCCGGTTTCCAGAGCGCACTACCGGCAAGCTCGCAGCCTCTGCAGCTAAAAAAAAATTAACAAAAAAGGTCTTTTTTGCGCACGCGAACAAGCGAGCAGACGCGAGTTTAAAAGGCGCGCGCACGCCTCCCTCGCCCTCCCCGCACGCTGTTGCGCTCTGCCTCCTCCTCCTCTAGAGCCCGTTTTCTAACGGGCTAAATTCAACTAGTAAATAAAGAAATAACCAACTGCAGAGGGCACCAAGCTGGAGGGAAGGCTGTCCTCACCAGACCCTTCTTACAGCAGCGAAGAGACCGAAATAGTTAAATCATTTAGTTAAATCGTCTTGAAGAGAAACTGCTGGGTGGAAATAAAACAAGGCCAAATGTGACGTGCTAGAAAGGGAGTGAGCGAGCTATGTTGCAGATAAGAAAGCGTCCGGAGACATCCGGAGATGGAGGATGCAGCAAATCTTGCTGTAGGCGTTTCAGAGACAATTGCAGGTTAAGCACTTAGGCGGGAGACCATGGAAAAGAGGACCTTTGGGGGGTGAAGTCGAACTATTGGAAGGCTGTAGTACCTGCTGTGGCCGTAGAGACCGATGCAGGAGAGACGCGTTTGGTTGCAGCCGGGGTGGATGAAGGCACCCGGTTGTGTTGCTGCAGATTCACCATGGCGTTTCTTCTCTCTGCGCTCCTCCTAGGAGATGGGAGAACGCGGCAAATTATGCTGCAGAAGCTTCAGAGAGAATGGCAGATTAAGCACTTGTGCCTTATGATGTAAAATGGGATAGCGACAAAAGAGACTGATTGCACACTAATTGTCAAATGCTGTGAACCGCTAATTTAAGAAGGATATTGATAAACTAGAATGTGTGCAGAGGAGGGCAACCGAGATGATCAAGGGTCTGGAAACCAAGCCTTATGAGGAACGGTCGAGGGAGTTGTGTGTTTAGCCTGGAGTAGAGGATACTGAGAGGAGATAGGATAGCCGTCTTCCACTAGCTAAAGGGTTTTCACACGGACGGTGGAGCAAACTTGTTTTCTCTTTCTCCGGAGGCTAGTCCCCGAAACAACGGCTTCAAGTTACAAGAAAGGAGATTCCAACTAAACACCAGAAATAGCTTTCTGACGGGAAGAGCTGTTCAATAGTGGAGGTTTGTGGTCTCTCCTTCCTTGGAGGATTTTAAGCAGAGGCTGGATGCCCATTGGTCATGGATGCTTTAGCTGAGATTCCTGCATTACAGGGGGTTGGACTAGAGGACCCTTGGGGTCCCTTCCAACACTACGACTCTATGAGTCTACATTTGAATCCTTCATAGTGACTTCCGCATCGGGGTTGCTACCTTGTGCGTATGAATAAATGCATTTGATTCGTTACCTGGTTATTACTGGCCTCCGGTAAGGGCACCTAGGTACAGTCGTACCTTGGAAGTCAAACGGAATCCATTCGACTTCCAAAACGTTCGAAAACCAAATTGCACCTTCTGATTGACTGCAGGAGCCACGGAAGCCCCGTCGGACATTCGGTTTCCAAAAGAACGTCCACAAACCGGAACAATCACTGGTTTGCGGCGTTTGGGAGCCAAAACGTCCAAGTTCCAAGGCGTTTGGGATCCCCTCCAACAGCGGCAAAGGGGCAAGCTTGTTCTGATTCCTGCTTGTCTCTGTGAACTCCACAGAGTTTCTCGCCTGTGAGCCTTTGCATTAATGTGGAACGAAGTGGGTGCTTCCGTGCAGATCTCCCTGGCTGCTCCTTTCCTGCCAATGCCATCTGTTTATGCAGTTGCCCACTAGCTGACTCAGCCCTTGCAGGAATGATGTGGTCGGAGAGCAGCAGCAACCACCGTGAGGGGGCTGGCCGTTGTTGACGGCCTCTCTTTGCCTCTTGTCTGCGGTACTTGGCCCTTAGCCTTTGCCTCTCCCCGCCAACCAGGTGGTCTGCCTGCATTGGATTTTCACATCTTCCCTCCCCCCTCTAAATGCCATCAGTTGGTCCAGGTGACAGCTTCTGGGCTCCCGCCGGCTGACTCAGCCCTTGCAGGAACGGTGCGGTCGGAAATCAGCACCTGTTGTGGTGTGGGAGAGAGGGTTAAATCTGGGCCCTTCGCCAAATCCCAGTAACAATGGTGCGTTCAAAGTGCAGTGACTCTCGGTTGCCATCAAGGATCCGAAAGCTTTTATTCAGCCAGCGGATTTCATCCTCGGTGGGCTCTGTGTGCGCGCGTCATGTTCGCTCGCCATAATACTTCGCAGAAATGCAAGGGGACGCACACACCTCACTGCTTTGACGGAGCTTGCGGCGTGGAATGCTGTTGCCAAAGAGGCAGGGGCACCTATTGGCTAGTGACTGTGTCACCGCTAGTGACAAACTCCTCCTCCTTGAATCATGCTTGTGCCTTTATGTGCTTTAACAGAAACACACACACACACACATATATTAAAAAATATTTAGAACCAGGGTCCCCAATGTGGTTCCCATGGAAACTATGTCACCCTCAGGCATTGCCCTTAGCACCTACCAAGGCCTTTCACTCATTCCATTTTTTAAAAAATAGCTTGGAATTTGTCGTTGGCTGTCTTGAGAGACAGGGCAGTGCACCTCTGGTGGGTGTGGGTGTGAAGCCAAACTACTGCTGCCCCTGTGCTGTTGAATGGCACCTCCTCTCAGTTCTTATCCTTTTTTATCTTTAAACCAGAACTGGATCAAGCAGGCCTTTATTCAGAGGGCTCCCTGTGGCCGTCCTGATGGCAACAGAAGCCAGCCCCTGTTTCTTCCAGTAGCGCCTGCTCCAGCCACCCTTTTCCCTAATCAGGATAAGTGAACCCAGGAGTCCTGGCTCGAGAGACCATCCGAAGCGCAGAGCCAAGGCTTGGAGCTTGGAACCAGACATGAGGAAACCCAAACCACAGACGGGTGGGCGGAAGGAACAGGACATACCAGATGGGACAGAGGACTGGTCCCCAGATGTTGTTTCTCTGGGGCAGAGGGGAGGGTGGCAGGAAGGGACCTGGTTGACTGGAGGAGGACAAAAGTCTGGCTTTTGTTTTCTTACATTCGTTGGTTTTCTGACATTTATGCCCTGCCTTTTCTTCTGTCACGGAACCCGAGGCAGTTCAGTTCCCAGGAAGCCAGACCACAGGTCCATCTAGCTCAGCCTTGTCTAACTCGCTGCTCCTCAACCTTGGGTCACAGTTCAAGAAGGATACTGACAAGCTGGAACGTGTCCAGAGGAGGGCAACCAAAATGGTCAAAGGCCTGGAAACGATGCCTTATGAGGAACGGCTTAGGGAGCTGGGTATGTTTAGCCTGGAGAAGAGAAGGTTAAGGGGTGATATGATAGCCATGTTCAAATATATAAAAGGATGTCATATAGAGGAGGGAGAAAGGTTGTTTTCTGCTGCTCCAGAGAAGCGGACACGGAGCAATGGATTCAAACTACAAGAAAGAAGATTCCACCTAAACATTAGGAAGAACTTCCTGACAGTAAGAGCTGTTCGACCATGGAATTTGCTGCCAAGGAGTGTGGTGGAGTCTCCTTCTTTGGAGGTCTTTAAGCAGAGGCTTGACAGCCATCTGTCAAGAATGCTTTGATGGTGTTCCTGCTTGGCAGGGGGTTGGACTGGATGGCCCTTGTGGTCTCTTCCAACTCTACGATTCTATGTTGAGAAACATCTCCCATCATCCCAGCCATTGGCGAAGCTGATGGGGTTGGTCCCAAGGTTGAAGAATATCAGGACTAGAAGCAGCTCCTCGGGATTTTAGATGAGGATCTCTCTCTCCCAGCCCTACCTGGACCTCCTGTATGTTATTATTTAATATTGTTTACTCTTAAAAAAAAAAAAAAAAAGCACACTCTGCTTTTCCCTTCCGTAAAGGAGATGCTCAGAACACCTTACAAATGAAACACACGTGTAAAAGCCACATAAACCCAAGCACCATATGAAAGTCAGTTTAATTAGCAGAACTGCTAATTTTAATGTAAGTAAGGCGACGTTTTATTCACACTGGATTAAATAATTATTCTGAATAATAATGTTTGCCTTGTGCGCGGGGACTTTGGGCAAAGGTGTATTTTATTCTTTCGATAAAATATTATTAATAATAAAAGCGTTGCAAGGGTTTGGGGGAGGGGTGTTGATCTGGCATGCTGGAAATCTGTAATAACAGCCCAGAATAGTCGTCAGTCTCATTTCCCTGATTTTTCTTTGCCTGTAATTTGAAACTGGAGAGAGTGGGGAGGGGGCGAGTTTGAGGTGCTGTTGTACATTACTCCTGAGAAGTCCACAGTGTGCTCTTGGGTAGTACCCAGAATGTCATGCTAGGTGTGGAAGATATGAGTTTATTCCGGGGTTCAAATGACAGGAGAGGAGGATTTCATTCAGGGACCTCAACACACAAATATTATTGGTCATCCTCTCCCATCTCTGGAAGAACTATACAGTTCCCGTTGCCTTAAAAAGGTTAACAATATTTTAAAGGATCCATCTCATCCAGGATATAGTCTCTTTGCACCACTGCCTTCGGGTAGAAGATATAGAACAATTAGATCAAGAACAAATAGATTGAAGAACAGTTTCTACCCAAGAGCTATAACCATCTTAAATGCTGTAACCAGATAATATGACCTTGGAGAGCTGTGATGGGTGTGTGTGTGTGTGTGTTGTGCTGTTTTTTGTTTTGTTTTTTCTTTCTTTCTGTTTTTACGGGATGGCATGCAATTTCGTTGCACTTGTATACCGGTAGCGTTGTGCTTGTACTTGTGCAATGACAATAAATTATCTTATCTTATCTTATCTTATCTTACCACCTCTCACTCCCCCCATAGTTTGACCATGGGTTTATTCTTCCTGTTCCCCTATAATTTATCTGGTTAACACCTCAGTTTCCTTTCCAGATCTGTAAAATGGGAAGATTAGCTACTTTACAGGGTTGCTGGATTTGCAAGGCAAAAACTGAGAGGTCCTGAGTACTGCCTTGTGGAGTAGAGGGTGAGACTTGGGCCTGGGAGAGAGAGATTTAAGTCTCTGCCCAGTCTTAAATTCACCTGGCGACCTAGGTTATAAATAATGAACATGCAGCGCTCTGTAAACTGGGAGTGTGAATGGCTTCACAACAACACTGCGAAGATTCATAAGCTTAGGAAGCTAAAATCGCCTTAGACTAGGCATCCCCAAACTACGGCCCTCCAGATGTTTTGGACTACAGTTCCCATCATCCCTGGCCACTGGTCCTGTTAGCTAGGGATCATGGGAGTTGTAGGCCAAAACATCTGGAGGGCCGCAGTTTGGGGATGCCTGCCTTAGACCTAAAACTGGAACGGAAATGCTAATAATCATTGTGTTTTATAACAGGCTTGCTGTTGATAATGACTAAATATATCTACTTTTGTGCCTTCTTTCGTCTCTCAGGTCTGAATCACAGTGCATCGTTCTCATGCGAGGCCCACAATGATAAGGGGGTGGGCACATCTCGGACGGCAAAGGTGACAGGTGAGAGGATGGGTTGTGGGATGCATTCCTAGAGCAAACGGGGACCTTGCAGCACAACTGCTTTCGGTACACTGAGGGTGAAGCTAAATGCATATTTGGATTTAACACGGAAGTTTTTAACAATGCAAACACTGTCAGCTGGTGTGTGTGATAATTAATGGGATCTGTACAATGACAAACCTAGACAGCAATTTAAAAAGCAGAGACATCACTTTGCCGACAAAGGTCCGTATAGTTCAAGCTATGGTTTTCCCAGTAGTGATGTATGGAAGTGAGAGCTGGACCATAAAGAAGGCTGATCGCCGAAGAATTGATGCTTTTGAATTATAGTGCTGGAGGAGACTCTTGAGAGTCCCATGGACTGCAAGAAGGTCAAACCTATCCATTCTGAAGGAAATCAGCCCTGAGTGCTCACTGGAAGGACAGATCCTGAAGCTGAGGCTCCAATACTTTGGCCACCTCATGAGAAGAGAAGACTCCCTGGAAAAGACCCTGATGTTGGGAAAGATGGAGGGCACAAGGAGAAGGGGACGACAGAGGACGAGATGGTTGGACAGTGTTCTCGAAGCTACCAACATGAGTCTGACCAAACTGTGGGAGGCAGTGGAAGACTGCCTGTCATGAAGAGTCGGGCACGACTAAACGACTAAACAACAACAACAAGTGCAGGCACAGAGGGGAATTCTGGAGGAAAGCCCCATTTACAAAGCTAGGGGTTTTTTTTTTTTGCTTAGAGAGAAAATCTTATCAATTGCTCCGAGGCAGGGAGGGCGTCTGGGAGAATTCCTCCCTGCGAATATACTCGCTTCAGAGGAGGAATGTTCATCAGGACCACAGGAGAGGAGAAAATGGAAGGTGTCTACACACACACACACACACACACACACACACACACACACCTTCTCTGATCCTGTGAAGTAGCAGCCCCTTCCGCAGCTGACGCAATTTGCATTTTTAAAAACGCGGACTTCAAATGCAAAGATACAACACAAAGATCCTTTTTTAACCTAGCAAGTTTCCCTGAGTTTACAGGACGAGCATGTGCTACTTTCAGATTGCAGATTTGGATCATTACTGACACCCCCCCCACACACACACTGAAATTCCCTGCAAGTAGAAAATGAGCATGTTGAGCATAAGGCTTAAGACGAAACCTTTTTCCTTGAAATGCTAGTTTTCCATCGGCAGGGATTCCTTGGCATGTGTTCAGAAAGGTAGCTGGCGCAATAAGTGTGCTTCGTGTAATTGCCCGAGTATTCTTTTTTAAATAAAGTTTTATTGATTTGCAATATATAACAAAAAGAGAGAAGAAAGAAGAAACAATTACCAAAGAGCGAGAGAGAGAGAGAAGATGCAAAAACAAAACCCCAATTCGTCCCCCTCACCCGTCTAGGAACAGATCAACCCAGTTAAGTTTGCCAAAGTCCAATCTGTGGTTTGGGTAGTTGCTGTTGTTCAGGGTTATCAGTAAAGTATTTTATAAAAGGAAGCCGTGTATTCTTGACAACTTCTGGATCACAGTAATGATGAACAAGCCCATGAGAAGGAGGCTGTATCCTAATCGCAAGTACGTAGCCCCCCCCACTGACCACAGTGGGCCTTATGTCTGAGTAAGGGACCCAGGTGGCGCTGTGGGTTAAACCACAGAGCCTAGGGCTTGCTGACCAGAAGGTCGGCGGTTCGAATCCCTGCGACGGGGTGAGCTCCCGTTGCTCGGTCCCAGCTCCTGCCAACCTAGCAGTTCGAAAGCACGTCAAAGTGCAAGTAGATAAATAGGTACCACTCCGGCGGGAAGGTAAACGGCGTTTCCGTGCGCTGCTCTGGTTCACCAGAAGCGGCATAGTCATGACCCAGAAGCTGTACGCCGGCTCCCTCGGCCAGTAAAGCGAGATAAGCGCCGCAACCCCAGAGTCGGACACGACTGGACCTAATGGTCAGGGGTCCCTTTACCTTTACCTTTAAACATGCATAGGGCCACGCTGTAAAACACCCTCTTTTTTACTTTCCTCCGCAGTAAGCTCTTACACCTGCTCTCTTACATCTTCCCTCTAGTGGTACCTGGGCGGCCAAGTGCCTTATCCCTCCTGCATCGTAGCGACCACCACCTGGAAGTGACGTGGGAGCCAGGGCCGAGTGGGGCCTACGCTCTTGAGTTCTGCACCATCCAGGTAAGAAGGGAAGCCTTGAAGCCAGCCCAAGTTCCCTTGCCCAGCTATTTTGAGGAAGGATGCCTCACACGGCCACTTTCGCCCCTGCCCTTCGAGGGAACAGTTTTATTTTTAGGAGCCATTTCCTGGCCAGCTTCTGCTTCTCTCAAATGTCCAACCGGATGCCCTCATGACGTGTGGCAAGCTCTCAGGAACAGGGAACTGAAAGAGCCTCGGCAAGGGATTGCAGAGGCCAGGAAACAAAACTGATAGCAAGGAGGGTGTGTGTGTTCAGATATGAGGCCATCTATCCGTCCCCTTCTAGGGCCTGAGGTGGCAGAGTGATCTGTACCACTTTGGGGTTCGGGTGGGGGCAGCTTTTGAATGTTTTCCCCACATAAAACAAAGCAAACTGCTCAATCTACAACTGTGTAGCAGAAGGCAGGTGCCTCTGAGACAAAAATCCTTCTCCTCCTCGTTGTGTTAGTGAGTTTTTATTATTTAATCGCATGTATTTATTCAAGTTGCTCAAGGTGGTGGCTCCTCTTCCTCACAACGTCCCTGTGAGGTAGGTGAGGTCGAGAGGCAGTCATGGCCAAGTGGGGATTCGAACCCTGGTCTCTCACAGGTCCTAATGTAGGGTTGCCATACGTTCGGCTCTTCCCAGACATGTCCAGGATTCCAATGACGGAATTAGCATCCGTGGGGGAGTTTTGGGAAATCGGCAAAATGTCTGGATCTTTGAAATTTCCCCAATGGAGGAGAGCTTCAACATAGAGGGAGCTTTAAAAAAGTGTGGCATGCCACCTGCACCGCAACGTGGTACAGTCTGGAATTCTGCAGCAGAGATCGAGCCTTTGAGCCGATCCACACGTTATGCAGTCGGTGAAAATCCTGGACTGTGCCACCGCAGAGGGGAGGGGGGGTTTTCTTTTTATTTTATTTTTTTAATTCTTCAATGTTGTTACACGGTCCAAGGAGGCTTCATATAGAATCATAGAATTGTATAGTTGGAAGGTGTCCCAGAAGGGAGGGGGAGGTAAGCCCTGCCCCGCAAAATCAGTCACATTGTGCAGTGCGCACACACTACAGTGGTACCTCAGGTTACATACGCTTCAGGTTACAGACTCTGCTAACCCAGAAATATTACCTTGGGTTAAGAACTTTGCTTCAGGATAAGAACAGAAATCGGGCAGAGGCGGCGCAGCGGCAGCGGGAGGCCCCATTAGCTAAAGTGGTGCTTCAGGTTAAGAACGTTTTCAGGTTAAGAACGGACCTCCGGAACGAATTAAGTACGTAACCAGAGGTACCACTGTAATTTGAATTAAGTACGTAACCAGAGGTACCACTGTATTTGAATGTTTAGCCTGGAGAAGAGAAGGTTAAGGGGTGATATGATAGCCATTTTCAAATATATAAAAGGATGTCAGATAGAGGAGGGAGAAAGGTTGTTTTCTGCTGCTCCAGAGAAGTGGATACAGAACAATGGATTCAAACTACAAGAAAGAAGATTCCACCTAAACATTAGGAAGAACTTCCTGACAGTAAGAGCTGTTTGACAGTGGAATTTGCTTCCAAGGAGTGTGGTGGAGTCTCCTTCTTTGGAGGTCTTTAAGCAGAGGCTTGACAGCCACCTGTCAGGAATGCTTTGATGGTGTTTCCTGCTTGGCAGGGGGTTGGACTGGATGGCCCTTGTGGTCTCTTCCAACTCTATGATTCTATGATTCTATGAATGGCAATGCCCATCAACTTTTTTTGGGGGGGGGCTAGCCCTCTAAAAAAAAAGGTGGGGGCCCCTAGGAGTTGGCTTCTATGCCAAGAGGGGCATCTAATGCAAGGCAGGAATCTCAGCTAGATTATTGTAGAGCATAATATGTTCCCAACTCCTGCCCCGTCGACCCATCCCTGGCACACGCTGCCTTTCCGTCCTCCAATCCTTACCCCTGCCCCTTTCCTCAGGCTGTGCGCTCGGACGAGGACCTCAGCACTGTGTCGGACCGGGAACTCTATAACCAGAACCTCCACGTCCCCCCGTTCAGCCACACCCTGGATGGCTTGAACGCCTTCACCACCTACCATGTGCGGGTGTCCTGTCGCTCCCGAGAGGGCAACTCCCCGTGGACCCACTGGGTTGCTATGGAAACCCTGGAAGGAGGTGAGCTTGAAATGGGAGTCGGTTGGGGGGGGGAGTAGGTGGTCGATCCTTCTGGGTTCTGCCTTGATCTCTCGGAGGAGAAAGGAACTCACAGAGGGGTTCCGCTTGGAGCAAGAGTGAGGAACCAGATGTTACTAGACTACAACTCCCATCAGCCTCCTGGCCGTTGGACATACTAGCTGGACCTTATGGGAGTTGGGGTCCAATCAACATCTGAAAGGCCACAGGCTGTCTCTGAACATAGAGAGGGGCCAGTTTGGAAGCCAGGAAGATGGAGAGGGGCCTAACACATGGCTTAGAGCAGAGTTTCCCAACCTTGGGTCTTCAAATGTTTTGAACTACAACTGACATCATCCCTAGCTGGCAGGACCAGTGGTCAGGGATGATGGGAGTTGTAGTCCAGGGGTCAGCAACCTTTTTCAGCCGTGGGCCGGTCCACCGTCCCTCAGAGCATGTGGTGGGCCGGACTATATTTTGAAGAAGAAAAATGAACAAATTCCTACGTCCCACAAATAACCCAGAGATGCATTTTAAATGAAAGGACACATTCTACTTATGTAAAAACACGCTGATTCCTGGAGCGCCCGTGGGCCGGATTGAGAAGGCAATTGGGCCGCCTCTGGCCCCCCGGGCCTTAGGTTGCCTACCCCTGTTGTAGTCCAACAACCCAAGGTTGAGAAAGGCTGGTTTAGAGTCAGAGTATCGCAGCTGTTTTTGGACTACAACTCCCATCATCTCTAGCTAGCAAGGCCAGTGGTCAGGGATGATGGGAACTTTGGTCTGAAAACAGCTGGTGGAGACCCAAGGTTGGGAAACACTGGTTTAGAGAGTAACAGTGGTTCTCAAAAAGTGTGGCCTGCCACTGTGGCATGGCAGGAGAGGAAAGCAGTTGTAGCTGGAAGATTCAAGGACAATGAAAGAAACATTAGGATAGGATAGTACCGAAATGATCTCTCCACGACCTATTGTTGTGAACAGGGATTTTCAATTCTGACAAATATGAAAGATCAGAAAAGAGGACTGCTTTTTTTGTGTTCATGAGAGTTTGTCTCCAATTAGACCTAATATAAATGAGATTACCTGGCAAAAGCAAGCTCAACTCTCTCATTGAATTGTTATACGTACTTAAAGTACATGCATAAGAGGTTTGTTTATCACTGTATTTTGGGAGTGATTCGCGTTCTTATGTAGCTGCATTGTTTTATACTTTCCGGACGTCCCACAATCATATCATAAAGCAGTTGCGTTGTATGTTATAAATCAAGCTCTGCTAGGAGTGGTTTCTTTCTTGTTTTCCAATGCATTTCTTATCAATAAAAAAATTCAGTGTGGCTCGAGCAAACGGTTATTCTGAAAGTGTGGCCCAGAGGGGGGAAAGTTTGAAAACCAGTGGTTTAGAAGCTAGCCTTAGACCAGTGATGGCTAACCTTGACACTCCAGATGTTTTGGAACTACAACTCCCATCATCCCTAGCTAACAGGATCAGTGGTCAGGGATGATGGGAGTTGTAGTCCCAAAACATCTGGAGTGTCAAGGTTAGCCATCACTGCCTTAGACCATGGTTGTTACCAATCAAGTGGTTGAGACTGGGCCATAACCGCTTGCCTGACGCCACTTTGTGGGTTCAGAGCTAATGAGAAAGGGTCGTGGCCTCACTGTTTCCATGGTAACGTGCATTTTTCCGTGGCAGTGCCCACCGCTGCGCCAGAGAACATCATGGCCACGCAGAATGGCACCTGCACCATCGTGCAGTGGCGAGAGCCGCGTGGCATCATCAACGGGATCATACGCGGATACAAGCTGGTCTGTCAAAGCGGCGACTCGCCCGAGGTGAGGACTTCCTTTCTCAGGACTGGAGAGGGCACTCTCCCCATTGACTCCCTGTACTTAGCCTGAGCCATCGCCTGCCATCTTCCTAATTCCCTGCCTGGCGTTTTCGCCACCCTCTCCCCCCCCCCACCAGGTGGTTGTAGACGTGGGGCTGACCAACGAGACCATCTTGAACCTGAACAAAACAGTACACAATCTGACTGTCCGTGTCGCGGCCTACACACAAGCAGGAGACGGTCCCTGGAGCAAAGCCATCATGGTTTCCTCTGGGGATGTTGGTAAGGAATACGAGATAATGTGTCATGTTTTTTGTTGGGGGGGGGTTCCTCACAAGCTTTAGTGTTGTGACAAATACCAGAAGCACAGGGTCGCTTACATACTGTCAGGTTCTCTTATCTGTTGTTCAATAGAAATGCCAAAGCCATTTGTCTTTAAGTCTTTTTATTCAGTGCCAAGCTATTTACAGTGCATAGATCAGTCTTATCATGTCTGCTCAGTCACTAGCAGAATCCGGAAGTGCCTCCCTCCTGTTTTGGCGCCAACACCAAAGTTTCGGCATCCTAAATTGCCGCCTTCTCCTCCTACGTGATATATGCGCCGGAACTGACGCTTCCCCCTCCGCTCGAGTCTGCTGGGTGGTGCCAGGTCTCCCACTAACTCCCTGGACACCTGGCACTCCCTGGCACCCAGCCACTAACTGCTCCTCCCCCGAGACGGGACTGCCAGATTCACTCGAAGATGAATCTGTTGTTAACACAGGTTGCGGCTCTCTATAAACAGTCAGAGCTGGACTGGCAGGGGCGGGCAGATCCCTGACACATACCCTCCAACATATCTCTGATAAAAATAGCGGCATACTATTCCATGATGATAGTAATTTTATTATTGGTACCCCGCCCATCTGACTGGGTTGCCCCAGCTGCTCTGGGGGGCTTCCAACATATATAAAAACATAATAAAACATTAACCATTAAAAAAACAACTTCCCTATAAGATGTCTTCTAACGGTTCAATAGTTACTTATCTCCTTGGCTCAGGGGGTCAGATATCTCCATACCCTCCCAACATTTCTCCAATGAAAATAGGGGCATCCTAAGGAAAAGCGGGACATCAAGAAACCGGGACAGTTTCTGTAAATCCGGGACTGTCCCTGGAAAACAGGGAAACTTGGAGGGTCTGCGTTCATTATAGTCACAGCCACACACCCTTCTAAGATTATGCGATTCTTATAATTGTCCAAAAGTAATAAATGGGGATGCACTACAGATTTCCATGTGTGGCCTTCCAGCTAGATCTATTATTTTCTGTAGGGATGCGGGTGGCACTGTGGTCTAAACCACCGAGCCTCTTGGGCTTGCCAATCAGAAGGTTGGCGGTTTGAATCCACACAATGGGGTGAGCTTCCGTTGCTCTGTCCCAGCTCCTGCCAACCTAGCAATTCGAAAGCATGCCAGTGCAAGTAGATAAATAGGTACCACTGTGGCGGGAAGGTAAATGGCGTTTCCATGCACTCTGGTTTCCGTCACAGTGTTCTGTTGCACCAGAAGCAGTTTAGTCATGCTGGCCACATGACCAGGAAAGCTGTCTGTGGACAAACGCCGGCTCCCTCGGTCTGAAAGCGAGATGAGCGCCGCAACGCCGTAGTCACCTTTGACTGGACTTTAACTGTCCAGGGGTCCTTTACTTTTACCTATTATTTTCTGTGCACATACACAGGCAAATGATACCGAGTGCTTCAAAACCTTACACGGGAAGTGACTTAAGTTGTGTTTTTCGTGAAGTTCCACTGTACATAACAGACCTTGCACACCCTTCTCTGGAAACAGAAGCACCTTGTGTTTTCATGGTTCCTGAAATGACTTTCACCCTGATAGCATGGCTCTAGGATGCTGGAGCCAGGGACCCAGCTGCGGAAATAGGAAGGGGTCTTTGACACCCCCATGACCCCAGACCACTGCAGCACTGGGGGCAAGGCAGAGGCAGACGGTATTTGTGAGGGGGTCTGGAATATCGCGACAGTGCTCAGAAATGTCAAGGCATTGAAGCACCATATGGGTCAGAACCGAAACACACTGATCGGAAATCACTTTGGCGGGGAAAGAGTCCAATTGACTTCTACTCAAAGTAGACCCACTTATATTAACAGACCTTAGTTAGTCATGCACAGGCTAAGACCCTACCTGCCCGCAGACTGTCTTGCCAGAGTGGTGCATGCTCTGGTTATCTCCCGCTTGGACTATTGCAATGCGCTCTACGTGGGGCTACCTTTGAAGGTGACCTGGAAACTTCAATTAATCCAGAATGCGGCAGCTAGATTGGTGACAGGGAGTGGCCTCTGGGACCACATAACCCTGGTTCTGAGAGAACTACATTGGCTCCCAGTACGTTTCCGAGCACAATTCAAAGTGTTGGTGCTGACCTTTAAAGCCCTAAACGGCCTCGGTCCTGTATACCTGAAGGAGCGTCTCCACCCCCACCGTTCAGCCCAGACACTGAGATCCAGCGCCGAGGGCCTTCTGGCGGTTCCCTCACTACGAGAAGCAAAGCTACAGGGAACCAGGCAGAGGGCCTTCTCGGTAGTGGCGCCTGCCCTGTGGAACGCCCTCCCAGCAGAGGTCAAAGAGATAAACAACTATCTGACATTCAGAAAATACCTCAAGACAGCCCTGTTTAGGGAAGTTTTTAACCTGTGATATTTTAATGTATTTTAATATCTGTTGGAGGCCGCCCAGAGTGGATGGGGAGACCCGGCCAGATGGGCGGGGTACAAATAATAAATTATTATTATTATTATTATTATTATTATTATTATTATTATTATTATTATAATACGTCCATAAATTTCAATGGGCAGCATCCGACGAAACAGTTAGGCTAGCTCAAGAAGTTTTGGCTGCGCATTGAACTTTCCTGCCTTTTCCTCCCCCCCCCCCACCATCCTGTGCCCCCCACCAATCTGCTCTGGAGGGTTGGAGAAAACCCCACAGCAGATTTGGGGGGGGGTTGCGCAGGGAAAGGAGAGGGTGGGGGAAGTTGCATAATTTGTTTCGTTGGATGCTGCCCAAGGGGTCTACTCTGACTAACGTAGGATATGGTCCAAAAAGATCTGACCCAGAATGATTAAACCAGTTGAGGAGTATTTGAAATAAATAAAGTTCCGTTTTCATAGCCAATTATTCCTGCACATCTTTCTAAGTGTATCATATGAGATATGGGGGAATTATTTGGCTGCCAAAAGAATAAGCTTTTTTAAAAAAATAGTCCTTAACTGTTCCCAACTGTTTCCCAACTCTTTGGTGGTTCTTCCAAAACAATCATTTGATCTCTCTTTTGGTTTTTTGTTTTTTGTTTTGTTATTCAAGCCCAGCCTTCAACTTCCTGCTTTCTAAGAATGGTTCTATGTTGGGCAATTCCTGATCTCAGTCCTGGTTCTGATCTAGCAGGATCTCCTGCTTCTAATTTGTATCCCACTTCTTGTTATGATGGCTTCTGGCGCCTTGCGGAGTCACAGAAACCGAAGCTGGTTATAAAACAGGACCCGTGCTTTCTGCTTTAGGAGTTTTGATTCTCTTTGATGTCCCCAGAAAAACGGCCTGAGGCCCTGTTGGCGGAAGCTTGACGCTGACATTTGGCTTGGAGGGAGACCATCTACAGTAATAAAGTGCAAGTGTCTCTGCGTCCAGTCCCTGTGTCCGTCCCTGTGTCCTACTGCGCATGTGCCCCACGGACACAGGGATTGGAGCGCAGAGACTTGGGGTGGCCGGGCTGTTGAAGCGGCGGGTGCGCGCTCGCGTGGACTTACTTCTAAGCGGCAGCGGCCGTTACAAGTGGCGGCTGAGTTGGCCTGCCGGGGCCTGGCTGGTGCCAGTGCCGCCGCCGCCGCGATGCGCCTCCTGCGCTGCCTGCTGAAGGGCCATTCGGCGCTGGCCGGGGCGCCCAAGTACATCGAGCACTTCAGTAAGTTCTCGCCGTCCCCGCTTTCCATGATGTTCTAGCGCCCGTTAATTTAACGGGCTTAAAGTCTACTAGTATTCCAATAATTTATATATTGTTTTTTTCTCTTTTACAGATGAACTGCCGCAGCCCCAGCCAGGTAAGAACAGTGCATAACACTCTACCCACGACCTACAGAAATGATTTGGGATTTTGGGATGGGCAGCACTGGGGAATGAGAGGTGGTGCCGTTTCCTTCTAGAACATTCCAGAGAGCACTTTGTTCTGGAAATCTGCTTTCCTTCTTTCTTTCTTTTGGTCTTGGCTAATTTGATTATATCTTGTTTTGTTTTGTTTCGGCTTCTCTCTCACGATAATAAGAATAAATTAAAACTTGTTTTCTAACAGTTCCCCAGTGTAGGCAATACATCGTGACCAGGCTTGAGGGGGACATGCCCTCCTTTTTCAAAATGGCTCCTCTATGAGGAGAAGGAGCTGCAAGGTTTTGTGTGTTTTGTGACTATTGGCAGGGAGGAAGATGGGGACGTGGGGAAGACTGCATATTTGCCTTCCACCCACATTCCCATTTCGATTAGGATATTTTCAACTGTTTGTGACGCACACACACCTGCTTCTTTGCTGCAGGAAACATCTGAACAAAAGGATTGGAAAGGACTAACCAGCTAGTGTAGGGGATTCCTAAACACACTGAGGATCTTTTTAGTTCGGTTCCAGCTGGGGTTTTTATTGAACTTGATTACAATTTGCTTTAATGGAAATTTTATATTGAACTTTCACCGGAAAATTCTCAAGGCCGAGTTTGACTGACAGAATCGCACACTTCTTTCCAGTCCAAGACTGTGAACTGGATTAAGATGTCGGGATGTGGGGCAGTTGTTTTCAAATGTCACAGCCTGAAGCGGTGTAGGAAGTGTTGGTTTCTAAGGAGAACTCATCCGGCTGCCCAAAAATTAGGATATCCCCTCATCTTCCCCTCAGCATCGTACTTGGTCCCAGATTTGGTCGCTGGATTCTCTCCTCTGTTCTTCCAGTTTAAACAGTAACAGGGCTGCCTGCTCACCGTACACTTAAAGCACATTGCCCTCCACTCCAAAGAATCCTGGGAAATGTAGTTTGTTTAGGGTGCTTGCAGTAAACTACACTTCCCAGGATTCTTTGGGGAAAACTTAGGTGCTTTAAATGTATGTCATGTGCACAGCCGAGGCAGGGAAAGGTGTGTGGGAATGTTCAGGGAGGCAGGAGAGGATATATTTTTTATTAATATCCTTCCTAACTTGCACTAGCAAGTTCCTTTACTTAGCATTTTACATTCCCCTTTTAATGCACAGCGGGTAGCTGCTTGCAGGCTTGTGTAAGCCTCTCAATATCATACAATTCAGTATTGAATCATATGTTCCTGGTAAGTTCCCTTTTTATCCCCCTTAAAAGAATAAACACACGGCAATCTTATTGAGAGTCAATAAAATAAGTAAAAAACAGCATCATCAGTTCACAGTTGGATCCCTGAAGGCAGACTTAGTTACAAAGTATATACTGGTACATGTGGAGCTATCCCATATGGGGATAATCCCAGTGCCCTCTGTTGGCTGGAAGCCACCAGAGCATCTCTAGCAAAAACTGCTCCAACGACAGAATAAGTCAAAGAGAGGATTACAGGTAGGTAGTTGGTCTGCCGTAGTCGAAACAAAATAAAAAAATTCCTTCCAGTAGCACCTTAGAGACCAACTAAGTCTTTTCTTGGTATGAGCTTTCGTGTGCATGCACACTTCTTCAGATATCTGAAGAAGTGTGCATGCACACGAAAACTCATACCAAGAACAAGCTTAGTTGGTCTCTAAGGTGCTACTGGAAGGAATTCTTTTATTTTGTTTCAAAGAGAGGAGAGAGAGTGCTGCATGACTCGTCCTTTTGTTACCTGGGCAGGTAAGGTCACACCCACCTCTGGTCTAGATGCAAAGGAAGTATGCCCCAGCCAGGAGGAAACAGGAAGTTTTTGACTGGCTGGACCAAACATTCCCCCGCATGTCCACTCTAGGAAAACAAGGAATGTTGTACTTGACTGCTACTTATGTATCACATCCCACAAGGTAATGCGCTGGATGGGCAACCGGAATGGCTCCTCCCATTCACCCCTCCTCCTCTTCCCTTCTCCATAGTAGAAACCTCCGCCCCTGCCTTCTCCTGGCACTGGTGGTACGTGGTAATTGCCATAGCCACGACCTTCGCCGCCGCTGCCTTCATAATCATCTTCTTGGCGCGGATGAGGAGGAAGGAAACCCGCTATGGGTAAGTGGAGAATGAACACCTGTCATGGATGCTTTCGTTGAGATTCCTGCATTGCAGTGGGTTGGACTAGATGACCGTTGAGGGCCCCATCCAACTCTTACCTTTCTGTGATTCTGTGACACCGGTTCTGGTAGCTTCTCCTCTTTCACTGTCTGTTTCTCTCCTCCTGGCCGTTCTGCAGGGAAGCGTTTGAACCCAGCATGGAGCAGGGAGAGCTGGTGGTCCACTACCGAGTCCGCAAATCCTACAGCCGCCGAACCACCGAAGCTACTTGTGAGTGTCATGGAAGGAGTGAGTCCGCCTTTCCCAACTACCCAGCATGCATTCTGCCCGAGCCTTGTGCTCCAGGATCCAACAAGGAATGCTCCCAGCTCCACCACAGTTGTAGATTATTCCCAATATACAGACATCTCCCGATTCTCTTTTTTCGGCAGACATCAGCTATTGTCTCCTTAATCACCCGATTTGGTGGTTCCGCCTGCCTTCTTCCCGTCGTCCCTCAGTCATGGCCGCTGCTCCTTGCAGGCTCCTTGACGCAAGGCGCTTTGGCCCTGCAACGGTTTGATATTCAAACCTGCTTTCGACAATATTTCGAGAAGCTGGTCATTATGATTTCTGGGTTGAGCCCAATATTCCTGCCTCCCTGGCCCCACTATCGCTCCCAGGGCCTGCCCAAGACATTTTGCTGCACCCACGCCACTACAAATCCCTCCCCCTCCCTGCCCTTACCGTCACCCCTGCGCTGCCTCAGCGCCATGGGTGAAAATCCAAAAGGGCTGGCGAGGAAGAGGAAGATGAGGCGGTCTGATCTGCTGCCTGAGGCAAATGGCTTCACCTCACTGAAGGGCCGCTCTAAAATACGAAAGATAAATACGAAAGATTTAACGGGCCCAAAACAGCCCAGTGAAGATGCTTTGTGTATTCAGTAACCACGGAATGGAACGTCTCCACTGGAAAAGAAAACTAGACACCTGGCAAGGGGAGGGGAGAGCAAGAAGGGATGGCCTTTCTGGTTTGGAAAACTTATTTTGCTGGGTGAAGGAGCTTAAATAGGGCTCCCAGACAATCAGAAAATTAGGCTGGAAGCCACTCAGGACCTGGCGAAATGCTCTCAGCAACAGCAGGAGATGAAAAGGGCTGGTGCTTCTTGGCTGGCCTATTGGTTGAGGTTTCTTTGAAAGCTTGAAGGTCCCTGGCTCTTGTTTTTCGAGGGACCAAACAACTAACCACCCCAGCCCTTCTCGAACTACATTTAGAAATCAGGCTGCCTTCCCTTTCCTCCCCCTGTTTAAACCCCACATCTCGGTCTGTGACAGAGACCCGGAGGTGTGGGCCCCGTGATGGCTGTGTGCATAATGTGCCATGACCCCCTCTCTTTCCCCCCTTTTCTTGTGACAGTGAACAGCCTGGGCATTAGCGAGGAGCTGAAAGAGAAGCTGCGAGACGTCATGGTAGATCGCCACAAGGTGGCCCTGGGGAAAACCCTCGGTGAAGGTACATTAACCTGGGCAACTGGCACTTTTTCCAAGATGGAGGCTTCTCCAGAGTGAGGCACGGGTGG
This sequence comes from Darevskia mixta, assembly GCA_034641385.1. NCBI lineage: Eukaryota > Metazoa > Chordata > Lepidosauria > Squamata > Lacertidae > Darevskia > Darevskia mixta. The sequence goes on from JAWWNH010000163.1 coordinate 6,225,845, forward strand.
GGAGAGACATCAGGCCAAGTGGGATCCTATTGGAATGGTGAACAACAAGCCGAGGGCCATAGGCAGCCAACCAGAGCCAACAATCATCTGAGTGATGACTATGTGGGCCACCATTTTGAACACTACTTGCCCTTAGGCCAGGGGTCAGCCAAAGTTTACCTTGCCTGGGCCGGGTCACTCCCACTGAGATCGCTCCGTGGGCCGGATCGCGTGTGCCCAGGCACAATTTTTGTCATCTGCGCAGACGTGATTTTCGGTGTTGGCACATGTGCAGACGCGATTTCTGGCGCCACAGAAGCGAGTCCCTGCTCCACGCTGCATCGGTTCAGTGCAGCGTGCGGAGACTCGCCAAGCGGGCGGCTCAATTCGGGGGTGGCTTGTGGCCTGTTTAAACGACCCCTGTGAGCCGCAGGTTGCAGACCCCTGCCTTAGGCCTTTCTTTTCTCAGCAGCTTAGTTTCCAGGCCAAGGCAGGCCTGAAATGGACACTTGCTCCTTCACAAATGCATACAGATGTGTCTGGAGACTACAGCATTAGGGGCTTTCTGATTTAGAGAAAGGGCTAGGGAGAGGCAACAGGGTTTATTTTTCTCTGGCTGCCTCCGTTGAACAGCTCTTGAACCTTTTGGAAATTAATTGGTAGACTTACACATGGCTCGAATAACAAATCTGCAGACCAAACTTTTTCCAAAACAAAGTATGCTTTCACTTACAAGTTTTAGTAAGGCAGCACATTAAATAATTATTGGGAAATTAATTTTAGAAAACAAGCTAATTTTACAGTTTGTGTAGTTACCGATAAAAGCAAATAGAAAACAGAGATAAATGCAAACAGCTATGCTTATTCTAATCTGTCTCCCTAACCAGGCCAATAATTATCAATTTGCACCCTTCACTTCAGCTTCTAGGTCCCTTTGGAGTCTTTCCCTTTCAGCTGCAATTCCCACTGTGCTCTCCTAACATTTCCTGCATTCCTAAAGTGTTTCATCTCTTTTTCTTTCTTTCCGCGCTCCAGCTCCAAACTCCACAACTAACTCTTCTACTTTTCCAATAAACTATGCTGTTTTCTAGCTTGTGTACAGTATTTTCATTTTCCTTTCCAACCTTTAAGCCAATCAGAAGGAAAAGAGAATTCGGATTAATTTTCTATTTCCCTTTGATTGCCAGATTCCTAGGCTGAACTTTTGACCCTTCTGTGCAAAACACCGCCTTGTACTTTTGACCCTCAAACATTTCACTATTCTGTGCAAGAGAGCTTCTAAAACGAAAAGCAATTTTGTATCAACCAGCTGAATACAAAATAGCAGGACGCTTTCAGGGGAGGAGAGGGTCAAAAGTGTCCTGTTCCCATCCTGTTGGTGTTAGCACTCCAGTTTAGAGTAAAAGGATGTGTGTCATGGCCCTAGACTAGGACTTAGGGCAGTGGTGGCTAACCTTGACACCCCAGATGTTTTGGAACTACAACTCCCATCATCCCTAGCTAACAGGACCAGTGGTCAGGGATGATGGGAGTTGTAGTCCCAAAACATCTGGAGTGTCAAGGTTAGCCATCACTGACTTAGGGGCTTATAAACCACTGAGCTTCTTGGACTTGCTGATAGGAAAATTGGCGGTTGAAATCCACGCAATGGGGTGAGCTCCCATTGCTCTAGCCCAGCTTCTGCCAACCTAGCAGTTCGAAAACACACCAGTGCAAGTAGATAAATAGGTACCGCTGCAGCAGGAAGGTAAACAGCGTTTCCATGTGCCCTGGCACTCGTCACAGTGTCCCGTTGCGCCAGAAGTGGTTTAGTCCCACTGGCCACATGACCCTGGAAACCTGTCTGTGGACAAACGCCGGCTCTCTCGGCCTGAAAAGCGAGAAGAACGCCACACCCCATAGTCACCTTTGACTGGACTTAATTATTCAAGGGTACTTTACCTTTACACTTAACTTTCCTCCGCGCTTTTCAGGCACGGTCCGTGCTTTAAAGCTCAGTTTCCAAGCACCTTCCTTTTTGCTCCAGATACTTCCCTGCAAAAACCCGCTCCTTAAAGCTCAATTGGAGCAAACGTCAATCCGCAGAAAACCCAAATTGACGTTTGCTCCAATTGAGCTTTAAAGAGCAGGTTTTCGCAGGGAAATCTCTGGGCCAAAAAAATAAACAACGCTTAGACGCAGAGTGTTAAAGCATGGACCTCTGCCTGGAAAGAGCGGGGCATAAAGTAAATGTGGATAAGTTCTTATTGGTGGCACAGGGCTCTGGCAACTGGAGCTTAGAGGAGACGGATCCATGTCCCAGTCTGTCCCATGTGGATGCCTGCCTCCTCTCCCTTCAGCCCTAAGGAGACCCAGTCACCCCGAGCTAGCAGGGCCAGTGCTGATGATGGGAACTGTAGTCCCAAAACAGCTGGAGACCCAAGTTTGGGAAACCCTGTGCCAGACTCTGGTAGCCAATCACAGGCTATTCAGGGGATCAAGAGAGCTTTCAGGGGAGAGCCTTTCAACTGGAAATCCCGTTACCTTGAAGGAGCCAGCCAAAGGTACTAGCTGGTCAAGTGGCTGCATTCATGGGGTCAGGGACTATTTACCGTATTTTTCGCTCCATAAGACACACTTTTTTCCTCCTAAAAAGTAAGGGGAAATGTCTGTGCATCTTAATGGAGCGAATGTGTGGTCCCTGGAGCTGAACTGCCCAGGGTCAAAAGCAGATCATGCTTTTTTTAAAAAAAAAGAGAGAGAAGGGGGTGTTGAAAGGAAGCCCCCTGAGCAGCTGCTCAGCAAACGATCGGGGAGAGAGATAAGGGAGAGAGATTCCAGCCCCACCCCCTTGCAGAGGGAGGCTGTTTCCCCAGCGACATGTGACTGGCTGATTAGATTATCTGTCTGGAAACTGTAGAAATGGCTCCCTTTCCTGAAGCTGCAGAACTGTGAGTTAAACCCCATAAAACAGGGTTTTTTTCCCTTGGCAAAGAAAGCTCATCAACTTTGAGCTGATCCTCAAAGAATGGGGCTTTTCTCCTTTGCAAAAGAAGCTGCAGAAATTTGAGCTGATCCTCAAAAAATTGGGGCTTTTCCCCTCTAAAAACTAGGTGCGTCCTATGGTCAGCTGCGCCTTATAGAGCGAAAAATACTAACTATGTAACAAAGCCCAGCCGGTTGCCCCAGGGCTTTGTGGCTTAAGAGTGCTCTCTGTGGTCCTGAAACCTTTTGAAGTGATGGCTTTTGCCTTGCCTTACCCCTGCCATGCTGTCTTGTCTGCCTGCCTGGGGAACCAGGAACTACTGAGCTGTCCTTGCTTGGACCACCAGCTCTTTGTTGGGGGGGGGTTGCATCTCCACAGATCGTGACACTATACGCAGTTGCACACATGTTCACCTGAGGAACAAATTGCTGGTGTGTGGGCTGGGAGGTGGAACTTCCCAGAGCCAGTGTGACAACCAGTGTGGTGTAATCTGGTAAACCGGGTTCGATTCCCCGCTCCTCCACATGCAGCTGCTGGGTGACCTTGGGCTAGTCATACTTCTTGAAGTCTCTCAGCCCCACTCACCTCACAGAGTGTTTGTTGTGGGGGAGGAAGGGAAAGGAGAATGTTAGCCACTTTGAGACTCCTTCGGGGAGTGATAAAGCGGGATATCAAATCCAAACTTAAAAAAAAAAAACTTCAGACAAGATGGGAAAAGTTGGGGCCCAAGACTTCATGGAAAAGGTAAGGCCTGAACAAAATAACAATTGAGAGATGACACATCCCACAAACCTAAGAAGGGCAAAGAAGTGGAACCGCCTCAGAAATGGATTTCGGATGTCTGTTCCTTCAGAAGTCTGAGAACCCAGCTCAGGAGACATGTTCTGTATATATAAGAATATGTTAGCCCATAAGGCACAACCTTTCAAGAACCCAGCTCAGGAGACATGTTCTGTATATATAAGAATATGTTAGCCCATAAGGCACAACCTTTCAAAAAAATTGAAAATAACACAAATTTTGAAAAAGCCATTACCAGACAAAAGAAAACCCATATCCCAGTGACTTATCTAGTAATAAGTTGAAATTCTATGCATTTACTGGGAATGTTCAATGATTCTTTGCCAACCACTGGAATTTCTCACAGAATACAAGGATGCTTTGAATTCGTCGCTTCCTAAACTCATTTCTTTAGAGCAGGAAATAAAAGCTTTGGGTCACAAACAGGAATTGGAAGGCAGGGCGATGTAGGGGAAGTGAAGCAGAAATCCATCCGAGCTCCAGAACCTGTTTCCCAATTCCAAATCATATGATATGAGAACAGTTACCAGGACTATCGTTAGGAGTTGTTGTTTTTTATCCCTGGATCACCCTGGAAGATTCTCACTCATCTGGGACAATGGGGGAATTCTTCTTGGTCGAAGGGCAAAGGAAATCAACTGCTGCGTGAGGGACAAGGACTTACTCCCTTGTTTCCTTTCCTGATTAAACGTCAAGGCCTTGTTTCTAACGTAGCCAGGATAATCAGTAACATATAACATCAAGTGCAGGACGAATGGCCCAGAAGCGCTTCGGCCCAGCTTTCTTGTTGCAGAAACGCCGAAGGACGAAGGGCTGTTTTGCTCATTTGGGTCGGAGGACTGGCAAAGTTTCCGCCTCAGCTCCGCAAAAAAGTTTCCTCTGAGCACAGCTGGGATTAGTTTGGAAGCATATGGAAAGCAGAGATGGAAAGGCCCCTGGCTATGGCACATATGTTCCCCCTTGAACATTTCCACCCTGTGCCTCACTCTTTTTTTTGTGGCTGCCCTTTTTCTGGAAACGGGGAGGGCGGGGACTTGACTTGCACAGCCTCATAGGAAACAGAGGAAGCAGGCTTAACACAGAGCCAGGCCGCTGGTCCATCTCACTTAGCATTGTCTGCACAGACCGGCAGCGGCTCATCAGCGTTTCAAGCGGGATTGAACCATAGCTGTCAACTTTCGGATTTAAAATAAGGGATTTTTTCAACCTTTCGGATTTGAAAATAAGGGATGCCGCGAGGGCGGTGCAATGGCACCAAGTAGCCTCGCCACCCTGCGCTCCAGAGGCTGCGCGCGAATGGGTGAGCGAAAGAACGAGCGCATAGACGGCAGGCAGGCTGTCTGTCTGGTTGGGCGTGAGGGTCTGGCTGCACAAGGCATGCAAGCTCCGCCCCCAGTCGGTCTCAGACTCCTTATTGGCAGCCGAGCAACGCAGCTGAGGAGCCTCCCTGGCCGGCAGGGAGGGAGAGGAGCTGCTTCCTTTGAAATCCGGGAAATTTAAGGGATAGCAACAATCCGGGATAGCAGCGGGAAACGGCATTGGAATAAGGGAGTTTCCCGCAAAAAAGGGAGGGTTGACAGCTATGGATTGAACCTGGGACCTTCTGCTTGAAAAGCAGATGCTCTACCACTTGGGCTGCGGCCCTTCCCCTCAACATCTGCCCAGAGAGTCCGAACATAAGAGCCCTGTTGGGACAGGACAAAGGTCCATCTGGTCCCACCACCTCATCTCACAGTGGCCCAACGGGAAGCCAATCGCATTCTCCCTACATGCAATTCTCAGCAGTGGGCATCCATTCTGCCTCCCAACACGGGTAGCATATCACAGTCATAGCGGTTAGGTGCCGTCGATAGCCTTGTCCTCTTATGAGTCTGCCCAATCCTCTCTTGAAGCCATCAAGTGTGACAGGAAGCCCCTGAGATCCCAGCTCAGCAACTACTTTTCCTGCAGAGACTCGGGGCTCCATCCAGACTTACAAAACACAGGTTTCCCACTTGTTCAGCGCGTTCTAGGCACGGGTCCGAGCGGTTTTGCCCCTGCCCTGCAGCTTTCCCCGGGAAAACTCACTCTTCAGCAATAAATCGAAGCAAATGACAACCCGGGGGGGGGGGGATGGTGTTTCCTCCCATCGGGTTTCTGCAGGGGAAAGCGGCAGAGCAGGGGCAAGTCTGAATTAGCCCTCTAGCTAATTCTTAAAAACAGTTTACTGGCAAATTCTTACTTTTTCTACCTCCAGAAAATCCCCCCACTTTTTTGTGTGGAGGGTCAACCTTCCCTGGGGGTTGGATGCAGCCTGATGGCTGCCAGTTGCTAACCCTTACTTTAGAGATCTAGGTTATCCTATCTGAGGGTGGGAGGTTGTAACGATTTCTAACCACCACAAGAACCTGTGTTTTCTTTAGTTGTCACTTATGCAAAGAAAAGAGAGGACATAACAGGATGGTGATTTGCATATGCAGATTTATATGTATAGATTAAGTTTAGAAATGATTACTGTCTAATGGGAATGCAGTGTCTGTTGCCTAACCCAGGTGCTAACTGCCAATGGGAAACTTCAAGGTTTCTGCCCTCTCTGTTCATGGTTCTCTGCCTTTAAACCAGACACGGATAGGACACCCCTTCAAAAGAGAGCAGGAGTTCCCAAAGGAAAGTTGAATGTTATTTGTACATAAAATTAACCAGGGGATTATGGATCCAAAGCACAGAGATGGCAAGAAGCAAATATTATTAGGAACTAATAATTGAGAAAAGGCAGGGAGGGGAGGACAGGGGATAGAAAGAGGTTGGCAGCCAGTTTTTTTTGGGGGGGGGGAATTAATTAAAACAGTACATCCATTCCTAGCATTCTGTGTTTCCCTTGGCAGCTGGGAGTATAACTTTTCTAGCCCATAAATTTGCAGAGATCCATTCTTACAGGAAGACTTCCTGAGGCTCACAGCTTGACTTGATCTGCCTACAAAGCCCTAATCTCAAACCCTTCAGATGGGGAGTGGGCTGGCATGGTCTTTCCCCCAATGGAAGCAGGAAAGGCACTCTACGCATGCTCAGAAGAAGCGTTCTGCTGTTTGCTCTTGCTTTCCTCTTGCCTAGGCTGAAGCCCGGTGTTGGAAATGGATCACTAGCACCCTAGTTCAAAGGCTGTCCTCCCCGCTTCCTTTCCATTCCTTGCGTTCCCTCCTAATTCTGTTGCTAAATTCGGAGAACTGGGAGAGAGGGGATCACTGAGCGAATGTTTGCAGGCTCCGAACCCTTTAAAAAAAAAATCAAAAAACCCACAAATCTCATGTCTTACGCCTATCCCTAGAACACCCCAGATATTTCATAAGGCAGCAGCCGGAGTGAGTCAGACACGGAAAGTCTGATCTGGTCCCGAAATGTCAGCCGTCGGCTCTTCCAAGAGTTCACGTGGCTTGCTGAAGCCCTTACATAGCTCATGTTCTTCTGCCCCGGGAGGAACAGGGGAAATGGATTTCCCACCTGCCTGCGTTTCCTATCCAGACAGAGGCCTCTGCTCCTGCCAGGGCAAAGCCCACATGACCCCTCTATGGAGCTGGATATTTTAGATCAAGGACCTCTTGGCATCTTGCAGCTTTTTGTTGGGGAGTGGGGGAATGAAGGGTAGACTTAGCCTTCCCCCCCCAGCCCATCCTCTGGCTTGCACCCTATACAAAATAACTTGCTGGATCAAGAGCTCTACCTGCTCCTCCTACTAGAAGTCTGGTACACTGCTCCTGAACATGCAGGGTTCATTTTTTTTTTTTTGGGCTGCTGGACCTCTCTCCTCTGCTAACCTTATCTCACTTTCTAATTTAAAGCAGCTGGGGCCATTTGCCACCACCAGCACATCTGACAGCATTGCACCCCACACGTTAGTGATGCGCTGCACTAATTATAAACCGAACCGTGTAAACGCTGCCCGGTTTGAAAGGGGAGGCATGGTTACCAACGCTGTGTTTTCACTTATCTATAAATATTTGCGGTTTTGCTCTTATGGGTATTGGCTGCTGACTTCCCAATGGCGCACAAATGGTTTTGGCGTTATCGGAACGTTCCCACCCACCCCTGGATTTTCTTGTTCTTGGAGACGAGAGCTACTCAGTACCTAACGCTTGCTCCGCATCGTCTCTCTGTGTTTATATTTCCTACACGAAACCAGGACAGTGCAAAGTTGCGCGGCGGTTAAAAAGGAGCCTCCAGGAAAAAAATCCAGGCCAACAAAAATGGTATACTAGTTGGCCTGACTAGATTAATCACAGGCAGCCTAAAAAGAAAAGAAGAATCACTGGGGAGAATATATATTGATATCCCACTTTATCAATATATATTGATAATATATAATATATATTATAATATATAAGAATATTAGGGTGGTATTTAACTAAGTTTTGCTCAGAGAAGTTTCGCTGAAATGAAACAATATGACTCAATTAGGTCTTCATTTCAATAGGTCTACTCTGAGTAAAATTTAATGGCATACCCCCCCCCCCCGGCCTGGTTACCTAGAAGCAGTTTTCTGCTCGCCATAGGTGACCAGGCTGTTTCAAGCCTGGGTTAAAATCACAGGCGTTTTCTCACAAGAACGCCATTTGGCCTGATCTACTCCCAATTTCTACCTGGCATGATTTGGCATTTGCCAGCCGCTCTCTCAGACTTGCTCATAGGCCTTTTCCTCTTCTTTGTCTCTGCAGGGGAATTTGGCTCTGTTATGGAGGGGCAACTCAGCCAAGACGGGGCGGTCCTTAAGGTTGCCGTTAAGACCATGAAAAGTAAGTAGCAGTGGAGGTGGAGGGGGTGGTCGCATCCTGGTCACACTGGGGCAGGTTGGGATTATACCAGCAATGAAGAAACGTCACTCTGCATGTGCCCAGAGGCCTTCTCTCCTTTTCATAGAATCATAGAATCATAGAATCATAGAGTTGGAAGAGACCACAAGGGCCATCCAGTCCAACCCCCTGCCAAGCATTTCTGCATTTCTTCTGCATTGAAAAAACAACAACGTAATTTGGGCCTGCTCACCCATCCTCTCTGCCTTTTGCCTTTGAAAATGCTCAGTATAAGGCAATTTCCTATGTCCCCTTGACCCGAAAACCACCGCCGGACGTGGCTGAGCACCCTTCATACGCTCAGAGGTGCTCTCATCCTTTGTTATTGCTTCCAGTGTGGTGTAGTGGTTAAGAGCGGTAGACTCGTAATCTGGGGAACCGGGTTCGCTTCCCCGCTCCTCCACATGCAGCTGCTGGGTGACCTTGGGCTAGTCACACTTCTCTGAAGTCTCTCAGCGCCACTCACCTCAAAGAGTGTTTGTTGTGGGGGAGGAAGGGAAAGGAGAATGTGAGCCGCTTTGAGACTCCTTCGGGTAGTGATAAAGCAGGATATCAAATCCAAACTCTTCTTCTTCTTCCAACATTCTGGATCAACGCCTGGGCGTGGAAAACAGTTTTGACTGCCTGACCGCCTGGCATGTTCTCAAAGCCCATCTCATGCCACCGACCTTACTTTTCCTCCCCACAGTTGCCATCTGCACCCGCAGCGAGATGGAGGATTTCCTCAGCGAAGCCGTCTGCATGAAGGACTTTGACCACCCTAATGTCATGAAACTGATTGGTGAGCTATGTGTGCGCAGGCGCCACTTCTTAGCCACGGCACGTGAAGAGTTAATGCTTTCAGCGAGGGGGGGAGAGCTTATGAGTTACCCCCACTCACCCTCTCCACTATCCTTACCCCTAAGTTCCTCCAGGTTGTGTGTGGTACTGCCCCAGAGCAATCTGGGACCTTAAGCCATGGATTCTTCTGCCCGACATACGATGCCTGGCTAGGTTTTTTGGTGCGCAGCCTGAAGAACCAGATCCACGTAAGAACATGAGAATTGCCCTTCTGGATCAGGCCAGTGACCCATCTAATCCAGCATCCTGCACTCAACAGCAGCTACCCAGATGCCTCTGGGATACCGACAAGTGGGACTCAAAACACAAGAGCTCTTTCCCCCTTCTGTGACTTCCAGCAGCATATATTTGGAAACATGGCGGCCTCTGACTGTGGAGGCAAAGCATAGCCATTGCAGCTGGTACCCATTGCTAGCCAGGGCTTATACGCTGAGGCCCAGCTCCGAGGGTCTTCCGCCGGTTCCCTCCCAGTGAGGTTACAGGGAACCAGGCACAGGGCCTTCTCAGTAGTGGCGCCCTCCCTATGGAACACCCTCCCACCAGATGTCAAGGAAGTAAACAACTAATGGACTTTTAGAAGATAATAATAATAATAATAATAATAATAATAATAATAATAATAATAATAATTTATTATTTGTACCCTGCCCATCTGGCTGAGTTTCCCCAGCCACTCTGTGCGGCTCCCAATCAAATGTTAAAACAATACAGCATTAGATATTAAAAACTTCCCTAAACAGGGCTGCCTTCAGCTGTCTCTTAAAAATAGGATAGCTGCTTATTTCCTTGACATGCGATGGAAGAGTGTTCCACAGGGTAGGCGCCACTACCGAGAAGGCCCTCTGTTTGGTTCCCTGTAACCTTAGCTCTCGCAGTGAGGGAACCGCCAGAAGGCCCTCGGCGCTGGACCTCAGTGTCCGGGCTGAACGGTGGGGGTGGAGATGCTCCTTCAGGTATACAGGACAGAGGCCGTTTAGGGCTTTAAAGGTCAGCACCAACACTTTGAATTGTGCTCGGAAACGTACTGGGAGCCAATGTAGATCTCTCAGGACCGGTGTTATATGGTCCTGGCGGCCGCTCCCAGTCACCAGTCTAGGTGCCACATTCTGGATTAATTGCAGTTTCCACGTCACCTTCAAAGGTAGCCCCACATAGAGCGCATTGCAGTAATCCAAGCGAGAGATGACTAGAGCATGCACCACTCTCGCAAGACAGTCTGTGGGCAGGTAGGGTCTCAATCTGCGTACCAGATGGAGCTGGTAGACAGCCGCCCTGGACACAGAATTAACCTGTGCCTCCAGAAGACATCTGTATAGGGAAGTTTTTGATGTCTGGTGTTTTGCTGTGTTTTTCTTTAATACTTTGTTGGAAGCTGTCCAGAGTGACTGGGGCAAACCAGTCAGATGGGCAGGATATATTATTATTATTATTATTATTATTATTATTATTATTATTATTACTATTGCCGTCCCGAGAAGTAGCACACTTGACCATTCCATTTAGGGCAGATTCCGCAGGCTGTATCCTGGGAAAAACCAGAAGAGAGGAAACGGTCTTTGGGTGGTGGTTGTGGGGGGAGGCAGGCAGGCAGAATGGACGCATCATCCCCAGGGAACAGGATTCCAAGTGAGGGGGCGGAGGAAGAAAAGACTTCTTGGGAAAACAGATGTTGGCAAGGATGCTGGGAGCTCTGACAGTCCACAGAGGGGGTGGGTGGAAGCTCAGCTGATGCTAGTTTGCGACTCGCCCAACAGCCCCTTCTCCCTCTCTGGATCACATTAAGGAGGAACACAGTAAAAATAACTTTCAGGCAAGAGAGTGTCCTGTCGGGTAAGAGGGCCCCCAAAGAGGATGTTCTCACGGGCAAAAACCTTTGGGGGTTGGGGGCAGGTGTGGGACATGGGGAGGGAGCTTCCAGCTGGTGTGCAAGTTTGAGAGGGGAGGCTCCCCCCCCCTCCATGTCTTCCTTTTTTCACCTCTGTCACTCGTTAGAATTATAGAGTTGGATGGGACCCCATTGGTCATCTGGTCCAAGCCCCTGCAATACAGGAAACAGGAAGAATGCAGGAAGAGTAAGAGCCGTTCAGCAGTGGAACGGTCTCCCTCCGAAGGTCCCTCCTTTGGAGGTCTTTAAGCAGAGGTTGGATGGCCATATGTTACGGATGCTTTAGCTGAGATTCCTGCATTGCAGGGGGGGTTGGACTTCGATGACCTTTGGTGTCCCTTCCAAGTCTCTGGTTCTGTGATTCTCTCAAGTTGTACACATGTGGCACGGCCTGGCCTGCACAACCTGCCACAAGCTAAGGTAGAAAAGAGTTAAGAATGTAAGAACATCAGGAGATGTGGGCCAACAGCCCACCTGGTCCAGCATCCTCTTCTCACAACGGCCAACCCAGCGCCTGTGAGAAACCCACAAGCAAGACACGAGCGCATGAGCACTCTCTCCTCCTGTGGCCCTCGTTGGCCATTGATCCCCATGTCTTCTCTGTTGCCCCCTGAGAAACTCACACTCTTCCTCTTCCCTCAGGAGTTTGCCTGCAGAACACAGAGAGCGAAGGATACCCCTCCCCGGTTGTCATTCTGCCTTTCATGAAACATGGAGACCTGCACAGCTTCCTGTTGTACTCCCGGCTTGGCGAGAGCCCGGTGGTATGTAGCATTGCCCCGTGAGATATCCGTTGCGGGGAATCCATACCACGCAGGTGTCCCAGAAAAAACCGGGACATCCCTTTTTTTCTTGTGAGAGAACGGTTGCCATTTTGGGTGCCATGATCTTGCGCAATTTTGCACCTCAACCCCCCCCGAAAAGTGCTTTTTCAGGGCCGCAATGTCGCGCGGCACCCCAAGCCATGTGTTTTGGGGTTCCGTTTCCGAAAAAAGCACTGGAGGGGATTGCAGTGCGAAATCGCACAAGATCATGGCATCCAAGATGGCTGCCGTTCTCTCGCAAGAAAAAAAAAGGAAGATAGCGTCCTGGAACATTGTGTCCCAGATTTTGCCATTGAGGTGTTGGAGAGTATGGGAATCAAATGTCAGGCCTCTTGGCCTGAAATCGGGAGGGCTGGGTTTCCTTTTATTTGAACTAGGGTTTTTAACTGGGGAATTGTAATCCTTGCCTGTGTTTTATTTTGCAGTATGCATATAATGTACTTCTTATACATTTTATTGCTAGGCTTGTTTTGGTTTTCTGTTTCATTACGAGCCTCTCCAAGAGCTTTGCTATGGAGCAATATGGTGGTTTAATGAACGAACGAACTGTAACACAGAGAATGACCACTAGAGGGGGACAAAGGGAAGGTGCAGAGGGAGCCCGCTGGATCCTGGGTCCTCCACAAAGGAGTCCAGTGGGGCTCTCCTCTTGCAGGGGAAAGAGAGTTAAACTTTGAGGTGCCTGCAGCGCACCCACTGCTTGTGTCCGATCGTTGTGCTTTCCTCATCTTCCAGTACCTGCCCACACAGACGCTGGTCAAATTCATGACGGACATTGCTAGCGGGATGGAGTATCTCAGTAGCAAGAACTTCATACACCGCGATCTCGCCGCCCGCAATTGCATGTGAGTTTGTGTGACGTGAGAGATGATGGAAGAGGGGTCTGGAGTCTGGTGATTAGTGGCTTTTGACAGTCTCACATCCGTCTCTCCCATGAGCAACCCACGCATTCACACGTGGCTTCTGTACCCCAACAGGCTGAACGAGAGCATGACGGCTTGCGTGGCCGACTTTGGCCTCTCTAAGAAAATCTACAACGGTGATTATTACCGGCAAGGCCGTATCTCCAAAATGCCTGTCAAGTGGATCGCCATTGAGAGTCTGGCCGACCGCGTTTACACCATCAAGAGTGACGTGGTGAGCAGCCAATTGCAGACGCCTTTGATTCCACCCAATGAGAAGACCAGCTTCTGTGTCCTACTAAATTGGCTTCTGTTCCTGTTTACCAATGGACAGAGCTGGCCTGCCTGTGAGGCAGACTGAGTCACCCCTAATGCTCACCCTCACTGCCAGAGAATTGAGGTGAAGCGGCAGCAGCGGTCTCTGGCGAGATCTCACAAAACCGCACCGGAAGCCGCCGCTGCACGACCCTAGCAAGCGAGGCAGGAGGGCGGCCATTTTGCCACAGGTGGTGAAACAGGACAAGCTGACTCTGCCAATGGAAGAAGTTGAATTCTGTGCTTGGCCAGCAGCAGGGCATCTAATTCCCTCTTTATGACTCCTTTCCTGCAGTGGTCGTTCGGTGTTACTATGTGGGAGATCGCGACGCGAGGCCAGACGCCGTACCCAGGTGTGGAAAACAGTGAGATCTACGACTACCTGCGCCAGGGCAACCGACTCAAGCAGCCAATCGACTGCCTGGATGGCCTGTAAGCATCACCACTGCTTCTTCAAATCGTGGGTGGCGTCTCCTTCCTCCATCTTCCCATGATGCTGTGCAGCATGGCCAATTAGGCTTTCTGCATGGTCGGAACCCTCTCCCTTATCCCACCACCGGCTCTCTCAGCCTTAGGAATGTGACTATGCTCACTCAGCGGGCAAGCAAATTCAATTTTTTCACCCTACAACCCTAGCAACTGAAAACGGGTTCCAGGGTTGACACCCCCGCCCTGCCTCAAATTAAGGCCTCCGGTACAAAACTCCAAGGTCCCTGAGCAGCTCTGATATTAATCTTGAACTCATCCACAATCAGGAGCCGCTATGACATGGCGGCTAGAGAAGAGTTTTACCAAACTTGGGTCTCCAGCTGTTTTTGGACTACAACCCCCATCATCCCTAGCTAGCAGGACCAGTGGTCAGGGATGATGGGAATTGTAATAATAATAATAATAATAATAATAATAATAATAATAATAATAATAATTGATTGATTAATTAATTACCCTGCCCATCTGGCTGGGTTTCCCCAGCCACTCTGGGCAGCTTCCAACAAAATATTAAAAATACAATAAAACATCAGACATTAAAAACTTCCCTAAACAGGGCTGCCTTCAGATGTCTTCTAAAAGTCAGATAGTTGTTTCTTTCCTTGACATCTGACGGGAGGGCGTTCCACGGGGCGGGCGCCACCACTGAGAAGGCCCTCTGCCTGGTTCCCGGTAACTTCGCTTCTCGCCGTGAGTTAGAAACAGCTGGAGAGACCTAAGTTTGGGCTACAGTGTTGGTCTAGGATTTCAGAGACCAGGGTTTGAATCCCTGCTGAGTCATTTATCTATCTATCTATCTAATTATTATTATTATTATTATTATTATTAAATTTGTATACTGCCATTCACCCGTTGATCTCAGGACGGTTCGCAACAGGAAAATACAATATAAAAAAACCACCAAATGCATAATAAAAACAAAAATGAACCAATAATCCTCCTTCCCAAGTCATGGTTCGGAATGGGTGACCTTGCTTCAGTCACTGTGTCTCAGCCTCACGTACCTCACAGGGATAAATTAAGGAGGGGAAGTGCCGCCCATGGCCCCTTGAGCTCTTTGGAGGAAAGGTGGGATATAAACAAGAGGGAGAATGAGTTCTCCCTCCCCATCCGAAGCATGGCAAAATCCCCAGTAGATCAAGCCGCCACTTCTAAGTAACTTCCAAGGATGCTGCATCCCAGGTTCCCTTGAAATAAACTCTCCATCTCTTTTGGACCCGCGCAGGTACGAGCTGATGATGAGCTGCTGGGCCCTCAACCCCCGCGACCGCCCCAGCTTTGAGATCCTGCACCAAGAGCTGGAGAAGATCCTCAAGTCCCTCCCTCCGGCCAAGGACCCGGAAGAGATCCTCTACGTCAACATGGACGACGGCGTGGCCCCCGGAGAGGCGGAGCTGGGTGCCGTCGGCGGTCTGGGCCCCGAGGAAGTGCCGGCCAAGGAGAACCAGTCGCTCAAGCCCACGGTGACGGCGGCCGAAGTCCACCAGCCCCAGGCCGTGGGCCGCTACGTCATGTGCCCCACCCCTCACGAGAGCAGCCGGCTACTGACGGACCCCCCCAGCTGCGCCGCCACTGAGGAAGGGGCCTGAATGGGACGAGGCGACTTATTCGTTGTGGCGGGGGGGGGGGGAGGTTGCAAGTGGCCCAAATGGTGCAGTCCCCACAAGCTTTGGAAGACGACCCCCCATCTCTGAGGAGAGGGGATTTATTGAGGACTCCACAAGCTGAGGAGCACCCTCTCCCCCTCCCAAAATGAGCCACTGCCCTGCTTTTGCCACAAGGGTCTTCCTTCCCCAACCAACCCCCTCCAGGGGGAGTTTGGACCGACCGATCTCTGAGTATGTCTCACGGCTGCCGTTGCCTCTGGTACATGCGTTGACAGTCATGCCAGATACGTACTCTAGACTATGATGTTGGCAGAAGGGGGGAGTCCATCTCAGGTTACAGAGGCCAGGGGAGGCGTGGGGGGGGGGACACACACTGGGGAACCCAACAGGACCGGCAACTGCGTCCTTTTCTCCTCCGCACGTTAAAGGGACCTTAGTGATTTGACCTCCCGTCCCCTGTCCGCAACTCCGTGGTCCAAATTTAGCTCTGAGGTATTGTCCACGCTCCTGCTTGCCCCCCATGACTAGAAGGCACGAATCTGAGCGGTTTTAACTTGCTTCCCCCCCCCCCCCCCGGAAAACCTGCTCTTTGCTGCCAAATCGGAGCGAATGTCAGTCCGGAGAAAACCTGGTGGACATTTGCTCCGATTCGGCGGGACAAGGGGGGGGTGAGCCCTCGCCAATGGTACTAAGGTTATTCTGTGTGTGTGTGTGTGTGTGTGTGTGTGTGTGTGTGGCCCAGCTCCTGCCTCTTATGTGTTGGGCCTGGCGCACAGCTGCTGAGCAGGCAAGAGCACAGATTTGCTATGAAGGAGAGAAAAGTCCGGCTGCTCAGTTTGTGTGCTGTTAAAGGGGAGCAGGGCACATTAACCAAAAGGGGGGGGAGGTGTCGGTCCTAATTGCAGCCATCTGAAAGCGGTACACACTTAGTCCTCCCCCCCCCCTTATTTTACTACCAGCTGTTTCACTGCCATGTCTCCCAGGTTGCATTTAGGCCGGCGGAGATGAATTAAACAGAGGTTCTGGAGGGCTCCCGTCTGAAGGAGCTGCAACAAGCGAAATGTACTCAGTTTGTGCACAGATGCACACTTTTTTAAAAAAAAATAAGTCGCTATTGCTTCTTGGGAGCCAGCCCTAGTTTTTAAATCTGGCCCCGGAGGTTAATTTTGATGCAGGTTTCAGCCCGACAGACCAACCCACCCTGTCCACACAGCACCAAATTCTCAACAGGTTATCAGGGGACGTCTGATCAGCCATAGCTGAGTTGCGCAGCCCAATCCTCTGGGAATCCTTTCCCCCAAGGGGCAAAGATCCCACAGGGCACAGAAGCCATACCCAGGTGGGTGCCTCAGAGGGGTCCGAAGGTACTGTATATTTTTATAGCACATTTGAGTTGGGAGAAGGGAACAAGTTGGCCTTCAAGTCTTCACACCCAACTAGGCCAGAGCTTCTCTGGTAGTAGTGAGTTTAGCTAACTTTGCTAGAAATGTGAAGGTTGCCATCTTCACCCCACCCCATCAAAGACTCTTTGCCTTTCACCGTTGCAGGCAGAAACTCAACAGGTATACCTTTCCCCCATTCCCCCATCTCTCTGCTGGGGAAAGCCCTGCCTGCTGGATGCCTGCCCGTTATGCAGATGTTACAAACCCTGTCTGATCACAACCAACCCATCTGCCACTTGGAGCAAACATCTGGACAAGAATTTCCCGAGTTATTCAGACGTCTAAAGCAGCGTCAGCAGGCTGTGATCACCAGTGACCTCTGGATGTGAAATAGACAATATTAGTGGGTGCGATCAGAGTAGGATTCCCTGTCTCCAACCTTCTATCATTTCACTGGGGCTTGTATGAGAATCCTGTGGGGGGGGAAACCCAGGGAAATAAGTGGAGATTGTTCAAACAGAATTAACTACTCGTATGCTCCTTTCTGCTAGTGACAAACCCACTCTTTGCAACAGTGCACAAACCCACAATTGCCAGTAATCGCTTTTCCCCAAAAACATCACAGCTCCACTGAAGGAGAAAACAACTCCATATTTCAGAGGGCAAGTCGCAGCTCTCCATCAGTTCAGTGACACTCCATAAATCAGACCTGCCAGCTGCAGAGTACCTTGATTAATGATATTTTCATCTGGGAACACAGTCCCTGAAGCTCCCACCAGTCACATGCAATTTAGAGGGAATTCACAAATTCTGTTTTGGACATAATGGTAGCTTTCTCTTTCTAACTCTGATGGGGTGGAACTGCTCACACCAGTAATCACACCATAATGGTTCGGTTTTTTTCTGGCAACCTCCCAGCAATGAAAGCCAGACTAGGGAAGTGGTAAGCTGAATGCATGTTTTGGCAATTTCTTATTGCATGTTCACGGTCACTTGGGCTGGAAACATTTTCCAGCTTTTCCTGAGAGCTGAAGATGGGTGACAAAAAGAAAAAAGACAAATGTTCATGCTATGCACGCTCACCCGACTTGCACTTTTGCTTAAACAGGTTTTGCAGGCTTTCGTGTTTCAAAGCCTGCCGTACCTGTTCGGTCAGAAGAACCGGTGCCACGA
This sequence comes from Darevskia mixta, assembly GCA_034641385.1. Taxonomy (NCBI): domain Eukaryota; kingdom Metazoa; phylum Chordata; class Lepidosauria; order Squamata; family Lacertidae; genus Darevskia; species Darevskia mixta. The sequence goes on from JAWWNH010000163.1 coordinate 6,243,830, forward strand.
AAGAACTGTCCTTTGGACCACTTTCAGCTCTCTTGAAACCTATTGTCTGGCCCCAGCCTTAAACTGAAGGCCTTTCCGCACAGTGATTTTTATTTTATTTTATTTGCACAATAAATGCACATTTCGTTACTGATTTTGTTCTGCACAGTCCATGCGTCGTTCCCTGCAGTTTGCAGCAGCAGCAGCGCTTTGCAGAAAGGCCAGCTTACCCACAAGCCCCTTAGTGCTTGGAGCAAATCAAAACATGCAGACGCCGAACAGTGAAGCTGCCCTAGTTTGCATGTTCACCATGTATTCACACTTAACAATATTCTCCCCAGGATTTAGGTACAATTTTGTGTGAAATGCACTGGCTGGGTAGGCTTGTGTTATCACAAAAACATTCCTTGGGGGAGCAGTTTTTTATTCTTCAATTCTTACGTTGGATTTCTTTTTCTCTTTTTTTGAAGTTACCAAACCTATGCTAAACTGAATAAGCTTGCAAGCAGCTCTTAATCCCTGCCTCTCTCTGTAGCCTCAAGGCATAAAGAGGACTAACCAGGAAGTGGAGTCTACACTGGAATGACACCATCTTGTCTGTAGGCCTCATAGCAGTGGGGCCCGTATCTTACACCAGCCTTCCATGAAGGGGGCTAGCTTAGGGCACGAACAGCTCTCCAGATGTTGTGGACTACAACTCCCATCACCCCTCAGCACTGGCCATGTAGACTGGGGCTGATGGGAGTTGGGAGTCCAGCAAGTTCTGGAGGCCGCCATTTTGGCTGCCCCTGGGGTTACGTCAGTGTAAAGCAGGTGGGAGAGGGGAGCCGAGCCCTTCCCTCTCCTGCCAGTGCCCTTGAGACAGACCCCCTCACCCAGCCATGTCGTCCGGGGCGGCTGAGTTCGCTTCCGGCCTTCAAGCCGGGGGCGGGGGGAGGGAATGAGACTGGGGGGGGGCGCGAAGAGGTTTGGGATGGGGTAGGGAGGAGCAACTGGCAGAGGGAGGGTCCCACACTCTTCTCAGACCCTCCAAGTGTCCCTATTTTCCAGGGACGTCCCTGATTTAGAGAAGCCGTCCCAGTTTCTGATTTGATCCCGGAATGTCCCGCTTTTCCTTAGGACGTCCCTATTTTCATGGGAGAAATGTTGGAGGCTTTGCCCTCTCCTGTCTCCTGCTGTTCTAAAGCTGCATGGCAGACTCCCCTTCTAACAGGCTTTCCATTTGGGGGACACACGGCCACCCTATAGAAACATTCCTCTTTTTGAAGAAACCGCTCATTATCCTCTGACTCAATTCGGCGGCCACCTTTCAGGCGTGGTGAAACCATGTTTTCCGTTCTGCTTGCTGAAACGCGCTGATAGCCATCTGTCTCCTCTTTGGATAGGGACAGAAAAGGCTGGGCTTTCTGCAGGAAAAATGGCTTTTCTGCAAAATGTTCTGTAGGGTTTTGGTTCCCTCGGCCCCCACAATTTTTCTTGGCCACCAAGTGTGACTTATGTTCAGATCAAAGGCTTCTCTCACTCCCCGCCTCCTGCACTGAAGTGTACGCAGAACAGTCAGCTATTCCCCCTGCCCTAGAGATTCTTATTAATGAAATGTTTATATATGTATTAATGTATATAATTTTTTTTTAAATAAAATGCTATATATGAAATGTTATTTTTCCCCACGCCCTGTCTTTTCTACAAACACATTTCCTCTCAGGGCAAGGTCTGTTTTAGTAAAAGAGAGAGCGAAAGAGAGAGATTGAGAGAATGCTCTGTGATATATTTTGCTTATGAATAAAACATTCCTGTAAAAAAAAAGGATAAATTTGGAAGTAGACTTTGTTTCCAAGGAGTGGGTTGGTGGGAGATACAGGGAAGGGGGGGGTCAAAACTCAAAGGGTGATGGAGATTTGGTGCCCAGTTCAATGCCTGACGTCTCCAGTTAAAAGAATTAGTAGCTGCAATAATTTTTTGCAGATGTTGCATGGGATCAGTACAGCTCTTTCCTTCCGAGAAGAAACTAAGCAATGCTTATTTTCTCAGGAAACACAGCAAAGTTTATCTTTGGGGGAGATGCAACCTTCCTTTCCTGGGTTCCAGCTAAGACGCTGTAAGGAGTGAATGTTCTGCCCAGGTACTTCCAGCGCAATGACCTCCAGATGTGCTTGCCCGCCAGATGTGGAGATACTGAAGTAAGACTCAGCTGCCAACTCAGTCAGGTCAGCTTCTGTACCTGGAATGAAGGCGTTCTGGATCACGTCCTTCGCTCGAGGGAGCAGAAATTTCTCTGCTTGGGCCTGGCCAAAACTTTTAAAGCCAAGTACATTTAAAGCACTATACCGCTTTAAATAGTCATGATTTTCCCCAGAGAAACATGGGAAGTGTAGTTATTTAATGGTGCTGAGAGCAGCATTAGGAACTCAGATATATAAGCTAGGTGCAAAATGGCTCCTTAAACCAGGGTTGCAGTTGCCAAAACGGAATGCCTAGTTGCCATTCTGGGGGCAGACGGTTCAAAAGCCGTATTTTTCAATATGACTTTTTGGTTCCTGAAATTCATTGTGATTGTGCAGATAAAATATAACAGATAGAATTTTACAGGATGTGTTACTGAAAACAGTCAATAATAATAATAATAATTTTTTTATTTGTACCCCGCCCATCTGGCTGGGTCTCCCCAGCCACTCTGGGCGGCCTCCAACAGATATTAAAATACATTAAAATATCACAGGTTAAAAACTCCCCTAAACAGGGCTGCCTTCAGGTATTTTCTGAAAGTCAGATAGTTGTTTATCTCTTTAACCTCTGCTGGGAGGGTGTTCCACAGGGCGGGAGCCACTACCGAGAAGACCCTCTGCCTGGTTCCCTGTAGCTTTGCTTCTCGCAGTGAGGGAACCACCAGAAGGCCCTCGGCGCTGGATCTCAGTGTCCGGGCTGAACGATGGGGATGGAGATGCTCCTTCAGGTATACAGGACCGAGGCCGTTTAGGACTTTACAGGTCAGCACCAACACTTTGAATTCTGCTCGGAAACGTACTGGGAGCCAATGTAGTTCTCTCAGGACCGGTGTTATGTGGTCCCGGCGGCCACTCCCAGTCACCAGTCTAGCTGCCGCATTCTGGATTAATTGCAGTTTCCGGGTCACCTTCAAAGGTAGCCCCACGTAGAGCGCATTGCAGTAGTCCAAGCAGGAGATAACTAGAGCATGCACCACTCTGGCGAGACAGTCTGCGGGCAGGTAGGGTCTCAGCCTGCGTACCAGATGGAGCTGGTAGACAGCCGCCCTGGATACAGAATTAACCTGTGCCTCCATGGACAGCTGTGAGTCCAAAATGACTCCCAGGCTGCGCACCTGGTCCTTCAGGGGCAGTTACCCCATTCAGGACCAGGGAATCCCCCACATCCGCCCGCCTCCTGTCCCCCAAGAACAGTACTTCTGTCTTGTCAGGATTCAACCTCAATCTGTCAAGATTCAAGGATCCACAGGCATGCACCTCCAGATGGTGGAGACGTCAGGCACCAGCCTGGCACTTGGGCATCTTCACTTGGTCGCAAGCGGCTGATAGCCGGGTGCAAAATGCACCTAGCGCCTGGCGAATTTCGAACTCCTGGCTGAGAGTTGCTAGGAGGCCCCCATTCCCCTGACAGAGCTACAATTCCCAGAGTTCCCTGTGGAGAGGGGCTGCTTGTTAAACCACTCTGAGCTCTGTGAGGGGAATAGGAGTCTCCTAACAACTCCCGGGACGTGGGTGGCGTTGTGGTCTAAACCACTGAGCCTTTTGGGCTTGCCGGTCGGCGGTTCGAATCCCCGTGACGGGGTGAGCTCCCGTTGCTCGTTCCCAGCTCCTGCCAACCTAGCAGTTTGAAAGCACGCCAGAAAGTGCAAGTAGATAAATAGGTACCGCTCTGGGGGGAAGGTAAACAGCTTTTCCATGCGCTGCTCTGGTTTCACCAGAGGTGGCTTAGTCATGGTGGCCACATGACCCGGAAAAACTGTCTGCAGACAAACGCCGGCTCCCTCGGTCTATAAAGCAAGATTAGCGCCGCAACCCCAGAGCATAGCTGTCAACTTTCGGATTTGAAAATAGGGATTTTTTCCAAACTTTCGGATTTGAAAATAAGGGATGCCGCGAGGGCGGTGCAATGGCACCAAGTAGCCTCGTCACCCTGCGCTCCAGAGGCTGCGCACAAACGGGTGAGTGAAAGAGCAAGCGCATAGACGGCAGGCTGTCTGTCTGTCTGGTTGGGCGTGAGGGTCTGGCTGCACAAGGCATGCAAGCTCCGCCCCCAGTTGGTCTCAGACTCCTTATTGGCAGCCGAGCAATACAGCTGAGGAGCCTCCCTGGCCGGCAGGGAGGGAGAGGAGGTGCTTCCTTTGAAATCCGGGAAATTTAAGGGATATCAACAATCCGGGATAGCAGCGGGAAACGGCATTGAAATAAGGGAGTTTCCCGCAAAAAAAGGGAGGGTTGACAGCTATGCCCCAGAGTCATCTGCAACTGGACTTAGCTGTCAGGGGTCCTTTACCTTTACCGTTTTAACAACTCTCAGCACCCTTAACAAACTACAGTTCCCAGGAGCCTCTGAGAGAATGCATGGCTGTCAAAGTGGTACGTTAATGCTTCTTTAAACACATTGTGCAGATGTGGCTCCATTTGGGGCCCGAACAGGTTGCCATGTAAACTGTTCAGCATTGTCGCGCTCAGAAAGTCCTCCCGAAGGCCGATGCTGGAGTGGCGTCGGCGGGGGGTACAAGCTTCGCGCTTTGCCCCCACCTCATTAGGCAGAGGGGGAACGAACCCCATCAATGGGCACATTCAGGGTTTGCCTGTTGTAACCGTTTCGTCTGGAGTGAGGAATGGAGAACAAGGCAGGCCATTGAGAGGGGAATCCTCACCACAAGCATCTGCTCCCATCTGGGGTAAAAAGATTAAGCTGTTTTGCAATTGTCCCCAGAGCTTGGTGGACAGCGTGTAAACCCCCGCCCCAATAGGAAGCAGACAAATGCCCCTCTGTCTCCCAGAAGTCTTGAAAAGGGGAGCGGGAGATGGGCTGGGATAGAGGGCGTCCAAAATTAAAGGAAAGGGGGGCGGATGGGGGGGTGAGAGAGAGAAAAGTTGTGTGAAAATGCAGACATTCCCATGCAATGTGTGAGCCTGGGTCTTAGGATTATCATAGAATTGTAGAATTGGAGGGCACCATGAGGTCGTCTAGTCCAACCCGCTGCAGCACGGCATTCGAACCCACAACCCTTCATATTCTACAGTGCCAAGGGATCAGGATCAGGAGACTTGATGGCTTGATTTGGTTCAAAGCCTTAGGCAGATCCACACCATGCATTCAAATCACACGACTCCCCCCAAAGAATCCTGTAGTTTCCCCCCTCACAGAACTACAATTCCCAGCACCTATAAGAAGTTATAGCAGCCAGGATTCGGGTGGGGTGTGAATTAAGCAATGTGCTTTAAACATATGGTGTGGATCTGCCCCGGCTACTTTAAGGGCTCGAGGTGTGAACATTTCATCTGTTTTTCATACACGGATTACAGCTTCATTGAATTGGTTTGGGAAGGGTGGGTTTCAGGGGTGGGGAAACCAAACAGGTAACACAGGTTGGGTGAAATATATCCTTGTCCATCCCATCTCTGGTGGAAGCAGCAGCACCGTAAATATGCAACTTGAAACACAGCAGGGGAAACAAACATCTAAAGCTGCGAATTTGTATATAGCCTTAATGCTGCTTGGAATTGATTTGGAACCTGAGCAGATCTCATTTTTGATCTGTGTATGACACAGCTGCCCTCTGCTGGTCAACGGTTTGTGCTGTTAGGAGTCACCAAAAATTGTACAGTGAAGGCGTATACCTGAGGTTTCAAAGTATAGATGCTGCCTGACGAAAAGCTCACTTTCTTCCAGATGTGGAGGGGGTGTTATGTGGCACTGGAAAGGCGATCCCTCAAGTAAACTGATCCCAAGCTGTTAAGGTACGGCTGTGATATAAGCAAAATTTACTAGGAAAGGCATAAAGTTGGGTCCGGTTTTCCCAAGGGGGAGTCCGGATTTTTCTCCCTGGGAAGAGCTGGAATTTTAGAGCTTTTCCCCTTGTGCCACAGACAGAGACCACACCAGAGTTATCAAAAGCAAAGCGCAGCTTCCCATTTATTGAATCTGTTGCAACAGAGGTTCCCCATCACGTAGCAGGTACGATAAGGAGAGAACCCAGAACAATGGTGTGCCAGCTCCTATATAGACTTTGAAATCCCCCCCCCCCCCGTTTGGCTCAAGACCACCCCCTTGTACATCATACATACATCACAAAAAGGGGTGTAACCCAGGACCACCCCTTAGATACATCACAGCTACATCATAGAAAAAGGCGGTGTTCAGCAGAAATCTTGAATGCACTGTTTACCTCCTGTCTGCCACTTCATGTGATAATGTCTTATCTGATTGCCCTTCCTGGGCAGCCTGGCCATTCCTTTTGAGATTGTGATTACTTTATTTCTGAGACAATGGAAAGGTTTTTTCTCACTCCCTTGCAGAGAAACACCTGGTCATCCCTCCTCGACCCCTCCCAGACAAACATTTATGGAGAACAAAAGGTTCCCTGCCTGGGCAGGGCAGGGCAAATGCAGGCTAACTACTGTCCTTTGTAAGTCAATTGGGCCATCTGATACCTGGCCAGCTAGGAGTCAAAATTGTGTCAGGGGTCAAAATGGTTTCAGGACTGTGCTTCAGACATGAGGCCTTGTTTTGCTTGGCACACTAATAAGAATTAATACATATATAAATAAAATACCTAAAATTCCTACAACAGCTGCCATATTTCAAACAGTGAAAATCCAGCCTTTTTTGGCAAAATCGCAAAAACAAATTGCCGTTTTTGAGCTATTTTGGGGGGAAATCAGCAAAAATGGCACCCGGACACTGCTAGGAATAGCAGTTTTCCGGATATGTCTGGGAAATTCCAAATGTATGGCAACCAAAGCACATTATTTACTAATTGTAACAGCATTGTATTTAGGGCAGTGCAAGTTCTTCCCCCGCACATGGCACTGAGCGCAAAATTGAGACGATCCATCATTGAGAAGATATATTTTGGGGCGCCAAATTTTGGGCTCGCTCAGGGTGCCAAAGATTACCCGAGTCTGCCCCTGAGCTTGAACTTCGTTCAGTAATCATCCAGTTGGAGAATGGCAGAGACAGTTTAGGTACAACCCCAATGACTGTGGGCACCTGTGCAGCTTTGATAACCCTTAAAACCTCCTTTCGAAAGATCTTTGGGGGATCTTCCTGGATTAGTCCTTTCTCTGCATTTGTCTTTACAGCTTACAAATTGAACAGATTCTATTGTTCCAGCCCCAGTTCATTAACCTAATTATTGAATCGTCTACTTAACAGTGCTGATGACAGAGCATTGAAACAAGCAAGGATAAATGTGTCATGAAATTCTACTCAATGTTGATCCAGAGCTGATTCTAATGTAGTTAACAGAGTAAAAACTTAAACATGTTGCAGGATTCCCAAAAAATAGACCAGAGGCGATTGTATTTCATCTAGCAGAGCTTTACTGCTACTGCAGGCAATTGAGCATAATGGTCACAAGCCAATACATTCAGGATTGGCACTGTCCGTAAGAAATCCAGTTGCAGCAGACTTAACTTAAACTTACAATAACTTATGATAAATCTAAAACCGTAACACAAAGCATACAGAACACCACACCAGAAGGGAGGTAGAAAAAGGAAGGGAAACCCAGACTCCTTCTGGCCTCTTATTATAGTCAGCATGACCTTGACAGAAGAAATAACAGAACCAGTTTAAGCCAGCTGCACTCAGCTTCTCTGAAGGAATAACCCAAACATTGGGAACCTTCTGCTTGTTTCTTTCACACGGAGAAGCTTCCAGAACCCTCTTGGATTAATTAGTATAGGAAAGATCTCTACACATCAGAGCAATACTTTCTGCACTTAGAAATGCAAACTGACAAAACGCTCCCGTACTTTGAAACAGCTACAAGCATGAGACTGTGGTGATTACATAATCTGAAGAGTTATTAAGGATTAATGAGGAACAAGATCTGCTAACTGCAGTTTCTTACATACTGCAGATCTATGTGTACTAATGTTTGAAGGAGTTGGGTCTTCCGTATCTCATAATCGCCCAAATACGCAGGAGAGAAGCCCAGCTTAAATGTAGTCTTCCCCATCTCTCTCATCCACTGGAGTCTGAGAGCAATAAAGATATTCCGTATTGCTTCCAAGCAAACGTGCTGGAAAAACAGGCAAAACGTTTGTCATGGAGCAGCTTCTGTGTGGCTATTTTATTGGCTCACGCGTGCCAGTTTTGCTCAACGTCTGTACGATGTGCCATTCTAATAAAAATACCCATGTTATGTTACCCATTTAAAATGGATAAGAAAAGAACCAACACAGAAACAGTAAATTTGAATTAAATGGGAGAGGGGGAAATATTGGATGGAATTTTTATGGGACATAAAATTGAAGACACAGAACCAGAACCAGAAAATATATAGTGATTTTCCTGGAGCTATTTGGGAGGGGAAGCATTTGTACTTCTACAATCTGGTGTTCATTATTCCACATCATGTTATTAGGGTGATGTAATAGGATGACATTACGATTACGTCATCCGATGTTGTTGTGGTTTGAGGTGCTTATATAACTTTATTTGTTTTCACTGAAATGCTACGTAACACGCCTTCCCCTGTCTAAAGAGGAAAGCGAGTCACGGTGGGAGCGCGAATTAAATTCAGACGTGAAATAACAGAATCTGGAAGAAGACGCTTCCCAAGCCTCAGGCAATAAGAAAGACACACCCAGAGAAATGCCTCCCGCCAAGAACTCAGCCAATGGGAACTATAGACACGAATGCAACCTGCAAGGAATATCTTGATGACGGCCATTCGTCGGCAAGCATAAAGCCCCTCGAGGGCTCAGCCAATAGGAAAAGTAAGAAAAATCCCTCCACAAACAAACAAATCCGTACTCCAACCAATGAGAACTCAGAAGGGAAGAGGACTCTTGATTGGTCTTCGAGAAGTTGGTCCAACCTCCCTCATTCGTCAATCAGTCCTTTCCCCGCCTCCGACTAGTTTTACCTACAGCAGGGGATGTGAGGGGAAGAGCCACCGTTAGCCAATAAAGAAGCTCTTTGTAGACGGGCTCGCTCCCGTGTCCAATGGGCGGGCCTCTTCCACAAGCGGCGGAACGAGCGGGAGACGGAGGGAAAAGGGAGGAGGAGGCAGAGGTAGGGAAGGCGCGGCCCAATCAGCGGGCGCCTCTCATCCCTCCCTTCGGCGGCCGGCCAACCGGAGACGCCGGCGCATGGCTGGCGGGGCGCTGAGAGGAGAGGAGGGCGGCGGCGGCCATTTTGAGCCGAGCCCGGAACGGAGCGCCGATGGCCGGGCAACCGCGACCCCGCGGCGGGGCTTGAGCGGGGGGGATATGGATGTGCGGAAGCTGCGCGTCAACGAGCTGAAGGAGGAGCTGGGCCGGAGGGGCCTCGACACCCGCGGGCTGAAGGCGGAGCTGGCCGAGCGGCTGCAGGCGGCGCTGGAAGCGGAGGAGGCCCGCGGAGGAGAGCCGGGAGCGGGCGCCGTAGAGCAAGAGGAGCTGCCGGACGGACATTGTAAGCGGCGGGGAAGGAGCGGGAGCCTCGCCGCCGGGGAGCGCCAAGCTGGGGGATCGGCATGGGGGCCTCCCCGTGCAGCTCCGCGCTGGGGACCCGGTGCATCTGTTTCTCTCCTTCCCCGGGAGAGGCATGTGGTGCAGCTGCGCGCTGGGGACGGCAGGCCTCCTGTTGCAGATCCGCGCTGGGGATCCGGTGCACCTCTCCTTCCCCGGGAGAGGCATGTGGTCTTCCTGGTGCAGCTCGGTGCATCCGCTGCCTAGGAGGACATGCACGTGGGCCTCCCCGTGCAGCTCCGCGCTGGGGCATATTCGGGTCCTGCTTCGATCTCGGAGTTCAGCCTAAGGACTGGGGACCTGGTGGAGCTCTGCTGCTGCGCTTTTCTTGTCTTGCAGCACAGGCATGCACGGTGCCACTCTGCTTTCTCCTTCCCCGGCGCAGCTGCAGCTCTGTGCCTTTTTGGCATAGTTCATCGTGAGAGAGTGTCAGGCAGGCGTGACAAAATAAAAAACAAAAAAAATTCCTTCCAGTAGCACCTTGGAGACCAACTAAGTTTGTTCTTGGTATGAGGTTTCGTGTGCATGCACACTTCTTCAGATACACGAAAGCTCATACCAAGAACAAACTTAGTTGGTCTCTAAGGTACTACTGGAAGGAATTTTTTTTTATTTTGTTTCGACTACGGCAGACCGACACGGCTACCTACCTGTAACTAGAAGGCAGGCATGGGCCTCCGTGGTGCAGCTGCTCCATGCTTGAAGGGCCTTCAGGGTCTCCTGGAGCAGCTCCATGCTGGGGAACATAGAATCATAGAATTGTAGAGGTGGAAGTGACCCTGAGGATCATCTAGTCCAGGGATGTCCAACCAGTAGATCGTGATCTACCCGTAGGTTCTCGGCTGATCCTGGTAGATTGCTGGATCCTTATCGTGTAAAAAGGTTGTGGGGGGGGGGAGCTAAAAAAACCCTGCAATCCTCCCCCCAAAAAGCTCAACAACTCTGGGCACTTCCCTCCTAAAAAATGCTCAACAACTGGGCAATTCACCCACCCCATGCAGGCTCCTGCTCCCTCCAATGACAATGGTTAGAATGGTAGATCTCTGCACAATGGGTAGATCACTGCCAGTTTTTTTTATACTGGGAGTAGATCACTCCCAGTTAAGGCTCCAGTACTTTGGCCACCTCATGAGAAGAGAAGACTCCCTAGAAAAGACCCTGATGTTGGGAAAGGTTGAGGGCACAAGGAGAAGGGGACGACAGAGGACGAGATGGTTGGACAGTGTTCTCGAAGCTACTAACATGAATTTGGCCAAACTGCGAGAGGCAGTGAAGGATAGGCGTGCCTGGCGTGCTCTGGTCCATGGGGTCACGAAGAGTCGGACACGACTGAACGACTGAACAACAACAAGATCACAGTCTCTTGGGAGTTGCCTGATTCTAGTCCAACCCCTGCAATGCAGGAATGTGCAGTTTTCCCATAAGGGGATCGAACATGCAACCTTGGCATTATCAGCACCACAATCTTACCAACTGAGCTATCCACTTGGACATAGCGAGGTGCTTCATCCTGAGCCAGGCCCATGGTCCACTTAGCTTAGTATTGTCTGTGCTGATTGGCAGTGGCTCTCCATAGTTCCAGACCAATGTCTCTCAAACTTCCTGTCTGAAGAAGGTGCTGGGGATTGAACTTGGGACCATCTGCATTCAGGGCAGATGCTGTAACAGCTGAGCTGCTCCCGTGCTTAGTACTCCTGCGAGAGCGGCCTGGTGCAGCTCTGTGCTGTGAACCTGTGTTGTTATTTCCCCATGGGAATCACAGATGAGTTGTCTCTGGAGAGAGGGGGATTGTGGAAAAGCCAGGATGCTGGTTTGTTGACACCTGGCTCCCGTGCCAGTTCTAGGTTTCACCTAAGTTGTCTAATGTCTGCTGTGTCAAAATCTGGGAACAAACAGGTGTCACGTGGCTGGAGGAAATTTGCAGGGATGATGGCTGTGTACTCCCTCTGCTGTCAGTGGCAGCGTGCCCCTGAATGCCAGTTGCAAGCAGGGAGAGCGTTGTTGCCTATGGGATGCCCATAAGCAGGACCTGAGTGCATTTGGGTTGCCACTTTGATGCTGGAGTAGGTAGACCTTGGGCCCTGATGTATCGAGGGTGCTTTGTGTTATTACAGTGGTACCTTGGTTCTCAAACTTAATCCGTTCCGGAAGTCCGTTCCAAAACCAAAGCGTGCTTTCCCATGGAAAGTAATGCAAAATGGATTAATCAGTTCCGGACTTTTAAAAACAACCCCTAAAACAGCAATAAAACATGAATTTTACTATCTAACGAGACTATTGATCCATAAAATGAAAGCAATAAACAATGTACCAGTCACACAATCAATCAGTAGCTGAACTGGGTTCCACACAGTCACAAAAACAAAACAAAAAAGAGCTGCAAAATAAATAGCAAAAACAGACAGACCTCAGCGTAACACTCAAAACGGAAGTGTGGCACTCAAAACGGAGCACGTTCAGCTTCCGAAAAAAGTTCGCAAACCGGAATACTTACTTCCGGGTTTGCAGTGTTTAGGTTCCAAGTTATTTGAGAACCAAGATACCACTGTAAAATGTACTACAGAAATGCTATGTGCTGTTGATGACTCTTTGAAAATAGAGTGTCTGGGGATTCAGCAGTGGCCTCCCCCACCCCCTCCATCCTCTCAAATAATGCTCTTGCCTAGGATAATAGGACGGCAAACCTTGCTGTCATGTTTGCAAACATCCCAACCCAGGCATGATTTGTACCATGGCTTGTCATCTTGTAAAATCTCTGGTCTGATTTCCGCTTGGAGTTTTACGAGTATGTATGCATGTGACCAATGAGTACAGTGTATATTGTGAAATATGAGTTCTGGGGACTGCGACAGGCAGAGGAAGTGCTGTGATGAGGAATTATCAAGCCTGTGTAAAAGTGGCTGAATATGCAGCAGGAATATGCAACTTGGTGCCCCTGCATTTGTGCACTTCGGACTGAAATATGGGAGCTTCTCCTGCATGAAGCGCAATTGTTTTGTATGGTGTGGAGTGGAGGGTGTGTACGGCACCCACTGCTTTTCTTCCTTTCCCAGAAAGCCCCGTATGCATGTGGCAAAATCATGCAGTGATGCTTTTCCAGGGTAGGGGCTTGAAAGCTCCTTTTCATAGAGAAGTGAAATTTGCCTCCTGTAGATAAGCCGTATGTGTGGGAGAAGGGGAGACTCGACACCTGCTTGTTCCCTGACATTTGCAATTAGCCTTGCAGCAAACGAATTACGTAAAGTGGTTTTCTTTCCCGGGAGGGACTTTCAGACATGAAACCCACTTGCTGTCTGCATCCTGAAATGGTACAGTCCAGATATCTTCAGCCGCTACATTCTGCTGATGATCTATAAGTGGCATTTCTCAAACTTCTGAGTTCATTGACCCCTTGATGAGCATATGAAGTTGTCATCGACCCAATCCCAAATTCGTAGAAATATAAATGAAAGTCAAGGAAGATGTGTAAATATGATCAACATTTATCAATCCTCAGTCTCCTTTAACAATTGTGAAATGTAAAAAATAATAATCAAGGAAGTAAAACAAGTGAAACTAATATGTCTTATTAAATGCAGAGGTTCCTTGTTGACAAGGGATGTGAAATATGTACAGTGGTACCTTCGTTTATGAACTTAATCCGTTCCAGAAGTCCGTTCTTAAACCAAAGCGTTCTTAAACCACGCTTTCCCATAGCAGCGGAGGACTTAGTTTACAAATGGAACAAACACAACAGGAAGCGAAACGTGTTCTGCTTTCAAGGCAAAGTTCACAAACCAAAATACCTACTTCTGGGTTTGCAGCGTTCTTAATCCAAGTTGTTCATAAACTAAGCTGTTCTTAAACCAAGGTACCACTGTATGTGCTCATGCTCTGTATTTCTGAGACTCGTAGCTCCTGATTAAACCTTTTGCATGATTGTAAACTTTTCCACCCCATGGCCCTTTCAATCCCATTGTCTTTATCCGCCCCTTGCCCAGTCCCACCAATCCCAGGAGGGTCAATATCAACCCGTATGGGAAACCCTGCTATCCACTGAAACCTCACCCATTTTGTAAGTGTCGCTTGGCCTTGCTGAGCCTAGACTGCCACTCCAGCCTTCATCTAGCAGTCAAGAAATGCTGGCACACGTTTCCAACCAAAGCTGGGCGTGGAATGGAATAGCGGTCCTCACCTATGTTCTTGCTTTTCCCATTTCAAGATGGCACTCACGACAACACTCATCAGGACAACATGCAAGGATACCACCAACCATACGAGCACTTCGACGTTAAACAGGAGAACGAATCTGGGTACGAGAGGGGACCTATAGACCAAGATCATTCTGGCTTACATTCAGGTACAGTCAGGTGTTCTAATAAACAACAACCCCAGACCTTTGTCACATGCTGATCATCGTAACTGTATAGGTAGCACCCCTATGGTAGCTGAGATGTTCCTTTTTTATATATAACTTGAGTATTTACTTTTGGTGGTGGAGGAAGGCACCCAGAGCGGTATTTCATATTGGCTGGTGAAATGCACAGCCTTATGGTGGGCATGAATGCCCTTGGGACACTATAGGGATCACAGAACATCTCCATATATACAGCCACTCATTGGTCTCGCGTGATTAGAGTCCCTGTCAGTGTAGCCCGAGACACCAACTGTCAATGCCTGATTTTTAAAAATCCGGCTTCTCCCTCCGCCTGCCCCCCCGGGTAAGTGAAAGGTAGCAATTTGTTTATATGGGGTACAGTAAATGGCTGCATTTGAAGTCCACTGCTTCTGGTGGGGCTGCGCCTGCCCCTTCTGCCACATAATGCACTGTTTTCGTGAGAGGCAGATCTCCCCTCCCCTTTCAGCTACGCCCCAGACTCCATTCTGTGGATTTCTGTCCCCAGAGAATTCACAGAGCTAACTGCCCTCTTGTTTGCATATCCACCGCTCAGTTAACTTATTCATGTCCCGTGTTCTGCTGTGATGTTGGAGTGTAACGGAACTTCAGTGCATAACATGGGAAGCGGGTGGGTTGTTTTGTGGCTTTGGTTCTGACTCGCAAGTCCCATATAATAGCACTTCCTTCCATGCCCATAACGTGTGACCTCAGAATAAAGGCTTCCTTTTCCAATTAAATGTGTTACGTTGTGTTTGAGTGTAGAAATGAAGACAGAAGTGAAGCAAGAGGAGCCAGCCCCTGGCTACAACATGCCAGCTTCTGGTTACAATGCACCTTCCTCCAGACCTGCATCTAACTACAACACTTCCGGTTCTGGCTACAATGCACCCCCTTCCAATTACGGCTCTTCTGACTCATCCCAGTCTTGGCAGCAGCAGCAGCAGCAGCAGCAAGGCCGCAAGAGGCCAGCTGAGGAGTCCCGGGGGCGCGGATATTACGAACACCGAGATGATAAGAGGTGCGTTCAGGCAAGTCTTTACGGGCAGCAGCAACAGGGTGGAAATTAACCCCTGGGTGCAATTGAGATTGAAGCAGATACGTATTGCATCTCTCAGTCTGGGAAATGCATTCTTTAAACTGTGGATTTGAGTAACTCGCAATGGATGCTGTATATCCATTGAAAAATAGGATTTTAAGAGTGGCTGCTTCTTGACTGATACCTCAGTCTTAAATGCTAAAGTGGAAATAATGCTTAATTAAAATTAATCTATGAAGTATCTGAGTTGGATGTAAATCCTGATTACATGTAAACACATTGATCGTGGGTCAGTGGTAATGGTTAAAGCAATCTTCTGATCCAGAATTTGTTTTTAGCAGTGCCTTTAGTGACCCAGGGTGGGAACCAGCTTCTATGCATTTGTCAACGTGTGCTCCTTGCGAGCTGCCCTTGCAGATTGTGTCTTGAGCCCATGAAGTGGGTTTATGGGGCCTGCATTTGCTGTCACTCTTTTCCAGGGGCCGATCTCCTCAGCCGCCTGCTGAAGATGATGAAGAGGACTTTGATGAGTCGCTGGTGGCCATTGATACGTGTGAGTTTCCTGGGTGGTAGCAGCGTGCCATCGCTCAAAGCCTCCCTCTTGTCTGAACTTCTCAATGTGTGCTGGAAAAAAGGGGTGTTGGAGGGTGGTAGCAGCCACTGGTGTGTGTGTGTTTCTGACCTCTCCTATGGCTTTGCCTTCCAGATAATTGCGACCTGCATTTCAAAGTTGCCCGTGACCGATACAGCGGGTACCCTCTGACTATAGAAGGGTTCGCTTTCCTGTGGTCAGGTGCCCGAGCCACCTACGGGGCAAGGCGGGGGAGGGTCTGTTATGAAATGAAGGTAAGGGAGCCTGCTTCTTGGTTCTAGAGTTGCTCAGGGTGTGTGTTTGCTGCATGGATGAAGACAGGCAGGCTTGTGAGTATTGATACCCACTGGTGTTGTGCTTTAAATAATACTGGGGCAACTCATAGGGGCTCAAGTTCCTTGATTCTGCTGCACGTCTACTCCCCACCCCCCTTGCCACCCAAAATTTTGCAAAAATGTTCATTTTATTTTTACGTACAGTGGAACCTTGGTTTTCGAGCGTCTCGGAAGCTGAACATTTCGGAAGTCGAATGCTGAAAACCTGGAAGTAATTGCTTCCATTTTTGAACGTGCCCCGGAAGTCAAACGGCTTCCGCTGCTTGTTTTTTCAATTTTCTCAATGGATTTTACCGACCGCCCATTGCGCCTCTGTTTTTGAACGTTTCGGAATTCGAACAGTCTTCTGGAACGGATTACGTTACAAAACGGAGGTTCCACTGTATTTGCAATTCTGACAACTAAAAGTTTCCTCCGTGTCCTGAACAGTTTCAGCTAGACTTCACTCTGTGTTCATATCTTGTGCTCACTCACAAGCCTCTCATTAAAATAGCCTTTCTTTGAAGCAGCAGCAAACCCTTTGCAGTAAGTCTGCATTCCCAGATTGCTGCCTTCGGCGATTCTTCGAGGTGCTCTCCATAAACACGTTAAAGTGTGTAGAGCAAACTCTTTGTCTCTAGAAATCCAAGTGTAAAGTTGTGTGTTCAAGATGTCTCATGACTTGGGTCCCTGTCCTTTTGTCCTCAGATTAATGAAGAGATATCAGTCAAGCATCTTCCTCCCACTGAGCCCGATCCTCATGTGGTGCGTATCGGGTGGTCGCTGGATTCTTGCAGCACCCAGTTAGGTAAGAGAGACCTTGCAGTTGCTGAACATGGAGCCAGAGCTCAGGACATGCACCCAACTCTTAAACACCATTTCCTAACTATAGTCAGTTGGCTACATTAATTGTTATCCATGGCCACCTTTTTAAATTAGGCAGCAAAAAACAAAACAAAAACCTGTTTTATTTAAATCCTTAAATGAAAAGTTACTACAGTAGTCACAGGCAAGTGCCATCTTAGAAGAGTACTACTCCTCTTCTCCAGCCCCTCTTGATGTAGTCAAAGAAATGATGTGTGAAGCTCAAAAAGCAGCATGCCGCTTCTGAAGCAGGAGTCCCATGAACAGGATTATGTCTGGCCGGCAGGCTGCCATGATAAAGAATCTCCATGTCTCTTTGCAGACAACACTGCATTTACATTTCTGCTGGATCCTTTATATAGATGCTTGTTATACTTTTCAGCTAAGAAGGACAACATATGACAGTGGTCTGATGTAGAATGATTCTCGCGAAAGGCTGCCTGGGCTTCAGAAAGAATGTTATGTTCATTTATGAAAGTTGTCAGTTTGGTACTAAGGAAGCGAGCATACAACTTCCCAATTACTGAAAGCAGGCTAATTGGCCTGTAATTGGAGGGTACATTTGTGTGGCCTCTCTTGAAGATTGGAACGACTATAGTGTGTTTCCAGCTATGTGGTACTTTGCCCGAGTTGTTTACTACCGTGAAAAGAGCCGCCAGAAGCGGAGCCCACCAGTGCTGGTTTGATGTAATCAGTTCCGCTGGGATAAAGTCTTTCCCCGGAGCCTTGCCGTTCTTCAGATTCTCAATCAATGTATAGGCTTCATCCACTGTTACTGGTCTCCAAAGCTAGATGGCTTTCAAGCAAATTTTTTGCAATCTCTGCTTCAGGTACCCAACTGTGTCCCCAACTCCATACTTTTATTAGAAGCTGTTGAATGCCCAATTTCAACTAAGGCATGGTGGGCTGCACTAAAACATTGGCTCAAGATTGCAGTGTTTGAGCTAGGGGAGGGTCTATATCAACACCTGAACAATGAGGAGTATGTCAGCAACTGGCACAAAGCAATGGCAAAAAAAGCCACCTCTATTGGTCTGTCACCCACCCAACTCTATTGCCTGGGTTATGAAGGTGCCCTAAAGACTTTAAAGCAAAGACTCTGGGACATTACACACAGTGACTTTGGACATCGATCACACGCAGTCTGCAGTCCGCTGGCAGTAGTAGTACAATATGGGCATGCCTTTAAGTTAACATCTTATATTAAAAATCTGACAGTTCCAAATTACAGAAGGCTATTTACCAGGGTGGATTTGATTTAAATCAAATTGATTTAAATCATGATTTAAATCACGATTTAAATCACTAGTCAGTAAGGCTTGATTTAAATCACTAGTCAGTAAGACTTGATTTAAATATTTTTTTTACAGAAAGACTCATTCTTGCTGGTATAATCTTAATATTAACAACCATATGAAGGTTTCATTTTTGGAATAATAAATTTTCAGAGTAGTTTTTACAGTTATATCAAAAATTACTGATTTGGTTATACTATTAGAAATACATAGACAGATAATTATGAAATTATGGTGAGGTTTAATAAGTTAATAAGTTAACTGTTAACTGTTTATATTTGGACAACTTTTCTGCTGTACTATATTGGAAGGAGAAAAATAATCATTTCCTTAATAACAATTTAAACAATTTATTTAACTAAAACAATAACATGATAGCATATGTATCCATGTTTGTAACTGATGTGGTTAAACATTGTTTTTAAAAAACTTAGACTGAGTTTTAGCACACTTGATAAACTTAAAACAAATCCTTATTTCCTGATGAATAGCCTTTGGACTACAATGTAACTTAAATAGAAGACTATATTTAGAAAGATTTTTCCTCCAAAAGCATTTTATTTTAAAAATCCAATTTAAATCAAAAAAATCCGATTTAAATCAAAAAAATCCGATTTAAATCAAAAAAATCCGATTTTTTTTTTTTTAAATCATTGATTTTTATCCACCCTGCTATTTACAAAAGCCAGACTTAACGTCTTTCCCTCTGCAGTGTTGGATGGCAGATTGAGAGGAGTTCCATACCAGGACAGACTATGCTCATGTGCTCAAGACATTGACTCTATAAAACATATTTTGCTGCACTGTGTGAAATTCGAGCAAGCCAGGGCTGAACTGATATTACCCTTGCTAGTACCTTTCCCGGGAAAATCAGAGGCTTACTATGTCAGGTTCCTACTGGAAGACCGGGCAAATGACAGAACATTAGCAGTGGCGAAGTTTCTATCGGTGGTTGCAAGAACCAATGATCCCTATTCCTAAGCCTGAACAAAATGCTTGTGTAACCTGAAGACGGGCTGTCAAAATTGTGTATTGTTTCGTAATGAATTGTTGGGGTCTCTGGACCGTAATAAAGATTTGATTGCTTGCTTGCTTGCTTGATTATATAGCAACCGAGGAATTTCGTTGTTCCCGTGAGGGGACAATGACAATAAAGATTTATTTTATTCTATTCTATTCTATTCTATTCTGTTCTATTCTATTCTATTCTTTGTCTTGCTAGGTGAAGAGCTTCACTCCTATGGCTATGGTGGCACAGGGAAGAAATCCACCAACTCCAAGTTTGAAAATTACGGGGAAACTTTTGCGGAGAATGACATCATCACCTGCCTCGTGGTGAGTGGCTCGTGGTCCCTTGGAAGATGCGTTTCTGCCTCTTGCACAGATGCGTAGTGTCCCAGACGCAATCAAATTGTTTAAACGCTCATGTGATCAGAGTGCATGTCATGGGGGGCAATGCTGAAGCAGTCATTGTTTGCATGGGTTGACAATTCTAACACTGGGGAAAGGGAGAGCACCAAATATTTAGGTCAAGGGTGGCTAACTTAGGGTCCTCCAAGTGCTGCTGAGGTACAGGTTTTTAGTGTGGTCTAAAAATAGGCTTGAAGTGATTCTTGCATAGTTTTGCCCCTAGCAACAAGTTTTCTCCCAGCAACAGGGTTTCCTTAGCAACAGACTTCTTTTTTAGACATGTTCTGATGGAGAGATTGTGGGGCGGTGTTGTTACTCTGCCCAGATGACTGAAGAGCAGAGAGGAGGAATATTTCACTGAACACAGTTTTACTTTTCTGAGCACAATTCAAAGTGTTGGTGCTGACCTGTTAAAGTCCTAAACGGCCTTGGTCCAGTATACCTGAAGGAGCGTCTCCATCCCCATCATTCAGCCCGGACACTGAGATCCAGCGCCAAGGGCCTTCTGGTGGTTCCCTCACTGCGAGAAGCAAAGTTACAGGGAACCAGGCAGAGGGCCTTCTCGGTAGTGGCACCCGCCCTGTGGAACGCCCTCCCAGCAGATGTCAAAGAGAAAACCAACTACCAGACTTTTAGAAGACATCTGAAGGCAGCCCTGTTTAGGGAAGCTTTTAAAGTTTGACGGACTATTGTATTTTAATATTTTGTTGGAAGCCGCCCAGAGTGGCTAGGGAAACCCAGCCAGATGGGGGGTATATATAATAAATTATTATTATTTATCCTTAGACCAGTAGTTGTATAAGTTGTAATGTTAATTATTTAAGTCGAACTATAATATCTGAGGTGTTTATTCCCACATGGGAATTCACCAACAGATGAGCTGAACTGAGAGAGAAGATTCTGGAAGAGTTTTGGGGTGACTCTGCTGACAGGAAAAAGAACCCCAGATGACTGGCATAGCGCACTGGCACCGTTCCCATCAGCCCCTGTCAGCACGGCCACTGGCAAGGGATGTTGGGAGTTGTAGTTCAGCAGCACCCAGAGGGCCACAAGCTAGTCACCTGTGTTGCAGTGGGCAACAGCTACAGTTTATTGCTTTGGAGGTCATGCCCTGGCTTCTGATTCCTTCCTTGTTCTTAGGACTTTGAGTGTGGCGACGATGTCGAAATGTCTTACATGAAGAACGGGAAATGGCTAGGGGTGGCCTACCGACTGCGGAAGGAGGCATTGGGCGGCCAGGCACTCTTTCCTCATGTCTTGGTGAAGAACTGCTCCATCGAGTTCAACTTCGGCCAGAGGGAGGATTCTTTCTTCCAAATCCCGCCTGGGTTCACCTTCATCCAGCACCTTCCCATGTCAGAGCGGGTTCGGGGGACAATTGGACCAAAGAGCAAAACGGAATGTGAGGTAGGTGGCACCTGAAAGCCAGGTTCCCATGCACGGAAATTGTGGCCTGTTCTTTTGAACTCCTTTCCCTGCTCACGCAAGTTGACGGATCACATGAACAGAGCCTTTCCTTGCAAACACGCAGGGGTAGTCTCTCATTGCACAAGGTGTCGCGTTGGCCACTAACTTAGAGGCTTTTAGTTGAGATTCCTGCTTTGCAAGGGGTTGGACTAGATCAGGGGTAGTCAGCCTTTTTATACCTACCGCCCACTAATGCATCTTCCTTGATGGTAAAATTTCCTTACTGCCCACCAGTGCTCGATGGAAGGAGGATTCAGCTTGTGCCGTAGAACCCCTACCGCCCACCTAGAATCCTGAAACACCCACTAGTGGGCGGTAGGGACCAGGTTGACAACCCCTGGACTAGCGTTTGGGGGAGATTGGTCTCTTCCGTCTCAGATTTCTCAGCTTTTATTATTGTTATTTTTAGGGGCATTCAGAGATGGGCAGAATCCTAGCTACTTTAGGTTTTATTACATATAACCCGCCCCTCTGACTGGGTTGCCCCAGCCACTCTGGGCAGCTTCCAACATAATAAAAACACAGCCAGACATTGAAAACCTCCCGATACAGGGCTGCCTTCGGATGTCTTTGTGTAGTTGTTTATTTGTTTGACATCTTAAAAATCTTATAGTGTTGAAAACAGCCATCACCCTTGAGTGGGTGTTACTAATTGTAAAGTCATATCCTATAGAAAGAGAGATGGGAGGGACCTCTCAAAGGGCACTGGGAATAGAGATTTTTTTTCTTTATATGTAGCTGTCATCCTGATAGTGTTTTTCTCATTTGAGTGCTTTTTTACAGCTGTTTGGAGCCTGTCTTCCTGGGATACTAGATCCTTCTGTAGCCCCAGTTTTCTTCTTTTGGAATGAACTCCAGCTGGGTTAGGGAAGGTTGGGAGCCTGTGAACATTGTGCCGAGTGAAGCCATGACCACAAAATTACAGAGTTTTGACACCAGCTCCACACAATCCTTTATTTGTAAAGTGGGAGTGTTGGCTCACTCTTGGGATCTGACTTGTGCTCTTTTATATGCGATGTGCTAAGCTGACTGGTGCATGTGTTTCAGATTTTAATGATGGTCGGGTTACCTGCAGCTGGGAAGACCACGTGGGCCATTAAGCATGCTGCAGCCAATCCGTGCAAAAAATACAATATTCTGGGAACAAACGCCATCATGGACAAAATGAGGGTAAGGTGGAGCGTTGCTGGCAGCATTCGGTGTGATTTGCCTTACGTTCCTTTCTTAGTTTGCTGGCTCCTGGTGCAAGAATTAATCTCCATGTTCCCATTGTAAGTTTGCATTTCTTGGTATAGAAAGTATTGATCTGATGTGTAGAGATCTTTCCTATTCTTATTAATTCAAGAGGGTTCTGGAAGCTTTGTGTGAAAGAAACAAGCACGAAGGTTCATGGTGTTTGAGTTATACCTTCAGAGAACCTGAGTACAGCTGGTTTAAACTGGTTTTCTTACCTCTTTCAGTCAAGGTCATGCTGACTATAAAGTAGGGCCAGGAGGAGCCTGGACTTCACTTCTCTTTCTATCTCTTTTCCTCTGGTGTGGTGTTCTGTATACTGTATAGTGTTACGGTTTAGACTTATTATAAGTTATCATATTATAAGTTATCATAAGTTTAAGTTAAGTCTGCTGCAACTGGATTTCTTATGGACAGGGCCATTCCTGAATATACTGGATTTGTGACCATTGTGCTCATTTGCCTTCAATAGCAGTAAAGCTCTGCTGGATGAAATATTAATTACCTCTGGTCTATTGGGGGGGGGGATCCTGCAATGTGTTTCAGTTTTTACTCTGCTAACTATATGTTGGAGTTCTGCTCTGGATCATTATTGAGTAGAATTTCATGACACCTATCATATCATTCATTCCTTTTCCTGCAGTGACAGTATTGCTGTCAGACTTTGGGCGCGCTAGGCGGATCAGATCTTTCTGATTTATAGTAGCTAATATATATGTATATATCTTTAGAAAAAGGAAAAAAAGCAGTGGAACGCTAGCAATATGCGATCACAAAAATTTCCCATCTACATTCCAGTTGCAGTTAGTGCAGTTTCATTATTTCAGATATGCTATATGCATGCCAAGTATTGCTATCTACAGCTACTCCGTCCATTTCCAAGGTGAGATTTTGAACGGAAGCCTCCCAGGCCCATTGAATGGCTCTTTTATCCTTTTGTGACTCTAAGCTTTGGTGGACAAAACATTTGAGTGTGATGCATACGTCATGCTGGTCCTGTAGTGGCTAGGACTGATGGGAGTTGTAGTCCAAAACAGCCAGAGAGCTGAGCCCAATCATTTGAGGCCGCCCCAGAGATGTTAACCAGCCTGCTTTCTCTCAGGTAATGGGACTCCGGCGCCAACGCAACTACGCTGGCCGCTGGGACGTGCTCATCCAACAAGCGACACAGTGCCTGAATCGCCTGATCCAAATCGCGGCACGGAAGAAGCGAAACTACATCCTGGATCAGGTACGGAGCGATTCCTCCCTTGAGCAGTTTCTCTGTCTACGTCTTCCATTCACTGCTGGAGCTGTTAACAAGCTTTGCTCATGTGCGCATGTGTGTGTATTGCACCAGGAATTTTAAAGGCACGTACCCCTGCCTCTCTTCCCCTCCAAACCTGTCACATGAAAACAAACCTATATAATAAGCAGCAGCTGTTAACCACATTAAGCAAGATGGCAGACTGTGCTTTAAAATGGACGCAGGTAAGACAGGAGTTCAGCTGTGGGATTTGGGGCTTCTGAATATAAGCTAAGGTAAGTTCATGAGAGGGATGCGGGTGGCGCTGTGGGTTAAACTACAGAGCCTAGGGCTTGCTGATCAGAAGGTCGGCGGTTCGAATCCCCGCAACGGAGTGAGCTCCCGTTGCTCGGTCCCTGCTCCTGCCAACCTAGCAGTTCGAAAGCACGTCAAAAGTGCAAGTAGATAAATACTTTCCGGTGGGAAAGTAAACGGCGTTTCCGTGCGCTGCTCTGGTTTGCCAGAAGCGGCTTAGTCATGCTGGCCACATGACCCGGAAGCTGTACGCCGGCTCTCTTGGCCAGTAAAACGAGATGAGCGCCGCAACCGCAGAGTCGTCCGCGACTGGACCTAATGGTCAGGGGTCCCTTTACCTTTTTAAGTTCATGAGAAGCAGGTGGGTGACTTTCAGGAATACCCCAAAGAGCCTGGTTCTGAGAAACAAATGGCTACCTTGCTTTTGCACAACATGCAAACAGTTGGGTCAAATCAGGCTTAAAAGGAAGAAGACAATCTTTGGGTTAATGTGCTTCTGCGTCCCCACCCATGTCTTTGTTTCGAATTCTGAGCAGCAACATGTTCTAAGTAGCACAGCAAGGAATTCTTAAAACACACA
This sequence comes from Darevskia mixta, assembly GCA_034641385.1. NCBI lineage: Eukaryota > Metazoa > Chordata > Lepidosauria > Squamata > Lacertidae > Darevskia > Darevskia mixta. Next base: position 6,268,213 of record JAWWNH010000163.1, read on the forward strand.
CACACACACACAAAATTTTCACTAGTGGCACAATACTAGAGTTTACACTATCAGTATGCGGCAGCTTCTAGCACTTTGTCATGGTGCTTGGGTTTAAAATGGGGATGGGGATGATTTTGATAATATATTATTTATATGCCGGCCACCTGACTGGGTTCACCCCAGCCACTCTGGACGGCTTCCAGCAAATTAAAGCACAATACGACATCAAACATTAAAAGCTTCCCTGAACAGATAACAGTTCAAAGATGCCCAAAGCCACGTATACGTAATACTCCATATAGCTACCATGTAGTTGGAATATATATAGAAAGGGAATTAAAATTAGCCTGTGCTGAGGCTGATGGTAGTTATAATCCAAAGCATCTATAGGGCACCAGGTTGGGGAAGACTGGTTTAATCCTTTCATATGAAAATCACTAAGGCAGAAGAAGGCTGTGGGGAGGTCAAGCTCTCTGCAGCCTCAGTTTAAAAAATCTTAATGTGTAGGACCTGCTTCAGTCAAGTGGCCTTTTCTCCTTTTGTGATAAAAGGATTTGATTTCATTCACAAGTGGTTTCAAAAAGAGATGGGAGATATTCATGGAGGCGAGGTCTGTTGACAGCCATTAGCCGTGATGGCTAAACTAAACCTTTGTGTTGGCATTCAACCCCTCCCTAAGTGTCGGATTCTGGTACAAACAGGAGAGGGCTGCCGCCTTGACCCACCGCTAGTGAACTTTTTGGAGACATCGGGGTGTGTGTGTGTGGTTTGGCCATCATTGGAAACAGTGCTGGATAGTGGGGTAGGGGAGCTGAAAATAATGTCAACATATCTCACGTCTGGCAACCAGCACATCTCTTTGGTTTCAGATAATACATAGGTAAGGGGGTCTAAAAAGCCTGGGACACAATTTTTCATGGCCCTCTGGCAGCTATGGTGGCTCATTTACCAGAAATAATGTATTTAGCAATAGCTCTGGAAGTGTATGCTCGATTCCCGACTAAACCGAGCTTCCAGGTGTATGTTGTGCTTTAGGGGGTCTTAGTTTGGTCGGAACTGAGTACACACTTCCAGAGTTAACGCTAAATACATTGCTTGAATTTGTGTCCTGGGCTTTTTAGGCTCATCTACCCAGGTACTACCTGAAACCAAAGGGGCACATTGGTTGCCAGATATGAAATTTTGTTCAGCTCTCCTATCCCTCTAGGAATACAGTGGTACCCCGCAAGACGAATGCCTCTCAAGACGAAAAACTCGCAAGACGAAAGAGTTTTTCGTTTTTGGAATCGCTTCACAAGACGAATTTCCCTATGGGCTTGCTTCGCGAGACGAAAACGTCTTGCGAGTTCCCAATGCATTCCTATGGGAAACCGCGCTTCAATGCATTCCTATGGGGAACCGCGCTTCGCAGGACCGTGCTTCGCAAGACGACAAAACTCGCAAGACGACAAAACTCGCAGAACGAATTAATTTCGTCTTGCGAGGCACCACTGTAGATGGGCCTTTTGATTTGATTCAGCAGAACAGTTAATGTGTGACCACCCCACTCCACCCCAAAAAGGGCCTGGAGGTCAGAATTGAAATGTGTGGGGTTTTTTAAACCAGCCTGCTAGGCTTTATTAACTCTAGCGCTTGGGTGACTGTACCTCAGAGGTTTAAATAACACATCTAAATGGATAGGTCCGAACAATCCTTTTTTGCCACTTGTGTTTAAGCTGTCCAAATCTGCGTTTTTAGCTTGTAAATTGCCCCCTTTCCCCCCGAACAAAGCAGACTCTGTTCTGTTAGCCTGGCACTCCAGGAAATCTCATTTGAATTGCAAACGGCTGCAAATTACTGGTGTGTGTTGCTGTTTTTATCCTTTAAAACTGGGGAGGAAAGCCTTAAAGGTAGGTTAGTAGTCAGGGGACGACTCCCAAGCGGGTGTTTCACACAGCCAGTGATCCACGCACATCCTTCTGTATCCATGGGTGGGCGGGGGGTCATTTAAAAACACTTGCGGACATCGCAACAGACTTGACCATTAACAACTATTTATTTTATTTTATTTTTTGCCTCTTCTCTGTCACCGTTGCTAGACAAACGTTTATGGATCTGCCCAGAGACGAAAAATGCGCCCGTTTGAAGGTTTCCAGCGCAAGGCTATTGTAATTTGTCCCACGGACGAGGATTTAAAAGATCGAACAGTAAAACGCACGGATGAGGAGGGAAAGGATGTGCCGGATCACGCAGTGTTAGAAATGAAAGGTAGGATCCTAGAGGCGGGGAACACCCATTGCTTTCCTCCGCAGGACCCAGGTGATAAGGGGAGATACCCAGCATGACCGTGTGCATTGTTTGAAGATTTCTTTAAAGTGATCCCTTAGATCTTTCCAGCTTTCCCTCTTGGCTCCCTTCCACCTGCCCCACCCCATAGTTATCGCTTCATCTTCTCTGCCCACCCAGAGATGCTGCAGATGCCCACGCACATGGCTGCTGTGGGAGAGGATAGATGCAGAAGGCACATCCCGCCTCGAGGCAGTGTTTATATCTTGGTAGGCTCACCCCCCCTTCAAAATTGGTCAAAACCAGCACACACAAAAACCCCAAACGAGGCAGCCTGCGCCACAACTGCTGCCTTTGAATTGCTGGAACTCGGGGGTCAGGGGTTTTGCACATTTTCTTGGAGGCAAGTCCCCAAATGTTCAGTGGGACTCAGCTCCCCAAGGAAGTGTGATTAGAAATGTAGTAGGAAAAGTAAGATTTAGCACTTTCCCCGTGGAAATCCTTTCCCTGCTACACCGTAGCTGGGTAGCCTTTGCCAGAGTGCAGCAGGCCTTGACATAAAGGCAGCCAAAATATCAACGGAGCAATATTCAGTGAGAATATTGTGTGACAGAGATGAGAAAAGCTCCTGCTCAGTGGCTGCCTCGGAACGGGAAAGCTGGTCTTCGCAGCAATCCTGTGTTGCAGGATAGACAGAAATGGGCTCTTGAGCCAAGCGGGAAGTTTGAGCCTGGCTCTCCAATCTCTAAGGCTCGGACTTCCTCTGAGACGCGCAGCACTGGCAGCTGGTCTCCCCAACTCCCAGCGGGTTGGATTAATGTGAGGGGGTGTTTGTAAAGTAGCGTGTGGGACGGAGGGGGGGCATAACTTCTCATTCTCTCATGCAATCAGACAGATGTGAGGTCCTGCACCAGTGCGATCCTCTGTACAAGACCAGTGGGGAACCACTGTAGCCTGGCAGGAAGGGAGGAGCTAATCTCTCTCATGCCATTCAGTTGAGATTCTTGCATTGCCAGGGTTTGGACTAGATGTCCCTCGGGGCCCCTTATGGCTCTACGGTTCTATGCATCAATGCTTTTGGCTTATTGCTTGTGCCTCCTCAGCGTTTCCCACTTGTTCCTTTTTTCCTCCTGTTCTTCTCTCCTGGAGCCCTGGGACGCAGCTCCCGCTCCCTTCCTTTTGCCCCCCCTCCTCTTCCGCTCGGCTTTTCTCCACCGGGGACTGACGCGCGCGTGTCTGTCTTCTCCCTCTGCGCCAGCCAACTTCGCGCTGCCGGAAGCCGGCGACTTCCTGGACGCGGTGGTCTACATCGAGCTGCAGCGGGATGAAGCGGAGAAGCTGGTGAGGCAGTACAACGAGGAAGGCAAGAGGGCTGGCCCGCCACCCGAAAAACGCTTTGACAACCGCGGGGGCGGCTTCCGCGGCCGTGGAAGCAGTGGCGGAGGAGGAGGAGGTGGTGGCGGAGGAGGAGGAGGAGGAGGCGGCTTTCAGCGCTTCGAGAACCGAGGTCCACCTATGGGCAACCGGGGTGGCTTCCAGAATCGAGGAGGAGGAGGAGGCGGTGGCGGTGGAGGAGGGTTCAGAGGTGGTGGCGGCGGTGGAGGAGGAGGAGGAGGTAAGCTGACACCAGTGGACCCGTTGTATGTGGGAATGTTTGTATTGTGTGCTAGATACACTGAAAAGGATTCTGAGAGTCGGGAACGCTGTTTTGGGTCTCGCCTAAATCATAAACTTGGACCCTGTGCAGACATACCTCTGAGCCATGATCACAACATAAAATCACAATATAAAAAAAGACATCTTTTGATGAAGGTTGATACATAAATAAAAATGAAGATAGTAAACATCGTTGCAGGACGCTAGCTCTGGCGCCTGCTCGAGAACATTCCCAATCTAGTTGGTCACCACAAGGCAGGGCTGTAAAATATTGGCTTTAGCTTGACTTTCCACCCGTGGCTTCTTCATCCAGGCTTCAACAGGGGCGGTGGCGGTGGCGGCGGTGGCGGCTACAACCAGAACCGCTGGGGAGGCGGAAACCGAGACAGCAACAACAACAGCCGGGGCAACTACAACCGGAACAACCAGCAGCAGAGCAGCTACAGCCCGGCGCGAAACCAGAATACGTACAAGAGCAGCAGCAACATGCCCCCCGCCCCTGCGCCCGCCCCTGCCCCAGCTGCACCTCCCAGTACTTACAACCCAGGACCACAGGTAAGGCAGGGTGGGGGTGAATGGGGGTGCCTTCTGTTTTGGGAAATGCAGAAACCTTCCTTGGGGAGGCCAGAGGAGGAGGGGAAAGTTCTTCAGTCCAAACTGTGTGCTCCTCTTCTTTTTTCTTCTGCTTGTGCTGTCGCAAACAAGTCATTATCTCCCGCCCATGTCTCTGGGGAAGGGGCAGCCAAAGTGGTGCCCTCCACAGGGCGTAGACTACAACTCCCATTGGCTGCAGCTGTTGGTCATGCTGGACCCCCATTCCAGTGCAAGGGATGGCCAAGCTTCAAGGCTCCTTAGTCCATGAAAGCTTCTGCTGTCATTATGTTAGCAGCTCCTCCTCTGATGGGGATTGCAGGAAGGAGCTGCACAGCAGGCAACAGGCATGTCCTTTGGTCTGCGGCAGAGTGGTCTGCACACGAGAAGGCATAGGAGCAGTGGCTGAGACCAGGGCGGGTGGGACCCATCTAGCAGTCTAGTTTAGCTGCACAGTCCTGTGCACGTTTACTTGGAAGTAAGTGCCATGGTTTTCAATGGGGCTTGCTCCCGTGTAAGCACACCTAAGACCAGGGGTCAGCAAACTTTTTCAGCAGGGGGCTGGACTATATTTTGAAGGGGGAAAAATGAACGAATTCCTATGCCCCACAAATAACCCAGAGATGCATTTTAAATAAAAGGACACATTCTACTCATGTAAAAACACGCTGATTCCTGGACTGTCTGCAGACCGGATTTAGAAGGTGATTGGGCTGGATCCAGCCCCCGGGCCTTAGTTTGCCTGCCCATGCCTAAGACAGTAGCCTTAAATAGGCTTGCGTTCCCTCCCTGGGAATCATAGTTCTGGGTGTGCGAACTCAGGGTCCTTTGGCAGGGACTTATTGGTTGCATTTCCCAAGAACTGCATTTTGGTGGAAGGCATGGTAGCGAAACCGGAAAAGCAACAGAGATTTTTAGAATCGCTTTCCGTGGTGAGGAGGGAGTCCCTCCTCAAGTGGGTTTGGACATTGTCAAGGGAGAAGTTTGTCAGTGTGTCATGGTGACCTGTGGAGGAAAGGGGCAGGCAGGGTGTGCCAGCCTCGCCCCTGGCCTCACGTCAGGAGTATTGTGTGGGACTTTTTAAAGCAAGGTGCCTGCCATGGTGGTGGATTTTGCACGTGCAAAAAAGGATATCGAAGCCCTTGAAACAAGAACAACCTTCCCCCCTTAATGCAAGCGCCGGGACAGGAGGGTGTCATTTATCCCAGGGTGTTCCGTGTTCACTGGGTCTTCGCTTGCTTCTCTCGGTGGTCTTTTTGGTTTGTTTGCATGGGTGGAGCACAATGCCTAAAATTGTTCCTTTGTACTCTCCGCAGCAGAGCTACAGCCAGCCCTACAACCCCCCATCCAGCTACAGCCAAGGGGGATATGCCCCGAGCTACAACTATGGGAGCTACAGTGGATACAGCCAAAGCTACAGCCAGCCCCCACCCGCACCAGCCCCGGCCCCGGCCCCAGCCCCAGCCCCAGCTCCAGCCCCACCAGCCTACAGCCAGCCCAACTACAACCAGTACCAACAGGTGAGTGAGAAGGAAAATCTGGGAGTAAGTTCTGTTCAGCTCAGCGGGGCATACATCCGTGATGCTATCTACAGGTGAAACTCGAAAAATTAGAATATCGTGGAAAGGGTCATTTCTTTCAGTAATTCAACTTAAAAGGTGAAACTAATATATGAGATAGACTCATGACATGCCAAACGAGATATGTCAAGCCTTTATTTGTTATAATTGTGATGATTATGGCATACAGCTGATGAGAACCCCAAATTAACAATTTCAACTTTGGGGTTTTCATCAGCTGGACGCCATAATCATCACAATTATAACAAACAAAGGCTTGACATATCTTGCTTGGCATGTCATGAGTCTATCTCATATATTAAACTCCAGTAGCTAATGAAAACAGTTGCTTACATAAATGGACTTTTCCACAATATTCTAATTTTCCGAGTTTCACCTGTATAGGATTGCAGTGTTACGTGTCTTGGCCTTGCAGCCTCACTTCCATAAGCTCCTCTGGGAGCCTTTTTGGCTTAAAGAGCAAGGTGAAAATGCTGTTAGATCATAATAACAATGAGGCAGGTTAGGCGCTGGAGTTTTAGATTTTATAGCTCCTACCCCCATTGTGGAGAAGGGATGGATTTGTTGCTTTCATGTTTCTGGGAAACGGCTCAGGGCGTTGTAGCGTCAGGTGTCTTGGACTGGGAAGACCTGGGGCTCCAAGCTCTTGCTCAGCTAGGAAGTTTTTCATTTATTGAAGCTTCACAGAATCGCCAGGTTGGGATGTTGCTCCATATCCCTGGCCGGGAGGTGGGAGAGAAGAGCGGGACCCAAAGGCGAAAATGAAAAACATGGGGGCAAGGGGTGTTTAGTGCAGTGGTGAAAGTCCTCCACACTTAAACCAAGAGAAATTCTGTATATTTTAGATGAAGCTGCTCAATTCTGCTTTTGTATAGTTCTGGTGATGCACATCTGCATAAGCTCCCTGGTGGGTTAGTGGGACACAAGTGGTGCTGTGGTCTAAACCACTGAGCCTCTTGGGCTTGCCAGTCAAGGTTGGCGGTTCGAATCCCCCCCCCCCGACAGCATGAGCTCCCGTTGCTCTGTCCCAGCTCCTGCCAGCCTAGCAGTTCAAAAGCACACCAGTGCAAGTAGATAAATAGGTACCACTGTGGTCTGTGGAAAAAAGCTGGCTCCCTCAGCTTGAAAGCAAGATGAGTGCTGCAACCCCATAGTCATCTTTGACTGGACTTAACCGTCCTGGGGTCCTTTACCCCCCCTTTTTTTAACCTAGTGGGCTGCAGTATCTGGTATACCTCTCTACCCCTCCCCAGAACTCTCAGAACCAGATTAAATTGAGCTTCATCTGCCTGACTTTGGACAGGTTGCACAGCTCAGAACCGTGGATTCCCAAGATGCGGAACTCTTCCCTCCCGCTCCTCACCCCATAGCAATGGAGCACACATAGGAGCAAGCATACCGTTTTGGTTCTGCTTTAAGCAGAGAAGGGTTCATTTAGCAGCCCTCCTTAAAAGAGAGCTTGCAAGGGAAAGGTGGAAGAAAGATCAACCTTGTGTAATTTGAGATGCATCAGCAGGAATTCTCCAACCACCCACTTATTTTAAACCGGGGCCAGGAGGCCTTTCCCCACATATCCCAGTGGTGGGCAGAGACAGAAACACAAGTGGGCACAGAGCAGTACATGGGGCTGCTAACCTTGTACAGAAGGCTGTATTCCAGCCATGCAGAAGCCAGAGGTTTCTGCGCACCCATCAGTGCGTTTTTACAGTTCCAGGGCCTCTTCCAGCCGGGCACAGCAGCCCAGGAGGATTCACACCAGGGGGGGCAGTCTGGGGAGAGAGTGCCAAGGGCTGGCAATAGAGGCTTGGAAGGCCGCATTCACCCCGAGGTTCTCTGCCTCTGTTTTAAGTCATGAGTAAGAAATACCGGTTGGCGCCTTGAATTGGGAGGAAGCTCTCAGTTCTCCGGTGTCTCGATATCCGTATTGACACGCCTCTTCCCTTCTCCCTGCAGTACGCCCAGCAGTGGAACCAGTACTATCAGAACCAGAACCAGAGCCAGAGCCAGTGGCCCCCGTACTACGGCAGCTACGACTACGGGAGCTACACGGGCACCTCGCAGGGAGGCTCCAGCGCTCAGTGATGGCAGCGCGCCATCCTCGGCGGGGGGTGGGGGTGGGGAGCAGCTTGGCTGCGCCGCTTTTGGCAAGTTTTTAAACTTGGCAGTGGGCATTTCTGTCTCGGGGAGACCCAGGAGGGAAGGAGCCTCTTCCCATGTTTCCTCTCTGTAGTTTAGCCTTCCTCAACTTGTTGGGGGGGAGGGCTCCAGGGGTTTGAGACTACAACTCCCATCAGCCCCGGCCCATCAGCTGGGGCTGATGGGACTTGTAGTCCAAAATCCCCTGGAGGGTTTCCCCCAGTTGGGGAAGACTGCTGTAGTTTCGGAGGGTGGCTGCGTTTTTACCTGTACAGCTAGAGGCATGCTTCCTTTCCCCTGTACCATCCCCTCACGAGGAAGTTGCATTTATCCCTTTCTCTCCTTGTTGAAGACAATTCTTTTTTTCTCCTTTTTAAAAAAAAAGATTCTGGACAAAGAAAAAGCTAGAATGTTCAGCCTTACATCCTTGTATTTTTGTAGGCCCAGGTCCACCTTAGCACTAGCCTTTCTGCAGTAGTTGGGTGGGTGGGTGGAGTTGTGCAAGGGGCCCCTCTTAGGATTTGCCACCACCCCTCTTTCTCTTCACCCCCACCTCGCACAAGTCTGCTAGTGATCATAAATTCCAAGCATTTTGGAAAACTTCCTGCAGTTCAGTGTCACCCGTCTTTGAGGTGTTTTTATCTTGTCTTTTTCTGCAAATAACTATTAAAACTGGAGGGAGAAGAGATGGCTGTCTTATGGTAATTATGAACTCTTTTTTTTTTTAAAGACTTTTATGTAACTTTTTACCGTGGGTCAGCAGCTGTTAATATTTTCATCAAGGTAACAATTCCTTTTTGCTCAATACAGGAGAGAAGAAAACAAAAAGAGGGGAGAGAATCATCTTAAATGTGTAACTTTTTATACAATGTCTGAGTTTCTGTAACTTTGCACATGCTTTGTGTTGAGTTGAATTGTAACAGCTTTTTGTATTTGGAAGAAAAAAAGAGTGAATATTGAACTTTAAATCTTTGTTTGGTGTCTTGTGTTACCTACACCCCACCCCCTCTTCTCACCGAAACATTTAAAAGCTATAACCTGCACACGGGATTCCTCTCTTTAAATTTAAAAACTTCTAAGCTGAAGTCACCCATTGATACAGCACTTCCTCCTTTGGGGTCCCTCATTGATGTCATTCTCCATCTCAATATCACCTTGGATATTTTGGTCAGAGGACAATATTAGGGCCCCAGTCCTAAATTGCTCTTAGTGACCCCCCAAATAGTATAGTTCTCCAGCTTTAATATTGTCCCTGTCAGGAGCAGGTCAGCAATAAATCACACGGACTAAGTGACGTTAACTCTTTATTAGAAGATATGGTGTAATGTGAAAGCAGGGTGAATCTTGGATTTGGCTGGCTTCCCTAGGGCCCAGGGGAGCAAGCTCAGATCTTGGAGGATCTAAACTAAACAGTCACCAAACAATTAGTGACATATACCCCACGGCATTGCTTTTCTATGGAAATCCACAATTGGAATGCTATCTTTGAACATTAATTTGGAACACTATGGAACAGTAACTTATTAAAAGACTGAAAGACCGCTGTGCCATAAATCTTAGCAAAAGAAGGAGAGTTGGCATGTGTTGAAAAACAAGGTCTGCTCGGGAGTGCCAGGCCTAATGAACACACCAACTCTTCTTGGCAGGTAAATGCCCCTATGAGGCAGTTGTGGAGACTGAAGGTCCCCAGCAATCTGTGACTACACTGGCGTGTCTGTCTTTGCTATTCCCGCGTCATACCTCTCCTAGTTCTGTGAAACCAGGGGGCAAAGGAGAGCTTATCGCAGCAAGAGGGGGGAGACACCCTGACGCCCAACTCATCTCTGCCACTTGGCCTCTCTCCTCCTGCTTCCGATTCTGGACTTTTCAGTCAACAACCTGGCTGCTACAATCTTCCTCAGCTGCAGCTTCCAGGTTAAGCCCAAGGGAAACCCCCGACCCAGGTACATCGCAGTAACCCAGGCTTGAGGTTACCAGTGCCGAGATCACAGTGGCCTACCTATCTCGGTGGCTGTAGCTGTTTTGCAAACAAAACTGGTAAGCACTTCTAGTTGCTAAGGCCAGCTGTGTCTCAAGTTGCCCAGATGGATCCAGGAGCAACCCCGAAACTACATGCCTGTTCCTTCACATTGGGTTGAACGTTACCCAATACAGAAAACTGACCAATCTCCCAGACATAGTTGATCATACAACAGACCAGAAGGGTGAAGATGGAAGACAGTCCAATCTCTCCATATTGCTTGAGATTACTCAATACTATAATGACGGAAGCTGTGGGCTGCAACTCCCATTATCGATGACTTGGCTATCCTGCTTGTGGCTTATTGAATCTAACAGCATGTGGAGGACACCGTGTCTTCTACCCCCGTTATACGAGATCTTGTCACTAAGTGGTCGGAAAACGAAACTTGGTTTCTGGTCAAGTACAGTTGTGAGTGCAGGGCATCAGTGAAACACCAGAGGGCAAGCCAAGGTCACTCTAGAACAGCAGAGTGCATGCATGCCATATTTTCCTCTAGACCAGCCTCCCAGAGCTTGGTGCCATGCAGATGTTTTGAAATCCAGTTCTCGCCAACTCCAGCCTGGTCAGTGGTTAAGGCTTATGGGAGTTGTTCATCCTTTTATGGGGATGAACATCCCCACTTCCAAGCATAGTGACTAGGCAGATAGACGTAAAGGTAAAGGTACCCCTGATCATTAGGTCCAGTCGCGGACGACTCGGGTTGCGGTGCTCATCTCGCTTTACTGGCCGAGGGAGCCGGCGTACAGCTTCCGGGTCATGTGGCCAGCATGACTTAGCTGCTTCTGGCGAACCAGAGCAGCGCACAGAAATGCCGTTTACCTTCCCGCCTATTTATCTACTTGCACTTCGTGCTTTCGAACTGCTAGGTTGGCAGAAGCAGGGACCGAACAATGGGAGCTCACCCCATCGCGGGGATTTGAACCGCCGACCTTCTGATCGGCAAGCCCTAGGCTCTGTGGTTTAGACCACAGCGCCACCCGCGTCCCAGGCAGATAGAAGCAGACTGCAAATCTCTAGAAGACCAGTTCCGTCTTGTGCTTATCAGGAAAAGCTGCAAGGCTCCATCCTGCTTGCTCAGCTGAACTTGTTCAGGGCAGAGGGAAGATGCCTTTTAGGAACAGGAGGGAGGGGGGATATTTCCTGTTCAGCACTTGCACAGTGCCGAAACAAAGCCATGGAGCCTTGGCCCAGGGTGTGGGAAGGTCCACTGAGGTTCAGAAGCCATAGTGTTCTTTCTTCCTCAGCCCAGGCTGCATTGCAGACCTTGGCAGTCGGATTAAGTGGCGATGGGGAGGGATGGGCAGGCATGTTAAGTAGGCACATAGGAAATGCAGGTGGTACCCTCCAGCAGTGGCGATGTTAGTCACATGTATGCACCCCCGTTGTCAAGAACACATCCTTCTGCACTTGACTTGTAATGAACAGGAAGCACAGTCAGTATCACACACCCTGGGCTCCCGGGCTCAAAATGGTGAGTTGGTGGAGATATTTAAATAGGCATGGAAGGCTGCCATAGAAAGTAGTGAGTTACCCGTAATTTGCCATCTCTGCCCGGTTCTCTCATCCTAGTTTTTGCCCGCTTTCAGACAGTAACTTGCCCGATGCAGTGAATGTGTTACAGAGAGCCAGACAGTTTGTCTTACCTAGCTGAGTATTGTCTACACTGACTGGCAGCAGCTCTCCATGATTATTATTCATTATTTATTCGGTTTATATACCACCCTTTATCAAAAGATCTCAGGGCAGTGTACAACGTTAAGGATCTCGGGCAGGAGTCTTTCCCAGCCAGCGGCCCAACCTGGGACCTGCTGCATGCTACCTCCAAGCTAAGACCGTTCACAGCTTCCTGCCGTAGAAATTGTCTTGCTGAAGCCCAATATTTCCTCTATTTCCTCTTCTTTTTTTGTGTGTGAAAAGTTGCAGTTCCCCCAGTCCTGAGCTACTTCCCTTCCCTTATTTAATTTATTAAATTTGTTAGTTGCTTTATCTTGCCAACCACAAAGCATCTGATGGTTCCCTCACTGCAAAAAGTAAGGTTACAGAGAACCAGGCAGAGGGCCTTCTCGGTGGTGGAGCCCTCTATGTGGAACACCCTCCCATCAGATGTCAAAGAAATAAACCACCACCTGACTTTTAGGAAACATCTGAAGGCAGCCCTGTTTAGGGGAATTTTAAATGTCTGATGTTTTATCGCTTGTTAAAAATTATTATCATTAATTCTATTGGGGGCTGCCCAGAGTGACTGGGGAAACCCAGCCAGATGGACGAGGTATGTATGTATGTAGGTAGGTAGGTAGGTAGGTAGGTATAAATAAATTATTATTATTATTATTATTATTATTATTATTATTATTATTATTATTATTATTACAGTCAATGCTGACCAGAGTGGCTGGGACAACCCAGTCAGATGGGCAGGGTAAAACTAACCTAACCTAACCTAACCTAACCTAACCTAACCTAACCAACACAACACAACACAACACAACACAACACAGCCCCATTTGCGAGGGTTCTTCTTCTCCCCTTAAAAGAAACGCGCTTTCCCGCAATGCAGCGTCCTGCGCGCGAAGTCTCTCTGCCTTTCCAACCCTCGCCCTGTGGGGTGGAATTCTCCCCGGAACCGAAGCCTCTCGGCGCCGCGGAGGAGGATCCCGTTCACCGGCGCATCGCCGGAACCGGAAGTTTCCGCTAGCTGGTGTTTAGGCATCGGTTCGCCTTCCCCCGCGAGCGGAGACGGGTGTCGCGGCATGGAGGCAGGAGGGGCCGAGCCCCGAGAGCCGCCTTCCCCAGGTGAGCGCCCCCGTTCCGGCGCGCTTAGGACGGGGCGGAGGCGGTGTTGCACTCAAATGGACCCCCACGCCCCTTGCCTCCCTCCTCTTGCTCCCTGATCCCCCCCTCAGTTCTTCTTTCTCCCCACTTTTCTGCCTTCTCTTCTTCCCTGAGTGGGTGGGGAGAGTCCTCGTCTCTGGAGAGAGGGAGGAGAAAGTGTGGGAAGGCGGTGATTTGGAGGAGAACTTCATCTGGGCAAAGGAGAATTAGCAGAGCTTAATCTCCACATGAAACGACGGTATGCCCTTGGGCTGCCATCCTTTTTATTGTGCAGTCCTTATGCGAGAGAGAAGGGTCTTTATTTGCATCATCCACTAGCCATAGCAATGAAATGAAATGAAAGAAATCCTTCCAGTAGCACCTTAGAGACCAACTAAGTTTGTTCTAGGTATGAGCTTTCGTGTGCATGCACACTTCTTTTTATTATTATTATTATTAAACTTTATTCAAATTTCTCAAAACATTACAACATAATCACAGTAAACAAAAAAAGAAACAACCAAAAATCAAATACATCAAAACATACAATGCATTCTCAACATATAACAAATTAATACAAATAATATAGCACCAGCCATACTAACACATAACACAAAACAAGTTTCTCCAAAGAGAACTACACAAATACCCAAACCACAAAAAGGAAATAAACATCAAAAAAGGAAGATTTTAAAAAGTTAAAAAGACTTCCTAAAGTTCTACCTTGCGTCCTTTACTATACACCTCTATCCATGCTATTTTTGATATACAAATTAATACTGAAATACAATTATAATTACCTGTGTTGATATTGTCCCTGTATGTGAATCATTCCAAGCAGATCACCAGTTCTGTTTTCATCCCCTCTTTCCTTAAATATTCTTCAACATACTTCCATTCTTCTCTCATTTTTTGTTTCGATGTATTTCTAATTGCTGCTGTCATTTTTGCCAAATTCATAAATTCTACCAGTTTTAAGTGCCACTCCTGTATTTTTGGAATTTCTTCTCCTTTCCAATATTGCACACTTCTGTAAGACACCGTTCACCCCCTTCAGTGATCTTGCATGCCCTCCAACATTTCTCTGATGAAAACAGGGACATCCTATTTCATCATAACAACAATGATGATGATAGTAATTTTATTTGTACCTCCTCCCATCTGACTTGGTTGCCCCAGCCACTCTGGGCGGCTTCCAACATATATATATATATATATATATATATATATATATATATATATATATATATATATTAGGCAACAGGGTAGTGAAACCTTTCAAAAAGAATGGGGAAAGTTTTTGGATTATATAGATAAGATGTGTTGAATATTGAACTACGGAAATAGACCTCATAACGTGAAGTGAAATTTATTAAATTTGAGAGTATATAGGGAAGATGAAATGGTGGGAAAAATAAAATGTATATTTTAGAAAAGATGTATATTATCATATTAAATTGGGAAAGTATAGAAAAAAGGAAAATCAAAGGAACGAAATGGAAAAGGACAATGCGAAAAATAAACGACTTACTTAAAGAAGGAAGATTGGAAGTCAAAGAATTGGATTAAAGTGAAATGAATCAAATGTAACACAATATGTGGTATAACATGTATATGTGTATATATTAAAATCAATAAAAAGCATATGGGGGGGGAAAGAAAAAATAACTTCCCCAGATAGGGCTGTCTTCTAAAGGTTGTATAGTGATCTATTTCCTTGGCTTGGGGGTTGTGTAACTCCACACCCGCTAACATTTCTCGTCTGATAATAGGGACATCCTAAGGAAAAGCGAGACATTCTGGGGTCAAATCAGAAACCAGGACGGCTTCGGTAAATCTGGGACTGTCCCTGGAAAATAGGGGGACTTGGAGGGCTTGGATGATGTGTGGTAGCAGTTTCACTGGCACTAATTGGAATTTCTCTGTCTTTCCAGCTGCCGGCTCCCGAGCGGATGTAGAGGAAGGTAACCCAGACGGAGGGATGCTAGAAAGCGGTCTTCCGGACAACATTGAGGCTGCAAAGCCACTGGACTCTGCAGAAGAGATGGTGGGAATCCTAGCGGCCACCGACTGCCTTCCAAAGGACAGCGGGGCTCCCAGTGAGACTTTACAAATGGTCCACAGGGGGGAACAGAAGCCGGATGCCTCAAGTGCCGGTGGCTGTAGGGCAACTAAGAGCTCTCCACTGCGCCGGGCTCTCTGGGGAGAAGAGATGTCAGGGGTCCCAAACCCACAGAGCTCCCCCTTGAACTGGAATGGGGCATCTAAAGCACCAGGAAGTCGTTGGGAAGAGCACGAGGCCATCAGTGCATTTCTTTCCTCCTGCTGGAGTGAGTTGAAGACTGAGCCCCCATCTGCAAATAACTTGAGCAAGCCGTCTCAGCAGGGCAGTGGAGAATCAGAGGCCATGGCTACTGAAGACATGCCCCCCAAGGGCGGGGAGGCCTCTGACACCAAACAGCCCCACTGGGGCGGCGGAAAGCCAGAGTCTGCTGGCTCCAATTCACCGCCTGCTGGACTCGCAGAGGAGGACGACCCTGCTGTCCTAGCCATGTTCCACGCCGTGGCCAACAGCCGCTTGCCTGTGCGGAGCCAGCAGAAGGACGAGCCGGATTTCACACCCGCGCAGAAGCTGGCTATCTTGCAAGATTTGTACCACAGCAAGCCGCTGGTGTTCCTGGAGCGATTCCGGACGGTCCTGCGGGAGGAACACCTGCCTTGCTTCCGCCACCTCTCCGGCAGCTATGAGGCAGACTTCTACTGCGCCGAAGTGCGCAGGGCCGGCCTGGGCAAGACGCGCCACACCCGGGTGCGGAACAAGCGCTACGCAGCCCTGCAGCAGCTCATCCAAGGTACCGGGCTTTCAGATCCTGGTTCCGTTCTGGGAAGGGATTAGAACAGGGGTCAGCAAACTTTTTCAGCAGGGGGCCGGTCCACTGTCCCTCAGACCTTGTGGGGGGGCCGGACTGTATTTTGATTTTTTTTTTTAACGAATTCCTATGCCCCACAAATAACCCAGAGATGCATCCCTGTGTCCCTGCGTGCGTTCCGTGTGTCAGTGGAAATTTTCCACTGCGCATGTCCCACAGGGACGCAGGGATTGGACGACGTAGAGACTTCGGGCCTCGGATTGGCCGGGAGCGGACGAGGGCGGGGCTGTGCCTTTCCGGGGCGAGGGAGATAGGAAAAGGGAAGAGTGACAACATGCACAAACACTCAGAGGTAAATAGTGATGGGTTCTGGGTAGGGAACGGGCTATAAGGGAGGATAGAGGTAGGAAAAGGGTAGAGGGGACAGAGGTAGAAAAGGAGTAGAGGGACCTCAGAGGTAGGAAAGGAGTAGAGGTACCTCAGAGGTACGAAAGGGGTAGAGGGGGCCACAGAGGTAGGAAAGGGGTAGAGGGACCTCAGCCTGCTTTTACAAATGTTTCACCACATATCTTCTAGCGCCCGTTAATTTAACGGGCTGAACGTTCACTAGTTTTAAATAAAAGCACACGTTCTACTCATGTAAAAACACCAGGCAGGCCCCACAAATAACCCAGAGATGCATTTTAAAGAAAAGGACACATTCTACTCATGTTAAAAACACGCTGATTCCCGGACCATCCATGGGCCGGATTTAGAAGGCGATTGGGCCAGATCCGGTCCCCGGGCCTTAGTTTGCCTACCCATGGATCAGAATTGTGGAGTTGGAGGGGAACACAGAGCTCCTCTAGTCCAGCCCGTTGCAGTGCAGGAATCTTTTTGCTCAAACCCACAACCCTGAGATTAAGACTGAGCTCTCCCAGCTGTGCTCATGCTTAGAGAGTCTCCCAAGTAGCATGACGTTGGTGGTGGGCAAGATGGAGCCAGGGCCCCTGGTTTGGCCACTGATCTTTGGAGCCCTTTCACCCTCTTCTTTCTCTCCCCCCTTTGGTTGCCTGGCTGCCAAAGAGCAGAGGAGGAGGAGGGTGGGCAGCATCTATGTTAGCCCAGCGGAGAAACAAGGGAAGTTGAGGCAGGAGCTGTGAGAGGGAGAAGAGAGAGCCTCAGAGGCCTGGAGTTCGGCCTTTGCTCCCGTCCCACACCCAGCACCCCAAAATCCAGGAGAGGCCTTTCATGGAGCTTGGAACACTTTACTCTGAGCCATGGAAGACCTTCTTAGGCAGGAGTGGGAAACCCAACTTCCATCATCAGGGAAGATGGGGAATTGTGATCATTATTATTATTTATTAAATTAGTATAGCTCCCTTCATCTGAAGAGCTCGCACAGAATAAAAATAGCAAATAAATAAAAACACGCAGTAGAAACAAGAACAAACAGAACCCATAACACCCTCTCCCACAAGCACATTTTAATAGGAATTGGCCCTCCGGATATTCATAGAACTGTAGAATTGGAAGGGGCCCCAAAGGTCCTCTAGTCCAACCCCCTGCAATGCAGGAATCTCAGCTAAAGCATCCATGGCAGACGTCGTTGGACTACAAGTCCCCTCATCCCTGACCACTAGCCATGCTGGCTGGGGCCGATGGTAGTTGGGTTCCAACAGCACCTGGAGGGCCACAGCCTCTCCACCCCTGCTCTAAGGTTTTGCAGGAGTAAAAAAGTGGAAGGGGGGGAGATGGATGCTTTGGCGGCCATTATTTTGCAGGTGGGATGGGGTGTACGTCACACAAACCTGTTAAGCAATTGATCCCTGACCTCTCCCATGCCCTTACCGCACATGATGGGCTGGAGTGTGGGGAGACACTGGTGCTCTCTGCCCCAGTTGTCATTCTCCCCACAGGAAGCTGCAGTAGCCTTGATCCCCTGAGCTCTGGCCTGCAGTAGTAGTAGTAGTAGTAATAATAATAATAATTTTTTATTTGTACCCCATCCATCTGGCTGGGGCTCCCCAGCCACTCTGGGCGGCCTCCAACAGATATTAAAATAGATCAAAATATCACAGGTTAAAAACTTCCCTAAACAGGGCTGCCTTCAGGTATTTTCTGAATGTAGGATAGTTGGGAGGGCGTTCCACAGGGCGGGTGCCACTACCGAGAAGGCCCTCTGCCTGGTTCCCTGTAGCTTTGCTTCTCGCAGTGAGGGAACCGCCAGAAGGCCCTCAGCGCTGGATCTCAGTGTCCGGGCTGAATGATGGGAGTGGAGACGCTCCTTCGGGTATACAGGACCGAGGCCGTTTAGGGCTTTAAAGGTCAGCACCAACACTTTGAATTGTGCTCGGAAACGTACTGGGAGCCAATGTAGTTCTCTCAGGACCGGTGTTATGTCTCATAGTAGTAGTAGTTGTTGAGCTCTTGCCTGTTGTTGTTGTTGTTGTTGTTGTTGTTGTTGTTGTAGTTGTAGTTCTCTCAGGACCGGTGTTATGTCTCATAGTAGTAGTAGTTGTTGAGCTCTTGCCTGTTGTTGTTGTTGTTGTTGTTGTTGTTGTTGTTGTTCTTCTTCTTCTTCTTCTTCTTCTTCTTCTTCTTCTTCTTCTTCTTCTTCTTCTTCTTCTTCTTTTCTCCTCCTCCTCCTCCTCCTTCTATAGTCAGCCGCACCAACAGGTGAAAGAACAGTTTTTATCCGTGGGCTGCTGGGCAGCTGGATGGAAAAAAATAGTGGTACAATTGACTTCCGACAAGCACACAGAGTGCAAACAAGACTATGTGTATGTGGGGGTGGGAGGGGGGCTCGTTTAATTTCACTGCACACAGGTGGTGTAGTGACAATAAAGGTATTATTATTATTATTATTATTATTATTATTATTATTATTATTATTATTATTGTTATTATTATTCTCCTATACCCTGCCAATCTGACTGGGTTGCCCCAGCGACTCTGGGCGGCTTCCAACAAAAAACACAGGGAATTCCACAACACCAAACGTGGAAAGCTTCTTGAAACAAGCCCCACTCCTGCTTTTCCTTCTTGCTGCCTGCAGGTGGGGAATACTTCAGCGACGAGCAGATGCGCTGCCGGGACCCGCTTCTTTACGAGCAGTACATCGGGCAATACCTGAGTGACGAGGAGATGCAGGCCCTGGGCAGCGGCAAGCTGGAGGCCTCCTGCTCCCTCTCGGGCGTCCTCCTGGACTCCTACCAGGAGCAGGTCATCCAGCGGCGGCTGCAGGTCCAGCAGGAGCAGGAGGAGGCCTGCGAAGAGGAGGAAGAAGAAGACAGCGATGGTGAAGGTTGGTCAAGGAGAGGGGTAGGATCTAGCGGAGGGCGGGGGGGGGGGACCTTTCCAGCCTGGGGGAATAGTTAAGGCTATGAAACTCGCTGCTCCAGGAGGTAGCGATGGCCTCCAAACTGGATGGCTTTAAAAGACGGCTGGACACATTCTTATTTTTTTTACAAATTTATTTATTAGATTTTCCAAATTAAAATTTACATTCACATAACAACATACTATATAGAAACAAGATTCCTGAGAGTCTCCTGGACTTCCCTCCTCCCGTTTGTGGGTCTTTTTGTTAGTCCTTTCCTTTTATAATCTTTTATAATTATCCAAATTTTTGTGTCTCCATTATGTCTATAGTTCATCATTACGCTGCAAGTGTTATTGCAATCCCAGTAACGATTTTAACTGATTACAGTGGTTTTTAAGATAAATTGTAGATTTCCCCCGTTCCTTATTAAAGTTTTGGTCCTCCTGATTTTTGATTTTTACCGGTCATTTTTGCCATTTCGGCGTAGCCCATCCACTTGACCTGCCATTCTTCTCTGGCAGGGACTTTATCTTCTTTCCACCTCTGGGCTAGTAGCATCCTTGCAGCCGTGGTCGCATACATAAATTGTCTTTTCTGCTCCCTTGGGATTTTGGCTGGACAAATTCATGGAGGAGGGAGGCTGTGATGGCCTGGGATTCAGACTCTGATGCTGAACCTGAGGGATCCCAGCCTGCACAGGATTCCCCACCTCCAGAATCAGCAGAGCCGGGGCTAGGGCTTGAGGCTGAAGGGTCCTCACCTGTGCTGGATCCTCAGGTGCAGGAATCTGCTGAGTCTGCTCTGGCTCCTGCTGGGATGGAGGACCCATTGCCTGCAGGTGCTCCACTCCCAGCCCCGTCAGGGGAAGCTGAGGTTGCCTCTGGGTCCGGTAACCCTCCAGCCTCTCCTGAGCTGCAGAGGCTCAGGGCAGAGAGGCGAAGGGAACTAAGTTCCCACAGGAGGAGTGCTCGCCTCCAAGCCAGGAGAGGCGAGTCACCTGAGGATCGGAGCCGCCTATGCCTTGGGGCAGATAAAAGCCGGCCAGCCCCAGCCCCAAGTTGCAGGAGCAACATCGTTGCTGACCAGTTCCTGCTGGTGTTTCTGCTTGCTACCTGTCCTGCTTTCCTGCCTGAGCTCCTGACCCGCCCTGGTTCCCTGCTTGCCTACCTGTTCCTGACTTCGCTTGCCTCCCTGCCCTGCACCTAGCTTCAATTATTATGGACTGCCTTTCGTTGCAACTCTGACCACGGACCGGACTTCGCCCTCGCCTTACGGGTAACCCACGGGACCAGCACAGAGGCTATCGATGGCAACTGGCCCTGATGGCTCTGCCCTGGCCTCCCAGTCAGAGGCAGCGATGCTTCTGAACACTAGTTGCTGGAAATCACAGGAGGGGAGAGATCTCGGGTCCTGCTTGCTGGACTAGATGGGCCACTGGCTTGATCCAGCAAAGCTATTCTTATATTCGTATGGGGGCAGCATGCCGGGGGTGGGTGCCCGGGGCTGAAAGTGAGTGGGGCAGCATGCGCGACACTCAGCTTTCTCCAAGGAAAGTCAGAGGTTTCTGTATGCACGCGCCCTGCCCCTTGTGAGCATCTCTCCATCCTCCCTTCGGGCAAGGAAGAGACATCAGCACTGTCCAGGGACACTTGCCAGCCTGGAAATGCATCTGAGGAGGGCCATTGAGGAGCATAGATAGTGATTGTGGCCTTGGGAGACATCTCAGGGGCCGTAGAGCGGGAGAGGCCTGGAGGTCTCATCCAGTGATTTGAGCAGCACAGCAGGGAATCCAGGGCTTTGGGGAAAATAGCAAAATCACCTTTGATATGAGCATGAGGACCAGTCTCTTGGGCTCATTTGGGTCCCCGAGAGATGGAGGTAGGACAGCTGGGGCTGTGGCATCCTCTGGGCTGGGAATGTGGTTTTTTTTTTAAGGGTGCGGGGAGGAAGGGTAGCTTATCTCCAGCTCCAGAAGGCTCACTGAGCCCGCTCTTCCCTCCCTAGACAAGGCCTCTGACCTGGACATGGAGGAGTGGGTCCCCGAACAGGAGGAGAAGGCCTACCTGCGGGAAGAGTTCACCAGCCGCATGTACCAGCGCTTCCTCGACGGCAAGGATAGGGACTTCAACTACAGGTGAGGAATCAGGGCGCGACATCAGTGGATAGGTCCTTTCACTCTTTGCTTCCCCTCTGCCTTATGCTCTCTGGACATGTCAGGGGGCTTGTGGGGGCAGGGGGCACGCTCAGCAGCAACTGCAGATCGTGGCTGGCTCTGTGGGTCAGCCAAGGTTTGCGGACCCCTCGCCCTCCCACAGAGCAAGCTGGTTCCTCGGTGCCCACTCCGCAGACCTGAAGCCCGCTTCCGGGTCTGCCAGTGTAAACACGTCCCTTCCCTCCCTCCAGCGAGGTTGACGAGAACCCCGACTTTGACAACCTGGACATCGTGTCGCGGGATGAGGAGGAGCGCTACTTCGACGGGGAGGAGCCAGAAGACGCAGACGCTATGGAAGCGGAGTAGATGGGACTGAGATCCTGACCCCCCAAGGCTGAGGGTGCCAGGATGCAGCAGCAAGGAGCCATGTGTTGGCTATTTCCTTCCCACCTTGTGCAACCTCTCTCCTGCCAGGGTGGCTCCGCCTGATAGGGATCAGAATGGCATTGGAGCGCAGGGTGAGTTGTCTTTGAGGTCTATGGCAATGGATGGTCTGTGATGCCTGCAGCATCTTCTGCACCCCGCGACTCCTGAACTCCCCACTTCCCAGTTGCTAAAGAGGAGGAAGAAGGGAATGTCACTCTCTGGGACTGGTCATCGGCTGTCTGGATCGGAAGCACCAGGGCAGATCTTGGCTTCCCTTCCGTGGCGCCGCCTTCGCTTCCGGACATCCCTGTTGTAGAGATGTGTCTCTGTCTCTTTCCCATGGCCTGTAAGAAATGGGTCTTCCGTGTTGGAGATGGGGCTAGCCTGAAGCCCAGACCCTCCTGTGCGAGGGACATTGCTGGCTAGCAAGTTGGCTTTTTGCAGTATCTGACTATGTCCGGTTGATCATTATTTTTTGCAGCGTTTGACAGCTGAAAATAAACAACCTTTTAAGTAATTTGTTGGGTGGTCTCTTCAAAGTGAGAAGGACCGTTGCCCCATCTTGATTTTGTTTTGCGTTTCCTTAACTGACTTGCTCACCATTCCCAGTGGATCAAGGCCACTTTTATTTACCTTACTGCACCATATCAAAAGTTTATCATCATCATCATCATCTGGTTTCCCCAGCCACTCTGGGCAGCTTACAGCATATTTAAAATAAGATGCCCCTAAGCCAGGGATGAGGAACCTGTGGCCCTCCAGGTGTTGCAGGACTACAACTCCCATCGTCGCCATTCCTTTGTCCTTGTCAACTGCAGCTGATGGGAGTTTTGGAGCTCAGCACCAGTTTCCCATCTCTGCCCTAAAGGGTTACCACTTAGGAAAGGGGAGATGGTAATAGGGAGCAAGTGATCTTTGGAATCAGAGTTTTCCTTCTCCTAGATGGGCTCCCTTCCCAGGTGGATGAGTCCCCTCTGCCCCTCACTTCTCTCTGCAGCACGCGCAGAAGCCACCTTCTTGACTATGGACCACACTATTAGTCTTGTCCTCTCATTCTGCCGGAGCCTATGAGTCCCTAACTCACCAAGGATTTGAGACCCATCAGCTACCCTCACCTGGTTTAGCTGGCCAGTCAAAGCCATTCCTGGGGTGTGGCCGCTGTCACATGCCGACAGCTTCTGGGAGCCCCAGGTGAGAGCTTAGTGCTGGGTGGGGACCAAAGGGGGACAAACTACCTCAGAAGGAGCATGATGTGTCCCCCACAAGAAGAAGAACAGTCTGGATTTGATATCCCGCTTTATCACTACCCTAAGGAGTCTCAAAGCGGCTCACAATCTCCTTTCCCTTCCTCCCCCACAACAAACACTCTGTGAGGTGAGTGGGGCTGAGAGACTTCAGAGAAGTGTGACTAGCCCAAGGTCACCCAGCAGCTGCATGTGGAGGAGCGGAGACGCGAACCCGGTTCACCAGATTACGAGTCCATCGCTCCCACACTGGCTCTCCAGAGGTACCACCCCTCCCCTAACACCCAAGATATACTCCTCCAAAGGCACTCTTCTCCATTGTCTCCTGAGGCAGACGGGTGCCAACCATGATCTTTGTAACCGGTTTTACTTCTAGCCGTGGAACCCAGCATTCTCATAGTCTCCTCCTTGCAACATTCCCCTCATTGATAGACAAGCGTCGCTTGACTCTTTGCTGTGTTTTCTGCCCAACCCAGCCACTGCATTGGCATCATTTATGCCGCAGCAGCTGAAAAGCCCTCCCTGCTTTTTTCTGCCTGGCAGGCTCCTTCCAACAAAAGCTCAGGAGCCAGGCTGTTTGAAAAGTTGGCGACCCCGGTTTGATCAGAAGGCCTGGAGATTCAAGCCTCTTAGGTGCTGTTTTCAGCTGCAGCAGTGGAATTAAGACCTGGTTAGAAGAGGGCAGACCGAAGGCTGGAATATAGAATCCCTGGGTGGAGTTTCTTACTCTGAGGATGAGAGGTACTAGTGATGTCTTCAACCTTGAGCACCTGTGGCCAGCAGGGGGCAGCAACTACTAAGTAATCCAGGGCCAGGATTCCTGGGTTCTCTCCCCTGGTACTGGAGAGGAGTGGCGTCTTAAGTGCTGAGAGATGCTTTGGGAGATCAGCCCTACAACACCCCAGGCCGAGTCGCTCGCTGCATCTCAGTTCCGTAATAGTCAGTGTTCCTCCTTTAGCTATCGTTAAAAAAAAAAAAACAGTGCTGTGTTCCACAGGGCAGGCACCACTACCGAGAAGGCCCTCTGCCTGGTTCCCTGTAGCTTTGCTTCTCGCAGTGAGGGAACCGCCAGAAGGCCCTCGGCGCTAGATCTCAGTGTCCGGGCTGAACGGTGGGGGTGGAGACGCTCCTTCAGGTATACAGGACCGAGGCCGTCACTTCCTCCTGCGGCAGTGAGTTCCATAAGTTGCGTGCTGTGTAAAGAAGTGCTTTCCTGTATCTTCCAACAGCACCTTGTATTCAGAGGATGGCCGGGCACAGGCCCGCAAGACAAGGAAACCCTCCGCGCGTTTGTGAGGATTCTGGGAGCTGATCTGAGGTGCTCCTTGCAGAGATAAAAGGCACCTGGTAACATTGGCTTGAACCGTGAGCTGCTTGCCTAAAGGAAGCTCACTTTCTGGGATCAGATTACAGGTTTTCCTCCTGCGGCTTGCAGGAACTCTTCTACGTCATTTGCAATTGCTTGAGGGTCCTAAATCACCAAAGTCACATGCCCTAGCTGAGGAAGCCTGGACAGCATGTCCTGACAGTTGGGTGTTTGTTTATTCTTTCTTCTAACCTGCGGGGTTTTCAGCAAGAGTGCAAGACTCCGCCATCGCCCAGTGCAAGGACTCTTGCATTTGAAAAGATCGCTGCCCTGGCTGGTGTTAATTATCGTTTGGGTGCAGGGGGCACATTTCTCAAAGGCCTAGAATTCACTGTGTTTTATTACTATCCAAAACCGGTTTGAAGTCCATATCATGCTACCAGTTTCGTAATTTTTGACCGGGCAATAGATCACAAATCAGGATGTGTATGTGTGCATGTGATGCAAAAAATCACTATGCGGGGAAACCGGCAAAGCCAGCCAATGCCTGCCTCTACGCCCTTATTTCAGACATTGTGATATAGCAGTACATCGCAAGGTTCAGCTGGTGATGTATCGCGATGTTGAAAACCGGATATCGCCCAGCCCTAGTGTGGAGCCCACTGACATAGGCTGGGCGGCTGCGATGTCATGTCATTCTTTATTAATGGGTTTGCCGCTGCAACTAGAGAGGTCCCGTGCCAAATATTGAGGCAGAGTGCTGCTGCAATTGGAACTCGGGACACGACTGTAGGTCTCTAGGCTCTGCGTAAACTGTCCCCACCCACCCCATAATATCTCCGTAAAATCCTGCTGCTGCTGCTATTGATGCCAGTCCCTGTAGATGTTTCCAATGGCAGGAAAATGGCATCTGCAAGGGATTTCGGGTGGTGAGAGGCAAGTGTGTCCAGATGTCAGTGACTGACTGAATGACAAAACAAAATAAAATAAAAAAAATTCCTTCCAGTAGCACCTTAGAGACCAACTAAGTTTGTTCTTGGTATGAGCTTTCGTGTGCATGCACATGAAAGCTCATACCAAGAACAAACTTAGTTGGTCTCTAAGGTGCTACTGGAAGGAATTTTTTTTATTTTATTTTGTTTTGACTATGACAGACCAACACGGCTATCTACCTTTGACTGAATGACATCCGTCATAGCAGTCAGGAGCTCCCACTCTGTTTTGTCTTTCCGCCCTTTCTCGCTTGGCTCAGCTCTGCTTTTTCCATTTTCCAAACGACTCACAAACGTCTGACTCAGCTCCACCTACAGCATGGGGATTTCCACCGAAATCCTGGCAACATTCCCCTCGTTGGCAGGAGCCATGGGGCTCTTCTTTCCATCCCCGGACTCCTGCCTCTGTTGATCCTGCCCCACTCCAAATTAATAGGTTGGCTGGGAAGCAGCCAGACCCAGCAGGAGGAAGGATCCCCCAAACTGGGGCGTTATATTGTACGCAGGTGGGCTGCCGTTTACAGAGTTGCCACTAGGTGGCTCCCTTCTACTATCCAATCACTTTCATTAAAGGGGTGGGGGAAATCCTGTGCAGCTTCAGCCTCCCTGCATGTGGAAAGCTAGTGTTGCAGGCTGAAGCTCATCCGCTTGGCGTGCTAGCTTTCCACATGCAGGAGGCTTTGTTTAAACTTGTGCTTTTTCACACGGGCAGTGCCCCTTTTGCATCCTAAAGTGGTATTGTCCCCCGAGGGCCTTTATAATCCGCTTTTGCAAGCTACTCTACCCTGATAGTGGAAAGGACTGAGACATGACTCATTAAGTCCCACCTTAAAATTTCAACTCACTCAGGGGGCATAACAGATGTACATAAAAAACAGCGGCGGCTGCATTCTGCGAGCACACTTGCCACGTTGTTGACAAGACATATTTATCGCTATTCAGGAACCATTTAGGGGGAATCACGTCTGTATGTTTTGCACAGTAGGCAGCTTTGCACAGCTCTGATTGCCTGGCGGCTGTGACGTCACAACCTCTCATCTCCCTGTTACCATTTTACAACATATTAAGCAGCTGAATTTTCTTTTTAAAAGAAATAAGGGGTGTTGGAATATACTCTCTGCCTTAGCACTCCTTCGGGCAAAAAGGGTTGCTCTGCTTTATAGGGTGGGGGGGTTTCTAATAATAATAATAATAATATTTTTTTTTTGTACCCCGCCCATCTGGCTGGGTCCCCCCAGCCACTCTGGGCGGCCTCCAACAGATATTAAAATACATTAAAATATCACAGGTTAAAAACTTCCCTAAATAGGGCTGCCTTCAGGTATTTTCTGAATGTCAGATAGTTGTTTATCTCTTTAACCTCTGCTGGGAGGGAGTTCCACAGGGCGGGCGCCACTACCGAGGAGGCCCTCTGCCTGGTTCCCTATAGCTTTGCTTGCAGTGAGGGAACCTCCAGAAGGCCCTCGGCGTTGGATCTCAGTGTCCGGGCTGAATGATGGGGGTAGAGATGCTCCTTCAGGTATACAGGACCGAGGTCATTTAGGGCTTTAAAGGTCAGCACCAACACTTTGAATTGTGCTCGGAAACGTACTGGGAGTCAATGTAGATCTCTCAGGACCGGTGTTATGTGGTCTCGGCGGCCGCTCTCAGTCACCAGTCTAGCTGCCGCATTCTGGATTAATTGCAGTTTCCGGGTCACCTTCAAAGGTAGCCCCACATAGAGCGCATTGCAGTAGTCCAAGCGGGAGATAACCAGAGCATGCACCACTCTGGCGAGACAGTCTGCGGGCAGGTAGGGTCTCAGCCTGCGTACCAGATGGAGCTGGTAGACAGCCGCTCTGGACACAGAGTTAACCTGCGCCTCCATGGACAGCTGTGAGTCCAAAATGACTCCCAGGCTGCACACCTGGTCCTTCAGGGGCACAGTTACCCCATTCAGGACCAGGGAGTCCCCCACGCCCGCTCGCACCCTGTCCCCCCAAAACAGTACTTCTGTCTTGTCAGGATTCAACCTCAATCTGTTAGCCGCCATCCATCCTCCAACTGCCTCCAGGCACTCATACTAACATAATACATGTACAACCCCCCCCCAAAAAAGTGCTATGTATTATGAGCTGATTCCTGTTTATGAGAGTTAAGGTAAGCTGGTGTGAAAGGCAGCATTAGTGGAGTTTCAGCAGTTTGATTCAATGAGGAGTGGCACACTTCAGATCTTTTCAACAGGCCATTCCAGGAACCTATATAGAATCACAGAATTGTAGAGTTGGACGGGACCTCATGGGTCATCTAGTCCAACCCCCTGCAATGTAGGAATCTCAACTAGAGCATCCATGACAGATGGCCATCCAACTTCTGCTTAAAAACCTCCAAGGAAGGAGAGTCCACAAACTCCAGTGGGGGACCGTTCCACTGTCGAACAGCTCTTACTGCCAGAAAGTTCTTCCTGATGTTTAGTCAGAATCTCCTTTCTTGTAACTTGAAGCCATGGGTTCGAGTCCTACCCTCCGGAGCCGGAGAAGACAAGCTTGCTCCATCTTCCACGTGACAGCACTTTGGATATCCGAAGATCAAGCTGACTTCCACTCTCAGAGGAATCCAGCCCCTTCCCTACCTTGTTGCCTAATAGATTACCATAGCTCAGTTGGCAGAGCATGAGACTCTTAACCTCCGGGTTGTGGGTTCGAGTCCCACGCTGAGCAAAAGATTCCTACATTAGGCTCCCTTTCCTAGGCACAAAACTTCAAGCTCTTCCATAGGTACCATGTGGCTGGACTTAAATGCAACTACTCGGGAATATAGAGTGTGCGTGTGGTTCCCCCCCCCCCCCAAGCACTCTCTCACATTTTGTGAAAGACTCTTCCACGATGATGATTCTCCTGCCCACAGCGCGATTAGTAAGGGAGATTAGTTCTTTCTTGGTATAAATGAGGCTTCTTTGAAATAGATGTCAGTTTGTACCAGCTTTAACTTTTTCCTCAGAACATGTCTCTCTTCCGTGTAATCTATATGCACCGCCCCATTATTATTATTATTTTTCGTTGTCTTTTACATCTTCAAAACAAGAATGCCCGTAGCGTATTTGGCATAGTACTGTTGAAAAGTAGCAATGGTGCGAGAGCTTTGCCAACGTGCCCCTGGGCCACGAAACTTTGTGTGAAAGGAAATGCTTGGGCGTTTAATGATATTGTTAAAGTCAGCAGCCCATGGGGTGGGGCATTTTTCGGTTAGTGTAAGCTGTGCGTCGCCGGAATTCGGCAACATGTATAAAAATCCAGCAAATTTAGCAAGCAAGGTGCTTGATTCGTGTATCTCGAACTCAAATGCTTGCAGTGGGGAGAGATTTCAGAGAAGATCTCTTGAAATTAAAGGTCGTGCCTAACCTAGGCCCATTAATTCCAGCCCAGTCTACTCTGACAAAAAGTTAAAGGTAAAGGGACCCCTGACCATTAGGTCCAGTCGTGTCCGACTCTGGGGTTGCGACGCTCATCTCGCTCTATAGGCCGAGAGCCGGCGTACAGCTTCCGGGTCATGTGGCCAGCATGACTAAGCCGCTTCTGGCGAACCAGAGCAGTGCACGGAAACGCCGTTTACCTTCCCGCCAGAGCGGTTCCTATTTATCTACTTGCACTTGCACAGTGCTTTCGAACTGCTAGGTGGGCAGGAGCTGGGACCAAGCAACGGGAGCTCACCCCGTTGCAGGGATTCGAACCGCCGACCTTCTGATCAGCAAGCCCTAGGCTCTGTGGTTTAACCCACAGTGCCACCTGGGTAAAAAGTTAGCTGAAGGTAATCCTTTGCTGTTATTAATTTCAATAGGTCTACTTTGAGTAAGACCAGCATTGTGTACATCCCGCACCTTTTAGGACCCCAGTCCATGGGTCCTTGTATGTGAGCACATGTGATTTCATACCCTCCAACATTTCCCCGATGAAAATAGGGACATCCTATTCCATAATAATAATAACTTTATTACTTATACCCTGCCCATCTGACTGGGTTGCCCCAGCCACTCTGGGTAGCTTCCAACACATATAAAAACATAATAAAACATTAAACTTTTTTTTTTTTTTTAAACTTCCCATCAGGCCTCCAGATGTCTTCTAAAGGTTGCATAGTGACTTATCTCCTTGGCTCGGGGGGCTCGAATAACTCCATACGCTCCAACATTTCCCTGGTGAAAACAGCAACATCTTACCATACCCTCCAACATTTCTCCGATGAGAATAGGAAAAGTGGGACGTTCCGGGATCAGATCAGAAACTGGGATGGCTTCTGTAAATCTGGGACTGTCCCTGGAAAATAGGGACACTTGGAAGATTTTTAACACACTTTCCTATGAACTAGAGAGTTAAATTCAGGCAGGCGGCAATTTTTTTTAAAGCGCAGCGTCTCTCTTTTAGCACCATGTGCAGTTTCCCATGTGGTTTGTGTCTGTGGCAGCAACCTGGGTGTGAATGTGCCCCCCCTGCCCCCCCAGGGATGAGCTTCCACATGCTTGGCTTGCAGAACACTGCCGGGAGTGATGATTCCCATGTGCGAATGAGCCCAGGCAGCTGCTACTCCACTGGCAGAAGGTTCCTATCACAGGGACGCCGTCAGTGGGGGCAGCTCACGCCCCAAGCAGGAAGTCGAAGTGACTGGGTGTTGACTGATGGTCCCATACCGTGTGAATCAGCGTCCTCTGGTGTACGTGTGAATCAGGAGTTCGAGTGAAACTTCAAAGAATCTCGTTTCCTATTCCTGAACTGCTTTCCCCCTTTTTCAGTGTGACTCATCTGCACTGCGCAACAGAACCATGACACTTTATTTTATTTTTGTATATAATTTCTGTTAAATTTTCTGTATTACAATTTAAAATATTCATCTAAACAACCTTAAAATGTCGGCGACTTCCCTTCTTCCCTTTCCATGGTTCAGTTTGCATATCGTAAATCCCTGTATATTTGACATAAACTAAACCATTCAGTATTCCATTAATACATCCATCAAAACTTGTTAAATTTATCTTAATGCTGCCAACGTTTTCAAGTGGACACAGTTCCCCCCCCCATATATTCAATAAACATTTTCCAATCTTCTTTAGATGTACGTTCTTGTTCTCTTATTCTATATGTTAGGTCCGCAAGCTGCAAATATTCCATCAGTTTAAGTTGCCATTCCTCTCTAGTTGGGATCTCATTCGTTTTCCATTTTGGGGCTAACAAAATACAGGCCGCATACATAAATAGCCTTTTTTAACACCTGGGAATTTCCATCTAAATTATCCCCAACAAAAAGGACTTTTTTTTTTTTGAAAAGTACTTTTAAACATTTTTTTCAATTTATGATAAATTATTTCCCAATACTCTTTTATCCTTTTACTGGTCTACCACATGTGAAAGAACCTCGACCTCATTGCATATCCAGCACTTATCTGATTCAGTCTTATACATCTTAGCAGGTCTACTCAGAATAACTATGACACTTTAAACAGTCTCAAAGAATCTGGGAAGGGTAGTTTGTCAAGGGTGCTGAGTGGTTAGGAGACCCCACTATTCCCCTCCGAAAGCTACAATTCCCAGAGCGGTTCAACAATCAACCCTACTTCCCTGGGGACTCTGGGAATTCATAGAATTGTTGAGTTGAAAGGGACCCTAGCGGCCATCTAGTCCAACCCCTGCCACGCAGGATAATGCAGCTGTCCCATTCGGGATTTGAACCCACAACCTTGGCATTATCAGCACCATGCTCTCGCCGAATGAGCCACCCAGGCTTGTAGCTCTTTGTCGGGTCTCCCAGCAACTCTTGGCGTCCTTAACAAACTACACTTCCCAGAATTCTTTGCGGGGAGGCGGGGGAGAAATGGCTGCTTAAAGTGGTATGAAACAGCTTTAAATGTGCAGTGCAGATGCGTCCTCTGTCCACTAGAAAGAGAAAAGCGGACGAGAGGGCTCACATCACTTCGCTTGCCAAGACCTTCTTCCTAGAGATGGACTCAAGGTTGTGTTTAAGGTCCACAAATAACAACATTTTGGAGGTCCCGAGCCACAAAGTTGTTAGACTGGTTTCAACCAGGGCCAGGGCCTTTTCAGTACTGGCCCCAACTTGGTGGAACACTCTGTCACAAGAGACCAGGTTCCTGCGGGATTTGACATCTTTCCGCAGGGCCTGCAAGACAGAGCTGTTCCGCCTGGCCTTCGGGTTGGATTCAGTCTGATATTTCCTCCCCTTATGGTTTTGATTATGGGCGATAAATGAAGCGGCTTTTTAAATTTTAAACTGTATTTTAATCTGTATTTTAATTAACGTTTTTTCTTTCTTTTATACTTTATTGTAATTTTATTGGTGTTAGCCGCCCTGAGCCCGGTTTCGGCTGGGAAGGGCGGGGTATAAATAACATTTATTATTATTATTATTATTATTATTATTATTATTATTATTATTATTATTTATTTATTTATTATTATGAAGGCACCCTTCCAGGGTGACCCCAGCACCCAACATGAGATGCACAGAGCTCCTGCGATTTTATTTATTTACTTATTTTAGGCTGCCCTGTCTCCTGTTCCCCCTAAAAAGGGGACGGAGTGTGGACAAATCTGTGAGGCGGGACCCCAGTTCCCGTCGCCACCAGCTGGGCTGACCCCAGTTTTCAGGGGGGTTGGGAGCTACAGGACACCACCCCAGCTCTTGAAAAAAGGGGGCAGTCAGCCCAGGCCTAGCAGTAAACTCGGACCAGACAGTTGCCTAGAGACATCACTCCTTGCTTACACTGCGCAAGAGATTTTGGTTATACTGTAATATACAGTTTTCTTCATGGGAAAAGTTATAGAAAGAGGATTTGAAGTTTACAGCCTGCTATTCATTGGAAGAAAATTACCGTATTTTTCCATGTATAAGACTAGGTTTTTCCCTGAAAAAATGTCAAAAATTAGGGGGCGTCTTATACACAGATATCTCTCCCCCCCATTTTCTTAAATCTGAGTCCCCAAAAATAGGGGGCGTCTTACACATGGGGGCGTCTTATAGACGGAAAAATACGGTATATGAAAATTATGCACTGTTGGTAAAATTGCACCTAGTAAAATTGCGAAAATTTATAGAAGCAGTTCAAATGTGTGCTGGAAATGTAAAACGAAAGAGGGTATGTTTTAGCATATGTGATGGTCATGTGGGGTGATAAAAGCTTTTCTGGGAAATGCTATATAATGAGTTGAATTACCGACCAGAGACGAGTGGCAGACCAAGCTGATGGAATATGCAGAAATGGCAAGACTGACGGGAAAGGTCAGAAATCAGGAAAACCAAGTATTCTTAAAAGACTGGAATAATTTTCTAACATATTTGAGAGACCACTGTAAACAGTTGAAGTCATTGGCAGGAAGACAATGACACTTGTAAAGTAACATGGATTTTGGATGCTATGATTATATAACAGATAGATTACAGTGAAAGATGCGGGAATAAAATCTAGAATTGAAACCCATGGAGGGAAGGAATGAGGTTTCGAGGTTCAAAAGAACCCCCTTTTTTAATGTGTGAAAATGTTACGTTTATGGTGTATCACTTTTATGTAAAACTATACACACACACACACACACACACACACACACACACACACACACAAGAAACATCACTCCTCACTTATGCATGATGGATAAATACCAGCCAGATGTGTCTTTTGCAATGCTGCTTTGAATATCAGAGCTTCCCCAAAAGCCCTGGGACCCAAGCGGGCACGTTTACCTGCCCAGGAATGCCCGCCCAGATGCCAGGGGCATCGGGACCCAGGAGTTCTGGCATTCAGCCATGCATTCCTGCATCGTTTCCTCCATGCCAGCTTCCAGTTGTTGTTCTTCTGCAAATCCCACAGACGCAGGGCACCGGGCCGACTCTGCTGGCAAGCTGGAGCCGCGCACCGTGGGTGCGAAAGCCCAGCCCCATCCTGCCGCCTCGGGGGCAGAGCGGAGGGTGCTGCCAGCTCGCTTTTCGATCCCTCGCCACTTTCCCTCTCTAGACGGAGAGACCTGGGGAAACCCCCTGGTGATTAATCTGCTGCTAGGCAACCGTCAGGCCTCGGCCTGCTGCTAGGCCCGGACTGAACCTGCAATCGTAGGCATTTTCCTTCAGAGAAGACGTCGTCGTTTGTTTATTCATTC
The DNA here is from genome assembly GCA_034641385.1 of Darevskia mixta. NCBI lineage: Eukaryota > Metazoa > Chordata > Lepidosauria > Squamata > Lacertidae > Darevskia > Darevskia mixta. The sequence continues at coordinate 6,301,689 of JAWWNH010000163.1, forward strand.
ATTTGTTTAACAGGATGCAGCCCGGGCCCAAACAGAGGGCATCCCCCTAAGGCTTTGAGCTCTTTCTTGACTCACAGAGTTTTGGCAGAACCAGGCTCACTTTCAAGTTTCTATCTGCAGCCATGAGGACTAGAAACCTGTTGTGTCCAACGTGAAATATAGGACATGATTCTCAGGGTGCTAACTTCTGCACCCCTGAACACAGGCTGCAACTTTAGGATCAGAGAATATGGCAGAAGTCCTGGGAGGCCGAAGGAGGTGTGCAGAATCGTAGCAAGGCATGGAGGTTGCTGTGTCTACTCTTGCAGGGCTTTGCATGCCGGGGATCCTGGGAGCGGGAAGACGTTTCTAGCTCGCTGAGGTCACAGCTAGGAAGATTGCAGGGTGCAATTGGCCTGGAAGACGCTTGCGGTTTGACACAACTGTTTGTGTTTCTCCGCTTGTCGCCCTCGGCCCTGTTTCCCGGGAGCTTGTGGGAGGTTGGTTTGGCTCCCGTACAATTTCCAAGGCCCAATAAACTTTCCCAACGGATGGTCTCTCTGTGCGTGAGGATCGAAAAATGAGACTGAGCAATCCACCTACGTAATTCGAGAGATACTTCTCTCTGTCATCTTTTCTGGAGCCAGGAGCCAGGGCTTTTATTATTAATAATAGCTGCGTCCTGAGCCTCTTAACGGGTCATTTATCTTGTAATCTTTATGGCGAGTGGAGGACTTGTGGTACTGATCATCTTCCGCGTCGGCTGCGGCTGATGTGTTTTGGAGATTAACAGCATTTGGAGGGCCACAGGACCCCTATTCCTGCTTTATGACAACCCTAAAGGGAGATCAGCACTATTATACCCATTTTGCAGATGGGAGAACAGAGATAGTAGCTTGGGTAAAGCTGCTTGGATGGCCAAGGTGACATCGTGACTTTCCAGCTCACAAATCCTGCTCTTAACTGCAATGCTGGCTCCTGAGTTTTGAAGGGTCCTCTCTGCTGAAAGGTTCTGGGTCAGTAAGTAGTTCTTAAGTGGGCAGTAGAGATTAAAAGTAGAGAGGATGATCGTTGCTCTAAAGTTATCACAATGCATAATCTTAAAATACCCTCTCTCTCCTCTTCCTCTCCCCCCCCCTCCCAAGTGGGTCTTTAAGGCCTGCTAAGAGTCTGCTGTCATTAACAACAGTAAAGGATGTCTCTATTCCTTATGACTGCAATTTAACAGCTAAATTCTCAAAAGCCAGAATGGTTGCTGGAATAAGATTTCTAGCACCTTAGATGCCTTGGGTAGCACCTTGCCAGACCTCCAGGGCTGACCTGAAGTCTCCAGGTTGGCCTGGCCCCTTCCAGGCAACAGGTGGAGGTTTTGATTCCCCCAATGGGCCAGAGTGTATTTAATAATCCAGAATGCGGCAGCTAGACTGGTGACTGGGAGCGGCCGCTGAGACCACATAACACCGGTCCTGAAAGACCTACACTGGCTCCCAGTACGTTTCCGAGCACAATTCAAAGTGTTGGTGCTGACCTTTCAAGCCCTAAATGGCCTTGCCCCAGTATACCTGAAGGAGCGTCTCCACCCCCATCGTTCAGCCCGGACACTGAGGTCCAGCGCCGAGGGCCTTCTGGCGGTTCCCTCACTACGAGAAGCAAAGCTACAGGGAACCAGGCAGAGGGCCTTCTCGGTAGTGGCACCCGCCCTGTGGAACGCCCTCCCTTCAGATGTCAAAGAGAACAACAATTACCAGACCTTTAGAAGACATCTGAAGGCAGCCCTGTTTAGGGAGGCTTTTAATGTTTAATAGATTATTGCATTTTAATGTTCTGTTGGAAGCCGCCCAGAGTGGCTGGGGAAACCCAGCCAGATGGGAGGGGTATAAATAATAAATTATTATTACTATTACTATTACTATTACTATTATTATTATTATTATTATTATTATTATTATTAAAATAAAACAAATGTTGCTAATAAAAGTTGTACATGCAACTTGCAAGCTTCGGTCCGGCAGGAGCTGACTGCAGATTCTAGCACAGTCACTTGGCAGGAGATCTGTGCTCCTCCCCTCCCTTCTCCCAATTAACTTCTGTCTCCAGGGCTGCCACTGTGATATCATTTGGGACCACCCTTAGGTCTCAGGTTTGGGCCCTGAAATCCCATCTGGGATGCTCTGGACCAGCCAACCCACAGCTAGCAAGACCAAAATTCACAAAACACCCACAAGCGCAAAACAAATCACTCAAAATTGTTTCATTTGCTATAATCCGCTAGTCGCGGAATCCACCTTTTCTGTGTTTGCATGCGTGTATGCACGTATGTATATACTAGAGCATGCACTACCTTTCATCATCCAAAGTTTCAGAGTTTCATCATCCAAAATGCGAAGTCCCCGCCCCAAAGAGCTTACAATCCAACTCTTACCTGTAGCAGGATAGAACAGAAAGAAGAAAGGGAAAGGAGAAGTGTGGCCAATAAGTGAGAGCATTAGGGCATTCCCCATATAGTCAGAATTTTAGGTGCTGGGTTATCTGAGGCCAGTGTTTCCCCGGCTTCTCTATCACGATCCTGCCGCTTTTGTTTAGGCCCTGCCGTGTGGCTGGCACAAGGTCAGGAAGGCCCTGGGGCTATTTCGATCTTCCGTGGGCCGTTTTAATGATACCTCTTTGCGGCCTGAAATTACACGGCAGGCCCTGAGTCACCTGGCCCATCGCTAAGTCTTCCCAGCCCCTCTCTCGGCCAGTCTGAGTCCCCACCCGAGCTGTGAATCACGCCTCAGTGAGTGGGTGCCATGCCACACTTGGAGCAACCTGCCCTGGGCAGCTGTGTAAACATTGGTGCCAGGGCTGTTTCTTGGGGGCACAGACGGAAGGATCTCTCCCAAGCAAGGCTGTCTTTCTCCAAGAAGGCTGGGCCCTTTCTGCGGCTGACAGAGGTGCAGAAACCTAGCTCCCGTTTCAACGGCAATCCAAGCTGGGGATCAAGTAAATAATAATAATAATAATAATAATAATTTATTATTTATACCCCGCCCATCTGGCTGGGTTTCCCTTCTCTGGGCGGCTTCCAACAGAATATTAAAATACAATAATCTATTAAACATTAAAAGCCTCCCTAAACAGGGCTGCCTTCAGATGTCTTCTAAAAGTCTGGTAGTTGTTTTTCTCTTTGACATCTGGTGGGAGGGCGTTCCACAGGGCGGGTGCCACTACCGAGAAGGCCCTCTGCCTGGTTCCCTGTAACTTGGCTTCTCGTAGTGAGGGAACCGCCATAAGGCCCTCAGCGCTGGACCTCAGTGTCCGGGCAGAACAATATGGGTGGAGACGCTCCTTCAGGTATACTGGACCAAGGCCGTTTAGGGCTTTAAAGGTCAGCACCAACACTTTGAATTGTGCTCGGAAACGTACTGGGAGCCAAAGTGTTGCTGAATCCCGTGTTCTTCAGAGAGGAAGACATTAAACGTTAAAGCTCTTGATGGGATTACGGTCCCTCTGAAGGAGCGGGTACCTTAGGGATAGCTCCGCATCCTTTGCTGTCGCTTGAGTCTCAGGTGGCCTCAGTGGCACAGAGTGACTTCCATCAGCTTCATCTGCACCCCTATCTGGGCAGGGATAGCCTGGCTTCTGTCCTCTATGCTCTGGTAACCTCTAGGTTAGGTTCCTGCAACACGTTATACGTGGGGCTGCCTCTGAAGACTCGTTCGGAAACTTCAGCTGGAGCAGAATTCGGCAGCCAGGTTGCTCACCGGGCCAAGATGGGTTTGAGCGTATCGCACCCATCCTGGCCCGACTGTACTGGCTGCCAGTTCATTTCTGGGTCCAATTCAAAGTGTTGGTTTTGACCTCTAAAGCCTTAAATGGCTCAGGGTGCACAATACCTCCAGGACCGCCTCTCTTCATACGAACCGACCCAGACCCTGAGATCATCATCAGAGCCCCTTCCTTGTGTCCCTCCTCCGCGAGAAGTCTGGAGGGTGGCAACCCGAGAGCGGGCCTTTTCTGTGGCTTGTGGGATACTCTCCCCAAGGAAGCTCACCTGGTGCCTTCATTACCTATCCTTAGGCACCAGGCAAAAAATATCCTCTAATAACCAGGCCTTTGGCTGATTAACATGTCTGTGGCCTTTTCAATGGGTTTGTGAGAAGGGTGGGTGGGTTATTGGTTTGTTTTTGTTTTATTATGCATTTTGTGTTCTCGTTTTGTATTTTTACATTACTTAATAATAAAACAAAACAAAAAAAAACCCTCCTCCCATCATTATGGCGGCCCACGTGCCACACTTCTGGGATCACCCTGAGCATGTGCAGAATTTTAATATGAAAACCATATGCGGAATGACAGATGTTTTGCACACACACGAGTTTATAGACCTGAGGGCTATAGAGATGAGCTGGCCCGAATAGCCCTTTGAAGCTTCTGTGTCATTAGCCGAAACAGAATTAATTATGGAAAATAAGGAAATGCCATAGTTAGATGCGCTCAGTTTGCATGCTTTTTACAAGCTGCAGAATTTACATCTTTTAGGTCAGGGATGGGTATCCTGTGGCCATCCAGATGTTGAGCCCTGGCCCCCATCATCCCCTACCATTGGCCATGCTGCCTGGGGCTGATGGGAGTTGGAATCCATCAACATCTGGAGGACCAAAGGTTCCCCATCCCTGTTCTTTGTACAGCAGGCATCCCCAACCTCGGGCCCTCCAGATGTTTTGGACTACAATTCCCATCATCCCTGACCACTGGTCCTGTTAGCTAGGGATCATGGGAGTTGTAGGCCAAAACATCTGGAGGGCCGCAAGTTGGGGATGCCTGTTGTACAGGACACAGATTAATGTTTGCCTGTTTTTTTAATCGCACAAAAAACTCTGCTCATAATCATGCTAGTGAGGAAGCAACCTGGGCAAACTTACTTCTTGGGGCTTATATCAGACCCTTTCCAAGGCCTGATTTGAGCCTTGGGGTAGCTCAGTTGGTAGAGCACGAGACTCTTAATCTTAGGGTTGTGAGTTCAAGCCCCACATTGGGCTAAAGATTCCTGCATTTCTGGATGACTCTTGTGGTCCCTTCCAACTCTACAATTCTTCAGTTTTTAATGTTTGATGTTTTGCTGTGTTTGCTGTTTAAATTTGCTGGAAGCAAATTTGATTCTACAGCACCGGACCATCAGTTTGGTGCCTGGAGGTCTCAGTGCTGGAACATGTACAGAAATAACGGAGTCCCTTGGAGCATGTACAGAGTGTTTTCCTATCAATGGGCAACCATGGTTGACTATCGCACAAGAAAACACACACCTCAGCCCCCAAGTCAGGCAAACCTAACTTTTCATGCCTAAGAGATGGCTGTTCAGACTCACACCCTCCCAGGAACGGTGTGTTCTGCATGCCAGGAATCTCAGCTATTCTAAACAAAGCAAGCAAGGAACCTCGGAAGGTATGTGTGCGCATGTGTGCCTATCCATGAGGGTAAGCACATGGCAGGGTGATGCTCGCTGCACCTTGAGCTGCTAGTTTCTGAGGCCCACTGGGATGGGACGTGGTCATTCTCAGAGGCCAGCGAGGGGAGGTGCCGTTACTAAATAGTTGTTGCTTGAGGCCAAGAATTGTGCCTAACCATAATCGCTTTCTAAAAAAAGTTTTCTTAAGTCTTTAAATTGTCCCAGAGACCCCCAAAACACATTATGCAAAAGCTGTATTCCCGTACATACACGCCACAGCTCATAACATCTGCAAAACACATTCTTATTAAGTGATCCTCAAGTTAGTTACATACAAACCTTTAGAACTTGCCTTTGGTTTTCTGGAGAATTTGTGGACGAAATTACTTAACAGGGGGAAGCGTTCGTATGTTTGGAAGGTGGCCTGTCGCTCCTTAGCAGAGGAGAAGATTTGCACACAAAGTTAGACTCCTAGTACTGCTGGTAAGACCTTTGCCGGAAGTCTTGGCGATGCCTTAACCAACCCGGTGCCCTCCAGGCGTGTTGAACTACAACTCCCACCAGCCCCCTGCCAGTGTGGAGGGCACCAGGTTGGTGAATCTTGCTTGGGAGAGCCTCTGAGAACTCAAGCTTGGACGCAACTGACCAGCGGTCCACCTCTGTATACACCAACTGAATCAAGGAAAAGACCTGCCAAGTTCAAGCTGTTACCATTACTATATGAACTTGGGACCAGTTTACCTATAAAAATTGCCTTACCCCCGCATGTGCCCACTCCTCCGCTTTGATTGGCGGGATTGGCACTATGACACCTGCCCCATAATACCCGTTTCACATTTGCAATAACTCAGTCGTTTAGGGTTAAACTTTGGAACTCCCTGCCTCATGATACCAACCAGACGCCCTTCCCTGTACCCTTCTCGGCGCCTGCTAAAAACATTCTTGTTCAGGCAAGCCCGCCCCGTATGCTTGGAAAGTCAGGGCGATTTCAGCCTGTTTGGGTATTGGAGCTTTTCGTACGTTTTTAAACTACTGCACTGCGAACGTTTCTCGGTTTTATTATCTTTCTGTAAACCGAGGGTTATTTTTTACGACCGAGCGGTGTATAAATTTTCTGAAAGGAAGGAAGGAAAAGAAATGGGGTCCAGGAGCCAAATGCAGGGGGGAGTTTTAGCTGGGGGGGGCTTCAACATTGGGGGGGGGGGTTCAGTGAGCAGTGATGAGCTGGTCAGGAAGCTGCCATGACTCTTTGGGCTAATGCATCACCCCAGGCGGCCAACCTCTTCCCAGCCAGCATTTACAAGTCACCTGCACCCCCTTCCGAATCCCGAAGGGCCTCGCTTTGATGTGGCTTGGCCTGCGGAGGATCCTGGCTTTGCTGACTCCCCACTGGCCCATGTCGCCCCCACCCCCACCCGGCGCACACACTCCAAGGGGGGGTCTCTGATGTGGTCGGTCCAAGCAGCTGCTCTGGGATACCCCCGGTCTTGCTCCTGCAGCCTCTTCCAGGAATTCCATCGCTGGCATCCTTCCCAGCCGGAGCAACCGTTCCTTGTACAAGTATAAACTTCTCCGGACAAACAAGGGGGTCAATAGGGGGCAGGAATTCAGGGGAGGGAGCGTGGCTCTGCATTAGGGTGGGCGATGGAGTGAGGGGAGGGTTTTGGGGGTTTTTTCTTGCTGACCAAACTCCTCTCTAGGACAGGACAGGCCTGGAAAGAGGTTAAAAATGAGAAGATAAATTATTTTGGGGGGGGGGAGACCCCCGTTCCCATATCTGGATTCAACTGGAGCAGAACGCGGCAGAGAGGGCTCTTTTTAAAACGATCCTGCCTCTAAAATATGGCTTCGAATCGCCTTGTATGCTTTTTCTCAATAATTCTCACAACAGTCCTATAAGGTAAAGGGACCCCTGACCGTTAGGTCCAGTCGCAGACGACTCTGGGGTTGCGGCGCTCATCTCGCTTTACTGGCTCAGAGAGCCGGTGTACAGCTTCCGGGTCATGTAGCCAGCATGACTAAGCCGCTTCTGGCGAACCAGAGCAGCGCACGGAAATGCCGTTTACCTTCCCGCCGGAGCGGTACCTGTTTATGTACTTGCACTTTGACGTGCTTTTGGACTGCTAGGTGGGCAGGAGCTGGGACCGAGCAACGGAAGCTCACCCCGTCGCATGGATTCGAACCGCCGACCTTCTGATCGGCAAGCCCTAGGCTCTGTGGTTTAGACCACAGCGCCACCCGCGTCCCGTGTAAGGTAGGCTGGCCATAATCAAGGCCAAGATGAGAGTTGTTCCCTGCTCTCTTGAAGCTCCCATTCTCAGCTGCTGGGCTTAGCAGCTCTTGCAGCCGAACTGTTTTCTCTCCATCTCTCAGCCAGCGCAAGTGAGGAAGGTTGGAAGCTTAACTTCCCAGCTCAGGAGCAGGGGGAATTCTTGCTTGCTAGGACTGGGAGCCAGAACCCCTCCTTGCCTCTTTTTAACTCTTAGCAGGGCCATTGTGCAGCTTCACCCTCGACGCTGCACCTTGGGAAAAGACGTACGGATATAACAAGAGCCCTGCCGGATCAGGGCCAAAGGCCTGTCTCATCCAGCCTCCTTTCTCCCACATTGGCTTAACCCCAGATGCCTCTGCAAAGCTTGCACGCAGAACACAAAGAGGAGAGCCGTCCCCTGGGGCTGCTTCCGGTATTAGGATGTCTCGGGTACGACCGACATCGCTGGCTGCAGACACATGGTACATGTTAAGCATATTTAAAGCAACTGGCTTTCCCCCAAAGAATCCTGGGAACTGTAGTTTTCCCTGATCAGCCCCAGGTGGAAGTTGTAGTCCAAAACATCCGAAGAGCCCCAGGTTGGCAAAAGCTGCTCCCCAGCCTTTTAATTTACGACCAGCTGCTAGCCATATGCTTTTGGAAGTACCACGAGGGCAGCAGCCCTCTCTTATCACATCCCTAACAACTGGCATGAATGAATTAACAACTCGATTGGTTGCGGCACTTGATATCCTGTCCGTCGCTCTGAAGGAGCGGCTGAAGACGAGAAATGGAGCGAAGCAACGTCAAGAAATCAAAACCAAAAAGTAAATGCAAACTTCAAAGGGGGCCGGCGACACCAAAGCACTGGGTCAGAGGCACTACCATGCTGTCTTGTAGAAAACGGTTTTCTGGGGGGTGTCGTTAGGGGTGGCCCAAAGCTTATTGGGGGGGGGCACGCCTCCAGTTCCATATTTGTAATTTTTTGCCGGGGTAAGGTGTGTCAACGATGCACTGATTAGCTCAATAGTTTTTTATCAGAGAGACTTATCTCAGAAGGGACTGTCACCCAGACGCATGGCATGAGATAGCATTATTTCGGGGCTCGGGAATATATAGACTTTAGCTCCTTACCAGTTATGGTTGGAAAACAGCCACTGAAATAGGGAAGCAACTGCGATATTGGCACTGAGAACCTCAAGACGGGGTTACTGAAATGCACTTTATCTGGGAGAATCCTGGTGGAAATTGCTGCCTTTTTGGTCCAGGCAAGAGGATGCGGGTGGCGCCGTGGGTTAAACCACAGAGCCTAGGGCTTGCCGATCAGAAGGTCGGCAGTTCGAATCCCCGCGACGGGGTGAGCTCCCATTGCTCGGTCCCTGCTCCTGCCATCCTAGCAGTTCGAAAGCACGTCAAAGTGCAAGTAGATAAATAGGTACCACTGCAGCGGGAAGGTAAACGGCGTTTCCATGCGCTTCTCTAGTTCGCCAGAAGCGGCTCAGTCATGCTGGCCACATGACCTGGAAGCTGTACGCCGGCTCCCTCGGCCAGTAAAGCGAGATGAGCGCCGCAACTCCAGAGTTGTCCGCGACTGGACCTAACGGTCAGGGGTCCCTTTACCTTTACCTTAAGAGGACCATACCTTCAGCTCCTGAACAGCATGCCAAACAACGGAACTCTGTGGGCCTGGGAGCCTTCAAAGTGCCATGACAGTAGGATGGAGCAAAGTTTAGCTCTTCTTTCCTGCCCCCAGATAGTGAATCTCTCTCGCTCTGCCCGTCTGCTCCACCCTGTCATATAATCCGTCACTGTCTGACCCACAGTAGAATCCATTCAGGCCTGTGGGGCACTGGGTGTCTGGTCTCTGCCGCTTCTGGGTGTGTGGAGGGGGGAAACACCCAGGCATTGGGAACCCCACCCAAGGCAGACAGGGTGAGGGAGGAGGGGGGGAGCAGGTGCCCACCTCTGCTGCCAGGCTGTGGGATTGGTGTGAAAAAGGCCAGACATCTGAAGAGGCAGGCTGGCTTTGCTCAGCCGGGGTTTTAAAATATCCCAGCAGCAGGGCCTGTCCACCCACACTAGGCTGTATGAAAACACACACTTTGAGCAAATGTTAGAGAGGGCCAGAAAGCATTAAAACGAGGGAGGGAGAAAGGAGGTGTAGTTAGAAGCTACAATTTCCCCCTCCCGGAGACCTCATATGTATGTCTAGGCTATGCACACACCATCCATTTAAAGCACATATGCTTTAAATACATGTGGCGTGTACGCAGCTGATATTGGCAATAGTTGTGCAGAGCAGCAACCCACACCCAAGACCTCTTTTCCAATTTCACTCGTCACGACTGGCAAAGAGGCAAGCCAGAGCCACGACTCATGCAGAGACACAACAGGCAGCCTCTTCCTAGAGCGTTTAAATCACCTGTATCGGCGTCAGGAGGTGGCTGAGCGATGCAGCCGCAGCTGCTACTGATTCGGACACACCGACCATCGGCAAAAGCAAGTTACGCGAGTCATACAGAGAGGCAACGGGCAACCTCCTCTGGGATAAGTGCTTTGGGCTCCCTCCATTCACTCATGTGCGCTGGTATTTGGGGAGCCAGGTGCAAAAAGTTCAGGTGAAATGGCTCATAGTGTCCCTTTCGAAGACTTACAATTTCGAAAGGAGGTTTGGAGAGTCAGCAGGTCCTGAAATGCCCATTACTTTCCTTGGGTCGCTTCTCTAAATTCTTGCCTCCCCACACAGGAGCCGCCGCACTCTAGACTAAACAGACAACTCAAGCATTTTAGGAGCAGTTTTGGGAATCCGAGCTATTTACTACCTGGTTCGTTTTCTCTGCTGGCAGTGGGTTTCGTTTCACTTACAGATTCTCTTCTTTAAAAGGGTACATCTCTCTGATGAAACTCCCGTGTACCTGTCCCGTGTACCTGTCCTGAAGCAAAAGGGGGGGGAGCATTAATTTCTCCTCTTGAGGAGATTGATCAAGTTTTGTCGTTTGATGTAACTAATAAATCGATTTATTCTATATCCCCCATAGATCATGCTAAACGAGTGTTCTCCAACGACACCATACATTTAAAGCACGCGCTCCATAAAATCCTGAGGGACGTAGTGTACCCCTCTCTGAGCTACAATTCCCAGGAACCTTAGTGAACTACAGTTCCCAGGATTATTTGCAGGGTGTGCTTCAAATGTATGGTGTGTACACAGCTGACTGTCTTGTCTTGCTTTAAATCAGGGTTTATTGACCTTCAGGTTCCAAATTAAACCTCAGCTGAACACAGCAGAAAGACGTACCAATACGTTAACTTATTTGGAATCAAAACTGCACACTTTATTCCAAACTTGATATAAGAGAGGTGCCCAGCTGAGGTAGCAATCTTCAGCCTAATCTTCAACAGGAGCTTGATATTCAGTAACCAAACAAAGTGAAATTTCTACAATATGGAGAGAAGCATTTTTCCCTGCTCGTGTCTGAAGATGAATCCCCCACAAAAAAAGCATAGTAGCAGGGGCTGATAAAAAGAGTTGGCAACCTTACGAGAGGGCTGCTCCCATACCCCATGATTATTTGGCAAGAATAGTAATTATGCATAGCGTGTTATTTCTGTTGCCCTCACGACAGCCTTGTAAGGTAGGCCAGTGCCATCACCTCCATATTGTGGGAGGGAGGGGGGCACTGAGGCCAAGAGTGGCAGTAAGAAGATTTGATCCAATGTGTTCTTGGTGACATACACACCATGACTTTTCCTGAAGAATTCTGGGAACTGTAGTTTCTTAATGGTGCTGGGATTCACAGCTCTGTTATGGGTAAACTACAGTTCCCAGAATTCTTTTTTTTGGGGGGGAGGGACTTTAAATGTATGGTCTGCATGCAGCCTATCTTGGGTGCCCACAAGCAAAGGGGGCAGTTGTCCCCCCCCCCCCCGATGAACCATAAACTTCCATGAAAAAAAAGAAAATTTCTAGTGTTAGTAGAATCTATTACATGAGGCAAAATGCACAGGTACTATTCTTCTCACCCCTTTGACCCACAAAGAATTCTGGGAATTGTAGTCCCCCCCCACAGTGCTACAGTTCCCAGTACCCATAACAAACTACAGTTCCCAGGATCCTTAAATGGTGTGTGTTCAGCCATTGCCACTAGCATCACATAGGAAGGGGAAGTGGGAGCCTGCCTACCCCCAGTCACATGTCGTTTGAAATTCTGGTTCTCTTTTTGATAGGAGTGGTTCATCTGCAGCCGCTCCCTCCCCCCCCCCCCCCCGCACTTGGCTGGCCACTGTAAGAACAGGGTGCTGAGCTAGACGGGCCACTGGCCTGATCCGGCAGGGCTCTTTTCACAACTGACGATAGCTCAGCTGCTGAGAGCGTGGTGCTGATCACCCCAAGGTTGCGGGTTCGAATCCTGTATGCGTATTCCTGCGTTGCAGGGGGATTGGACTAGAATCAGGCATGGCCAAACTTGGCCTTCCAGATGTTTCGGGACTACAACTCCCATCATCCCTAGCTAACAGGACCAGTGGTCAGGGATGATGGGAGTTGTAGTCCCCAAAACATCTGGAGGGCCAAGTTTGGCCATGCCTAGACTAGATGATCCGCAGGGTCCCTTCCAACTCTTCGCCTGTGGTTTCCAGCGACTGGTATTCTGAAGCTTTCCTGCCTCCGACCGTTGATAAAAATGTATTGAATCATGAACTAAATAGACAATGTCAAAACAAAAAGCATACATAGGTATTTCCTCAGAGGCAAAAGCCTGTATATACTTTCCAGCATTAAAGTGCTAATTCAAAGTGCAATATATAGTGTTGGAGATGGTTATGCAAAGTCCATCAGACGTATGGGTCTATCTTTCCAGTGTTAAAGATGGTTAAGCAAAGTCCATCAAACGTATGGGTCTGTCTTCCCGACGGGTGGCCAGCTTCGAATCTTCCTGTTTCACCAGCAGTTTCGTCAAGGACTGGACTTTATCATCAACATAGAACTAGGATATTCCACATAGCTAAGCTATTCTAAGAAACTCAAACACTCACCATTCAAATAAAGCTAAACCGTTGATAACCTTCTCCTCTGTGAATCTGTCCAGCCCTCTTCTGAAGCCTTCCAAGTTGCCTCCTGTGGGAAATAGTTCCCCACCGTTTAATGAGAGGGTTCATTCGCAGAGCAGGCATGCCCTCATTCTGCCAGAGAGGATGACCCACACCGATAAGGCCTCCTGTGGGGACGCACGCAGAATTACTCCCTTGCCACGGGCATGAGTGTCTCCTCTTTTGAGTCATTGCTCCTTGGGGTTACTCGCATCCTGCAGGGAAAAAGCACCAGACGGCTCGGTGTCTGCGCCCCAAGGTTGAGGGCATGAACCCAGGAGTCCTGGCTCCTGCAGATCCGTTTTCGGGAGTGAAAGTGGAGCTCGAGACTGTTGCCTCCTGCCATCCCGACAAGCCGGGATTATCTCAAACTTGAATCAGCGTTGAGGAGAGCTCTCTTCCTGGCTCAGACCCACCTGAGTCGCATACATTTCAAGCCCTGTGATACCACTTTAAAACAGTCATGGCGTCCCCCTAGGAATTCTGGGAGCTGTAGTTGGTTGAAGGTGCCGAGAGTTGTTAGGAGATCCCATTCCCCTCACAGAACTACAGTTCCCAGAGTGGTTTAACCATCAATCCCTCTTCCCAGGGATACCTGGGACTTGTAGCTCTGGGAAGGGCATTGGGGTGTGTGTCTCCTAATGACTCTCAGCACCTGTAACAAATTACAGCTCCCAGGATTATTTGGGGAAGGCCATGCTTCTTCTTTTTTGTATACTTTTTTTGTTGATTTTTTAAAAAGTATAAACATGTAACAAAAAACAATTCCAAATATTGAGATTACTTTCATTTCCTCAGGCTGAAATCTGTTTCCCATCCCTGCCCCAAGCTAACCCAGAAGATCCCACACATCTAGCACTACAACTGAAACAGAGGCCACATCCACACTCTCCTTTGTCCCTTCATTTCTAGTCAAGGGCCTGAGACGCCGTTGTGTTTTGTCCCACCGCTTTATTCGGATTGACGCTCGCCCCGATTCAGCAGTTAACAGCAAGTTTTCCTGGGGAAGGCGGCCAGACAAAAATAAAACGTTGCCTCTCGCACCCATGGCTAGAAATCACCGAACAAACGGTCAGCTGTGGATGGGCCCAGAATGTGGGGCGGTAGGGGTTCCTTTTGCAGTGGGGCAAAAGACCCAACCATCCTCTTCCCTGTGTGGTGTAGTGGTTAAGAGCGGTGGACTCGTAATCTGGTGAACCGGGTTCGCGTCTCCCCTCCTCCCCATGCAGCTGCTGGGTGACCTTGGGCTAGTCACACTTCTCTGAAGTCTCTCAGCCCCAGAGTGTTTGTTGTGGGGGAGGAAGGGAAAGGAGAATGTTAGCTGCTTTGAGACTCCTTCGGGTAGTAATAAAGCGGGATATCAAATCCAAACTCTTCTTCTTCTTCTTCTCCTTCTTCTTCTTCTTCTTCTTCTTCTTCTTCTTCTTCTTCTTCTTCTTCTTCTTCTTCTCTTCTTCTTCTTCTTCTTCTTCTTCTTCTTCTTCTTCTTCTTCTTCTTCTTCTTCACAGTAGGTTCCCTGAAGGCAGACTTTAGCTTGGAATTACATAGGAGAGAGTAAGCTCATCCCATGTAGGGAAATGAACCCATGGGCTGCTGGCAAAATACATCAAGACGGAACAAATTGAAGAAGAAGGGAAGATGGCTGCGTGACCAGCCCTTTTATGGAGGCTCACAGGGTCACTCCCATCTACCTGGTCACACGCAGGGGGAGGATGCTCCAGACCAGGTGTGACAGGAAGTCCTCCTGGCTGGAGTAACATCCCCCTGTGTGTCCACTCTGGGCAAACAGGAAGTGCTGTACTTGACTGCTTATGTTACACCCAGTATGAGAGCCAGTGTGGTGTAGTGCATAAGAGCAGTGGACTCGTAATCTGGTGAACCGGGTTTGCGTCCCCACTCCTCCACATGCAGCTGCTGGGTGACCTTGGGCTAGTCCCACTTCTCTGAAGTCTCTCAGCCCCAGAGTGTTTGTTGTGGGGGAGGAAGGGAAAGGAGAATGTTAGTCGCTTTGAGACTCCTTCGGGTAGTGATAAAGCGGGATATCAAATCCAAACTCCTCCTCCTCCTCCTCCACTTCTTCTTCTTCTTCTTCTTCTTCTTCTTCTTCTTCTTCTTCTTCTTCTTCTCCCAACCCCTGTCCCACGATGCCCTCCCAGGGAACCCAGGAGTCCTGGAACCTGCTACCTTGTTGGTCTTCCATCTGATTCCATATACAGCCTTGCTCCCCCTCAGCAACATTATTGTGTGTGTGTGAAACCACATTTCTTCCCAGTGACCTCACTGCCTTTGGGTGCATTAGTTAACAGCTTCCCTCCATCTCTCCCGGTGGGCCCCCGTCAAGTGAGCCTGGCCCTCCCAGGGCTGAGCTGGGGTTGCATCATAGGAGTCTGTGGCTGGGCCTGGATTCTCGCTTACCCCCGTTCTGTTTTGCCCTTGACAGCTCTGTGGACAGCAGCCAGGAACCCGTTCCCTGACCCGGCTCTCCAGCTTCTTGGGTGGTGACGCCTCAGGAGCGTGACTCCCGAGGAGACGTGCTCCCCCTGAGCTCATGCATGTTCGAGAAACGGGCCTCGTGAGAATCGGGAGGGCCGTTCACTCAGGCTCCTCACCAGCGCAGGGCTAAAGGGGGAGATCTGCTCAGGCCCCATCCACACTATATATTTAAAGCAGCGTAAGACCAGTTGGCTTCTCCCAGAGAATCCTGGGAAGTGTAGTTTGTTAAGGGTGCTGAGAGTTTTCAAGAGGTCCTTTGCTCCCCACCCAAAGCTACAACTCCCAGGGAGCCCTCCGAATCATAGCTCTGTAAGGCGATTCAGCCCCCCCCCAATAACTCTCATTGCACTTAAGAAACTACACTTCCCAGGATTCCGTGGGGGAAGCCATGACGGTTCGAAGTGGTACAATGCTGCTTTAAATGCTTTTGTGCAGATGGGGTCTCTGGACCCAAATCTCTCATCTTCCAAAGAGTTTCTGGGGGCTCTCCAGAGTTACAAGCTCTTTGTTTAGCATTCTTCCTGATCTGTTTGCGCTAACTCTTACATGGAGGTTAGATTGTATTTGGTCTTTAATGAGTGTTCGCTCTGATTTGAGAGAACTTTATAGGACAATGAGCGTCTGTCCTGGTTTGCTTACGTTGCATGTTGCCTTATAAATAATTGGTTCATTCCACTCTTTCCCGCATCACTTTCCTAACCACAGAAAGTCTGTCTTTTGTTAAAAAGTGGATTTGTTGCGCTAGGGCAACAGAGGGCTGTAATCCAGTTTAATTGTGCAAGAGAGCGCCAAAAGCCACTTTAATTGTGCAAGCCCTAAATCCCCCAGGATGTGCCGAAATCCCTCCTGCAAAATACTGACAGTCTCTGGAGACACCCAAAGTCAACAGTGTTGGCAGAAGTCAAAGAAAAGGGGTGTGCTGGACTCAGCCCTAGGCAAGTCTCCCAGTGGTGTTGCCATGTCGTGTGGGGACAAGTGCATGGATTTATTTGGGTGGCAATTTTGGCCACCCCCAGTTCACTGCTAGGCATAAAGCGGGAAAGAGGAACCTTTGGGGCCTCCAGATGTTGTTGAACTACAACTCCCATCAGCCCCAGCAAGCACAGCCAATGGCTGGCGATGATGGGTGATGTAGTTCAGCAACATGCAGATAGCTCAGCTGGTACAGCACAAGACCCCTTAATCTCAGGGTCGTGGATTCGAGCCCCACGTTGGGCTGAAGATTCCTGCCTTGCAGAGAGGGTTGGACGAGAAGGTTGGACGAGAATTTCCCCACACCTGGCATAAAGAAGATAGGCCGTGGAAGGGAGAAGGGCCTTCACAGGGGTGGCCCCACGACCATTTCCAAAACATCCTGTTTCTTCTCCCACAGCAGGATCAGTATTATTTAATTTTTATTCTTAGATTTCTATGCTGCCCTTCTTTCCAAAGGAGCCCAGGGGAGCAAATAACAAAGTAGGTAAACAACACTGTCACAAGTACAATAAAAACATTTATTTTTATTTTAAACTAGAAACATTAAGAATGGTGCAGTCCTCTTTTAAAGCCATCCCAGTCGGTGGCTGTTGTGTATTGATTCAGAGTGTTATCATATCTGTCCCAGAAGGAACAGTTACTATTGGTGGATTCAAGTTGCTGCATTGGGATCCTCAGTCTTATTGGTTCCCACCAAAAAGCAGCTGTGTGATTGCTTGAGATTGTTCCCTCCAAAATGTATCTTTTCCTAGCCAGTCCTCTGTCCCTATAAATGTAGCTTCCCTACCCTCAGTTCCCTCAGTCTTGTTTGCCTGAATAAAGAGTTGTTACATGAAGAAGTTGTCTCCTGCCTGTGATGTCAGAGAGCTGAAATCACTTGCTGAAATCATTAACTCATGCTACAACAGTGGCCATCCCTGCCTCTTGTGGCAGCGAGTTCCACAGGTTAACTAGGTGCTGTGTGAAGAGATATTTTCTTTTATCTTCCCACATTAAGGCTTCCTTGGATGTTCCCGAGTTCGGGAGGGAGAAACGCGCTTCTCTCTCCCCTTTCTTCACGGCATGCGTAATTTTTAAAGTTCTATCATGGCGCGCCTCTTGCTCACTTTTGCTGTCGATGGAAAAACAACAACCCCAAATGCTTACGGGATTTCCTCATAGCTGCTCCACCCCCTTGACCATCTGAGTTGCCCTTTTCTGAACCTCCCTGAAAGCTCTTTGGGTGGCCTTGGAGTCAGTCGCCATCTTTCCGCCTCAACCTACCTCACAAAATTGTTGTGAGGATAAAAACCGGAGGAAGAATAATCTGCGTCAGCCCTGCTCTTATCTCTGGGAGACAGGGAGGAGCTAGTGTATTTGTCCTGTGATATCTATCTCCTTAGACAGGGAGCGGCATACGCAAAATCGCGGTGCATTACCCCCCCCCAATGCTATTTTATTACATTAAAAAAAAAACACCACACGATTCTGCCCTTCCTTGAAAGAGAGGAGAGCAGCACACATCCCAGTTGGTAGAGCACGAGACTCTTAATCTCAGGGTCGTGGGTTCGAGTCCCATATCGGGCACCGCAGGGGGTTGGACTTGAAATAAACAGAAATCTGCTCTTATTCCCTTATGGGGTACACAAGAGCCTTCCCAGGTTCTCCATCGGTAGGAGTAAATTTACAGAGGCCAACCAGAGAAAAATTGAGAAGCGAAATTTTATTATATCTGTTGCAACAGAGGCCCTCACTCCCAAAATGGGGGAGGGAGGAGGAACCCAGAACAATGGTGTGCCAGCTCCTATATAGACTTTTGAAATTTCCCCCTGCTCAAGACCACCCCCTATACATCATACATACATCACAAAAAGGGGTGTAACCCAGGACCACCTCCCAGATACATCACAGTTACATCATGAAAAGGGAGGTCTGGTAGCAGTAATCTGAGCATCCTTGACCCTCCCCATGCCTCCTCTTGCCCTCCACCCAAAAACCCATCAAGTAAAACAAAAGAGATATTTACATTTCCCTGTTTCCCAGCCAAGTTAATCACACCCTTTTGTCTGGCACTCAGGTATCAGGAAGCCTGGATTATCGGAAGCCAAGATTATCACTTTATTTTCCTGAGACAATCCCCCCTCTTTCCTTGCAGAGAAACAGTTTGTCAGTTTGGGAGTCGAGCGGATGAGTCTGGTGGCCGAGCAAGGGATGTGAACCCAGGCCTAGCCTGGTGCAGACCTTGCTGAGGTCTAGCCCCTTGCAATGCCTCCGGAGGCCAGATGGAGGGGGGCTTATGTCAATATCCCAGACGTTGTGCATGACAGAGCCTTCCACCAGCAAGCCCTCTCCCGTGTGTGCATCATCCTCAGCTAGGCCTCTCCTCAGCCTGGGAAAGTTGAATTGTGGTTTCCAGGCGGCTATGAACTTCTCCCAACTTTCACCCCCTCGTCGCTGGCGAGAGCAGGAAATGCCTTCTGGATGGGTCAGCAAAAACAGACATTAAGCACACTCACTCTCGCACACTCACACATGTACACACACCCGGAGGAGAGGCAGTGGCAGAAAAAGAGGGTGTCGTATGTTACAAGCTGCAATACACCATCCCGTAGGGCCTGTCAGCGCCGGGAGTGACCCTCCCATTAGGCAAAGGGAAGGGAGATAATTTGGGGCATCACCACAGGGCTGCAAATTGGTAGTTTAAGATCTGGACGCTCTTGAGAGTTTGCATTCAGATCCTCAAAATGTCCCTGTTTTCCAGGGACAGCCCTGGATTTACAGAAGCCGTCCCGGTTTCTGATTTGATCCCAGAATGTCCCGCTTTTCCTTAGGACGTCCCTATTTTCATCGAAGAAATATTGGAGGGCGTGGAGTTATTCGACTCCCGGGCCATCTGAAGGCAGCCCTGTACAGAAAAGATGTTTAATGTTTTAGTATGTTTTTACATATGTTGGAAGCCGCCCGGAGTGGCTGGGGCAACCCAGTCAGATGGGCGGGGTATAAATAGTAAAATTATGATTATGGAATGGGAATTCCCTATTTTCCTCGAAGAAATGGGGTTGGGAGAGGTGTTAGTGGGATTTCTGCCTTGGGTGTTATGCTACATGATTTTGGCAACGCCGTGTATGCAAGTATCATTTGTCGCTCCCCCTCAGGCAGGCTGGGTGTGAACCATACATTTGAAGCGCATTCCCCCCCCCCAAATAATCCTGGGAACTGTAGATTGCCTTCACACAGAAGGCTCCAGCACCCTTAACAAACCGCATTTCCCAAAATTATTTTGGGGGAGCCACGGTTAGATTAAAGCGCTATCACAGGGCTTTATGTCAAAATCTCAGATGGGATTCCTGAGTCCCAGCCTCTAGAGCAGTTTTTGCCAACCCGGTGCCCCCCAGATGTTTGGAGGAGGCCGACTGAAATATATCGAGTGTGGATTTCATGCTCTTTATTCAGCTCATAGTAGCGAGGACTGAAAGTTCCCCCAGAATGTCTGCTTTATATACATTATTTACACAATGGGCCCCACGTGATTGGCTAATTCCAGGATACTCCTGTAGGCCAATCAGGTTGCGGATTCACTTCCACCTGGAGCTGGATTGGGTGGCTCCTGCAGACCAATCAGACTGCTGCATTCTGAATCCTATTGTTCTAGGACCAATCAGACTGCTGCATTCTGAATCCTATTGTTCTAGGACCAATCAGACTGCTGCATTTTGGATCCTATTCAACTCAGTACATAACACCGATCTAGCCTCTTCTTTGTCTCCACTCTAACCACTAGGCCCTACAGCCCTCAAAGAGCTGTGTAGTGTAGTCTGCTGCTGCTGGCGGAAGCCTTTGGGGTGCCAGCCAGATGTTGGAGGGGAGGATCCCTCAGGCCAGTGGGCATGCATGGGAGGGAGAAAGATCCACCCAGCGACGGTGTGGGAAATGCTTACAAAGATGTGTCATTTCCTGAGGAGAGAGTGAGCAGCCCTGAGCCCAAAATCCACAGCTGTCCTCACCACAGAAAGAGAACATCTTTCTGAGCCAACGGCAGGCTGGGTTGGGCCCCAGAAACCCCTTGTGCAAAGCCCATCCAGGCTAGCATTTCTCTTCGCCTCTCATGCAAGCTAGGCATTAAAAAAGGGCCCCGGCATTTGTCCCCGGTGTCTACTACTACTATGAGAGATAGACTGCCCTTGAATGTGGATGTTCTCCTTAGGTAACGAGCGAGCTTCCATTCATCTATCCAGCCCGTTTTTTAAAAGTCGCTTGAGTTAATGGCCATCACTATACGAATTCCTCAAGTTAATTATGTTTACGTCCCTCGCCGCTGAGTAACCACAGCCCATTAAAGCACTTTGAGGAGAGAAAGGGGTGGGTCGTGGAGGGAGGGAGACTCCCAGAAGAGGCACTTTGGAGAGAGCTTCAGTGTTGGCCTATATTCTTTTCTTTCTTTCTTTTTAAAATTATATTTATTGGGTTTTTAACATAAAACATAAACTTAAACATCATACATTATACATAATAGAAAATAAAAAATACACAATACAGAAACACAAACATACATCATAATTTCCCCTTCATCATGTCTAATCATGTTGGGGTGACTTCCTCACGTCCCCCCTGCTGCGTTTCATTATCAATCATCTTTAGTAATTTCTTAACATCTTTAAATCTTATTTATTATTATCACTTATGTCCTTTTCTTATGTAAGTCTTAACCTATAATCATATGTTTATATTACTTAACCTATTTTTCTATTCTGTAAGCTGTCATTTCTTCCAACTTTTTTCAGTCTTTAAATCTTACAATAGTTTTTTAAATATACTTTAAATTTCTTCCAATCTTGTTCCACCGTCTCCTCCCTCTGGCCGCGTAGTCTCCCGGTCAGTTCGGCGAGTTCCATAAAGTCCATCATTTTCATCTGCCAGTCTTCTATCGTAGGTAATTCCTGTGTCTTCCAGTTTCTTGCAATCAAAATCCTAGCTGCTGTTGTGGCATAAATAAAAAAAGGTTGGTCTTTCTTGGGGACCTCCTGATTCACAATTCCAAGTAAAAAAGCTTCTGGTTTCTTAATAAATGTGTTTTTCAACACTTTTTTCATTTCATTATAAATCTTTTCCCAGAAAGCTTTTATTCTTGGGCAAGTCCACCACATATGATAAAATGTCCCTTCGACCTCTTTGCATTTCCAACATTTATTGTCCTGCAAATGATAGATTTTAGCAAGTTTGACTGGGGTCAAGTACCATCTATATATCATTTTCATAATATTCTCTCTTAGCAAATTACATGCAGTAAATTTAACTCCTTTTTTCCAAAGTGTCTCCCAGAGTGTTGGCCTATTTTCTGATAGCAAGAGCCGTTCGGCAGTGGAGTGGACTCCCTCGGGAGGTTGGGGACTCTCCTTCCTCGGAGGTTTTGAAGCAGAGGTTGGATGGCCCTCTGTCACGGATGCCATAGCTGAGATTCCTGCATTGCAGGGGGTGGGATGGATGACCCTCGGGGTCCCTTCCAACTCTACGATTCTATAAATTGCTGCAGATATTCCTTTGCAGAAAAAGGGACCTATCTAAGTCTCAGGCTTAAACTGGTTTGGACTAGCGCATCCGTAAAGTGCTTGGCTCACATAATCACTCTCACCAAATTATATTTCCTGGAATTTTTTGGGGAAGCCGTTATAGTTATACTGCAGTAAAACCAATACAGCCTTGGAAGTATAGACTCAGGGCCCAGGTCATCATAACCACCTTAAATGATGAAAGATAAACAAACTGGAATTAAGATTGCCGGAAGAAATATCAACAACCTCAGATATGCTGATGATACAACCTTGATGGCAGAAAGTGAGGAGGAATTAAAGAACCTTTTAATGAGGGCAAAAGAGGAGAGCGCAAAATATGGTCTGAAGCTCAACATCAAAAAAACTAAGATCATGGCCACTGGTCCCATCACCTCCTGGCAAATAGAAGGGGAAGAAATGGAGGCAGTGAGAGATTTCACTTTCTTGGGTTCCATGATCACTGCAGATGGTGACAGCAGTCACGAAATTAGAAGACGCCTGCTTCTTGGGAGAAAAGCAATGACAAACCTAGACAGCATCTTAAAAAGCAAAGACATCACCTTGCCGACCAAGGTCCGTATAGTTAAAGCTATGGTTTTCCCAGTAGTAATGTACGGAAGTGAGAGCTGGACCATAAAGAAGGCTGATCGCCAAAAAATTGATGCTTTTGAATTATGGTACTGGAGGAGACTCTTGAGAGTCCCATGGACTGCAAGAAGATCAAACCTATCCATTCTTAAAGAAATCAGCCCTGAATGCTTACTAGAAGGACAGATCCTGAAGTTGAGGCTCCAGTACTTTGGCCACCTCATGAGAAGAGAAGAATCCCTAGAAAAGACCCTGATGTTGGGAAAGATGGAGGGCACAAGGAGAAGGGGACGACAGAGGGCGAGATGGTTGGACAGTGTTCTCGAAGCTACTACCATGAGTTTGGCCAAACTGCGAGAGGCAGTGAAGGATAGGCGTGCCTGGCGTGACCATGGGGTCACGAAGAGTCGGACACGACTGAATGACTGAACAACAACAAACATTAAAAATTTCCAGATCACCTGCAGTCGAAAAATCTACTAGCTTAAATATCCCCAATCTCTTTTTTTAACCTGTTTGCTTTAAAGTCTTGTATCACCTCTGGAAAAAACCCCATGCTTTCCTCCTGCAATAGAGGAACAAACATATCCCTATCATTTACCGGTAACACCTAAGATTTGCTACGAGACCATTTTTAGGCAGGTTCTGGCTGTGTAATCGGGGATCTAATTCCCCAGAAATTCCACATATGCGTTTGTAAAAGGATTCTTCTCCCCATGTTTACCTGTGCAGCTGTGAGGCATGTAGTTCCCCCGGTACTTACCAGCACTCTCCGTGTTGGATTTCACTCTCGATACCTATCCAAGCAGATGACTCAAATTTCCACATGTGCTTTCCTGGGAATTTACCTGTGTATTCCGCTGACATATCCCTGGGCCATTAATCTTAGCATGGTGAATGCGCAATTGTTAAAATTAATAAAACCCACATTCCTCCCCAGGGCAACTGGAAAGCTGTGCTAAGAAAAGCACATTCCGGTATTTGAATTAAGCGTATTTATTTACCTATCTCCCCATGTAAAGTTTGCCAGTTCCTGCTGCCACCTTCTTGCCCTGTGTCTTTAAAGGTCAGGCTGTTGGTGAGCGATACTCATGCCAACAAAAGTGTGGAGCGGTGAGGGGTGTGTGTGCACGTGTGATTCCTGCACACCACACTGTTGTTAAAGCAGACCGAGGGCCGAATTCCCTCCTGAACAACTTTCTGAGGGCCGCATGCCACTGGTGGGAGGGGCCAGAGGAAAAAGTGGGCGGAGCAGCCACTGCGAATTCTGCACACTCCTGCGCCCCTCCCTATCCTCCACCCAGAGGCATGGTCAGAGTTTGAGGGCACATCCCATCCAGGCAAAAACCCTTAAGAGTGCAAAGGACGGCTAGTGAGGGATGGGGTCTGGCGTGCGGCTGACAGGAGCGAGCCAGCAGTAAATCACACTGAACAAGTGGGGGCTAATTCTTTCTTAGCCAAAAATGGATCTGCACGGGAGTGTCAGGCTTAATGAGCAGAGCAACTCATCTCTGCAGGACTTGCCCCTATTAATAATAATAATAATAATAATAATAATAATAATAATAATGCCGACACTGAAGGTTCCTGCTTCCCACAACTGCCTAAGAGCACTTCTCTCCAGGGTTTCCCCCAAGCAATCAGAGACTGTGCCTACATGCAGCCGATCTCTCCTCCGCCCTTTTCATGCCTCCTCTGGTTCTGGGAGACCAGAAGGGAGGGGAGCTTGTTGCGGCAAGAGAGGGAGACACCCCTGGCTCTTCTCTGCCTCTTGGCCTCCCTCCTCTCTTGATTCAGCTTCAGCCTTTGATTCTGGACTTCCCTCTGCCACAGGCTCCCTCTGCTCACTAAGTCCTGTTACCTCTTCAGCTTCCGACACCTCCTCTTCCCAGTCTTCTCCCTCTAACCCAGTGCTTACCAAACTGTGTGTCGCAACACATTAGTGTGTCAGCTGCAGTGTGTAGGTGGGCCGTGCAAACGCTCCCCGCGCCCCTCCCAAGGCTGGAAAGCGGTTAGTTTAACCTCCGGTTTGCTAGTAAAACTGAATTACTGTGTCGTGAAATGATGCATGTCTTTAAAAAAAGCGTGTTGTCAACATGACAAGTTTGGAAAGCCCTGCTCTGACCACTCATCGTCAACCCACCACCAATCCCCGGATTCTGAGCCTTCTTCCTTTGGGGGTCCCTCAGCTGATTCCTCCCACCATCCCTCTGTGTTCAACCGACCCATGACTGTGGCTAGGGCAAAATTCAGAGGGTTAGCCAAACAGGCACCTCCACACAGGGGCGTAGCGTGCCGCTTGGCTACCGGGGGCGGCAAGCCAAGCGGCACCCCTGGGGGCGGGGCGTCGCTCCGTGCGCATGACATCACAACCCCTCCTGGCTGGCCCGCCCCTCTCCTCCATGCCACGGCGCCGCAAGCCAGCCAGCGGCGGAAAAAGCCCTGGAAGCGGGGAGGGAGGCTATTTTCGGCGCTGCCAGGGCGGAGCCACAGGGGCAGCCAGCGAGGGGGGGGTGTCACATCAGCGACAAGCGTGACACCCTTCCTCGCTGGCCGCCCCTGCGGCTACGCCCCGGCAGCGCCGAAAATAGCCTTAAAAAAAAAAAAACAGCGCAGGGTGGCTGCGCGGGGCGGGGCCCCCACCCCAAGTGTCACCCTTACCAGGGCACTGCCCGGGGCGGCCCGCCCCCCCTTGCTACGCCCCTGCCTCCACAATGCCCTACCTTAAGAAATATGGCAGCGCTACCTAACAAGGAAGGCTGGCCATAGGGCTGCCCCAGACAGAGGCAGATTGATCCCCTAAGCCTACCTTTGCTTATTACTAAATGCCCTGCTTCGTCTTCCTGCCCCATCTTGCTTAGTTTCTACGGAGGGCAAGAAACCTTTTCTATTTCATTCTTTTGTAACGGAGGCTTTTCTCCTGCCAGGACGAGGAATTTGCACTTGTCTAAGTTTACACCCACGGCACGGAATAATATGTTTGCGGCTCTTTCAGGTTATTATTTTGTTTTCTGCAGTGAGTCACCCCGGCGCTGCTACAAAGACCCACGCGAACATGTACCTAAGATCCAGACACATCCAGACTTTGAAACTTATAATCCGACGCACATTTATTTTTATTCTTTAGAGGGGAGAAAGAGGGGAAGCCTAGCGAATCGGAAGAGCCGTCTTCTCCTGCCCAAACTGCTCCACATCTGGATCCAATCGCAGCGCAGGCTTTGGCGGTTAAACAGGCCACGCGGGGGAACAGTCACCCCAGACAGTGACCCCCATCTATGATTAGGTCCCAGGACTCTTCTGGGCAGAAGGCGAGAGAGATCTTATTTCTTGGCATTAAACTGGGGCATAGTTTTGAATGAGTTCGCTGGGGGTGTTAGTCACTTTCCACCCTTCGTGCACATCAAAAGGAGCCCCCCCCCAAGGAGCCGGTTTTGGCCAGGGTCCTGCGGGGGGGGGGAACTTAGGGAGAGTTGTTACACAGCAGGTGACTCAGATTTTTATTCCCCTAGCAGAGGAGCCTGGCTGGTCCATGGCCAAGGCTACACAGCCAAATTGCTTTTTTAGGTTGTGAACATTGCAATGTTAAGTCTGGGTCAAATCATAGCTACATTTTAATCGGGTGCAATTGCTGGTCAGGAGAGCGCAGTTTCGCACCTTCCCTCTCCGGCTAACATGTCGGCTTCCTATTTGAAAAGTCCAAGGTTCGGTCTCTGGGCAGGTGTGCTGGTCCCGGGGGTTACCCGAAAGGTGAGGTCCAAGTCTGGTCCGTGGTCAGAGGTGCAACGTAAAGGCAGTCCGTAGTCACTGAAGCTGGGTGCAGGGCAGGGAGTCAGGCAAAGTCAGGAACAGGCAGGCAAGCAGGGAGGGTCAGGATCTCAGGCAAGGAAGCAGGACAGGTTTCAGGCAGGAACACTGGCAGGAACTGGTCACCAACAATGTTGCTCCTGCACCCCTTTGAACGGGGCCCGGAAACTAATTGGCAGCCAGTGCAGTCGGGCCAGGATCAGTGCAACATGCATTACGATAGCGGGAGATAAACCTCTCTCCCTTGAATCACATAATTCCCACCTCATCTCCCCCCCCCCCCAAACCAAATAGCCCCAAATGTTTAAACCTTTCCTTGTAGGGGAGTTTATTCCCCACACCCGCTGCCTTGATCATTTTGGCTGCCTCTGAATCTTGAACGCATAAAAAGCCACTTTATGGGATGAGTAGCCCATGGGTGTGAGCCACATGCTGCGTCTGCGAAGCCTCGAGGCAGCAGGAAGAGAGCGGCCGCCCCATGGGAGATGTGGTCGAAGGCGATTGAGTGGGGTGGCGATGGGCCTTACTGACCCATGGTTTATGGGGGCTGTTGCGAAAAACAGTGACACACAGTTCGGAAGACAGGGGAGAAGGCCTCCGCGTGGACAGGATCGCTTGTGGGAGGGAAATGTAGTTCAGAGCGCATGAGTTGAAGGAGGCTGCAGCAGGTATGCTCACTTGGGAATTGGTTGTTCGCAGCCGCAGTGGTGCTGATTTGGGGCAGAAGTCCAGGGCAAAATGGACAGGAGGACCCCCCAAAGGCAGCTGGCCTCTCTTGCCACATGTTGAGAGTCAATGAGGTGATACCCACGGGCCTCAAAACGGAGGCAGGAGCAGGGGGTCCGAGGGGATCGTGTCATTCCTCGAGGTCAGATTCTGACAGCTCCTCCGGACTGGTATCATATCCTGCAACATGAACCACAGTCAGACCATACATTTGAAGCACGGCGACCCCATGGCTTCTCCCGAATAATTCTGGGAGCTTTAGTTTGTGGAGTTGTTACAAGGGCCCTATTCCCCTCACAGAGCAACGTCTTCCCTGTGAGGAGGGATTGGTTGTTAAACCACTCTGAGAATTGTAGCTCTGTGAGGGGAATAAAAAGGTAAAGGTAAAGGGACCCCTGACCATTAGGTCCAGTCGTGACCGACTCTGGGGTTGCGGAGCTCATCTCGCTTTATTGGCCGAGGGAGCCGGCATACAGCTTCTGGGTCATGTGGCCAGCAGGACTAAGCCGCTTCTGGTGAACCAGAGCAGCGCACAGAAACACCGTTTACCTTCCCGCCGGAGCGGTACCTATTTATCTACTTGCACTTTGACGTGCTTTCGAACTGCTAGGTTGGCAGGAGCAGGGACCGAGCAACGGGAGCTCTCCCTGTCACAGGGATTCGAACTGCCGACCTTCTGATCAGCAAGCCCTAGGCTCTGTGATTTAACCCACAGCGCCACCTGGGTCCCTTGTGAGGGGAATAGGAGGGGGTTCTCCTAACAAATCTCAGCATCCTTAACAAACTACAGCCCCCAGAATTCTTTGGGGGAAAGACATGACTGCTTAAAGCAGTATCCCAGTTGCCAGGAGCGAGACGGCATTAAATCACACCATCTCCAACATCGATCAGTTGCCGAGACGGAAAGTCCCCACCTCCCCACAGCCGTCCTCTGCAGAGTCCCCCCCCAAGCAATCAGAGACTGTGCCTGCATGAAGCCAACCTCTCCTCCGCCCTTTTCATACCTCTTCTGGTTCTGGGAGACAAGGGGAAAGGGGAGGGGGAGACAACCCTGCCTCTTCACCAGCCTGACTCATCTCTGCCTCTTGACCTCCCTCCTCTCCTGTTTCAGCTTCTGCCTCCGATTCTGGGTTTCTGTCTCTGCCATGGTCTCTCCCAGCTCACTAAGCCCTGCTTCTGTTTGTTCTGCAATGCTTCTCCAGCGCCGCCTCGTCATTGCTGACCCCTCCGGCACAGCGCCACAAAAGCAGGACACAAATGCGGCCAAACATTTGCATGTATTAAAAAGTTATTTCAGCTAGAGGTAACAGGATAGGCACTGATTGGACGCGAAACAGTATTGAAAGGGGGGTCACATATAGCTGCCCCAATAGCATCGTGAGCACAAATAATTACAAATGCAGAATGATGATGATGATGGTGGTGTCTGAAAGGACCCTGAAATGACTTCAGTGCACAGACTTAGGGGAGGGATCCTGGTCTTTTGCTCAGGGCAGTTTTCAGAAGGAGATCGCAATGAGCGACGAAGGAGGGGGCTGGGTCTCAAGAAGAAGAAGAGAAGAAGAAGAAGAGTTTGGATTTGATATCCCGCTTTATCACTCCCCGAAGGAGTCTCAAAGCGGCTAAAATTCTCCTTTCCCTTCCTCCCCCACAACAAACACTCTGTGAGGTGAGTGGGGCTGAGAGACTTCAAAGAAGTGGGACTAGCCCAAGGTCACCCAGCAGCTGCATGTGGAGGAGCGGGGAAGCGAACCCGGTTCCCCAGATTACAAGTCTACTGCTCTTATCCACTACACCACACTGGCTCAAAACCGCTCTGTCTTATTAAGTAAGACCGGCTTGCTTAAAAGAATAAAGCACAGGGCGAGAGAAAGCCGATAAAATGAAGAGCAAGGCATGTGGGAGATAACGGAGAGGAAACAGGCAAGATGTGTCTAAAAATATGGGGTCTAATGTGGTAGATCAGAAAAGTGGGGAGAGGCGACGGAGGGGGAGGGAGATGTTTGATAAGCAGATGTAAGATCTGGAAAGCAGAGTGACCGGGAACGGGCGGGGAAGGGTTAACAGAGCAGGTCCCTGTGTAGGTCTACTCATATTGAGTTCAGCGGGGCTTGTTCCCAGCCTGGTCAGGGTGCAATTAAAGGGTGGCATCACCTCCTGGCAAATAGAAGGGGAAGAAATGGAGGCAGTGAGAGATTTCACTTTCTTGGGCTCCGTGATCACTGCAGATGGTGACAGCAGTCACGAAATTGAAAGACGCCTGCTTCTTGGGAGAAAAGCAATGACAAACCTAGACAGCATCTTAAAAAGCAGAGACATCACCTTGCCGACAAAGGTCCGCATAGTTAAAGCTATGGTTTTCCCAGTAGTGATATACGGAAGTGAGAGCTGGAACATAAAGAAGGCTGATCGCCGAAGAATGGATGCTTTTGAATTCTGGTGCTGGAGGAGACTCTTGAGAGTCCCATGGACTACAAGAAGATCAAACCTCTCCATTCTGAAGGAAATCAGCCCTGAGTGCTCACTGGAAGGACAGATCCTGAAGCTGAGGCTCCAAGACTTTGGCCACCTCATGAGAAGAGAAGACTCCCTGGAAAAGACCCTGATGTTGGGAAAGGTTGAGGGCACAAGGAGAAGGGGACGACAGAGGATGAGATGGTTATAGAAGCTACCAACATGAGTCTGACCAAACTGCGGGAGGCAGTGGAAGACAGGAGTGCCTGGCGTGCTCTGGTCCATGGGGTCACGAAGAGTCGGACACGACTAAACGACTAAACAACAAGCTTAAGCAGAAAAGCTGAGCACCAGGGGCAATTACAGGGTTGCCAACTTCTGAGCTGACTCCTTTAACAGCAGCTTGATTTTCTGCTGCAGTGAGCTAGCAGCTGGTGTTGTTCAGTTGCATCCTGTGGCTCAGTCCTGCAGAGATCCCAGCTTTATTAAAGGCAGGAGAGTTACTCAGGCTGCTGCTGCTGCTGCTATTGTTTTTCTGTCCGCACCTGGGAAGTCCCTGCTCATGTCACCGCACTGCTGTGATGTAATACACTTGCTAGACATAGCCTTAGGCCGCCTGCTGTAGCTGTACTAGAACATAGCATTTGCTCGATGCCAAATTCATTTCCTCGAGAACCTCAGCTTTCATGCTGTTGTTGTTTTAAAAATCAAGTTTCTAGACCTTATGGTTGTGTGGGGGCAATGCCTAGAGCAGTATGGTTGAATAAGATTTCCAGTGGATGGGGAACTTTTCCCCACCCAGTGACTAGCAAAGCTTGATGCCACCGTAGTAAATTTTACAAATTGTACAGAGAATACACAGGGACCCAGGTGGCGCTGTGGGTTAAACCACAGAGCCTAGGGCTTGCCGATCAGAAGGTCGGCGGTTCGAATCCCTGCAACGGGGTGAGCTGCTGTTGCTCGGTCCCAGCTCCTGCCCACCTAGCAGTTTGAAAGCACGTCAAAGTGCAAGTAGATAAAATAAATAAATTAATGCATGTATTAGTGAAATCAACATGCAAAAAGGCCTATTTTTATGGGGCATTGCTTTGCAGAAATTTGTATAATAGACATAAATTGCACGCAACATGTGTGTATTTGGAGAGATTTGACTGGACAAACAAGAAACTGAGAGAAACCAAAATGGACAGATTTGCCGATGACTACCTTTGGCAAGTCAATATTTTCTCAGCCTCTGTGTAGGATTTAAATAAACAAATAAACAAATAAACAATAGTAATAGTAATAGTAATAATAATAATAATAATAATAATAATAATAATAATAATAATAATACAGGCCTACCTTCCATGATGGTTGTAAAGATAGCTGAGGTAATAACTCAGTTGGTAGAGCAAGAGACTCTTAATCTCAGGGTTTGGGGTTCGAATCCCATGTTGGGCAAAATATTCCTGTACTGCAGGGGGTTGGACTGGATGACCCTTGTGGTCCCTTCCAGCTCCACAGTTGTATGATTCTGTGTGACTGAATGCACATCAATTGCTCTGAACACAGTGAAGTGCTATATAAATGCTAAGGAGTCTTTCCGGTTGCCCAACACCTCCTCCCTCATATCTCTGTTCCCCATTGACAGCCATCCCTCTAGCAAACCGAGAGCTATATTTGTGGGAAGGCTGGACTGGTCCTTTCTACCAACCGGCTCAGACCCATCAGTTAGGATGTTGGCTGATGGAGACGGCCACTTTTTTAAAAAATAAGAAAAAAGCAAGAACAACTCCCTTCAATAGGAAAGCCAGGGCAACAAGATCTAATCCTGCTGCGCTAGATTTCTACCTGAGGGGAGATTTAAACCCAGGGCAGCATTTAAAAGGAGTGATTCCCTGCCAACACACCCAGATTCTGCAACCTGGCGTGGTGAAGCCTTCTTCTGCCACCTACTTCTGTCGTAGGCGCATACATGAATTTCAGACCAGGTGTATCTTACAATGGTATATAAAGCTAGCAGTGCATACTCTGTGCCCCAGAACCCAAACTTTGCATCGGGGGTGGGGGTGGGGAGCTCAGATTCTGCACTCAGATTAAATTGCGCAAATCCGGACGTTTTGTGTTTTTTACTCAAAAGCAGGCCTTTTGCCTCCGGCTCTCCAGGAGATCATGTACCTTGTTTCCAAACCCAGCTCTTGAGATTCTGCAGACGTTTTCTCCTTCTGCTCACCTGAAATCTCTTCCGGGCCAGAAGAAGTCAAATAAATTACCGTTTTGGTGGAGATGGAATAAGGAGGGGAAATGGGCTCAATCTGCATAATTGACACAAACGCCGTGATTTTCTTTGGCGCAGCCTTCCGATTACCTTGGCAAATAATACTTTTATTCCCCCCCCCTCTTTTTTTAGAGCAGGGTACATACACCACCCGCTGTAGCTTAGCGGATGAGTGAAGGCTTTGTGTATAGAAAGGTCCCATTTCAGACTTTGGGTGAAAGATCTCAGGCGTCAGAACTGGCCTCTGGCTGAGATCCTGCACAGCAGCCTTCCCCAAGCTGGGCCCTGTTGTGGTTCTCTCCAACGCCCCTCAAGGTGGCAGCGTTGGCTGGGGCTGATGGAAGCTGCAGTGCAAAAACATCTGGAGGGCAATTTGTTAAGAGAAAACATTATGAAAATGATATATAGATGGTATTTGACCCCAGTCAAACTTGCTAAAATCTACCATTTGCAGGATAACAAATGTTGGAAGTGTGAAAATGTTGAAGGGACTTTTTATCATATGTGGTGGACCTGCCCAAGGATGAAGGCTTTCTGGGAAATGATCTATAATGAAATGAAAAGAGTGTTGAAAAACACATTTGTTAAGAAACCAGAGGCCTTCTTGCTTGGAATGGTCAACCAAGAAATACCAAAGGAAGATCACACCTTTTTTATGTATGCCATGACAGCAGCAAGAATACTGATTGCAAAATATTGGAAGACAAAGGACTTACCAACACTGGAAGAATGGCAGATGAAAATGATGGACTATATGGAACTTGCCGAGCTGACAGCGAGACTCCGCGACCAGAGAAATTTAGGGAATATCTTAAAAAGTATTGTAAGATTTAGAGATAAGATAATGCTGGAATAAAGTGTAATTTACAGAATTGTAGATAGATTAAATAAGTGAAGTTATGATGTATGACTAGGAAGTTAAGATAGAATTTAAGTAAAGGAGATATAAGTGATAAGGTTTGAGAAGTTAAGAATTAGATAAGATATAAGATTTGTTTAAGGTAGTAATATAGAAGATGTAATAAGAAATAGGAGATAAGGTATTATAAGAAACATAAGTAATAACAACATAATAATAGATGATGAGAAGAAATTGCTAAAGAGGAGATACAATGAAACGCAGAGGGAAAGACAGGAGGAAGTCAAACCAAAATGTTAAGGACAGAAGGAAGGGAAATTAAGAGGATAGTGTATATTTTATGTATGTGTATTTTTTGTTGTTTGTGGTTTTTTTATGTGTATTGTTATGTGATAAGTTGTGTGTAAAACCCAATAACAATTATTTAAAAAAAAAATCTGGAGGGCCACCAGATGTTGGGGAAGGCCTTCTCAGGGCCGGCCCAAGACATTTGGGCACTTGAGGTGGACCCCAAAATGGCACCCTCTCTCCCCGACAGGGAAATGAGGGAATATCTACCGTATTTTTCGCTCCATAAGACACACCTGAACATAAGACGCACCTAGTTTTTAGAGGAGGAAAGCCCTGCTTTTTTGAGGATCAGCTCAAAGTGGTGCAGCTTTTTTTTGCAAAGCGAAAAGCCCTGCTTTTTTGAGGATCAGCTGAAAGTGGTACAGCTTCTTTTTCAAAGAAGAAAAGCCCCGTTTTTATGGGGTTCAACTCACAGTTTGCAGCTTCTAGTCCTATAGGTAAGGGAGCCATTTCTACAGTTTCCAGACAGATAATCTAATCAGCCAGTCACATGTTGCTGGGGAAACAAACAGCCTCCCTCTGCATTCAACAACGGAGGCCTGGGCAAGGGGGCGGGGCTGGAAAGGGAGCCTTATCTCTCTCCCCAATCGCTTGCTAAACAGCTGTTCAGCGGCTTCCTTTCAACACCCTCGTCTCTCTTTGTAAAAAAAAGAGCACAATCTGCTTTTGGCCCCTAGGCAATTTGGCTCCAGGGACCATGCATTCGCTCCATAAGACGCACAGACATTTCCCCTTAGTTTTTAGGAGGAAAAAAGTGCGTCTTATGGAGCAAAAAATCGGGGACAAGGGGGGAAGAAAGATTGACATCGGGGTCTCGTGCCCCAGTGAAACTTGCCACCCGAGGCAGTCGTCTCACCTTGCCTCATGGGTGTGCCGGCCCTGACCTGCCAATGCAGAGCCTCAGGAAGCAAAGGCTGTGTACACACAAACTCCCGTTTACTCAAACCAGCTCCGACCTGGATTGAGAAGAAGCTGCTCCTGTGGACATGGCCAAAGTTCTAGATTTCACGACAGCATGGCCCCTGCCAAGCCAGCACCGGAAATTCCCCAGGCACATTTTGCAACTGGCGTGGGTCCAATTGCGACCACGACGTGGAGATCTCTGGGCGCCAGGTTGGTGACAGTCATCTCCATCTGGCTGGCCCCTCCAGCTCTCCTAAGCAGGTCAGCAGAAAAGCTTATTCATTGCATTTTTATCCCACCTTTTTCTGCAACAAATACAACATGGTTTCTCCACCCTCTCCTCAGTTAATCCCTACAACGAGCCTGTGAGGTAGATTAAGAGGCCGGGCCTGACTCCAAGGTCACCCAGTGAGCGCCATGACTGAGTGCGGATTTGAGCGCTGATCACCCAGGTCCTGGTCTGACACTCTAACCACTACCCCACACTGCCTTCCTAGAGTCCTGCCTTCCTAGAGTCCTTCTGCTATGGGGCAGCTCTATAGGCTAAGTAGTTAAATAGGGAGAAAGCAATATGTCACTTAGAGAAGGATCTGAAACATTTTCCTTGAAGCTTGAATTTGTTTTTTTTTTCTTCCTGGATTTTTGGTTTTGATGTTTTAATGTGCTGTAAGCGTCTTTGAGGTTCTTTAAATTATAAGGTAAAGGGTAAAGGGACCCCTGACCATTAGGTCCAGTCGTGACCGACTCTGGGGTTGCGGCGCTCATCTCGCTTTATTGTCCGAGGGAGCTGGCGTACAGTTTCCAGGTCATGTGGCCAGCATGACTAAGCTGCTTCTGGCGAACCAGAGCAGCGCACGGAAATGCCGTTTACCTTCCCGCCGGAGCGGTTCCTATTTATCTACTTGCACTTTGA
This sequence comes from Darevskia mixta, assembly GCA_034641385.1. NCBI lineage: Eukaryota > Metazoa > Chordata > Lepidosauria > Squamata > Lacertidae > Darevskia > Darevskia mixta. The sequence continues at coordinate 6,336,290 of JAWWNH010000163.1, forward strand.
CGTGCTTTCGAACAGCTAGGTTGGCAGGAGCTGGGACTGAGCAACGGGAGCTCACCCCGTCGTGGGGATTCGAACCGCCGACCTTCTGATCGGCAAGCCCTAGGCTCTGTGGTTTAACCCACAGCGCCACCTGCATCCCTGTTTAAAATATAAAGTGGTATGTAAATTAAATGAATAACAATAATAAAGCTGGTGCCCTCCAGATGTGCAGCCAGGGGCTGATGGGAACTGTTGCTCCCAACATCTAGGAGGGCATTGGCTGGGCAAAGGCTTTGCAAGACCCCTGAGCTGTGCCCTGCTACGAGGCTGCTCCTTCTGTCTGTGAGGAGGCAGGCAGAGCTTTTGCCCAGGCGATGGCACTGCCCGGCCCTAGCTTGCTCTCCTCCCAGTGGCTTTTTTCTCTGCTTGGTGCCCGTGCCCACGCCCTGGGTCTGCCCACTTGCCTGTCACTGTTTTGTCACTTGTTATTCTTTCCCTTGACTCAGCTGTTCCTTGCGGCCACCCAGCCTCTCGTCCCGGGAACCCCGCCTTGGCTCCCTCCTCGGTCTCTCAAGAAGCGACAGAAGGAAGTTGCTAAAAATCCCAAGACTGGTGCCAGGGATCTGGGTGGAGATGCTGGGATCGGGGGGTGGTCGCCTCAGGGTGGGCCTGGGTTTGGGGATGCATTCTCGTCCCCACTAAACAGAGTGGTCTTCTCTTCGAACATCCTCTACCCAAATCCCTCACTGGCTGTGAGTCTTAAAAATGTGTATGTGTAGGGGGTGCAGAGTCGGGGATTTGAACCCTGCTCTCTCCCAGGTCCTAGTCCGACTCTCTAACCACTGCACCACACTGCCTCTCTGGATGAAAGTTGCATGTACATCAATTGTAGGGTTGCCATATTTGAAAAAGTGAAAATTCGGACACAAAAGTTGTGTGAATCCCGGATATGTCCAGGAAATCCCATGTGTATGGCAAACCTAATAATATATTGTTGGCATCTGTCTGTCTCGGGAGACAATGGAGGAGTGCGGCTTGGGGACCGATATGGGAGAGACATGTTTTGTTGCAGCTGGGGCAGAGGAAGGCGTCCGGTTGTGGTGCTGCAGATGCACCATGGCGTTTCTTCTCTCTGAGTTCTTCCCGGCAGTCATTCCTCCTCTGGTCACGACTGTGGATGCACAACTGAATGTCTGTCCCCATGCGGTTGATGTTGGCAGCCTTTACGTCGCGTTTGGAGACATTCTTGTCATGCAGAGTTGGTCTGCCAGTGAGCCTGGTGCCTGAAGGGAATCCTGGAATCCGTTCCGGAAGTCCATTCGACTTCCAAAACGTTTGGAAACCAAAGTGTGGCTTCTGATTGGCTGCAGGAAGCTCCTGCAGCCAATTGGAAGCTGCGGAAGCCCCGTCAGACATTTGGCTTCCAAAAATAGTTCGCAAACCGGAACAGTCACTTCCGGGTTTGTGGCGTTCGGGAGCCAAAACGTTCGAGAGCTAACCTATTCGGAAACCAAGGTACGACTGTTCAGTGGTTCCCAATTAGCTAAACACTGCAGACCCCCTACTTTTGAAAATGTTGATAGCTCTGCGGTAGTTTTTGTCATGTGAACGGTGCCACAGACCCCCCCTGGGTGTGTTATATGAACCACCCATTGAGAACCACTTCTACAGCTGACTATCATAAGTGTGTATTAGGCAAGCAGGCCAGAAAAAGATTTCTCAGGCTAGTAACCTTTGCAGATTTATTTGCACTTACATCCAACTGAGATTGTCTCTCTTCTCCCTCTTTCCCCGGCACTAAGAGCAATGAGAACTAGAAACATGCCCCTTTCTCTTTACTGAAAAGGGAGATTCTCTTGTGGTCGGCGGGTGCGGCTGGCGCACCCTTCTTAGCTAACCAAGGAGGTCCCTTTTCCCAATATGGGAGAGACCTCTGCAAGTGCTACCTATTCCTTGCCTTCCCAAAGTGGAAAATACACCTGTCTGCTCCCTCCAAGATAGCCAACCTGTGTGCAGAGCCAGCCAGGACCAGGCTGAGGCAACCCACTGGGCACACACAGAGATGGGCTTTTGCCTCGGGACCTGTGAATGGAACAGCAGCAGCAGCAGCAACCCAGCTGTGGCAAAGCCCTTGGAAAAAGTCTGTCAGAGGCCAAGACTTAAGTATGGCAGCATGCTTGCTCACACACACAAACACATTTACATATTAGCGGGCACAGCTTTAACCCATTACAGTTGTCTCTGCATCACTGGCAGAGACAAAGAATTTCTGGGCTCTGTGGGAATGAAAGAGGAACCAAGATAAATGAGACTGCACCCCACAGAATCAGAGAGTTGGAAGGGACCCCGAGGGTCATCCAGTCCAACCCCCTGCAATGCAGGAATCTCAGCTAAAATCCAGTATACCTGAAGGAGCATCTCCACCCCCATCGTTCAGCCCGGACACTGAGGTCCAGCGCCGAGGGCCTTGTGGCAGTTCCCTCACTATGAGAAGCCAAGTTACAGGGAACAAGGCAGGGCCTTCTCGGTAGTGGCACCCGCCCTGTGGAACACCCTCCCAGCAGAGGTTAAAGAGAATAACAACTACCAGACCTTTAGAAGACATCTGAAGGCAGCCCTGTTTAGGGAGGCTTTTTAATGTTTAATAGATTATTGTATTTTAATGTTCTGTTGGAAGCCGCCCAGAGTGGCTGGGGAAACCCAGCCAGATGGGCGGGGTATAAATAATAATAATAATAATAATAATAATAATAATAATAATAATTATTATTATTATTATTATTATTATTATTATTATTATTATCCATGACAGACGGCCATCCAACCTCTGCCTTCTCAGGTTTGGGGAGGCCTGTCTCCCAGCTCCCTGCCAACTCCCTGCTCTAACCAGTAGTCCCAGCTACCCAGCTGTTCATTTTTGCTTGAGTTTCCAGCTCAGCCACGGAGCTTGTTAGAGGACTTTGTGCTCTACCTCGCAGGGTTGTTGCTGTGAGCACAGCTGGCAGGGAAGGGGGATACTGTATTGCACCCTGCCCTGAATTGCTTGGAGGGCAAATGGAACAAGCACGTCGTAACAAAGAACATTACATAATGCCCATATTATAACGGCAGATACATGAGGGGCTAGGAATGTTCAGTGACGCAGGGAAAGCGCTCTGCACATGAACAGAGGAACGGGTCTCGGCAATGGCTTCCTGTATTCTGGGGCTCAGCCTGTCTTTTCGTATCCTGCCTCTCTTGCGATAACCACTAGTCAGCACACCGGTCCCATTCCCCATTTCCCACAGATACAACCTTATTCAAGTATCCTTGGTTGGGTAAGGCTCTGGGAAGCTGTCCTGCCTGCCAGACACACCCTCTTCCTTTGCAGCAGCGATGTCTAATGATCCCAGATGCGTGTCCAGCTGGTTGCGATTACTCAAACGGGCGAGAGAAAGTCACTTCATCCATGTTCAAAGACACTTTTCTCCCCTTTAATCTGGTTTGAAGAGCAAAAATGACCCGTTCTTGGGTGAGTCACCCGTTCAGAGCGTGCCAAGGCTCACAGACACTGAAGTGGTAACTTTGCTACATGGGGAGGGAGGGAAGTGGCCGAAGATGATCGGGAGGAAGCAACCCCCGAAACAGCAACTCAGGCAGAGACACAACAGGCACCTGCTATACAGTGGTACCTCGGGTTAAGTACGCTTCAGGTTAAGAACGGACCTCCGGAACGAATTAAGTACTTAACCCGAGGTACCACTGTATCTTTGAATGGGGAACAACTGAATGGCAGAACAACTTTCCTGCAGCAGCAGCAGGTTGGGGAGAAAGTCAGGCCAGGGGGAGTGACTCGCACAGAGTTGCAACGTGCAGACTCTTCTGTGGACAAATGCTTCAGGCTCACAGGCACTGCAAATTATTTTGTTTGCTTCTCTGCAGCGTTGGAAGAATAGAACTTCCCACCTCTGCCTTCTGCCATTGCTTGAACCCAGTTTCACCAACCTGGTGCCCTCTGGGTGTTTTGGGGACTACAACTCCCAGTGGCTGGCGCTGGCGGGAGTTGTAGTTCAAAGCACCCAGAAGGCACCAGGTTGGCTAAGGCTGCTTTAACCCCAGGCTATTTATTTCCAATCCCAAATGGTTTTGAGGCAGAAAGAATCTATGTGTAGTGTGTGTGTGTGTGTGTGTGTGTGTGTGTGTGTGTGTGTGTGAGAGAGAGAGAGAGAGAGAGAGAGAGAGAGAGAGAGAGAGAGAGAGAGAGGAAAGAAGGGAGATGGAGTCCAACTTTGGGGTGAGTAATTCCCAGAGCCTTCCCCACCCTGGCCCTGGGAGGATTACGTCAGTGTTTGTTTGCAATCTTGCTCTGAGCCCAAGGAAGGATTTATAGCAGGGACAGGAACACAGGCCACAGAGGGAGCGGAGAAAGAGAGCCGCAAACTTTTGCAACTCGGCTGCAGGCGCCTGGCCGGACCGTGCTGGCCTCTCCTCCCACTACCTCTGGGGAGCCTTTCGACGGGGTAGGGAAATGGTTAGAGTGTTGGACTGAGACCTGGGAGACCAGGGTTCAAATCCCTGCTCGGCCATGAAGCTCAGGCCAATCTTTCTGCCTCTAACTCTCCACCCTCTGGTCTAAATCTACCTCGCAGGGTTGTTGTGTGGGGAACTGAGCGAGGAAGCGGAGGGAGCCATGCACAGCAATTCTATTTCCTTGGACAAGGAAAAGTGGGATAGAAATGCAGCGAATAAATTGCTGTCATCAGTATTATTATCAGTGCTTTTTTTCTTAAAAAAATGTTTAGGGGTACTCTCGTTTTCCTACTCATATTGAAATACTGCCCCTCAACGAGGCCAAACTTAGATTCACAAAATGTTTAGGGGTATGCGTACCCCTGCGTCCGCCCAGAAAAAAAGCACTGATTATTATTAATTAAATTCGCACGCCGCCCTGTACCTGTAGCTCTCAGGGCATTTCACGACAAATCTCGACCACGGTCATTAAGACAACATGGACGAGACAGGGCAATCCTATGACTCTGGAACGTAGTTGCACGATCCTCTGCGCAACGCCAACGTAGAGAAAAGCAGACTGATAAGATGCGCCACGCCTACCAGGTTCTGTACAAAGGTTGCCGGGTCAGGAGCATGCCGGATCCTGAGATTTCGGGGCCCAAACCTGACTCCTACGGAATGGCCTCTGGTGATGTCCCAGGGGAAGCCCCTGGTGATGTCACAGGGTGAGCCCTGGAGACGGAAGTTAATTGGGAGAAGGGAGGGGAGAAGAACAGACCCGCCTACTGTGTGTCTATGCTATAATTTGCACCCATCTCCTGCTCAACTGAAGCTTGCAGTCTTCTTAATGATGATTATGATGGCCGCACTCTGGCCCACTTGGAGGTTCAAGCCCTCCCCACCTGCCCCCCGGAGAGGGCCAGGGAAACCTGGAGACTTCAGGACAGACCTGGAGGCCTGGTAACTCTCTTCTGCATGGACTGCCCTACACGACTCATGTGCAGAAGTCTCCAAACAGCACATGGCGAACTGGAAGAATGACCGCATGGGTTCATCCTACCCAGGAAGCACACCCAGAGATCATATGGGGGAAGAAGAAGAGTTTGGATTTGATATCCCGCTTTATCACTACCCGAAGGAGTCTCCAAGCGGCTCACATTCTCCTTTCCCTTCTTCCCCCACAACAAACACTCTGTGAGGTGAGTGGGGCTGAGAGACTTCAAAGAAGTGTGACTAGCCCAAGGTCACCAAGCAGCTGCATGTTGAGGAGGGGGGATGCGAACCCGGTTCCCCAGATACGAGTCTACTGCTCTTAACCACTACACCACACTGGGAGGCACAATAGCCCCCCAGCACAGTTCACTGTGGCACAGCGTGAGAGCAGAAGGGGGCACCTCTAGTCTCGTGGGATTCTCCCTGTCCGTCCTCTGTGCCCCCCAACCAAGGCAGGAGCAAGGCTCCAGTTTGCCACCTCCACAGTTTACCGCGTTGGGCGCGCCTGGAGAACATGCACGGGGAGCGTGCATGGGCAATGCTCCCACGCAAGCGTTCATCGCAGCACGCCACGCGATCCCAGTTGTTTCATCAGTTCCTCCTCTTGCAAGGGAAGAGAGGGCCGCGTGCTCAAGGAAGATCAGAAACCACAACAGGAAGCTCACGGGGAGAGAAGCTCGGCTCCCACAGTTTTGGTGGCGGCGGGGGGCACGTTTCCTTGAAAAACAGGAAGGTGTGTGTTCGAGTCCTGCCATGAGGGAACATTGTGGTTCGTTAAGGATTGTAGTTTCCAAGTTGTTAGGAGGCCAGTGGCCCATTCCCCTCCCCCGCCCCACGGAGCTACAATTTGCATAATTCGCTGTGAAGAGACTGTCAAACCACTGTCAAGCTATCTGAAGAAGTGTGCATGCACACGAAAGCTCATACGAAGAACAAACTTAGTTGGTCTCTAAGGTGCTACTGGAAGGAATTTTTTTTAATTTTGTTTCCACTCTGGAAACAGTAGCTCTCTGAGGGGAATAGGGGGTCTCCCTAATCTCTTCAGAAAAAAGCACAGCTCCCAGAATTCTTTGCGGGGAAGCCATGACTGTGGCACCGTAGTTCTGAATGTGTTTGGTGTGAACGTGGCCTAGCAGCAGTTGAAATAAAAAGTATATAACGTCTCTCCTCATTCCTTCCAGCCGCTCCCTCTTCCAACCCTAGACCTCTCTGCTCCCCTTGGCCAGAATTCCCACCTCTTTTTTCGCCGGTCCTGCATTCCATCAACAGACATTTTAACAGGTAACGCGCTGGTATCTTCACACGAAGTGAAGCTTTCTCAGGCTATCTGAGGCGCAGGGTCAAGCCGGGCTGACCAACGATGCAGTCCAAGAAAAGCCCTCTGTCCGCCAGCTGCGTTTCTGTTGCCAGGATAGTTAGCAGATGTGCTCCCTCTCTCTCTCCCCGCCCCTCCATCACAGCCTTACCTTAGCTGTCTTCAAAATGGGGAGAGAGTAGGGGAAAGGCCTGCCGTTTTACACAAAGCAAGGCCAGCCCAAAACAGCCTGAAATTCAGAAATCGGGAAGCTACAACAAACGGGCTCCACAATTTCATACTAGAGATGCAAGGGACCCTTTGCACCCAAAGGAAACCCTCTTCCTCCAGGCCACGGCCCTTTCTCAGGGCTGGCCTGGTAAATTAAGCAGGCGGAGCTTTCCCCCCTCACTTTAGGTCCTTGTCAGGAGAAGCTTCACCTGCCTGCTTTCCTGTGTGTTGAGGTTCTCCGAAAGGCAAAATAGCAGAGCTAGTTAAGAGAAGCAACGTTAGGTGTTATAAATAGAGTTGCCGTAATTTCTGGCAGGCCTTTTGTGTTTCTAACAGCAGCACCTGAAAAAAGAACCCCACCCAAGGCTGGGATGCAACAGGTAAAGCCTTCCTCATTGTCGCATCTCCAGGCCAGGGGAATCCATGCTTGCTGAATTTCTGAACTCCCTGGAAAAGACCCTGATGTTGGGAAAGATGGAGGGCACAAGGAGAAGGGGGCGACAGAGGACGAGATGGTTGGACAGTGTTCTCGAAGTCTGACCAAACTGCGGGAGGCAGGGGAAGACAGGAGTGCCTGGCGTGCTCTGGTCCATGGAGTCACGAAGAGTCGGACACGACTAAACAACTAAACAACAACAACCACCACTATGGGTTAAACCACAGAGCCTAGGGCTTGCTGATAAGAAGGTCGGTGGTTCGAATCCCCGCAACGGGGTGAGCTCCCGTTGTTCGGTCCCAGCCATAGCTGTCAACTTTCGGATTTGAAAATAAGGGATGCCGCGAGGGCAGTGCAATGGCACCAAGTAGCCTCGCCACCCTGCGCTCCAGAGGCTGCGCGCGAACGGGTGAGCGAAACAGCGAGCGCATAGACGGCAGGCAGGCTGTCTGTCTGGTTGGGCGTGAGGGTCTGGCTGCACAAGGCATGCAAGCTCCGCCCCCAGTCGGTCTCAGACTCCTTATTGGCAGCCGAGCAACGCAGCTGAGGAGCCTCCCTGGCCAGCAGGGAGGGAGAGGAGCTGCTTCCTTTGAAATCTGGGAAATTTAAGGGATATCAACAATCCGGGATAGCGGCGGGAAACGGCATTGGAATAAGGGAGTTTCCCGCAAAAAAAGGGAGGGTTGACAGCTATGGTCCCAGCTCCTGCCAACCCAGCAGTTTGAAAGCACGTCAAAGTGCAAGTAGATAAATAGGTACCGCTCCGGTGGGAAGATAAACGGCGTTTCCGTGCGCTGCTCTGGTTTTGCCAGAAGTGGCTTAGTCATGCTGGCCACATGACCCGGAAGCTGTATGCCGGCTCCCTCGGCCAATAAAGCGAAATGAGCACCGCAACCCCAGAGTCGTCCGCAACTGGACCTAATGTCAGGAGTCCCTTTACCTTTATCAAAACTGGCAAGGCTAGCTGCAAAAATGAAGCAACTGCAGTTGCAAAGATAGTCAGCAAACTCGCCCCCCCCTTTCCCAACACAAAAAGAAAAAAGGACATTTCTGCCCTAAGTCTAAGCCTGAGAGCGAGATCGCATTCCCACTTTACAGAGGGGAAAACAGACGCCACATCTCCCCCATAGGCCTTGGAAATGGAACATGCCGCTGAATGGCTGCACTCATCCCCACGCACTTGTCTGCCTTCTGGCTGCATCCCTGCAGGGGCTGTTTATGTCGCACCGCATGGAAGTGTGCCGATGTGGTTTATGCAGCAAAGGCCCGGAGCTTTTTTTAGAAGCTGGTTTTTGGCTCCCGCCTCCCTGGATGGGCCCGGAGGAAGGTTTGCACGCCAACGTGGCGAAGAAGTGGCAGGGGAATTGGGTGACGGGTAATTGGGGGTGGGAGGGAGGGAAGGCACAACCTACAGTCAGCCGTGGAGGGAGGGATGTTGTGGCAATGGAAGTGAAGACAAGCTGGAACCCAGACGGGGTGTTTTTGTACCATCGGCTATCTGGGGATAACCAAGCCTTTCAGCTGCTGATGCAAAACAGGCCTTCTCGGCAGCGCCGGCTCTACCATGAGGCAAAAGGGGGCAGCTGCCTCAGGCTTCTGGTCTTGGGTGTCCTTAAGGGACGGCAAGCAGTTATTCAATTTAGTTTAACATATTTCAGCAGGGAAGGTCCAGGCATTGAAAGGTCTCAGCATTCCTGGATTTCACCAGCGTATGGTACTCTTTAGATTTAGAGCCTCTGTGCCACATACATTTAACACGCTAATGCACCATTGTAAATAGTCATGGCTTCCCCCAAAGAATCCCGGGAGCTGTAGTTTGTTAAGGGTGCTAGGTGTTGTTAGGAGAACGCTATTCCCCTCAGAGAGCTACCGTACCCAGAGTTCCCTGGGAAGAGGCATCGACTTGTTGAGTTGCTGCTCTGCGAGGGGAATAGGGAATCTCCTGACAACTCTCAGCACCTTTTGCAAACTACAGTTCCCGGGCTTCTTTCATAATAGTGCTTTAAATGCTCCAGGTGTTGGCCAGGTCAGGCCCAAGGCATTCTGCTGCCTTGGACAAAATCCACCCCACTTCCAGGTAAGACGCTGTCCTGACCGAACTGCCGTTGAATCTTACTTCGGCACCTAAAACCACATATTCACAGGGATCTCTGGGAACTGTAGCTCTTGAAGGGGACTAGCACGCTTAACAAACCTCCGCTCCCATAATCCTTTGGGGGAAGCCATGACAGTTTACAGTGGCATCATAGCGCTTTGAAGGTCTGGTGTGAACCTGGCCCTAGTCAGAGATGCTGTGGGAAACAGCTGTGACTCCATGGCAAGGCACACGTACTGAGGTCCCAGGTTCAATCCTCGGCGTGTAGGGATGGGAATGGCTTGTCTGTGAGCTGCTGCTGGTCAGGTAGACTGCCCTGAGCCAGATGAACCAACAGTACGATTCAGTACACAGCTATATCCTTCTGTTTTTTGGTTTTATTAAAAAAGCTGCTTCGTGTCAGAAGGAAGGAGCAAATGCACTCTGCACATGGCTTGAGGTGCTGCAGCCATAGGCCTATTATAGCAACAACAATGTTGTAGCATGGGTTAATGATTTCAGCAAGTGATTTCAGCTTTCTGACATAGCAGGCAGGAGACAGCTTCTTCATGAAACAACTCTTTATTCAGGCAAACAAGACTGAGGGAACTGAGGGTAGGGAAGCTACATTTATAGGGACAGAGGACTAGCTAGGAAAAGATACATTTTGGAGGGAACAATCTCAAGCAATCACACAGCTGCTTTTTGGTGGGAACCAATAAGACTGAGGATCCAAATGCAGGAACTTGAATGCACCAATAGTAACTGTTCCTTCTGGAACAGGAAGGCAGTTACTTTACCCTAATGTGATTACAGACAATAGTAATACAGATATGATAACACTCAGAATCAATACACAACAAACAACACATAAGTTTCTCTTCACAAAGGAAAGACACTCTCTTTTTAGGTTGTTGGCTATTCCCACACTGTCTATAAGTGGCTGCGAGCATGTGGCGACGGGGGGCAGGAAGGAACTCTGGACATGCACAGAGGCGCTCAGCCGGAAGTTTTCAAAAACAGCAGATTGGCAGTTCCGGGGGCCTAAATTGTTGGTGGCACAGCGAGGGGCCTGTTTGCAGCTGCCCAAGGCCTGCGAACAGGAATCCCGGGCCTTTGTACTTTGCACAAAAAAACCATTTTTGCTGGTGTCACTTCCTGCCCCAGGATGGGGGGGGCAGTTGTGGCGGGGGGGATATGAAGCTGTGTCATTTCCTCTCCCCATGATACAGCTATTTCTCCTTTTTAGAATTTCTTTCCGCAAATATATATTTATCTGCCATCTGGGGGCCTTCCCCTCCTCACCCCCCCGCCCCCATTTCTGACGGGTTTCCTGCTCCATGCTCTGTTTTTATCACATCGGGGAGCCACAAGCCAAACAGTTGAGGCGGCTTTTTCCTTGTGTCTCCTGCCCTCCAACACGCCCCCCCCCAAATAAGAGCTATAAAGGAGAAACTAGACATTAAGGTATCAGAATTTAAAAGGGACTTTGGCCACACTTGGAGGGTCGGGGTTTGCACCCTCGCTGTTAACTTCCAAACCTTTTTTTGATGCTGACAGGCCTGCTCAGTTTGAATTTAAATTTAGCCAGCCACTTCAGGGATTTGTTTTGTATTGCTTTTATGACATTTCATGTCCTTGTATGTTGTTGCAGGTTTGAGGGGCTTAGCCTTGATGATGCCAAATGGGCCCCTTCCGTACTTGCGATCCTGAGAGGCTGTTTCTCAAACGTGGCTCTCCAGCTGTTACTGGACTACAACTCCCATCATCCCTGGACTGCTGGTCTTTCTAGCCATAGATTCTATGATTCTAGGATGATGGGATTTGTAGTCAGTTTCCTGCTTGGCAAGGGTGTTGGACTGGATGGCCCTTGTGGTCTCTTCCAACTCTATGATTCTGATTCTAGGATGATGGGATTTGTAGTCAGCTACAACAACAGCTGGAGGCCCGCGTTTGAGAAACACAAGAGGAAACCTGTCGACCCACAGCGACATTTCATCCTAGGATGGAGAACAGTCGCATCCTCTCCAACATTTCTCTGATGAAAATAGGGACGTCCTATTCCAGTGATGGCTAACCTTGACACTCCAGATGTTTTGGGACTACAACTCCCATCATCCCTGACCACTGATCCTGTTAGCTAGGGATGATGGGAGTTGTAGTTCCAAAACATCTGGGGTGTCAAGGTTAGCCATCACTGTCCTATTCCATAACAACAACAACAACAACAACAACAACAACAACAACAACAACAATAAATAATTGTAATATTTATACCTCACCCATCTGACTGGGTTGGCCCAGCCACTCTGGGCGGCTTCCAACATATACCGGTATAAAGCACAATAAAACATTAAACATTTTTTTTTAAAAAACTTCCCTATCCAGGGCTGCCTTCAGATGTCTTCTAAAGCAGTGCTCCCCAACCTTTTTATCGTCGTGGACCGGTCAAAGTTTGATAATTTTACCGCGGCCCGCTGAGGGGGGGGACATTGATTGTTTATATTTTAGATTGTTTTGATGTCATAATTTTAATTTAATTGTATTTAAACATGCCTTCAAAATAAAATACAGTTACACCCAAAAATGAATATAAAGTGATTTAACATTTTAACACCACAGTAAATAAAATTGAAATAATTTAATGTTCCTTGGGCGGCCCAATACCATTTGATCCACGGACCGGTACCGGGCCGCGGACCGGGGGTTGAGGACCACTGTTCTAAAGGTTGTATAGTTTATCTTCTTGGCTTGGGGGTTGCATAACTCCTTTCCCTCCAACATTTCTCCGATGAAAATACGGACACCCAAAGGAAAAGCGGGACATTCCATGATCAAATCAGAAACCGGAAACTATGGGGACGGCAGATCTCTTTTAAAGTTTTATTTTTAAGCTTCAGTATTCATCGCACAGCAGCAGCTCATGCAAACATTATTATTTCCCCGCTGTAACAACTTGGATGTTCCTCGATTTATTTATTTTAAAATGCCTGTATGGTATTAGTGCTCCCTGTTGCAGCGTCACAGCGTGTGCTCACGTTGCCGCTGCAAGTTATTATGACCCTTGCGAGTCGCTTATTTGGAGGGGGGGGGAAAGGTTTCCCATCTGCAGATTGGAATGCAAGCAAAGTAGTGTGATTCATGCATTATGTGTCTGATCAAAACAAAATAAAAAAATTCCATCCAGTAGCACCTTAGAGACCAACTAAGTTTGTTCTTGGTATGAGCTTTCGTGTGCATGCACACGAAAGCTCATACCAAGAACAAACTTAGTTGGTCTCTAAGGTGCTACTGGAAGGAATTTTTTTATTTTGTTTTGACTATGACAGACCAACACGGCTATCTACCTGTCTGTGTATGATGTTCCTCTGTCAATGCTCCCATCCACTTTAGTCTGGCAGGGTCAAAGATGTGAAGGTCCCGTCTTGGACTCTTCTTGGCTCCAGAGGAAGAAGGAACAACAACATGAGGCTATTTTGGGCCCAGAAATACATGTTGATGTTGTTTATTTTTCTGGAAATATATATATACCGTTGCTTCACAACAGCTCACCATGCTGAGCGCCGTTTTCACAATAGGTGAACTCCTGGACGCCCCCCCCCCTACACCCTCCCTGCTTCCAGATGTTACTGAGAATATATCCCACTTCTAAGATCTCTGCCTACTGCTACCGGTCCCACAATCTGACCGGGAAACCCTCCTGGAGGGAGCGGAGGAGCTAGACTCTTTTCACTGAATCGGCAATTGTTGCTTTAAAAAGCTATTTTGCCCAAGCCTCACCCCCCCACCCCCCATCCCAGACCACTGGTACAAACTAAAGCCAAACAAGGCAAGGCTCTGGGTTCATCCACACTTATTTTTCCTCTGCATTTTCCAGGCACGGTGGGAGCTTTAAAACTCCATGTCCAAACATCCTTTCTTTTTCTATAATTTTTATTAAATTTTCTGTTTTACATTTTAGAATATTCATTTAAACAACCTCAAAATGTCAGTGACTTCCCTTCTTCTCTTTCCACGCCATAAATACCTGCATATTTTATATACACTAAACCATTCAGTATTCCATTATTGCACCCATCAAAACTTATTTACACTGTTGGATTTATCTTAATGCTGCCCACGTTTTCAAATATACACAATTCCCCCCCATATATTCAATAAACATTTTCCAATCTTCTTTAAACGTATGTTCTTCTTGTTCTCTTATTCTATATGTTAGGTCCGCAAGCGGCGCATATTCCATCAGTTTAAGTTGCCATTCTTCTTTAATTGGGACTTCGCTCATTTTCCATTTTGGGGCTAGCAAAACACGGGCCGCAGTAGAGGCATACATAAACAACCTTTTTTGACACCTGGGAATTTCCGTCTCAATTATCCCCAACAAAAACGACTCTGGGTTTTTTTGGGGGGAAAGTACTTTTTAAATATTTTTTTCAATTCATTACGAATTATTTCCCAATACTCTTATACCCTTTTACAGGTCCACAACATATGATAGAATGTACCCTCCATCTAATTGCATCTCCGGCATTTATCTGATGCACACAAACATACTTTCTGACATATACTCGGAGTCAAGTGTGAATTTCATGCTCTTTATTCAGCTCATAGTAGCAAGGAATGAATCTTTCCCCAAAACGTCTGCTATATATACATTCTTTACACAATGGGCCCCATGTGATTGGCTAATTCCGGGCTACTCCTGTAGGCCAATCAGGTTGCGGATTCACTTCATCCAGGAGCCTGATTGGCTGCTCTTGCAGGCCAATCAGGTTGCTGATTCACTTCCACCTGGAGCTGGATTGGGTGGCTCCTGTGGACCAATCAGACTGCTGCATTCTGGATCCTATTGTTCTAGGATTCAGCTCAGTACATAACACTTTCTTTTGCTCAGGAGCGTTCCCCGCAAAAACCTGCTCTTTAAAGTAGAATCGGAGCAAAGGACAACCGACCAAAAACCTAATTTGCCATTTGTTGCACTTTAGCTATAAAGAATAAGTTTTTGTGAGGAAAGCTCCAGGGCGGGGGTGGGGGGAGTGTGGCACCTGTGCCTGGAAAGAGCAGGGCAAAAGATATGTGTGGATAAGCCCTAAGCCATCCCCCAGCAGTGGGCCAGAGAAGCGAATGAGAATCATAGAATCGTAGAGTTAGAAGGGACCCCAAGGGTCATCTAGTCCAACCCCCTGCAATACAGGAATCTCATCCAAAACATCCATGGCAGATGTGGCCATGCAACTTCTGCTTAAAAATTTCCAAGGAAGGAGAGTCCACAACTGCCTGAGAGAGACCGGTCCACTGCCAAACAGCTCTTACAGTCAGTTTTTCCTGATGTTTAGTCGGAATCTCCTTTCTTGTAATTTGAAGCCATGGGTTCGAGTCCTACCCTCCAGAGCAGGAGAAAAGAACTTTGCTTCACCTTCCATGTGGCAGCCCTTGAGATACCGGTATTTGAAGATGGCTCTCATATCTCCCCTCGGTCTCCTCTTTTCCAGGCTAAACATACCCAGCTCCTTCAACCGTTCCTCATAGGGCTTAGTTTCTGGACCCTTGATCATCTCCGCCGCCCTCCTCTGCCCACCTTCCAGCTTGTCAACACCCTTCTTAAACTGTGGCGCCCAGAACGGGATGCAGTATTCAGGTGTGGCCATGTGATTCTATGAGTCTATGAAAGGTGCCAACCCTAGGAATTTGATTTGAAGCAGGGAGAAGGAATCACCCAACAGCAGTTAGGAATGGCCACCTCTCCTTGTAGAACGCAAGCCCAATTTAGCAGCGTAAATAGACTGCACCTTCTTGGCACCTGCGGCAGGTGTGCCTTTCGAGAAGGTCAGCAGGTGGAGGTGGGCGCCACGGCCTTGAACCTGCTCCCTCCGGGTCCCAGCCAGATGCCCAGGGCTCCACTGACAACGTGGTGATGCCACAGGGGGCAGCCTTGCCCGCTTTCCAGCTCCGCTGCCTCCTTGTTTACCACGAACCTCCCCAGAACCAAAAACTAAAAAAATAAATAAATTCAAAAGCTTCTGAATTCACCCGGCTGCTCCTTGCAGCCAAGCTTCTGTTTACAGTTCAGATGCTTGAACCGAGATCCGGCCCTGGCAACGGAAGGAAACTCCCCGCGTGTGTTTACAACGAGGGATATTGGCAAGAGCTGCAGGAGCCTGGGACTTTTCAGCCAGGAGGGGGGCACATTGCGCATGAATGAAGGCGAAAAGGCTCCTAGGCTTGGAGGGGGAGGTTGCACACAAACCGATGGGGCGACCGCCCTTGGAACGCTGCTACGTCCAGTTTCTGGCCGCCGCACCTCCGAAAGGATATCGCAGAGCTGAAGAAGGCGGCTCAGGAAAGGACCGCCAAAACGATCAAGGGGATGGAGCAGCCTCCCTGCGAGTCCAGGTTGCAACATTTCACAGAATCACTTGTGGAGCTGGAAGGGACCACGAGGGTCGTCTAGCCCAACCCCGTGCAATGCAGGAGTCGTTTGCCCAATGTGGGACTCGAACCCACGACCCCGAGATTAAGAGTCTTCTGCTCTGCCGACGGAGCTCTCCAGTTCTAAAACTTGGGTCCACACAGTGACACGGAGGGCTCAGCCATGCTGCCACTTGTCGCGTGATTTCTAGGCACAGATCTGAGAGGTTTTCCTTTTGTCTTGCCGCCAAATCATAATAATCATAATAAGAGTCCTGTCTAGTCCAGTTGTGTGGGATCAATCTGTTACCTCTGAGGATGTGGACAGGCTGCTTGGACGAGTGAAACCAACCACCTGTCTCCTTGATCCTTGCCCATCCTGGCTTATAAAAGCTAGCCGGGAAGGGCTGGGCGATGGGCTTTGCGGGGTGGTGAATGCCTCTCTATGAGGGAGCCTCCCCAGACCCGCTAAAAGAGGCGGTTATTAAACCACTTCTTAAAAAACCATCTTTGGATGCGGCCAATATGGCCAACTATCGCCCAGTCTCAAATCTTCCATTCTTGGGCAAGGTGATTGAGCGGGTGGTTGCTGAACAACTCCAGGCATGCCTGAAAGAAGCGGACCATTTGGATCCCTTCCAATCGGGATTCAGACCTCATCATGGGACTGAAACTGCTTTGGTCGCACTGGTCGATGATCTCCGGTGGGCTAGGGACAAAGGTGAGAGCTGTTTCCTAGTTCTGCTGGATCTCTCAGCGGCTTTTGACACCATCAACCATAACATCCTTCTGCACCGTCTAGAGGGGTTGGGAGCTGGGGGCACTGTTATACAGTGGTTCCGCTCCTTCCTCCTGGGCCGTGTTCAGAAAGTGGTGGTGGGGGATGAGTGTTCAGACCCCTGGGCTCTCACTTGTGGGGTACCTCAGGCTTCTGTCCTCTCCCCCATGCTTTTTAACATCTATATGCAGCCGCTGGCAGAGATCATCAGGGGGTTTGGACTGGGTGTTCATCAGTATGCGGATGATACCCAGCTCTACCTCTCTTTCAAATCAGAACCAGTGAAGGTGGTGAAGGTCCTGTGTGAGTGTCTGGAGGCGGTTGGAGGATGGATGGCGGCTAACAGATTGAGGTTGAATCCTGACAAGACAGAAGTACTGTTTTTGGGGGACAGGAGGCGGGCAGGTGTGGAGGACTCCCTGGTCCTGAATGGGGTAACTGTGCCCCTGAAGGACCAGGTGCGCAGCCTGGGAGTCATTCTGGACTCACAGCTGTCCATGGAGGCGCAGGTTAATTCTGTATCCAGGGCGGCTGTCTACCAGCTCCATCTGGTACGCAGGCTGAGACCCTACCTGCCCGCGGACTGTCTCACCAGAGTGGTGCATACTCTAGTTATCTCTCGCTTGGATTACTGCAATGCACTCTACGTGGGGCTACCTTTGAAGGTGACCCACAGTGAGGGCATCACTACTGAGAAGGCCCTATATAAACAAATAAAATGAGCTGAATCAAGATTCAGCACAACACAATTAAAACAAGACGGATGAGATCTTAATTATGAATTCAAGCAGAGGGCACTATTGTCATTCAGCTGACGGCCCTCAGTCTCATGGCCCTCTCAATAAATCTGGCTACCTTCTCCGTTGTCTGGATATTCTGGTCTGCCAGGAGGAAAAACAGTATGTCCTCGGATGAACGGCCCGGAATGGCGGATATGAGTGGCGTGACGATCTCATCCCTCAGGTCTTTATATAAGGGGCAAGACAGGAGTACATGTGACACAGTCTCCACAATGCCAACTCCGCAGGGACAGAGTCGATTCTGGTATGGTGTTTTTGAGAACCGGCCTTCAAGGACAGCGGAGGGTAGCATATCCAGTCTGGCCAGCGTGAAAGCTCGTCTGTATTTTGGAATGGTTAAATTGGACAGGTATGATGCCCGGGAGTCCAGGTAGGAGGGGGGAGAAGGCCTGATGCAATG
The DNA here is from genome assembly GCA_034641385.1 of Darevskia mixta. Lineage (NCBI taxonomy): Eukaryota > Metazoa > Chordata > Lepidosauria > Squamata > Lacertidae > Darevskia > Darevskia mixta. The sequence continues at coordinate 6,354,174 of JAWWNH010000163.1, forward strand.
GCCTGTAGGCTACGCAAATAAAGTTTGTTGTTGTTGTTGTACTGAGAAGGCCCTCTGCCTGGTTCCCTGCAACCTCACTTCTCGTAGTGAGGGAACCGCCAGAAGGCCCTCGGTGCTGGACCTCAGTGTCCGGGCAGAATGATGGGGCTGGAGACGCTTCTTCAGGTATACTGGGCCTTTGAGGCTGTTTAGGGCTTTAAAGGTCGGCACCAACCCTTTGAATTGTGCTCGGAAATGTACTGGGAGCCAATGTAGGTCTTTCAGGACCAGTGTTATGTGGACAGACGTCAACTCACAGAAAAACCAATTGCTGGTGGTTCCGATTCAGGAGCCAACAGCAAATTTTCCTGGGGAAAGTGGTGGGACAAAGGAAAAACCTCTCTGACCTGCACCTAGAAAGCAGGGAACAAGCAGGAGTGTGGATGAGCCAAGTGCCGGGAGATTCAGGGCAGACCCTTCTTCCTACAGTGCATTGTTTGTTCCCACGAGATGCAGTGGTGGCCGCCAACTTGGATGGCTTCGAAAGGTGTTTGGACAAAGCTACTAGCATGATGCTCCAAATACCAGTGGATGGGACTCGCTAAAGGAAGGCTGCTGTGCTCAGGTCCCGCTTTCAGGCTTCCCAAGAACACCTGTTTGTCCACACAGGTTGCCGGACCAGGTGAACCTTTGGTCTGGTGCAGAGGGGCTCTTTGTACGTACTGTCTGGCTGCGGAAGGAGATTGCCTCCAAGCATGTGCAGAGTGCATCCCTCATTCCTGCCATCATGAGCCCCACCTGATTCCCACCTATTAAGGAGGCACGGATTCTGGTGAGACCGAAAGCCTGGGATTTAACCAATTGTCTCTCCGCTCTTTGGACAGATTAGTGCAGATTCCCTCCCCTACTGAGAGCTGCGGTGCATACCCTCCGTCATGAATCCGATGAAAATAGGGACATCCTAAGGAAATGCAGGGATGCGGGTGGCGCTGTGGGTTAAACCACAGAGCCTAGGGGTTGCCGATCAGAAGGTCGGCGGTTCGAATCCCCGCAACAGGGTGAGCTCCCATTGCTTGGTCCCTGCTCCTGCCAACCTAGCAGTTCGAAAGCACGTCAAAGTGCAAGTAGATAAATAGGTACCACTCTGGCGGGAAGGTAAACGGCGTTTCCGTGCGCTGCTCTGGTTCGCCAGAAGCGGCTTAGTCATGCTGGCCACATGACCCGGAAGCTGTACGCCGGCTCCCTCGGCCAATAATGCAAGATGAGCGCCGCAACCCCGGAGTCGGTCATGACTGGACCTAATGGTCAGGGGTCCCTTTACCTTTGCTAAGGAAAAGCCGGACATTCTGGGATCAAAGCAAGAACCGGGACAGCTTCTGTAAATCTGGGACTGTCCCTGGTAAATAGAATGGTGCTCTCAAAGGACTGCCTTTGGGACTGTGTGTTTTCGGTAGGAAATGTGCCTTTTCTGGCTTCTGCCTCGGTGTCCCGTCCTCGAGAGTATGGGGGCAGCATGGAGGGGGGTGGGCTTGCTGGCTACCCCCTCTGACCCACTGACCCTATCGTTCCAGCTGACCTGTCGCAGGCCTGCTGAGCCCAGCTGCCTGACTAAGCCTGGAAGGGAGCAAGATCTCCGGGCTGCATCCAGGCGTTTGCTGCTGGCAGCAGAGGGAAGGCAGTGAACTCTCCTTGCTCTGTCTGCAGAGCATCCTGTGCGGGGGCTGGCACCACAGAGAGCTTGGAAATTGCCTCCGCGAAGGCAAACAGCCCTGGCTCCGGAGGCCGAGGAGAGGTCTGGGGATCTGGCTGGGAACATCTCGGATGCTCTCCGGTGCCCGGCCAAACTCTGGCTGCGTGCACACCAAATATTTAAAGCACATTTGCCCCCCCCCCACATTCCCCCAAAAGAAGAATCCTGGGAACTGTAGTGTGTTGAGGGTGCTGGGAACCGTAGCTCGGCAAGGAGTAAACTGCCGTTCTCAGAATTCTTTGCAAGGGGGAGGAGATGTGCTTTAAATTTATAATGTCCTCTCTTGGGTGTATACAGGCAAGGAGGGGAGTTTCCTCTGCTCTGGATGAGCCATAACCGCCAGCTTTCATTTTAAAAAAAGAAAAGTTTCTGGCATTTGTAGAACCTGAGATACGAGACAAAAATGCGCAGGCAGTGTTCTTCCCCTATCTAGCCCCTATCCATCTCTTTTCTGTAGTCTCTCCCTCCATTGGCACCCCTTTTATTTTGGCAAACGTCCATCCGTCAGTCCTCCCCTTGGTCTTTCTTCTTGACCTCTTAGGTTTCTGTCTTTCTCTCTGGCTGACTATCCACCTACCACAGTGGTTTGCAAACCAGGTTAAAAGGTTTCTGGATTTCCTCGGAAGCTGGTCAGGGGTTTCCTCAAGGAGATGGCGGGCAGGCGGACCTCCCTGAAAGTCTGCTTGCTGCTGGGTGCATTGCAGGACTTAATTCTCAGCTCATACATAGTCCTGCAGTCTCTTGACTAACAGTCAGCCCTGTGTAAGAGCCGTCCGTATGCCTTCTGCAACTGGTGGAGATTTCTCCGTAGACAAGCTGAAAGCGTGCGATTTAAGCCAACCTAATCCAATTGTTGGGACGCGGGTGGCGCTGTGGGTTAAACCACAGAGCCTAGGGCTTGCTGATCAGAAGGTCAGCAGTTCGAATCCCTGCGACGGGGTGAGCTCCCGTTGCTCAGTCCCAGCTCCTGCCAATCTAGCAGTTCAAAAGCACACCAGTGCAAGTAGATAAATAGGAACCACTCTGGCGGGAAGGTAAACGGCGTTTCCGTGCACTGCTCTGGTTCGCCAGAAGCGGCTTTGTCATGCTAGCCACATGACCCAGAAGCTGTACGCCGGCTCTCGGCCAATAAAGCGAGATGAGCGCCGCAACCCCAGAGTCGGACACAACTGGACCTAATGGTCAGGGGTCCCTTTACCTTTTAATCCAATTGTCCGTCCATACACAATAATAATGATAATAGAATAGAATGGAATGGAATAATAGGTTGGCACGGACCCCAAGAAACATCTAGCCCAACCCGGGCAATGCAGGAATACACAGGTGGCCCTTACAAGCATTGATCCTGCAACCTTGACATTATCAGCACCATGCTCTGAGCTAAGCAGGCTTGATGTTTAAAGGGCTTCACATATATCATTTTGTTAAGGAGATAGCTCAGCCAGTAGAGCATGAGACACTTAATCCCAGGGCCGTGGGTTCGAGACACAAAAGGATTCCTGCATCGCAGGGGGTTGGACTAGATGACCCTCGTGGTCCCTTCCGACTGTACAATTCTATGGTTCTAAGGTAGATCGGCACTCCCCCACTGTCCACTGCTTGTGTAGCTGCAATGCAGAGGCAGGACACACATTCAGGGTCTTCAGAAGTTGAATGGCCAAGTTATAAACAGCTGGTGCCGGCGCTTCTCACCAGAGCCAGCTGCATCCCACAACTGGCCTAGGGTCCCTGCTTTGTGTTGTTGTTGTAGTGTATAGTAACAAACAGGAAGCTTCCGCAAGGTCACCACGGAGCAGCTCGAGAGTCGAGGCCTCCTGCCAAGAACGTGACACTCGTAAATATTTGCGCTGCGGCATCAGGGGAATGCGACCCTGTCTGTTGGGCCTGGAGCCGCGGAGCCTGGGAGGCTGTAAACTGGGAATGGTGGGTGGGATGGAGAGACAACCGTCCGAGATGCAGAAGGCTCCGGATCCACCTGAGAAAAGCTTGGGTGGAACCTCTACAAATGCTAAGAACTGCCCCGCTGGATCAGGCAAAAGATCTGTTCCCCAAAACACTGCTTTGATCCGGAGCCAGCTATCCGCCCCTGGGAACCTCGCAGGCAGGGCCTGAAAGGAAAAGCCTCCATTTCACTTGTCCCAATACCTGGTAAGAAAAGGGTCTACTGCCTCTGTATTACACAGCTAAATTACAAAAAAGGAAGTCTACACCGTGAAAGATCCCTGAAACGAGATGAGCGTATATTTATATAGTGATACTAAAGCAAACAATATATTTAATGCTTCAAGAGGAGACTTGCTTAAGAGAATAAAACTCAAAAACGTAATGAACTAATTCAAAGAGATATAAATAACTCAAGAAAACCTTCCAAATAACTCCAGATAACAAGAAATAACTCAAGATAAACTTCCAAATAACCTTGATGATTTGTATTACACAGCGGCTGTGTCAATAACACCCTCTTGGGACAACGTTCTGTAAGATTCATAGACCCACAGAATTGTAGAGTTGGAGGGGACCACGAGGGTCATCTAGTCCAACCCCCTGCAATGCAGGAATCTTTTGCTCGAACCCACAACCCTGAGATTAAGAGCCTCACGCTCTACCAAGCTATACTTGTGTGCATGCAAAGCACCTAGTTTCCCCTGAAGCTGCCGCTGATCTACTTTATTAGTTTATTAATCCACATTCTGGGATTATTTTTTTGGGGGGGGGGATTGATCTCAGTCCCCTCTCTTCCCCCTGACCCTACAACCCCTTCTTAACTCTAAGGTACCAGGAGGAACAGTCTAGCTGGTTAAAACTGGAAGGAAAGAGCTGCTGGATTTTAGCTACAGCTGTAGGAAGGCAACTAGCATTCCTTGCAGAACAAATCTTTCGAGTCTGGAGATCCAGGTGAGAAAAATCTTATTTAATATAACACTCAAAAATGACAGTGACATCCAATTTTCCCCCCTCTGGCCCTGCAACACCCGCCCCCTCCCCCCCCCCCCATGGCTGACTTAGCACGGAATGAGTGCATACATACCCTGCCCCCCCAAAACAAGAAATCCAGGACCCCTCTGAACATCCTCGTTCCTTGTGCAATCCTGAGGTGGTATCTGGGTAGCAGTTACGTGCGATTCTTGCTTCCGATGCTGTTTTGTGTCTGCAAATGTTTCAGGGCAGTCACACTGTGTCGTTTTCCATCTGTGCGTGTCCCGTAACTTCCTGCTGAAAACTTTTTAAGACCCCCCCTTTTTTGTCCCGCTAGAGATGCCTAACAGAACGGCTAATAAAAGCGTGAGGGTTTGTGGACGGCCCAGTCTAAATACACTACTGTATTATCGTTCCAAAGACATGTTGCAGAATACAGCGAACCACACACACACACAAAAACAAAGACCTGTCTGGAGGCGTCCCCAGTCTGTGTTGCCCATTTCTGTGCCACCCTCCTCCTTCTTTCAGTTGGCAGAGGAGCGGAGTAGCCAGAAGGCAGAGACCAGCAGTTAGTGGGAGAATCCACTTGCTCCCCATCGCCTGGCTATTCTTCGCCTGCTCCCACCTGTTGCGGATGTCTTTGTGCAGAACACACGAGGAAGGAGACAGAGGTCAGAGTCGCAGCTGGGCAGGTAAGAGGCCTACCAATCGCCAGCAGTCAGGTTGAGGGAGGCGGGGTCGACCGGTGTGTGGGCGGGGCTCTCTGAGAGTGGGCGGAGTTCTGCTCCTGCTCTGCCATCTTCTCGGTCATCCTTCAGGTGAGCCGGGCATCGTCCAGCGACCCTGGCACTGTCCAGGCTTGCGCACTTTCGTACCGTCCGGAGGGCAGCAGTTCTGACCGACTGAAATCTTAACCCTGGCACCCTGTGCCCTCCGCTGCTTTTGACTCATTTTGCATTCCTCGACCAGAGCTTGACTTCCCCACCCTCTTGCAGAGAGCGTGGCGGACGCCCTGCCATGCCTTTCCTTCTGCCAGTGTTGGAAATTCAAGGGCCAGCTCATTTTTTTTCAACACATTCTTTATGGCAGGAAAATGAGGCTCTCTCTTTTTCTCTTCCTTTCCCCCACTCCCTTAAAATAGCAAATTATTGGTTTGGGTACAGGGGGAGCTGGGTAGGGCGGCAGGGCGAGGAAGAGATAACCTCTTTAAATAATTCTCTCTTAATAAACGAAGCAAAATAATTAAAAATAATTGAAAGATTCTCAATGTCTCCCCCCCAAAAGCAACAACAAAACCCCATAAATTCACAAAATAAAATAACAAAATAATAATAAATCTCACCGAATGAGGTTTTTTTTTGTTTTGTTTTAGAAAAAGGTTTTGTTAGAGGGGATGGGGAGTCTCTCAGCTCTAGTCCTGACTCCTTCCCCGCTCAGATTTATTTATTTTTTAATTCCAACTCGCCCAGAAGAGACATCCCAAGTCCACGAGTCCTTTTCTCTCAGCTGCATCGACAGGATTTGACCACCATGTTGGAAAGCTGCTCCACCTTCGCTTGGCGGCCGACGTAGTACACAATCCCCAAGGGCTCGAGCTCATGTGGGACGCAGCAGGGCGTGGCTGAGGCAGATGGGTTGTGTTGGGTGTACAGAGACAGGACCTATCGAAACAAAAATAAGAAAACACCTCTTTGGAAAGGTGACATGGCAGACTGATCACCCTAGGGAGCGGGATGCCAAGTTTTCACGGCCAGGAAAGCAGAGGTCACGTTTATAATGGCTACCAAGTTTTACTCATGAGGTAATTTTTATTGCGGCAAAGCGCATCACAGGACAGTGGCCTTTTCTGCCGTTGCTCCCACCCTATCAATGCCCTTCCCACCTGCCGCACTCAAGGAATTGGCTACGTTAAACCACTGAGCCTAGGGCTTGCCGATCAGAAGGTCGGCGGTTCAAATCCCCGCGACGGGGTGAGCTCCCGTTGCTCGGTCCCAGCTCCTGCCCACCTAGCAGTTCGAAAGCACGTCAAAGTGCAAGTAGATAAATAGGAACCGCTCTGGCGGGAAGGTAAACGGCGTTTCCGTGCGCTGCTCTGGTTTGCCAGAAGCGGCTTAGTCATGCTGGCCACATGACCCGGAAGCTGTACGCCGGCTCCCTCGGCCAGTAAAGCGAGATGAGCGCCGCAACCCCAGAGTCGGTCACGAATGGACCTAACGGTCAGGGGTCCCTTTACCTTTACCTGCTTCCAGATGCATTGTAAAGAGTTATATTTTTTGCCCAGGCTTTCTCTGACCCAGAACTTTAGTTCATTACCGAATTCTGTTTTGCATCTGTTTATTTGATACACTTCTGTTGTTTCCCTTTTGTATACCACTTTTGAGATTTTTTTAAACAGGAAGCCGTTTTTGGAATGCTTCTACACAAACCCCAAAGGAGGAGGGTTGTGTGTGAGGAAGTGGGGTGTGGGGTGAGATGCAAGAGTCAGAGACCTTTTCGGGAGAGCGGGGCCGAGGGGCTTTTTACGTCCTCACCTTGCTGTACTGAGTGTCCAAGCTCCAGAGATAGGGGCAAGGACCCATGCAGAAGTTGGCATAGTAGCCCTTGGGTTCGTGGATCCACCGCCACTTCAGGTCCTTGCGGAAGTCGATGTACAAGGGCCTCACGCAACAGTTCTTCTCCTCTGGCGACCTGGAGAGGAAGAACCCAAGAAGAGTTGAGAGAGCAAAACATAATAATAATAATAATAATAATAATAATAATAATTTATACCCCGCCCATCTGGCTGGGTTTGCCCAGCCACTGGGCGGCTCCCAACAGAATATTCAAAACACGATAAAACATCAAGCATTAAAAACTTCCCTAAACAGGGTTGCCTTCAGATGTCTTCTAAAAGTCAGATAGTTGTTTACTTCCTTGACATCTGATGGGAGGGCGTTCCACAGTGAGGGCGCCACTACCGAGAAGGCCCTAAGCCTGGTTCCCTGCAACCTCACTTCTCGCAGGGAGGGAACCGCCAAAAGGCCCTCGGAGCTGGACCTCAGTGTCCAGGCTGAACAATGGGGGTGGAGACGCTCCTTCAGGTATACTGGACCGAGGCCGTTTAGGGCTTTAAAGGTCAGCACCAATGCTTTGCCAAGTTACAGGGAACCAGGCAGAGGGCCTTCTCAGTAGTGGCACCCGCCCTGTGGAACGCCCTCCCTTCAGATTTCAAAGAGAACAACAACTACCAGACCTTTAGAAAACATCTGAAGGCAGCCCTGTTTAGGGAGGCTTTTAATGTTTAATAGATTATTGTATTTTAATGTTCTGTTGGAAGCCGCCCAGAGTGGCTGGGGAAACCCAGCCAGATGGGCGGGATATAAATAATAAATTATTATTATTATTATTATTATTATTATTATTATAGCCGCATAGAAGTGCATTCATTCATTCATTCATTCACAGAAGCATAGAATTGTAGAGTTGGCTCGAACCCATGAACGTCAGATTAAGAATCTCATGCTTTACCAGCTGAGCTGCCACCCCACTTTATATCCCAAGAGGCTCTCGACAGTGGCTAACGAAAGAATCTCACACACAAAAAAACCCAGAAACCACTCACTGGCTGCAGTAGTCCACGCCTGCCGCTCGCTTTTGCCGGCGGTTTTGCAGGTGATCTGCCCGCTCGGGGGGCATCGCCATCACCAGAAGATAGGGGGGTTGCTGTTTCGCCCGGCTGATCTGTTGCTGGTCACCCCTCTTTGATTTGGTGCCTGGAAACAGACAGGTGTTAGCCGTGTCGCATGAAACACATGAAACGCATGAATAAAATAATAATAAGGGTGAAGGTGCTTTATAAATCAGATCGATCAAATGTTTCCCCAAGTACCAGCTTCTGACGGCCTGCGCTGGGCAACGGGAACTGAGCAGGCAGGGGAAATACCCTCCAGTGGCACTGACTGGGATGCCATTTACCACACCAGACTCTTCCTAGGCCAAAGCCCTCACTGATGCTGCTCCCATCGCCTAACCCTCCTTTTTTCTGGTTGGGAAGCGTTCTTGGCCTCTGATCATCCCTCTTCCTTGTCTGGGTGGGGGCAGAGCTCTCAATGAGCCATTAAGCAAAATAAGCATGTGCTCAAGGGACGCGGGTGGCACTGTGGTCTAAACCGCTGAGCCTAGGGTTTGCCAATCGGAAGGTCGGCAGTTCAAATCCCCGCGATGGGGTGAGCTCCCATTGCTTGGTCCCTGCTCCTGCCAACCTAGCAGTTCGAAAGCACGTCAAAGTGCAAGTAGATAAATAGGTACCGCTCTGGTGGGAAGGTAAACGGCGTTTCCGTGCGCTGCTCTGGTTCGCCAGAAGCGGCTTAGTCATGCTGGCCACATGACCCAGAAGCTGTCTGCGGAAAACGCCGGCTCCCTTGGCCAGTAAAGCGAGATGAGCGCGCAACCCCAGAGTCGTCCGCGACTGGACCTAACGGTCAGGGGTCCCTTTACCTTTCAAGCATGTGCTCAGGGCATCACAGAAATTTCCCATGGCCAGATTTTTTTCCACATTAATGGCCACAAGCTGCTCAACCGAGCGTTGGGTTTCTCAACGGAAGTCAATTAGAAATCCCAACAGGACGACTATGCAACAAGACAAGCTGGATGCCTTATCTCTACTAAGTATAGATGCAGACATGTTGCGTAAGATGAGCTTTGAGGATCTGACAGTGCCATTAGAAAAAGTCAGAGAGAGAAAATTCAAATGTAAAGGAAGTGGAAGTCTACAAAAATAAACATTGTTTTCCATCTTACTGTAGGTTTCGTTTCATCTCGGAAAATGAAATTTCACTTTACGCTTTATTGTTGTTTATATTTCGAATTAGGTATATATGGGGGCACTAAAATCAGGAGGCCAGCTGCAGGTTGGCAAAGGCTGTGCCGCCCTACTGACTTGGCTTGTTTCCTTCTGCCAGCATCCTTGTATGTTGTGGTGCCCACTGGGATCAGGTATGTGTGGGGGTGACAGGTGCGATTGTGGAGGAAAAGGGTGTCCGAGGACCCTGCAGGGGGTCAGTTGCGCTGACTTCACCTTTCCTTCCCACTCTGCTGCCCATAGTAGGATAAAAAGGTAAAGGGACCCCTGACCATTAGGTCCAGTTGCAGACGACTCTGGGGTTGTGGTGCTCATCTTGCATTATTGGCCGAGAGCCGGCGTACAGCTTCCGGGTCATGTGGCCAGCATGACTTAGCCGCTTCTGGTGAACCAAAGCAGCGCATGGAAATGCCGTTTACCTTCCCGCTGGAGCGGTACCAATTGATCTTCTTGCACTTTGATGTCCTTTCGAACTGCTAGGTGGGCAGGAGCAAGGACCGAACAATGGGAGCTCACCCCGTTGCGGGGATTCGAACCGCTGACCTTCTGATCAGCAAGCCCTAGGCTCTGTGGTTTAGACCACAGCACCACCCGCGTCCCTCATGGTAGGATAGGTGATGGGAATTAAATGCTGAGTACCGCGGAGCAGGAAGTTTGCCTATCCCATTGGCCCACAATTTTCCTAAGTGGGAAAGCCAAAAAGCAGCCATTTGCCAAAGAGGCTGCCCACCGCACCCCTGTGTGAGTCATAGAATCGTAGAGTTGGAAGGGACCCCGAGGGTCATCTAGCCCAACCCCTTGCAATCCAATAATCTCAGCTAAAGCATCCATGACAGATGCCCGTCCAACCTCTAAGGAAGGAGAGTCCACAACCTCCCGAGGGAGTCTGTCCCCCTGCTGAGCAGCTCTTACTGTCGGAAAGCTTTTTCCTGGTGTTTCCTGAAGGCAGCCCTGTTCAGGGAAGCTTTGAATCTGTGATATTTTAATGTTTTGTTTTTTAATATTTGCTGGAAGCCACCCAGGGTGGCTGGGGAGACCCGGCCAGATGGGCGGGGTACAAATAATAAATTATTATTATTATTATTATTACCCTCCAGAGTCACCGCTGAGCTTGCCTCCCTACAGCCAGGTGCGCACCCACAGCCCAAAAAACATGGGCGCAGCAGGGGCATGAGGCACCCCTGAGAGAGGGGGAAACGCCAACTCTTATGTTTGCTGAAAGTAAAGTGAGGCAGGTGCGCAGATGTGAAACAAGTGCTGTGGGGGAAAGTGCATTGAGGAAGGGAAGCGTTTTGAAATTCTGGAGTGTGCCGGCCACCAGAAGCACGACAGAACCACCCTTTCTGCGATCTGATTGTGAAGCTGTTTGCTGTCACCCCGGTAGCCTATTTTTAGCTGACGAAACACAGCGGGTGCGTGCTAGTTTGCGTGTGCAAGGGGTGTGTGTGTGTGTGTGTGTGTGTGTTGCGGGCGCTCGTGCTTCACGCTGCCCCCTAGAGGAGGTTCCCATCGAGCTGAATCATGTGATAAAAGTGTCGCCGGAACTGGCACGGCGCTCCCCCCCAGCCCCACCCTGGGCAGAAGGTATGGCAGGTATGTGTGTCAGGAGGATGAGGAAGTTCTCTAGGCCCGATTCCCAGAAGGAGGCAAGTCTCGTCCTGAAGGCGGAATCCGCCGAGCCTCTGCTTGCCAGTTGTTGACAGGCAAGTGACGAGGGAGATGCCAGACAGGGACCCAACGGAGCCTTTGGCGGGGCCTGAGAAAGGCCTGCGAGATCTGGCCAGTTTCCCACCTCGTCCAGCCTCCTGTTCTCACAGTGGCCGACCAGGTGCCTGCAGAAAACCGGCAAGCAGGATCCGAGCGGAAGAGATCTCTCCCCTCCTGCGGTTCCCAACAACTGGTATTCAGAAACATTTCTGCCTCCAACCGCGGAGGCAGTGTATAGCCATCAGGGCCAAGAGACCCATGGATCACCTTCAAGGGTGAAGGACGGGCCATGAATTTAAATCAATAAATAAAGCTTGCACTTCCGGCATTAGATGTAAACCCTCCAACATAGGGACATTTCCCATTTCCCTGCATTTCAGGGGGTTGGACTGGATGACCCTTGGGAGGGTCCAACTCTTGGAAGGGTCCAACTCTGCCATTCTACGATTCTCATCCCCCCCCCCACAACTGACCCTACTCAACCCCCTCCATCTTTTTTGTCCCCATTTTTCACTGGCAGCGCTGGCAGGGGAAATAGGGCATAGCCGTCAACTTTCGGATTTGAAAATAAGGGATTTTTTCAAACTTTCGGGTTTGAAAATAAGGGATGCCGCGAGGGCGGTGCAATGGCACCAAGTAGCCTCGCCACCCTGCGCTCCAGAGGCTGCGCGCGAACGGGTGAGCGAAACAGCGAGCGCGTAGACGGCAGGCAGGCTGTCTGTCTGGTTGGGCGTGAGGGTCTGGCTGCACAAGGCATGCAAGCTCCGCCCCCAGTCGGTCTCAGACTCCTTATTGGCAGCCGAGCAACGCAGCTGAGGAGCCTCCCTGGCCGGCAGGGAGGGAGAGGAGCTGCTTCCTTTGAAATCCGGGAAATTTAAGGGATATCAACAATCCGGGATAGCAGCGGGAAACGGCATTGGAATAAGGGAGTTTCCCGCAAAAAAAGGGAGCGTTGACAGCTATGAAATAGGGACGTTCTGGGATCGAATCAGAAACCGAGATGGAGGGCCGTCCCTGGAAAACCAGGACACTCAGAGGGGGTATGTCGATGTGTTGTGCCAGCAGGGAGCAGATTGATCTCTGCTAGGATGGTGCAAGATCTGCGGGGAAGTTTTTCCAAGTCCCAGCAACGTGAACGGAAGTGGTCAGACATCTGTACCAGGAGCAAGTCGAAAGGCAGAGCCAAGCATCCCTGCCCCATCCATTGGCCCTTATTGGAAATGTGCTGCCAAGCAGGAAGAGGCAAGCCTGTCTCTCCAAGCTGGAAACGCAACCCAGCCGCTTTCCTGGGTAAAGCCAGCCTGACCCGATTCCTCGGCTCTTACCTTCAACTTCCACTTTCAGTTCCTCCACACCGCTTTCACAGGTACAGTGGGAGCTGAGGCGAAATCTTCCCAGAGGCTCTGAAATACAAACAACGTGGATTTTTGGGTGCCGTGCTCATAGCCCCCAGCAGGAGCGGTGGAAGGATTTGAACCCGCAACCCCGGAGGCACACACAACGATTCAGAAGCGGATGTGGGCTGCAGACAATGTTTGTTGGTTTTGCCTCCCCGACCCCCAATCTTTACACAAAGTTTTGGGTGTCTGATTAAGGAGGTTGCCTTAAAAAAAGAAGAAGTGGCAAACACATAGATAGGAACATTAACATCTGTGACAGGAATACAATCTGAAATTCAGTTCTCCAGATTTCCAAATCAGTTTTTAAGTCCTAATGAGACTTCATTAGCATTTTAATACAAAATTCTCCCAATACACACAATTCCATGTGCGGTTTTGTCCGACGTGCTCATTTCTGCCGAGCGATTTCCACCTAATACGACACACTTTCCCCCCAAGCTGTTTTCAGCAATGTACCTACGCACTACGTCACCCGAGCATATCTATTTCTGCGCTTGTTACTTGGCTGGGGAACTGCGCTGCGAAATCTGGAGAAGTGCAAAATTTAAAACGACGGCGGCTGTGTTTCTGTCTGCGTGTTGTTTCTGAAAGCGCGAGTTGTTATTACTATTTATTTGCATTACACCCTTCATCCCAAGAACTGAGGGTGGTAAAAGGTAAAGGTACCCCTGACCGTTAGGTCCAGTCGCGGAGGACTCTGGAGTTGCGGCGCTCATCTTGCTCTATAGGCCGAGGGAGCCGGCGTTTGTCCGCAGACAGCTTCTGGCTCATGTGGCCAGCATGACTAAGCCACTTCTGGTGAACCAGAGCAGCGCACGGAAACGCCGTTTACCTTCCCGCCAGAGCGGTTCCTATTTATCTACTTGCACTTCGGCGTGCTTTCGAACTGCTAGGTGGGCAGGAGCAGGGACTGAGCAACGGGAGCTCACCCCGTCACAGGGATTTGAACCGCCGACCTTACGATCGGCAAGCCCTAGGCTCTGTGGTTTATCTGCACTCCGCCCTTCATCCCAAGAACTCAGGGTGGTAGGTTTGCCTTAAATGTGAGCTCAGCTGAATTCCTCCCTCATCCTCCCCGAACACATAAAACTTTCGTGTGGTACCTTTAAGAAACATAGAGAATGGCACTTGAAGCATGGCAAGATCTGAGCCTGTCTTTGATCTGTGGGCAGCCCTGCCCAACACGGAAGCTGGGCAGTGAGAGAGACCCTCTCTTCAATATGACGCCCACCTTTCCTCTAAATCACCACACCCCCAATAGTCTCTACCCATTCCTGCAGCTGACGACTATCGTCACCTGTTCAACTCACTAAGGCAAAAAAGGGTTTGAGATCAGAGAGGGTGAGTTGCAGGCAGACGGCCACCCGGACGCAATAAATTTCGTGCTTGCGACATCGCAATCCCTGCCTTCCTCTCCTCTCCTTTCAGTAGCAACCTGTGCAAGGAATGCAGCCGAGGAGTGGCGCATGGCAAGTGTGCCTGACGCATGCACGCTTTTGATCTGGCTCCTTCCAAAACACCGTGGCAGCGTGCCCAGGGCGTGGTGTGCCGACTCAGCGGATTGCGGCATTGGTGGGTTTTTTTTCATCCCGCCCCCCCCCCACGCTCACCTCAGGCACAAAGGCAAAGCACGGAGAGATTGCCCCACGATTCTAGTCCCCGGAGAAATAAGCACCTCGGCACTGCCTTGCAAGACCAGCTAGGGCTTAGAGGCATTGCTTTTAGATTAGGAACCAGATCACAAAGGGGAGGTACGCGGCAGATCTGTTCGAATGGCCGTGAAAGGTGCGGCGAGAGGTTATTTTTCTCATTCTGCCATAAGACAAGGACTTAGGGTGACCCAAGGAATGGGTGGTGGTGGATTCACTCCAGGCAAAAGGAAGTGCTTCTTTGCACAAACAATCCATGTGTGGAATTTCGCTGTCCCAAAGTGAGCTTAAAGGTAAAGGTAAAGTGACCCCTGACCATTAGGTCCAGTGGCAGACGACTATGGGGTTGTGGCGCTCATCTCGCTTTACTGGCCGAGGGAGCCGGCGTACAGCTTCCAAGTCATGTGGCCAGCATGACTAAGCCGCTTCTGGGGAACCAGAGCAACGCACGGAAACGCCGTTTACCTTCCCGCTGCAGCGGTACCTATTTATCTACTTGCACTTTGACATGCTTTCGAACTGCTAGGTTGGCAGGAGCAGGGACCGAGCAATGGGGATTCGAACCACCGACCTTCTGATCGGCAAGCCCAAGAGGCTCAGTGGTTTAGACCACAGCGCCACACTGCACGCGAAAGCTTATACCCAGAACAAACTTAGCTGGTCTCTAAAGTGCTACTGGACAATTTTTTAAATTTATTTCGACTTCGTCAGACCAACACGGCTACCTACCTGAATCTGGAAGAAGAGATGTCTGTCAATGGATGGGCTTGTGCATAACGTTCAACCCACGGTTTCCTTCAACCGTGGTTTGTTCAACAAATCACACGTCATCCAACAGGCTAGTTTGTGTGAAAGCCGGTTGCTGCTGCCAGACATGTGCTATGCCAGAGATAGCCAATGTGGGGTCTTCCAGATGTCGTTAGACTACAACTCCCATCAGCCACACCAGCATTGTCAGTAGTCATGGATGATGGGACTCGTAGCCCTACAACACTTGGCTTCTTTTTCAGTTGCTCTTGTCTATGCCTTTGTAACCTGGCAAGCGTCTGGGACCAAGGGGCCAAACGAACCATGGTTCAGCAAGGCTGCTGGGTTGGGACGTGCTAAAGGCAGCATGCCTGTTGTCTTTGTCCATGGAGTTTTCTTGGCAGGGATACTGGAGTGGCTTGCCAGTTCCTGCTCCAGGTGGATCATGTTTAGTCAAAACCCTCCACTATGACCTGTCCATCTTGGGTGGCCCTGCATGGCATAGCTCATAGCTTCTCTGAGTTATTCAAGCCCCTTCGTCACGATAAGGCAGTGGTCCATGAAGGAGTTATGGAGACTCTTGAGAGTCCCATGGACTGCAAGAAGACCAAACCTATCCATTCTGAAGGAAATCAGCCCTGAGTGCTCACTGGAAGGACAGATCCTGAAGCTGAGGCTTCAATACTTGGGCCACCTCATGAGAAGAGAAGACTTCCTGGAAAAGACCCTGACGTTGGGAAAGATGGAGGGCACAAGGAGAAGGGGACGACAGAGGACGAGACGGTTGGACAGTGTTCTCAAAGCTACTAATGTGAGTCTGACCAAACTGCGGGAGGCAGTGGAAGACAGGAGTGCCTGGTGTGCTCTGGTCCATGGGGTCACGAAGAGTCGGACACGACTAAACGACTAAACAACAACAAAAGCGGCATGGTTTGCAAGTCAACAACAAACTTGGCAGAGAACTAACTGTGGTTATTGCGGCGGGTTGGGCTCAGTCCTTCCAACAAACCACTTTTTAGCCCCTGGTTAACCATTGTCCTCTTTTGTCACTCATCCTGTTCTGCCTACAGCGATTCTTCCCCAAGTGAATTACTCTTTCCAGCTGCCATCAGCTCGGGAACCCTGCCTCGCTCACACCTTTAGCCACTTCCTGGCTTACCTGTGCTTCCAAGCCACTGCCGGAGGACGGAGGTGACGTCAAACGAAAGCCACTCCTTCTCGTTCTTCAACTTCACCATACGCCCATCCATGTAGTACCAAGTGCTGTTGATCGAGTGGATCTGCTCCTGGACGGAAAGGGTAAGTGTAAGCAAGGCAGTCTCTCCATCTCCGACATGGTTCATCGTTCGACAGAACGATGTGCTGAAGCACTTTGCATTCAAATGCCACGCTTAATTCCTAGTTCAAGGTTCCAGTTCTTGGGGCAGAACTGGAAAACA
The DNA here is from genome assembly GCA_034641385.1 of Darevskia mixta. NCBI lineage: Eukaryota > Metazoa > Chordata > Lepidosauria > Squamata > Lacertidae > Darevskia > Darevskia mixta. The sequence continues at coordinate 6,370,604 of JAWWNH010000163.1, forward strand.
TGGGCAACATCTACAAAAGAGCTAGGGGAACAATGAAGCGAGTATTTGATCCCTCCAAATTCTATGTCAATATTAGAAGGCAAACAATCCTGTCCTGGCTCATGTTTGGGACTTAATATGAATGAAGGGTCCTTAGAAATAATCCATACAAGCTGTCCTCGAAATCAAGGATCGTCCCTGGGTGTGAATAAGCATACGCTGAGAGATTTCCTCCTTCCTAGATTCCAGTTCCCTCGCTGCGGACACCTCTTCCTCACAATATTTTGATTTCTGCAGCTCAAATACTCCAGACTAATGCAGGCAAACAAATACATACTTTTTCTTTTCTTTTTTTGGCAAATGAATATAAGTTGCATAAATGTGCCTTTGTTTTCATTTCAAAATCAGAAATTTTCATTTCTCTCCCCCCGCCCTCATTCTCAGGGATAGAATGCAAGCAATATTGTCCCGGCTCTTGTTTGGGGTTTAATATGGATGAACGATAATTAGCAATAATAATAATAATAATAATAATAATAATAATAATAATAATAATTTATTATTTATACCCCACCCATCTGGCTGGGTTTCCCTTTCAACAGAACATTAAAATACATTAAACATTAAAAGCCTCCCTAAACAGGGCTGCCTTCAGATGTCTTCTAAAGGTCTGGTAGTTGTTGTTCTCTTTGACATCTGAAGGGAGGGCGTTCCACAGGGTTTGGTGCCACTCCCGAGAAGGCCCTCTGCCTGGTTCCCTGTAGGCTTTGCTTCTCGCAGTGAGGGAACTGCCAGAAGGCCCTCGGCACTGGACCTCAGTGTCCAGGCTGAACAATGGGGGTGGAGACGCTCCTTCAGGTATACTGGATCCAGTATACAATGATCCAGGGGACCTGCCTTTGAAATCAGCTGTTGTCCCTGGGTACAAATAAAAGAATGCCTCTGAGCATGTGCCGAGAAATTTCCTCCTTTCACCCACAAATAATCATAAGCATCTCCAAACCGTCTGAACAGTTTCCAGGCGAGAGGGTACAACTTGTGGGCATCTTTGAACTCCGATAGCATTTCCCCATCGTACCTGGTAAAGCTCCAACCGCTGATCCTGACCTGGCCCAGAGATGCGCATTCTCAGTTCAGCACGGTACAGCAGACTGGAGTCATGCAGGGTTTTCCGGATGTGTGATAAGTTGAACCCAAAGAAGACAGAGTAGAGTGTCTTTGGTATGAAGCTTTCTGCATAGAGAGAACAGGGGTCATAAGTTGTTTTGTGTTTATTTGTGCTGGTTCAATTTCAAATACGACCAAATTATGTATTTCTTCCTCTGGAAGGGGTCAAGAGGATATAAGCTTTGCAAGAGCTTCAGGCGACATCTGAACTCCCCGGCAACCCGATTAACGTCCCAGCAAGAGTTTAGCTGCAAATCGCTGAATGTTAGGAATTTACAAACGAAATGACAAACAGAATTTACAATTGGAACGGAAAACAAAACTAGGCTTTAGAGGGTCACAGGGCTGCTGGATTCGGTCACCATAAACACACTTGCTCAGAGAGTAAGCCCCAATGAAGACAACAAAACTGACTCCTGAGTAGGGATGTGCAAATATGTCCGTTTTGGTTCCTCTCAGTTTCTCAGTTTTATCATCTTCGGTTTTCCACATTTCCACAGGGGTTTGCGATATATATCTATATAGATATATACCGTATTGTTCCGTGTATAAGACTAGGTGTTTTTTTAACCAAAAAAGTAGGTTTGAAATTGGGGCTCGTCTTATACATGGGTAGTGCTGAGGGATGTTTTCTTAATTTGGAGTCCCCAAAAATGGGGGCGTCTTATAGACGGAAAAATACGTCCTCATGAAAATTCACCAGCATTTTTCTCCTGGTATACATATTTTTCTGTGCAGTTTTGCCTAATGCACACATTGTTGCAAAGCAATTTTCACTATTTCCCCCCTGTCATTTTCACCAACGTAGGCATTTTATATGCAAACTCCACCTCTGTATATGCATTTTTTGTTCCAATTGCTCGGGTGGAGAACTGCATTGCAAAATTCAGAGCACTGCAAATTTCAAAGGACAGCTGAATTTCGATGCAGGTATTGTTTCAGAAAGTGTGGATTAGGTAAATTCACCTTTAAATGTGGACTGAACAGACTTCGGAGTAAACATGCATCAAATGCTGCTCCAGCCCTATTTCTGTGGGGGGAAGTTTCTTTGCTTATATGTTCAACTTATATGTCTGCGCGATGTTTAAGGATACAGGCACTCATCTTGCATTAGGGTTTAAGGACTCTGACGCAAACCATTTTCCTTTTCTTTTAATGCTTTATTGAGATTAAAAAGCAAACAGTCATCAAAAGAATAATACACCTTGCCAAAAATTAACTTACTTTGTTCTTACGTAATTTCTATAGTGACTTCCAGTCACTCCATCATGGGTCCACAACGTATTTTATATACCACACTCTTCATTTCCAATCATAGCATATCACAATGGTCTTATTTCCCTAAGGTTTTCTACTATTCCGCAAACCATTTTCAAATGCTCCCACATTCAACAGAAACCTCCCTGCAAGTAAAGCTAAGGAAGAGGATGCTGGAATCCAGAAACCTTCTAATCCAGCCCTCTGGAAGTTTTCCTTTATGAAAAAGAGCAATTGAAACTAATGTCATTTTATTTTTATTTTATTTGTTTATTTGCTGGCTGGCACTGAGTTTCGACGCCTCTCATTCAGTCTCTCCTCACCCCTCGGGCTTTGGGACTTTCTGCCCTTGCCTGTTCCAATAACATGTAGATATCCTAAGTTATCACATGGTTGCCAACTGACCAGGGGAGGGGGGGAAACCAAGATTAGACTGCTTCTGTGCCCTTATAAATCACTTGATGCATGCAAATCAGCAGGGACAAGCTTTTTTGCCTCATGCAGATAAGCATCAGCACCTGCCGACACCTGGTGAAGCAAGTGGTGAGTTGAAAAGCACAGGAGCGTGGACTGGCTTAAAAAGTTGGCAACCTCATCCTCCACACCCTACCACCCTTCTTTGGAGCTGTGCCAAACTCCAGCCCGGGTTCCCTGGCAGGATTCTGCTGCCTCTGGAGGGTCAAATTTCGGAAGTATGTGAGAGTGGAGTCAATTAATAGCGATGGGCAATCCGAAACGCCAGCAGGGACTGCTTGGGTGGGTCCCAGGTTTCTGCTTGCAGATCTCCAGGAAGACGCCACATCCTAATGCGTACATCAATAACAGAAACAAGAGCCAAACAGGAGCTCTGGAAACCTGCTTGTAAATGCATTTCATATTTAAATCCCGCACCAGCCTCTGCCAACTTCATAAGTTTTGGACTGCAATTCTCATTCACCCAAGCCTTAGGAGTTATAGGCAAAAACATCTGCAGTGGCGAAGGCTGCCCTACGTCCACTGCCTCTGTATGGGGCTTCCCCTGCTTTGCCACGACTCAGGAATGGCTAACTGCATTTTTCTGCGTCAGATGCAACTTCAGAAACATTTTGAGCCTGCTACGTACATTATCCTTCTCCCCATTTCACAGATCCTGGGACTGAGGGTGAGCAAGGTTGCCACACTGCAACAAGACCTTGCTCCTTTATACATAGGAATCTGGTCCTCTGTGTGTTTAAAAAGGTAAAGGGACCCCTGACCGTTAGGTCCAGTCGCGGACGACTCGGGTTGCGGCGCTCATCTTGCTCTATAGGCCGAGGGAGCCGGCGTTTGTCCACAAACAGCTTCCGGGTCATGTGGCCAGCATGACTAAGCCGCTTCTGGCGAACCAGAGCTGCGCACGGAAACGCCGTTTACCTTCCCGCCGGAGCCTATTTATCTACTCGCACTTTGAGGTGCTTTCGAACTGCTAGGTGGGCAGGAGCAGGGACTGAGCAACGGGAGCTCACCCCGTCGCGGGGATTCAAACCGCCGACCTTCTGATCGGCAAGCCCTAGGCTCTGTGGTTTAACCCACAGCACCACCCGTGTCCCTCTGTGTGTTTAGTCAGAAGTAAATTCTGTGCTAAATTGACTGGGACTTCCATTCCAGAGTTTAAAAGCAATGGGATGTAAAGTGGTGCTTTTAATTTCCTTAAAGGTAAAGGGACCCCTGACCATTAGGTCCAGTCGTGGACAACTCTGGGGTTGCAGCGCTCATCTCGCATTATTGGCCGAGGGAGCTGGCGTACAGCTTCCGGGTCATGTGGCCAGCATGACTAAGCCGCTTCTGGCGAACCAGAGCAGTGCACGGAAACGCCGTTTACCTTCCCGCTGCAGCGGTACCTATTTATCTACTTGCACTTTGACGTGCTTTCGAACTGCTAGGTTGGCAGGAGCAGGGACCAAGCAACGGGAGCTCACCCCGTCACAGGGATTCGAACCGCCGACCTTCTGATCGGCAAGCCCTAGGCTCTGTGGTTTAACCCACAGCGCCACCTGCATCCCTTTAATTTCCTTAGGGGCTTCCTAACTTTCTTCCCCTAACCTGGCCGCGACTTCTTTTCACCTACCCTCCTCCTTTTGCTGCAGCAAGCAGAACTGGCATTTGGCAACCTTGTAAGGTTGGTTAAGAGAGAGAAAAAAGGATGTTTTGGCCATCCAGTGAGTTTCCATCCGAGTGGGGATTTGAACCCAGGGCTCTCTGGTTCAGCTCCAACCCTCTGCAGGCTTGCTCTCTCTCTCTCTCTGAAAGCAAACTGCCACAGGCCACAGACACACCCCAAAACGAAGCCCCATATTTGCAGCCGTCTGACACTGACACAGCATCTATTTATGGTACAGGAAGAGTCTATTTTTAAGCTTCTCTTCCTTGCAGGATCAAAGAAGCTTTGACTCCAGCTCCTCATCCCATCTCGTCCCACATACATGGTCAAATCAGCTGCCCTGCAAGTTCCCTTCTCCAGGACAAAGACCGTGATGTTAAGGGGGAAGCTTCCTTTCTTCTTCATAATTCCACCCCCTAAAAAAAAAAAAAAGTAGCGTGCAGTGCTTGGCAGAGGAGAACAGGGTATGCCCATTTTTGCATTTAAGCAAACATGGAGTTCAGAGCAAGAGTCAGGGGAAGGAGACAGGACATTTGATAGCTGCACGGCAAGCAGAAATTCTTGTTTTGGGGAAACTTTTCCCAGGTTCCCTGTCTCACAGTTTCTCCTGGTTCTACGGCCGGCATCTCTTTCTTGTGCCATTAACAGCAGGCCGGCAAGCAGAAATTTAGTTAATTTAGCAAACAGAAATGTTAAGATTTTCCTGGCCTGGAAATGCAAGTAGGGAGGGAAAGTTTCACTTGCTTCATTCCTGTCCGCATGTTAGGATGGTGCTTTCTTTAATTTTGTAAAATCTGCTGGTACGGCTGTGTACACAGCATCTTTTTAAAGCACATTCAAAGACCATTCCTCCCCCCACAAAAAAAAAAATCAAAAATCATGGGAACTGTAGTTTACCTTCTCACAGAGTTGCAATTCCAAGCACCCTTAGCAAACTATAATTCCCAGGATTATTGGGGGGGGGATATGCTCTGAATGTGCTTTCAAGGTATGGTGTATATGCTGCTTCTCAGTTGCTGTTTCCTATTTAAAGGGGTAAGAATTACATTTTATTATTTAAAATTTATCAGCAACAAAAGCAGAGGAGGAAGGGCCACAACTGCCCAAGAAGAAATGAAGGTAGTCTTCTCTGTTTCTATCCCACCTCCTGATCAAATAAGCTCTCATAGCAGATCACAAAACATTAAAAATACAAAAAAGAACTTGCAATTCTCCGTCACTAGCCATTGCTGGAAAAGAAGAAAAATGCTTAGTGGCAGACCAGTAGCGATGTGACCTGTAGAAATCGACAGCCGAATCTTTTCACTGGTGTGGAGATAAAATAGTACTACCTGCTATGGTCTGCAAATCAAGGCGCCCTGAAAAGTGCAAGAGTTTGAGGGTGGTAAAGAGAACGGAGGCAGCTGATGATGCTTATTAAGAATAAAAATCTGGTCCTAGTTCTTTCGAAAGACATATACACACCCTAAACTTGACTCATCTCCAAGAACCATAGCTGTCAACTTTCGGATTTGAAAATAAGGGATTTTTCCAAACTTTCGGATTTTAAAATAAGGGATGCCGCGAGGGCGGTGCAATGGCACCAAGTAGCCTCGCCACCCTGCGCTCCAGAGGCTGCGCGCGAACGGGTGAGCGAAAGAGCGAGCACGTAGACGGCAGGCAGGCTGGCTGTCTGGTTGGGCGTGAGGGTCTGGCTGCACAAGGCATGCAAGCTCCGCCCCCAGTCGGTCTCAGACTCCTTATTGGCAGCCGAGCAACGCAGCTGAGGAGCCTCCCTGGCCAGCAGGGAGGGAGAGGAGCTGCTTCCTTTGAAATCTGGGAAATTTAAGGATATCAACAATCCGGGATAGCAGCGGGAAACGGCATTGGAATAAGGGAGTTTCCCGCAAAAAAAAAGGGAGGGTAGACAGCTATGCCAAGAACCAGGAATCGAACCTGGCTATCGTCAACCACAATTTTTGCATCTCCCTGCTGTTCAGCTCCCTACCTCCTCAAAGTTTTCTCTTTTCTGTACCTGCCAGCTAAGATTTCATTTCACGCATCTGAGGAAATGGGCTTGAGTCCACAAAACCTCGTGCCACAGTACTAATAAGTATATAATATAATGTTTTATTATTTATATGCTGCCCATCTGGCTGGGTTTCCCCAGCCACTCTGGGCGGCTGCACCAGTGCAGTACATTGTATTATAGTCTTTAAGATGGCCCAAGACTCTTCGAGTCTAACTTGGGGTACCTCAGTGGAAACTCCTCAGCCCCTGAGTTTCAACGCTGCTCCAACAGCAGTATTCAGAAGAGACCTGACTGTCGGACTTCCACTTCCCTTCTTCAAAGTTTGGTGCAGTCAACCCTTTTCGTTTCCACATGACTCTTGCGGAGGGAGGCTGCCGTCTCTTGTAAATTGAGGATTTATGTTTTACAGCTGGAAAGACAGAGATAAGGCTGTCTCCATTGAACAGCCCCAGCTTATCAGCCTAAGGAAATTCCCAAGCTATTTTGGGACTTTCCAGTGTTACATCTCCAGAGATAAGAGGACGGTTTCTATCTACTGTCCTTGTGACCTTGTGAGTGGTTCATGGTGTCTGTCAGCCTCAGTTTCCCTCAGCTGTAAAATGGGGCTAAGACTATGACGCCTTGGATGGCGTTCCTAGGCAGCCTTCTCCCATAAAAACCAGCAAACTCACCAAGATAATCAACAGATACTGGGTGGCTACCAGAAACGGCCTCCTCTGTCGTCTTTTGGATTTATCCGTATTTAATCTCTTGCCTGTAGGGTTTATAGCTCTGTGGCTACTGCTGTTGATCTCTTGCAGTGCATTCCTAACCATTTCTACTCTGAATGTGTACTGCTGAACTCAGTTCATTTGCACTGGCTTAGGTATGTTTGTTAAGCCACTTTGGAGGCGAAGTACTAAAAGGTGCGTATAGGTTTCTCATGTAAACAGAGAGGCAAGGGTTTCGGATTCCATAGATCCAGATACTCCCGGTGCTTCTGTATCCGGAAGAAGGATCTGGCAATAAGAACATAATAAGAGCTATTCTGGATTAGGCCAAAGACCATCTGCTCCAACAACTTGCAAGCAAGGCCTACTTGTGCTTTCCTGCAACTAAATGAATGAATGAATTTACTTTATAACGGCCATAGACCAGCATAATGCCTGCAACTGGTATTCTGCTTCTGCCTAATCTTCCATTAAAGCCAGCCACGGTGATGCCCACTGTAACATCTCACGGGAGCAAATTCCTCGCGGCGTTTTCATTCTCTTTCTTTATAACTTATTTAGCATTTGGGGTCGGCGCAGGATTTCAAGCCTATTTCATCGTTGCAAAGCAGCAGAGCGGGTGCAATTTTCTATCCTGCAAGCGTTTTCTCCAGCCGGCACTTCCCGATCTTAAAAAAATAATAATAATAAAGAGCCCCTGGGAAGGAGTTGCTCCATGAAGTCTTCCCCTGGGTTTTGACTGACACATGGGCACCCAGGAAGGCGGCAGAACATGGGACCGGCAATTTATAGAATGAAAAGACGCTCACGAACCCCTCCGGGTCACCTCAGAAGGAAAAGTCCTTGCATCGAGAACCCTGCACCGCAAACCTGAGAGTTTCACTGGGAGCTTTCTCTCCCCCCCTGATAATTTTAAAGTGCCATTTCTGTCCTCATTAACTGATGCAGAATGGCTGGGGGAAATGAAGGGGTGTTTGCGTTGAATTTCAGAACAGTGCCAGCGCCAAGCTGCCGCCACAGGCCAGGAAGCGGCAGGACCAGGAAAGAAGCAGACCACAGAAGGGAGTAAGCTGGACCACAAGCAGAAGTTAGGGGTCCATTCTTCCCGTAGGGAAAGGCCCCGGGGGAGCCAGGCTCCGGTCCGCCCACCTGCTTAAACTTTCCACGTGGATCAACTGTTAAGTCATGCTGGGGAAATGTGGGTGGCTTGACTTCTGTCGAAACAGGGAAGTCATGCGGTGCTGCTACCTCCCCAACCCGCCCCCAGAGCCTTCTGCCGTTGTTTGTTTTGCCAGGGTCGGAAACTAGCAATTCCCCCTGTTCCAAGCGGCTGTTTGAAGGACGGATACTCTGCAGAAACTTCCAGGCGTGCTATTTTATCATTACACCAGGGCTTTGGGCTCTTTGGGGGGGGTGCAGAGGGGAGGATGCAATTCACCAGAAATGGATTCCTAGTGTAGGGGTCGGCAGCTGGCAGCCTCCGAACCAAATGAGGTCCTCTGAGCACATGGTGTGCCAACCAGATGGGCAGAGGAAGGGCATGGAGGGAATGGCCCTTGTGTCCACAGGTGGGAGGTGGGTCAGGATCTCGACACTGCAGGAAAAAATCCAGGGTGCGATGGCGCTGGGATGGGGAACCTGTGGTCCTCTAAGTGTTGGTGAGCACCAGTCCCCATCAGCGCCAGCCAGCATATCTGATAGTGAAGAACGATGGGAGTTGCAGGGCAACCGATTCCTGGCCGCTTTACTAAACCATGTTTATAGTCTGATTGGTGATATGCAACAGCAGTTCAGTGGGGGCTCTTCCCCACTTTCTGTCTACTGAAGGACGGGGTAGAAATATATTCAAATAAATATATTAAATAGATAAAACGCATCTGGGATAGCTCAATCGGTGGAGCACGAGACTCTTAATCTCAGGGTTGCGGGTTCAAGCCCTACGTTGGGCCAAAATATTCCTGCATGGCAAGGGGTTGGACTAGATGACCGCTGAGGTCCCTTCCAACTCTACAATTCTATGCTTCTATGAATGAATGAATGAATGAATGCACTTCTATGCAGCTCTGTAGCATAGACCCTTCCAACGCTATGTTTCTATGATTTCCAGAAAGAGGGTTGATCCAAGGTTGCGTTAAGTCACTCGTTTCCTTAGCACAAGGCTTTCTGCTTGTGGAGTGGGGACTGTCTCCCCTCTCCTCCTCCCCATGTGTTGCCCCCCCCATAAATCTGTTATGGGATTCCCCCCACCTTCTGAAGCTGGTTTTGGGAGGTTGTGCCTGTGTTCAGTTGCACAAGCGTAAATCCTCATGCTAATGGAACAAGGGCACTGTATACCACTCTCAGTCTTGAGCTGGAAAGCCCACAAGTTCTCACAACCAACGCCAGCTATCCTGTGAGTGCTGCAGCCAGGGTTCCCCCCTCCCCCCAAAAATGCCATATGTCCTTGGTCAGCAACTACAAAAGAAGTTCAGAATTGCCACACCAGATCAGACCAAAGGTCCATGTAGTCTTGTACCCTGGTTGCATCAGCGGATAGCCAGTTGTTTCTCGGAAGACTGCGGGGCATGCAAGCCATAGTCCTCCCTGGTGCCTGGCATTTAGAGATATACTGCATCTGTACTGGAGGTTCTATGGAGCTATCGGAGCTCATAGCCACCAAGAGAACTATGTCCCATAAATAAAATTCCCTTTTAAAAGTGTCCGAACCTGCAGCCATCACCTTATGGATTCCATAAACAGAACTGTGTTGTGTGAACAGATTTCTTTTGCCTGTCCCAGATCTACTGCAAATTCAGTCATTAGGTGAACTTGAGTTCCAACATGCATAATCTTCTAAGCCTCTGTTGCTGGGGCAGGAAACCTGCAGATCTGGTCAGACTGCAACTCCTATCATCCCTGACCATGACTGGCCAGAGTTTACTATGAGATGGGTTCCCAAAACATCTGGAGGGCCACAGCTTCCCCACCCCTGGTTTAAAACACCGCAGGAGCGAAATTGAACTGGAGCTGCTACTCTCACTCCAGAAAAGCCTCCCGCACCTTTAAGATTTACGTGAAAGAAACCCTAAATAGGTGCAGCTTCTCCCGTCACTGCAGAAAAACGACGAGAAAAGCTTCTACGCAAGTCTAAAACATGCAGGAGTCTACTTAGGGCCTCAGGTGATAAGCAGGTAGGCATGAGCTTCCATGTACAGGGGCACGATACCTCTGATTAAGATACAAGGATATAAATAAAAGGGGGAAAGGGCATAATTTCCATGCCTCAGAGCTCCTGCTTCTACCCAAATGACAGAAAGCTGGGCAGGATTTATCCAGCAACATAACGTCCACCATTTGCATAGGTGGATTTTGGAATGAACTTTTAAAACCCTTTTTTTTCTGACTGGCTTGTGCTTTCAACAGCAGCCCGGCCTGCGGAAACTGAACAGGCGCATTGGGGAAAAGAGGCAGCAATTACCCTGGCCTAACGCATTCCAAGGCAAGGGGATTTTGCGTAGGCAAGGCAAGGAGGACCCAAACGCCTCCTTGGCAAAAACGGCTGGCACGTGCTGGCACTATCCCGGGCTGCCATCTTATCTCCCAGAGACTACACAAAACGTACAAGTTCCCGCCTCTGCCTGCGGGCCCGAGTTCCGTTTCGGCAGTGTGCCAGCCACTCCCAAGCACGTAATTACACCCCAAACAAGCTTGAGACGGCTGCTCCCTGGGTGGGTGTGGGATCCTCTGATCCGAGGGAAAGATCCGGATCTTTGCAGATTCGGGCCTCTTCAGACCTGCTGCCAACACCATCAACCCCTCCTGGGCCTGCGCATCTCATTCAAAAGCCCTCCCTACATTTCTCTCTCTCTTAAAGCATATATCTTTTGTCTCCTGTCTCCCCCCAACCCCAAAAAAGACCCCACCCAGCTCCAGGCATCTGTTGGTGCGTTTAGGTGGCTTGTTTTTCCACAGGAGGAGCAAACTTCTGTAAAAGGTGGGAAGGAAAGAAACAAGAGTTCTGCTCTTCCCAGCAAGGGTTGCGGAAAGGCCAGTATAGCTACCGTATTTTCCGGCATATAAGACGACTGGGCGTATAAGACGACCCCCAACTTTTCCAGTTAAAATACAGAGTTTGGGATATACTCGCCGTATAAGAAATACGACCCGGCGTATAAGACGACCCCCGACTTTTGAGAAGATTTTCCTGGGTTAAAAAGTAGTCTTATACGCAGGAAAATACTGTAAGAGTTAGGGCTTCCTGGGTGCAAATGCCCAGGTTGCCAACTTTTTCCTACTGGTCCTGCCTCTCTGCCCTCAACAACAGCTGGTGGGTGCCAAGAGCTGTTGGACAGCGAAACGGGCTCCCTCAGAAGATGGAGTCTGCTTCCTTGGAGAGGAAGAGTAATAATACCACTCTATTTTCCTTGATCAGACCACACTTGGAATACTGTGTCCAGTTCTGGGCACCATGACCTAAGAAGCATGTTGACAAGCTGGAAGGTGGGCAGAGGAGGGCAACCAAGATGGTCAAGGGTCTGGAAAACAAGCCTTACGGAGAGCACTAGAAGGAGCTGGGTATGTTTAGCCTGGAAAAGAGGAGATATGAGAGCCATCTTCAAATATCTCAAGGGCTGTCCCATGGAAGATGGAGCTTGCTTGTTTTCTCCTGCTCTGGAGGGTAGGACTCGAACCAGTGGCTTCAAGCTACAAGAAAGGAGATTTCAACTAAACATTCGGAAAAAAATACTTTTCTGACAGTAAGAGCTGTTCAGCAGTGGAACAGACTCCCACGAGAGGTGGTGGACTCTCCTTCCTTGGAGATATCCATCTGTCATGGATGCTTTAGCTGAGATTCCTGCATTGCAGGGGGTTGGATTAGATGACCCTTGGGGTCCCTTCCAACTCTGAGATTCTACGATTCCATGAGTTGACCAGGTGAAACCTTTTCTGGCGTGGAGGCAGGGATGCGAGAAAACTTCTTCCTGCTCTATGTTTGTGTGTGTCTCTATGCTTGTGTGTGTCTGGAGTCAAGCTTGCTGTGGAAGCCCCAGGAGCGGGGGGGGGGGGGGCGGGGGGGCCGGGGAGTAGCAGCCAATCCCGAGGTGAAAGCAAAGGACCCCTGCTTGAATTTTCGAAACGGAATTTGCAAACTTTGACCTGCCCGCAGCTGTGTGGTAGCATTGCAACACGTTGGCCAGCAAGGGGCCTTCAGGGAGAAGTGGCAGAGAGGAGACTCTGAAACCGGGGGGAGGTTGCTGAGCCGTTTTGCCGGAAACCGCAAGATCCGATCGACCAAACTCCTTTTTTACTGCCCCTTCCCCGCCAACTCCATCCCACCCCCCGGGGGAAGAGCTGATTTTTGCACACACACAATTTCCTCAGATCACCAGAGGACTTCTCACGGGTGCCTGGCTTCATACAGCGCCTGCCGACACAGCCAAAACATGACAGCCCGGATCCTCGTACAAAGAGAAAGGAAGTGGAAGTCAGAGGCAATGGCTCTCTCTCTCTCTCTCTCTCTCTCTCTCTCTCAGGAGCCAACAACAGCAGCTAAGAGGCAGGAACGATACAGCAACGATACAACCTTAATCCGCATTAAGACCATACCGATTCTAATCACGGCACTACTCACCTGCCTTAAACCTGCTCCTAAAAAACTCTAATTGGGTCCGTTTTATTTATTTTTAACACCAAGGTCTAGGAGAATGGCATATTTATAACTTCCGAGTATGTACAGAGTCCACTTCTCGTGCGACCAAATGCCGGCAGCTTTCCTGTCCCCTCCCGACCCTCCACCCCAAATTTCTGGAATTAAAAGCATGGGTGTAAACCTAGGCTGCTTAAGAAGAACTTTATAGTTTCGGGTGGGTCTGTCCAACCCCAGTGTTGTCTGGCTGCAGAGTGTAGGAGCTGCTCTTCCGGGTCTCACAACTGGGGGCCCCTCTTCTGCCAAGAATGCATTGCTGCCCCTGGTGAAATTGTGCTCTGGCTGGCAGCCAGTACTGTAATCTCAAAAGGCAGCAAATTCTGGGTTCTGCTGGGTCCCACTGCCCCAGACTGACTGACCAAGTTCTGCCTGCCCCAGTTCCCTGAAATAATAATATATTTATTTTTTAATGCCAACCCTGTATCAAGGGCCGGCCCTCATCACGGATGCCTTGGCATGTGGTGGTTGCAATGATCAGATCAACTCACGCCAAGTTCCCTCCCTGGGGGAGCATCTCCTGCCATGTCCAGAACTAGTAACAGCTTCTCTGCTCTTGGTTTTATTTCCTTTGTGCCATTTCCTCGCACCCTTTGTCACATTAGGTTTGCACCCAGCCCCGTCCCTTCAAGAGCCTGGCCTGCAGAACATTTAAGAGGTGAAATTCTTCAGGAAAAGCTTCACCTTTTGAATTTCCGCCTGCCGGGATGCTGCACAGGAGCAGAGCTGGAATAAAAATGTGGCCGCCTTAGGGGAAACCCCTTTGCCACATGGCACTGGTGGGAAGTCTTGAATCTGTAAAGAATTAAATAAGCCTGCAGGTTTTAGGGTCATAGGGAGAATTATTCCATAAGAGGGGCTGCTTTGCCTTTTTCCAGTTTGCATCAGCATCTTAGGAACGCGCTAACCTCTCGCCCCTCTTCCCAAACCCCTTCTTCATCTCATATTCTCTGGCGATATTTATTGCCATTTTACACATAGAATTCTATTTTTTCTAAAGGTCTTGCTTAAACTCTAAGTGTGAATCCTGTTCCATTGCATCACTAAACCTAAGTGCAAAGTAACAAACATCTCTCTCTCTCTCTCTCGTTCTTTAAATTAACCTTTTTACTATAAATCAATATTAGGAGGCCTGGCAAGCCACTTTCCCAATGCCATCCATCGGTACCTCTCAGTCCTTTATAGCAGCTTGCAAGGTGTTTGACCCCCCTCCTATTTTCGAAGTCCCAGGCAATGAAATACTTGGCAGATGCCCCGCGTTTGCCAGCGGGTCGCACCTTACCCCGGCCTAACCTTTGAGTCAGTTGCCAGCTTTCTAAATTGGCCCTGCGCCTCTACCTAACAGCTGAGAAATCAAAGGGGTGAGGACTTTCCCTTTAAGTGTGTGTGGGGGGGAATCTCCCCCCACTTAATTTCTGTATGTCACCCTTTTCCTAAAGGAATAGGAGCAGGGTCAGGGGAGGAGGAGGGGGAGAACACCAACCTAGCCCTGGTTCCTTGGCCTGCTCTAACCACTAGACCTCATGGCCTGCCCCTCCTAGACACAAACACCCCCTTTCTCTCCCGTGGTCTCACCGTGTTCTGGGGGAAGCATGTTGAACCTGTGCACCTCTTTGGCGTAGTACTCTTCCTGGGGGGTCTCCTTGGGGTCTTCCGCCGTCATTTCCCGGATCACTTCCACGGTGCTGTTGTACAGAGCCGCGACGTCTTCGGGAAGCACCCGCGACTCGGGGTCTTCCACCTCCGGCGGGCTGGACAGCTTGAGCTTGCTGAGGATCTGGCCCCGGATGGCCTCGATCCGCTTGCGCTTCATCATATCCATGTCCAGGGTTTTGCAGGTGGAGAAGGCGAGGGCCGAGCAGAGGTGCTCCAGGGCCAGGAGCAGGAGGAAGAGCCAGCCGGCGGACCGCTGCGTCGTCGAACACCGACAAAGACTCTGCCAGACGCAGCCTCTCAAAACCAACATCTTCATGCTTCCTCCACCCCCTTGTCGCTTCTGCTCTCGGTGCCAAAAGGAGGGGGGGGGAGAGCAAGAAGAAGGGGAAAGAAGAACAGCCGCCCTAGTTTCTTGCCGTTTTTCTCAGTCCTTTCCCTGCATCTGACAAAGTAGGCTGTTTCCTACAGACGCCCAGCTGCGACTCACCATCGAAGTTTATAAAGCAAACGGTTTCAGATTCGAACCGTCTCCAAAGTCTGGGTTTTTGCCGGTTTTCAACAGCGGAGGAGACTCACCTTACGCTTGGCAGAGCCTCGATGCAGCCCATGTGCCTGGCGACTCGGGGGCGCCCACGTTCAGCCTGGCAGCCCGAACGCCCATCGCCGGGGAGGTCGAGGCTCTGTCCCTACCGGTTTTTCGGTTCGAAGGGATCTGTTCTTGGCAGGGCGAGCCGCTCGAAAGTTGCCAAGAAGCGCCTGGATCTCTCCGGGATGTGGCTGGCTGCAAAAGGCGCGGGCCAAATCCAGTGTCACGGCTGGGGCATCCCGAGGCGATTGCGCTCCGTCAAGATCGCGGCTGCCGCTCTCCCTGGAGCCAGCTGGCCTTTCTGTCTTCCTTGCCAGGAAAGGCTGTAATTTCACCACTCCTGTTGGGACTTGCTGGCTGCAGGGCTTGGAGGTTTTTAAAGCCGTTTTTTTTTTGCCTCTCCCCAGCGCCAGCTCCACCCAGGAAGTGAAGGAGGGGGTGTGCGCTGCTGTATATATAACTCCTTCGCTGGGGAGCGAGGCAGCTGGACAGCTACCGTGGCAAAAGCAGGAGAACTTTTATTTTCTTTTATTCTGCTTGGCTCCTCCACTTCTCCTTCCCCTTGTGGCTGAGGCAACTGCCTCTCCCTGGAAAAGAGAAGAGCGGCAAAAACTTTTATTCGCACAAACACACACAGAGGATGGGGTGTAAAGACTAAACACACTACCCACAGTCTCACAGTGTCTCATTTCGGGGGTCATTTCTTATTTTATAAAAGGGCATGACAGGAGATTCGGTGACCGCATCCGTCGCTCCTTACTCCTTGCTTCGGTTCCAAGACCCTTGTCTGGAAGTTATACTTTCAAAGCTAGCTCAGTGGGGGAGAGCACGAGACTCTTAAAACTCAGGGCCGTGGGTTCGAGTCCCGTGTTGGCAAAACGATGCCTGCATTGCAGGGGGTTGGACTAGATGGCCCCTGGGACCCAACACTACAGTTTGGGGAAATGTCCTCCTCTTTATTCCTCTGGCAGGTGACGACTAGTTGTGGCTACTCAGGTCCTGAGGAGAATGAGTCTTTTCCTTTATTGGGAGGGGGGGGCAAGATTTCTGGAAGCCCCTAAATCCAACTCCTGTCATTTATACATATAATGGAGGAGCATTTTAGGTTCTTGTTTTGTTCCTGTTTCTATATCTGGGTTTAATGTTTGTTCCTGTAAGTTACTTTGAGTCACTGCCACAGAGATTTACATAGCCAAAGCTAAGCAGGTCTCGGCCTATGTGGGGCCTGGTCAGGAGACTGACACCAAAGCCTTAAGTTTCCTGAATCAAGAGTGAAATGATAATAATTGCAAAAACAAAGATTGATCCGTGACAGGGGAGGAGTCATAGAATCCTAGAATCGTAGGGTTGGGACCCCGAGGGTCATCCAGTCCAACCCCCTGCAATGCAGGAAGCGTTTTGCCCAACGTGGGGCTCAAACCCATGACCCTGAGATTAAGAGTCTTATTCTATTAATGACTGAGCTGAGCTGCTGTCCTAAGTGCAATACCTTTATCAGGACCACCCAAAATGTCACAAAATAACAGCAAAGTATTTTTTTTTTTATTCCCTCAGAACTCATAATCAGGCAACATGTTACACAAAGTAGGGTATGGAGAGATGGGGAGTTTAAAAACAACAATTAACAGTATCTTAGTTCCCTCACCACAAAATATGGTTAACAGGAAGCTGGCTTGACAAGGTTTGTGTTGTGAGGGCTAGTATCTTAAAGTCTGCAGATAACACCACACTGCTTCTGATAATTATTAATAACACTATTTGGCACAGAATCATAGAATTGTAAACTTGGAAAGGGATCCCACGGGTCATCTAGTCCAACCCCCTGCAAGGAATCTCGAACTCGCAACCCTGAGATTAAGAATTTCATGCTCTGCTGACTGAGCTATCCCAGTTCCATGCATTTATACAGTGTATGAGTCCTTCACACACACAACCTCAGCCCTCCTTCAACTAACCCTGTCAGGTAGGCCACTTCCACTATTTCCGTATTACCGAGAGAAAAGTGGCTTGCCCAATCTCACCTTGCGAGTTCCTACCGGTAGCTGAGGTAAAATTTCAACCTCCTCCACTCTTGGCCCACAATGCCACATCCACAGTGTACATTTATAGCACTGTTATACCATGGCTCTCCCGCCAATTAATCCTGGGAGTTGTAGTTTGCCAAGGCTGCGGAGCACAGTCAGGAGTCTGCTATTCCCCTCGCAGAACTACGGTTCCCCAGAGTTTTTATTTTTATATTTCTTGGAGGCCGCCCAGAGTGGCTGGGGAGACCCGGCCAGATGGGCGGGGTACAAATAAAAGAATTATTATTATTATTATTCCCTGGGAAGAGGCGTTGGTTGTTAAACCGCTCCGGGAATTGTAGCTCTGTGAGGGGGGCGGCTCCTCTGGGCAACTACAGTTCCCAGGATTTCTTTGAGGGGAGCCATGGCTGCTAAAAATGACATAATAGTGCTTTTTGTGTGTGCATGGTGCAAACATGGCCTCGGGGTTGCAAATCCCCCGTCGGCCATGAAGCCCACCGAATCGCTGGGCCTAACCTACCTCACAGGGTTGTTGTGAGGGTAAAATGGGACAGGGGCGAGAGAGCCCTTCCTAAAAAAAATAAACCAGGAGGAATAAGTTCAGGGACGGAGCTGTGGCGATAGCTCTCAGCCCTTTCCCAAGTCCCACCATATATCCATGGTTCCTTTTTGTGGCTTTGGCCTGTAACTAGATACCACAGGGCTGGCTTCTCGTCCTAGCCCTCCTGGGGGGTTTGTTTGTTTGTGTGTGTGTGTGTGTGTGTGTAGCCCAAACACGCCACCCCCCCACCCCCCGCCATCCCATATTTCCCAGTTCAAGACGCCCCACCGCATGCCAAGCAAGCAGGCAATTCCAGCCGTGGCAGCTCCTGAGCTATTTCGGAGCAGCTGCGTCGGGCAGAGGGGGGCTGGCATTGTATTACGCCCAGAACGAACCCAAGCCACGTTACATGTCAATTTTGGGCTGCCGATTCACGGCGCTTTTGCGGGGCACCGGCTATAAAAGGACAGCTCCTCTCTTTCTCTCTCTGCTCATCCTGGGCCTGCTATTTATTGCCTATTTCTAGCCTGGCTCCTCATGCCCGTTGAACTCCCTGCAGGCTCCATCGCTCCTCGTTCTCTGGAGATGATGGTTCAGAAACGGAGGAGTCTCCGCTGCAGAATACCTCGGTTGGTTTCGTGCCACCGCCTTTTGCATTTCTTCCCTGTTTGTAAAAAAAAAACAAAAAAAAAACGAGACGCGGCGAGGGCCTGCGTCCGGCTTGCGCATTGCACTGCGCTGCGGCAGTGTTGCTGTCGGCTCAGTCCTTTCGCCTTAAGAATCGACACCCTGTCCCATTAAGGTGGGGAGAAAAGCACCTTAAAGTCCAAAGAGAACCTGGGAAAGCATAGTTAAAAAATAAAATTAAAAAGTCCCAAGGGAGAAACAGATTGCAGAGAGGGAAGCTCAAAAAGAAAAGATCGTTTCTGGTTTGCATGTGGGGTGAGAGATTTTGAAAGAAGAGTCAACTAAGGCTTCCTTTAAAGCACATTCAAAGCACATTTTCCCCCTCAAAGAATTCTGGGCTTTGTACTTTGCCCCTCACAGAGCTGCAATTCCCAGTAATCCTTAAACTACAAAGCCCAGAATTCTTTGAGGGGGGGGGGAACACGCTTCAAATGTGCTTTACAGCGCGTACACACCCAGTTTGGGCTAGTGGTGAGATCAGGGGACGGAGATGGAAACTTAGTTGCTTTATTGCGGAGATGGGGGAACCTCGGGCTAAATGTGGCCCTCTGGAAGCCCATAACTCTCCCCACTACCACCACCACTGCACACTGTTGTTCCCCAGTGTTCGGAGCCATTCCTGCATTGCAGGGGGTTGGACTAGATGACTCTTGAGGGCCCTTTCCAGCTCTGCGATTCTATGCCACCTCTTCTACCTGGAGTTAATCTACAGCCATCACAATCAGTAGCAGCTGACAGCTTTAGTCTCCCCACGATTTTGTCTAATCCCCCTTTTAAAGTAACCCTTTGTGGTAGCAAATTCAGTAGTTTCCAACAGCTACTTGGTGGGAAAGGGAGAATTCCTGGCTTTGGGCTCCATTTTTCCTGCCTTTTATTCTCCCATGGGGAGAGGCGAGACTTCAGAAGCAAAATTAAGCCCAACCCCCTGCCAATGCAGGAATCCTTTGCCCAACGCAGGACTCGAACTCAGGACCCTGAGATTAAGGGTTTCATGTTCTACAGACGGAGCTAACCCAGAGAACACTGGCGCTGGGATGGAAATGAATAAGTACACAGCAGTCCGAGCAGAAAGGTGCTGATCGCCAGGCTTCCAAGGTAGAAACAGGGACTGGTCTCTACAAAAGGGGAATGGTTTGATGGCAGTGCCATGGCGAGAAAATGCCATTCAAAGGCCGCCATCAACTTTTCCAAACCTGTGGCTTTGGTGACCCCTGCTGGGCAGAGCCAGAACAGCAACCCACTTTTAATAATAATTTTACATTTTTTACATTTTGTATATTTTAATAGTGGACAGCATTTAAAGGGGTCTCTGGGGAAAGAAAAATTCTGCCTTCGAAATATTCAGGTCTCTTTACTAGCATTGCCCTGTGTATATATATATATTTAAAAAAAGAATATATATATATATATATATATATATTTAATTTAGATCAGGTTTTTAAAAATCATTCACAGCTACTGCCTCTGTTGGAAGTATAATGTAGTTTAAGAAGTAAACCTGAATCTATTGCAAAATATGTTAAGGCTTGCACTTGAGAGATTGTAAAACCAAATTATGACCATTGAAGGCTGCTTTTCCGTACAAAACGGAGACATGGGGCAAATATAGCCAACTTCTGAAGTTAAGCTTTGTAAATGACGTAGGGAGGCTTGAAATACATTTCCCAGGGAGAACACTCCATTGAACTCAGTGGGGCTTACTTCTGAGTAGACATGCATAGGATCCCATGACCAGTTGTGCATTAACTTTTTATTGTAGAGGAGCAATATATCACGGTCTTAAGGATGGTCACGTTTCGGTTCTCCCAGTTTCTCATTTTCCCCATCTTAAATTCAGTAAGTATCCACAACAATCTGCAATTAAAAAAAAATCCTCATGAAAATTCATCAGCATTTCTGTACAAATTTATCCTAATAACCATATTTTTGTATGTAGTTTTGACTAATATGCACATTTTTGCAAGCAGTTTCCCCCAATATACCCATTTTTGCAAGCAAATCCCCCCAATATAGCACATTTTTGTATGTTATTTTCACTAATAAATGCATTTCCAACTGCACAGTTTACCCTGGCATATACGGTATATTTTTGAACACACTACTTGGCCGCAGAACTGCACTGCAAAATTTGAAGAGCAAATTTTGAAGAACGGCTGTTTCGAATTGTATTGCGAATGTGGTAGGTTCACCTTTAAACGCGAACGGAATCAAACGTCTTCCCCACCCATAAATTCGTAGGTGATCGGACCCTGGAAAAGTTAGGTCTTGTAGATCATCAGGGATCACCCACAGAGGAACTCTCGTCCTTATTTCATGCTTCCAACCAGCTGAGCTCTGCAATAGGCTTAAATTATGAATATGTATGAATCCACTAACCAAACATCATGAATATTTACTTTCCATCTCATAGACAAACACTGTTTCTACCCGGCGATTTATGGCCTTTGCTTTCGGAAAGCTTTGGACATTTGCAGCCCAGTTCTGTGCATGTTTACTCAGAAGTAATTCTGACTTCAAAATATGTGTGCATAGGATTATAGCCCCGGGATCCCTTCCAATAGCGGTAGACAGAGAGGCGCACGTAACCCTCAGACCGTAGATTCAGAATACCCTCCCAAGATAGTGCAAAGGCTAGAGATTTTTTTATTATTGCTGTGCTCTGTTTGGCTATTGGATCATGCTGGAGTTTGAGCTTCCAAAAATCAGAGCGTTGAAGAACAAGCTTGGGGTGACAAGTAGCTGAATTTCAAGGAGGTCGGGGCGTGTGTCTCCAACGAGGTTCTACTCAAGAGTAGGTCTACTGAACTGAATGAACCTCAGTTAGTCGTGTCCCTAAATTTTAACGAGTCTACTCTGAGTAAGAATAGCATTAGCTACAACCCAATATTATTGCCCGGTGAAATAATTTTTTTAAGTTGTGCAGTGTGATCCTATGTGAAAGCAAGTCCTTTGGCTTACT
This sequence comes from Darevskia mixta, assembly GCA_034641385.1. Taxonomy (NCBI): domain Eukaryota; kingdom Metazoa; phylum Chordata; class Lepidosauria; order Squamata; family Lacertidae; genus Darevskia; species Darevskia mixta. Next base: position 6,391,983 of record JAWWNH010000163.1, read on the forward strand.
CACCAATACAGACTGAAAGAATCCTAGAGTCTGAAGCGACCACCAAGGAGCATCTAGTCCAGGCATAGGCAAACTTGGCCCTCCAGATGTTTTGGGACTACAACTCCCATTATCCCTAGCTAACAGGACCAGTGGTCAGGGATGATGGGAATTGTAGTCTCAAAACATCTGGAGGGCTGAGTTTGCCTATGCCTGATCTAGTCCATGGGTAGGCAAACTAAGGCCCGGGGGCCAGATCCGGCCCAATCACCTTCTAAATCCGGCCCACGGATGGTTCGGGAATCAGCGTGTTTTTACATGAGTAGAATGTTTCCTTTTATTTAAAATGCATCTCTGGGTTATTTGTGGGGCATAGGAATTCGTTCATTTTTATTTTTTCAAAATATAGTCCGCCCCACCCCCCAAGGTCTGAGGGACAGTGGATCGGCCCCCTGCTGAAAAAGTTTGCTGACCCCTGATCTAGCCCAACCCCCTGCAATGCAGGAATCTCAACTAAAGCACCCAAGACAGATGACCATCCAACCTCTGCTTAAAAACCTCCAATATATGTGTTTTGTAGTCTTAGTCCATTAATTAAATCTGCATATATTTGAATATTTTTTTAAAGGTATGTTTCTTGATTTTGAAATTTGAAAATCTTAATAGCACTTAGTTTCCCCTCTTTTCACCCCTCGACCCCTCTCCACTCAACGAAACATATACATAACCGGTTGATACCAACATTTATGAAGAAAAAGGAGTGAAGATCACCTTGGTTACAAAACAAAAACATCTCCCCACAGTTCCCCATAAGCTTTTGGTGGTTTACATGCACATTCCTTTTTCGGTGTGTACGTGATGGAAGTCCAACCAAGTGTTGGAAAAACCATTGAGTTTATTGTGTTTTCTTCTTTCATGTACTTTTCCGGTTAGTTTTTCCATTAGAATCAAGTCCCAAACGTATACAAACCAGAGTTCCAACAAATGCAAGTCCAAATATCCCCTCGTAAATTCGAATATGAGAATATAAATGGTTTCTTACTTGCTTTTATTTGCTTTTAAATAATGCGTGTCTGACTCACAGCAGGCATCATCTTTGGAGAGTGCGTCTTCCTTCCCCTGCAGTTGTTACAACAAAAACAAGGACATGTATTAAAAGTCATTTTAATGTGCAATTAGTTGGGTTGTATCTGACTAAATCATACTCCAAGTAGAATCTCTGATATGATCTCAAGTCTGTTGACTTCAGACTCAGACTTAAGTTGGCTATAAAAAACCCCACCAAAATCTTCTGGAAAATGAATTGTATTTTTGTTGATCAACATATTATTATTTTTTGTTTGATCAACACTAAACCTGAACAGCATAAAGTATCACTGTGGTGATAATCCTATATAATAAAGAGCCTGTGTCCGTATGTACTACTTTCCGTGTGTCACAGGAATTCGCAAGTGCGCGTGCGTTCCAGTGACACAGGGATTGGACAACTCTACTTACCCCCCCCCCCAACAGGGACACAGGCATTGGAGCGCCCGGAGAGGGGGCGTGCCCGGGAGGCAGCGGCGGCGGCGCACGCGCGTTCTCAATTGGGGCAGCGCCGCTGCCTTGCTCAGAGCCTCCTCCACCTCCTCCTCCGGCCTCCCTGAGGTTTCTGCTGGGGGGCGGGGCCGGAGAGTGGGGGGGAAGCAGCGCAAAGCGCTGCTCCCGCTGCCGCCACCGCCGGCCGCCTCCGCGCCTCGCAATGGAAGGCTCGGGGTCTGACTCACCAGGAGCAGCTAGAGCAGCGCGTCCGGGGTTGGGGGGCTCCCCGGTTTCCCCGCGCTCAGCCTCCTCCCTCCGCGGCAGCAGGAGCGCAGCCGCCTCTTCCTGCTCGGCTCCAAAATGGCCGGGCCGGCGTCGGAGCCCTGCGCGGTCTGAGCGGGGGGGGGGGGAGTGAGGAGCCGCGGCTGTGCCCCCCGCCCCACAAGGCACGCGCGTGTGCTGCCGGGCTAGCGCCCGTTATCTCAACGGGCTTCAATTCACTAGTATGAACCATAAACAACCAAAACCACCACACAATGGCTGAAACTATAATAAAAGATTTACTGGAATCATCTTCTGAAAAACTAATAGTCTTTCAATAAAGCCACATGATTAACAAGCCATATATGCGTGATATAACAGAATGTATAATGTTCACGTGACTGAACCATTCAGCAACAGGTTGGGTATGGCAACAAAATCTTGGTGCCACCAAAACGTTCACAATTGGTTGATGGTGAGTAGATAGTAGAATTCTTCAACAGTTCAAAGCAAAAATCTCATGGATGTAATAGTAGATGAAGCATATTTATATGAGTCTTGCAACATCACCATCTAGCCGAAATCAACGCTAAACCTGGCCACTCTTAAGATCACAAGAATTGCCCTGTTGGATCAGACCAGTGGCCCATCTAGTTCGGTATTCTGTTCTCACAGTGGCCAACCAGATGCCTGTGGGAATCCTGCAAGCAGGATCCGACCCCAAGAGATCTCACCCCCCCCCCTACGATTCCCGGCGACTGACATTCAGAAGCACCCAGCTCTGGCACAATTTCCTTTTGATTTAATGATCCCTAGTATCATCAGCAAAACTGGGCCACTTCACTGCTTACCTCTAGAAAATTTATGAACAAATTAAAAAGCACAGGTCCCCGTACTGATCCGTGGGAGACTCCCACTTTCCCTCTCCCTCTGAGGCGGTCAGGGATCTGTTGGCATCCATCTGTCATCATCATCATCATCAAACCTTTTATTGGCATCACACACAAACATCCAAAACAAATCAATACAGAATTACCACTTCCCCAGTGGCACAAAACTTTGATAAAAGGAGGCAGAGCAGTCTATCGTCACATCTCTAGGTCTCCAGGGAGATCAGACATCTGCAGTGTATTTCGATGACAAAAAAACAAATAGAGATATTTAGCCACTAACTTGGTGAGCTCCTGATCATTCCCCAGTAATAGATAATGTATGACCTCCAACTCTGGTTTCCATTTGGGGATGTAGAGTTGATCTAAAAATTGCTGATGGAGATCAGCATATAGTTTACAATTAAGAACCATATGTGTGAGGGTTTCCAGCAGGTGGTCTTCACATCCTTCCACCCTGCCTGAGAACCTTCCCCAAAGGAGGTTTGATGGATTTGAATTAAACCTGGCCAGCAAAAATTCTTTTTTTTGAGGGATCCATCTGTCTTTTTTAAATATATATATTAACTGATTTTTGGTACATACATGTATATAGATATTATATCACATATTATATTACAATTAATACAGTCTGTTTGTTCCCCAAACCTTTGACTTCCAATCTTTCTTCCTCTGTCTTCTTTAAGTAAGTCCTTGAGAGACAATGGAGTGTGCCTCCGGGGGTGAAGTCAAACTGCTGTGTAAGCAGCACCAAAGAGACTTCCTGGGGTGCAAACCTGGGCAGTGTGTATGGGCTGCCCAGATGACAAGACCCCCCCTCTCAGCCTCGCTGATGTGGTCCAAAAGAAAGCAGAGCAAGACATTTGGCACCAGCTGGGCGGCAGGAGTTGCCGGAGGGAGGCATACAAGGCCAACCATTTTAGGGACTCCACTCTGGATTTGTGTAGGGTTTTACTCCTGAGCATAGCTGTCAACCCTCCCTTTTTTTGCAGGGAAACTCTCTTATTCCAATGCCGTTTCCCGCTGCTATCCCCGATTGTTGATATCCCTTAAATTTCCCGGATTTCAAAGGAAGCAGCTCCTCTCCCTCCCTGCCGGCCAGGGAGGCTCCTCAGCTGCGTTGCTCGGCTGCCAATAAGGAGTCTGAGACCGACTGGGGGCGGAGCTTGCATGCCTTGTGCAGCCAGACCCTCACGCCCAACCAGACAGACAGCCTGCCTGCCGTCTACGCGCTCGCTCTTTCGCTCACCCGTTGGCGCGCAGCCTCTGGAGCGCAGGGTGGCGAGGCTACTTGGTGCCATTGCACCGCCCTCGCGGCATCCCTTATTTTCAAATCCAAAAGTTCGGAAAAATCCCGTATTTTCAAATCCAAAAGTTGACAGCTATGCTCCTGAGCCTTTTTTCTCCTGAAGATATCCCGCAAGGCAGCAGAGGTTTAGGATCAGAGTTTTCCTTCTCCTAGATGGGCTCCTTTCCCAGGTGGACGAGCCCCGTCTGCCCCACACTTCCCTCAACAGCACGCGCGGAAACTGCCTTCTTGACCGTGGGACCCACTTTTGGTGTTGTCTACTCAATCCACCGGAGTCTGTCTTCACACGCAGAGGAAGACCCTAACTCACTGAAACCCACCGGCTACCTTCACCTGGTTTAGCCAGCCAGTCAGACCGTTCCTCGATTGTGGCCACTGTCACATGCTGACAGCTTCTAGGAGCCACAGGTGAGAGCTGGGTGCAGGGTGGGGACCAAAGGGGGACAAACTACCCCTGAAGGAGCATGATGTGTCCCCCACCAGAGGTACTAACCCTCCCCTGACACCCCTTACACTCTGGTTAGGGATCTATCGAAGTAAAATTTGGCCAGCTATCCGAACCCACGGGACCCTGCTTGGCAGGGGGTTGGACTGGATGGCCCTTGTGGTCTCTTCCAACTCTATGATTCTATGACCCGGGTGGCGCTGTGGTCTAAACCACAGAGCCTAGGGCTTGCCGATCAGAAGGTTGGCGGTTCGAATCCCCGCGACGGGGTGAGCTCCCGTTGCTCGGTCCCTGTTCCTGCCAACCTAGCAGTTTGAAAGCACGTCAAGTGCAAGTAGATAAATAGGTACCGCTCCGGCGGGAAGGTAAACGGCATTTCCGTGCACTGCTCTGGTTCGCCAGAAGCGGCTTAGTCATGCTGGCCACATGACCCGGAAGCTGTACGCCGGCTCCCACGGCCAATAATGCGAGATGAGCGCTGCAACTCCAGAGTCGTCCGCAACTGGACCTGAAGGTCAGGGGTCCCTTTAACTTTACCCGAACCCACAGAAGCAGCTGGTTGCTGCAGAAGGAAAGGCAAAGTAATAATAATAATTTATTATTTGTATGCCGTCCATCTGGCTGGGTCTCCCCAGCCACTCTGGGCGGGTGGTACACCTTGAACCAACTCACCTTGACAAACCAAGTGGCCCGCTTCTCTGCTCTGTTGAAAGGCTGCCACCTCCCCCCCCCCCGAGAAGAAGAAGAGTTTGGATTTGATATCCCGCTTTATCACTACCCTAAGGAGTCTCAAAGCGGCTCACATTCTCCTTTCCCTTCCTCCCCCACAACAAAACACTCTGTGAGGTGAGTGGGGCTGAGAGACTTCAAAGAAGTGTGACTAGCCCAAGGTCACCCAGCAGCTGCATGTGGAGGAACAGGGAATCGAACCTGGTTCACCAGATTACGAATCCACTGCTCTTAACCACTACACCACACTGGCTCATGTGCCTTTAAGAACATGTGCCTTTAAGAACACGGCAGGCCAAAAATCTATTTGGTGAGTTTCCATTGCTGGCAGAAGCTGTACACATTGAGGGAATCCTACCCTCCAGGGAACTCCATCTTTGAATGTGAAACATGGCACAGGGATGCGGTTTTCAGCACCGGCTCTGCACCCCGCAGGGCACCCGGCTCCACCTGGGATGTGCACCCCTTGCAAGCTGGTTATGCCATGCAGCTCTGCTGCCCCCTCTACCCAGCACCTCCACCCTGCAGGGGCCACACCCAGGTGGTCCCGTGGCTGGCATCCTTCCTGGGTCAGGAGGATGCTGGGAAACAGACATGCTTTCCGGGATCCGGAGCAGGCTGAGGAATCCGGGAAGGTTCTGCAGTTCCTGTGCTTTCACCCTCGATTAGGCCGAGCCCCTGGGGAGCCAGCCAGCCAGTTGGCACAGCAAAGCAAGGCAGCCGCTTTGGGGAAGGAGGGCAGTGACCTGGAAACGGCCTTCCAGGTAGGTGCCGGCCTTCCGCCAAGCCAAGATCTGAAGCAGCCAAGCCAGGAGGAAAAGCCGCAGAGATGGAAAAGCTCTAGAAAACGGAAACACACACACACACACAGGGTAAAGGGTTTGGAGAAACGTCTGCCCAAGGAAAGGCTTTGTGGGAAGAGTGATGACGTACCTCCAAGTGTCCCGATTTTCCTGGGACACTTCCGGAATTGCAAAAGCCATCTCGGTTTCTGATTTGATCCCGGACGGAGCCGTCTTTCCCATAGGGCTTAGTGGTGCGTTGCACCAGGGCGCCGGCCTCTCAGGGGCGCCCCAGCGAGTGGGGGAGCTGAGCAGCTTTGCCAGCGGCCTCCCCTTTCCCTGCACGCCCGCCGGCTGCGCCCCGTCAACCATATGGCTGGCGGGCATGCAGCTTGCCTCCCAAGCCTCCGCGGGAGGAGAGCGATCCCTGCAGAGGCTTAGGATGGAAGCTGTGCCCTGGCGGCCGCACAGCTTCCCTCCTAAGCCTCAGCGGGGATTGCTCTCCCACAGCGGCATGTGCGCAGCAGTGGACTCGTAATCTGGTGAACCGGGTTCGCTTCCCCGCTCCTCCACATGCAGCTGCTGGGTGACCTTGGGCTAGTCACACTTCTCTCAAGTCTCTCAGCCCCACTCACCTCACAGAGTGTCTGTTGTGGGGGAGGAAGGGAAAGGAGAAGGTGAGCCGCTTTGAGACTCCTTCGGGTAGTGATAAAGCGGGATATCAAATCCAAACTCTTCCCCATTCTGAGCACCAGGCTGACACTTGATGCCAAGGATTTTCCCAGGCAGAATCCATGGTGGATCATGGTTGTGTAATTTTAAGGAAAGGGACTGTGGAATTGCTGGTCGCTGCAAGACGATACACATGCAAAGCGGAGAGGGGTCTGTTGCGTTTTTGGAAGGAAGAGCGAAAGAGGCAGCATTCCTCTGCCGGCCACAGGGAAGGTGAGCCCCCCCTCCCCCAAAACTATTTGCAGGTGGCTATAATCCGAAACTTCCTTCTGACCAGGCATTCCTGCCGCCTCTTACAGCCAGCTCTCCAGCTGAGGCAGGAATGGCGCTGGAGCCAGAACAAAGGACTGCTATTTTTACATCCACAGCTTTGCAAATACCTGTCAGATGGACCAAGTGCGGGAACCACAGCCAGGGCAGCATGGCGGCTCGATTGTTCACTGGGAGAACTAGGCATTGTGGGAAATCAAAATGGTGGCTCCCAGGTCCAACTGGCTCAGTGGTGGCTAACCTTGGCACTCCAGATGTTTTGGAACTACAACTCCCATCATCCCTAGCTAATAGGACCAGTGGTCAGGGATGATGGGAGTTGTAGTCCCAAAACATCTGGAGTGCCAAGGTTAGCCACCACTGAACTGGCTGGTGCAGATTTAGCCCACCAGGGTGGGGAAAGAGCTGTTTGCTGAAAGTCAAATGTGGGGTCAGCTATCCCACTTTGAAGCACCAATTGCCCCTATTTTTCTCAGGCAGAGCTTTACCCCAGAGGTATTGGAAGGAAATGATTTAGAATTATGGATTAGTGATTACTACAGATAGATAAAAGAGGATTTATTCTACCTTATTTTGTGGATAGGCTACAGCAATATATAAAAGTCTTAGCAGAAATTGGTGCTTGTACAGTCAATATGCAGGGAGAAGGGATGAATTGTTGTAATATCATTACTTTTAATTTGATTGAATATTGAAATGAAAGTTGGGAAAGGTAATATACTTGGAGCAGCGATGAATGGACGAAAAAAGAAGGAACACCTGGGGGTGCGAAGTCAGCTTTTACATTTGTATTAAATGCGGTGACAATTTGTTTAAAATGATGGAAAATCAATTTTAAAAATTGCCCCAAAAAAGCACCTATTGCCTATCGTACCGCCTAACTCTGCTTTGTGCCCAGATGAGGCCTACTATGATGCAGTGTTTGTGCAGTTGGGATAGCCACCCAGCCACCAGGGTACCATGTTCTCGTTCCCACAAGCACTACGCCAAACCTTGCGGATGAAAAAAGAAAACCATTTAATGCAAACGGGGAAAAGAATAGCCTTTATAGAAATAAACAGAGGTGGGGGGGGGAGAGATGTTGTACATTGCCAGCGATTCAGGAGCACCGGGAACAGAGGTCCTGCCTGCGATATGGGCAAACTCCTCCAGACCAAAAAATCGTACCGGGAAAGAGATTTTACAGCACACCCCCAAAAAGGGGTCACAACGCATCTTGCTTGCGAGGTGCTCCGCTTAGACGAGGATCCACGAGATCTGCCTCCTGACCCATCCGGGCTAAGCGCCAATCGCTGGTCCCCTTTCCTCTCCCTGAAGTGGAGATGCCAAACACAGGACGTTTGGCTCATAGGTTGCATACTTTGGCTGCTGGTGGAATGGAGCTGCCCTTCTCTCAAGCGGGGAGAGGGCAGTGCCCCACATCAGCCCATGCCGCTGCCGACTGACCCACCCTGAAGCAGATCTTCTCCTGCCCCCGGGATCCTCCCTGCTGCATAAGTCTTCCCTTCCCAAGCGGCGAGGGTCCTGGTCTTCGGGACGAGGGGAAGGAGCCGTAACCCTGGCCGGGGTGGGGAGGACCTCAGCACTCGACGCCGTAGCGGTCGAAGTTCCGGAGGATGACGGCCAGTTGGAGGTGGACAGTGCCCATGGCGCAGGTCTGCAGGCGGTAGCGGTCGGCTCCCGTGTAGATCAGGTCGGTGTTGAGCAGCTGGGGTCCCCCTCCCACAAAGAGCTGGGAGAGCTGCTCCTGCCACGAGCCCAGGGGGCGCCAGGTGACGCAGTCCAGCTGGTGGGAGCCAGGGGTGGAAGGCACGTGGCAGAAGCCGTAGCCGTACAGCTCCGTGCGCCCAAAGGAGTCCTGGTGCCACACCTGGACGTGCAGCTTGGGCCAGCCTGGCAGGGGGAAAGAGAAAGGAAGGGACGTTTATCTACGCAGCCACGGCAGCCCGAATGGTATATATGCACCAGAAAAGGAGGGAAGGGAGCAGGACCGGCGAAGGAGCGGCGGCAGACGAAAATGGTGGAAGGTGCAGAATCGCCGAGCTTAACTAGCAGAATAGGAGATCCAGAGGAAAGGGTATTTAAGGAAGATTGGAAAATGTTTGTAGAATACTTGAAGAATCATTGCAAACAGGTTAGGGCGTTAGCAGGATTGGAGCAAATGCAGCAGTAAAATGAGAAAGGGGAAATATGGAGTGCCGTATTTTTCCGTGTATAACACCTCCCCCCCCCCCCCCGCGTATAAGACGACCGCAATTTTTTAGGATTCCTAATTGAGGAAAAAGGGACGCGTGTGGCGCTGTGGGTTAAACCACTAAGCCTAGGGTTGGCGATCAGAAGGTCTGTGGTTCGAATCCCCGCGATGGGGTGAGCTCCCGTTGCTCGGTCCCAGCTCCTGCCAACCTAGCAGTTTGAAAGCACGTCAAAGTGCAAGTAGATAAATAGGTACCGCTCCGGCGGGAAGGTAAATGGCGTTTCCGTGCGCTGCTCTGGTTCGCCAGAAGCGGCTTAGTCATGCTGGCCACATGACCCGGAAGCTGTACGCCGGCTCCCTCGGCCAATAAAGTGAGATGAGCGCCGCAACCCCAGAGTCGGTCACGACTGGACCTAATGGTCAGGGGTCCCTTTACCTTTTTAATTGAGGAAATGGTGGGAGAGTGCCCAGACTTGTTGAGCTTTTTTGGGGGGGGGTTGCCGACAATCGCTCACCCGCCTAACCGCCGCTGCCAATTGCACTCATCAGCAAAGCCACCAATTGCCCGTCCCACCTCTGCACTATCTGTGTATAAGACAACCCCCAATTTTTAGCATTTCTATTAAATAAAAAACCCTCGTCTTGTACACAGAAAAATACGGTAATTGGAATATGCAGCAGTAAGGGGGAATCAGAAGGAACCATGGAAGGTGGGAAGGGAAATCTATCTTTAATTCAATATAGTCGTACCTTGGAAGTCGAACGGAATCCGTTCCAGAAGTCCGTTCGACTTCCAAAATGTTCGGAAACCAAAGTGCGGCTTCTGATTGGCCACAGCAAAAACATGTGTGTTTGAGTGTTTGTGTGTGTGTGGCATCAACATTTGAGGACAAGGGTCCCATTCAGACAGAGGCATGAAGACTTCTCAGTCGACAGATATATAAATGGAGAAAAGTAGTCTGGAACATTGAGGCTCCAAAGGACACGAACGGCAGGAGGCCTGTCGCATTGCTGCGCAGTGCCCAAATGTATATGAGACAAGACCAGAGTGACAAAGCCATAACCAGAGTGAGTGTAGCACTTCACCACAGAATAGAATAGCTTGATCTAAAAGGACAGGCCTCTGCCCCAAGGAGCTTGCAAACCACGACACTGAATACTTGGACATAGGGGGGAAAAGATTTTGACACTCTTCTCGTGGATGAGGAACTGTTTAAGAAACAGGAAGCAGAGAGCAGGGGGGAAATGGACAGTTCTCATGATGGGAGGATATAGAACAAGGAGTCCTGCAAGGGTCAGTATCAGGACTTGTGCTTTCCAACGATCTAAAGTTGGGGGTGGCAGTGAGGTGGCCATCGATACTAAATCGTTCACGGTAGTTTAAACAAGAGAGATGGTGAAGAGGTCCAAAACGACTTCTCCAAACTCAGGGCTTATTCACCCACACTTTTCCTCCGCTCTTTTAAGGCACGGTCCGCAATTTAAAGCTCTATATATGAACACATTTTCTGCCCTTTTACTCCAGAGCTTTCCCTGTGAAAATCCGCTCTTTAAAGCTCAATCAGAGCAAACGGCCATCTGTGGGGAACCCAAACTGATGTTTGCTCCGATGGAGCAGTGAAGATTGGGAAACTCTGGTGTATCTGACTAGGCACTGTGGAGAACAGGATGCTGGCTTAGATGGGCCGTTGGCCTGATCTGACAGGTTCTTAAGAATTCAGTGTACGGATAACAATGCTGACTTACCATAAAGAGCCGTTTGGCGGGGTCTGTGAAGTGACATGAACTTGCAGAAAGCACTCAACTGATGCTAAATACAGTCATACCTCGGGTTACAGACGCTTCGGGTTGCGCGTTTTCGGGTTGCGCACCGCGCCAAACTCAGAAGTACCAGAACTGGTTACTTCCGGGTTTTGGCGCTCGCACATGCGCAGAAGTGCTAAATTGCGCTTTGCGCATGCGCAGAAGCGCCGAATCGCAACCAGCGCGTGCGCAGACGCGGTGCTGCGGGTTGCGAACGTGCCTCCCGCATGGATCACGTTCGCAAGCCGAGCGTCCACTGTATTAAGGTTCCAGTTAAAGGTAGATAGCCGTGTTGGTCTGTCATAGTCAAAACAAAATAAAATTAAAAAAATTCCTTCCAGTAGCACCTTAGAGACCAACTAAGTTTGTTCTTGGTATGAGCTTTCGTGTGCATGCACACTTCTTCAGATACACTGAAACAGAAGTCACCAGACCCTGATATATAGTGAGAGGGTGGGGAGGGGTATTACTCAGAGGGGTGGTGGAAATGGGTGAAAGGTTGATAGCTGTGGTAAACCTGTTGACGACTGTTAACGGCTGCAATTAGTCTTACAGGAAAAAGCAAGGGGTGAGAAGGTTAAAAAAGCTTTGTCATGTATAATGAGATAAGAATCCAATGTCTTTGTTCAGACCAGGTCTCTCCATGGTTTTAAGCTTGGTAATGAGTTGCAATTCAGCAACTTCTCTTTCCAGTCTATTTCTGAAATTCCTTTGCAATAAGACAGCTACTTTGAGATCTTGTATAGAGTGTCCTGGGAGATTGAAGTGCTCTCCTACTGGTTTCTCTGTCTTGTGATTCCTGATGTCAGACTTATGTCCATTTATCCTGTGGCGTAGGGTTTGGCCTGTTTGTCCAATATAGAGAGCTGAAGGGCACTGTTGGCATTTGATGGCATACACAATGTTAGATGATGAGCAATTAAATAGTCCTGAGATGGTATGTTTGATGTTGTTGGGGCCAGTAATGGTGTTGTCCGGGTGTATGTGGCAGCAAAGTTGGCATCTGGGTTTATTGCAGGCTCTGGTGCCAGTGTCTGTGTTTAGTCTGGTTGTAGTATTGTTGTGGGTGAGGAGTTGTTTAAGATTGGGTGGCTGTCTGTAGGCGATGAAAGGTCTTCCTCCCAGAGCTTGAGAAAGAGAACTGTCATGGTCTAGGAGAGGTTGTAAATCTCTGATGATCCGTTGTACTGTTTTAACTTGGGAGCTGTATGTGATTACTAGTGGTGTTCTGCTGTTTTCTTTTTTGGGTCTGTCTTGCAGCAAGTTCTCTCTGGGTATCAGTCTGGCTCTGTTGATCTGTTGTTTAACTTCATCCGGTGGGTATTTTAGTTCTAAAAAGGTTTGCTGTAGATCTCTTAGGTGAGAGTCTCTGTCTGTAGAGTTGGAACAGATGCGGCTGTAACGTAGGGCCTGGCTATATACAATGGATTGTTTGGTATGTTTGGGATGGTAGCTAGAAGCATGTAGATATGTCTGTCGGTCAGTAGGTTTACGGTATAAGGTGGTGTCTATGCGCCCATCCTGTATTTTTATAGTAGTGTCCAAAAAATGTATTTCTTGCATAGATTGGTTCATAGTTAGGTTGATGGTGGGGTAAAAGTCATTGAATTTCTGGTTGAAGGTGTCCAGGGTCTGTTGACCATGTGTCCAGATAATAAAAATATTAAGGTTATTATTATTAAGTCGGAGTCTGGCTCCTCCAAGCACTTGCTTGGCTCCATCCTTCTTCTCTCTCTCTCTCTCTCTCTCCTGCTCCCGCCACCATCTCCCCCTGTCAATTCGGAGCTTGTATTTCAACATTAGCCAAGGTCTGGCTGGCCGGGGGTGGCGGGGTGTGTGTGTGTGTGTGTGTGTGTGTGTGTGTGTGTGTGTGTGTTTTATCTCTTTGCCTGAGCACTGTGTTCCTAGCAATAAAGGGAACCGGGGAGGCATGATTTCTTAATTATGTGGAGTCTCGTCAGCCGGGAAGAAAAGGAAGCGGCGGGAGACTTTCGGCAGCTTTTCCGCATCACTCCATTCCTCCGTCGTCCCGTCCCCCCCCTTTTGGCCTTTCCTTGCCCCCACCTTTCCGGTCCAGCTCAGCTCAGCTGAAGCGCAGCCTAGAAAAGGCAGCGAAGAGAAGCCCACGCAAAGCAAACCGGCTTTGCGGCACGCACACAAAAAGCCGGCCGCTCCGACAATTAATCCCCTGCCATTCCGAACGGCTTCCCTTCGCTGGCTGGCTTCTGAGCTCTTTTGTCTGACGGCGCGTTTACCGTAGACGCGGATTAATTTCCTTTCAGGTAGCCAATTACATCGAATGTGTTCTTGGAGGGGGTGGGGAGGGAAGCAAGGGGTGAAATAGAAAATAAACCAAGCCCAAAAGCATTGCCGCCACACACACACACCCCGGCACCCTCCGCCACTGGGAATTCCAGAAGTCAAGAGCAGGCATCAAGGCCTCCCCTCAATTGTCCCACGTTAGGAGGGGAACTGGTACCCCAAACCCACCACATCTAGGGGGCTTCTGTTGAAAACAGAAGACTGGGCTGCTGAAGATTCCAAGTTCCAAAGGGAAATGTCATGGGCTGGTTGGACGCAGAGGAACGGTGAGAGGAACGAGCAGGGAAATCACCAAGGGAAGAAGGCTCAGAGCTTGGGGATTGGTGGTTGGAGAGCAAGCATGGTCAGAGGGAGGAGAGGGAGCAGAGTGGGAGGAGGTGTCAGAAGCTGAAGGGGCAACAGGGTTTAGTGAGCTGGGAGAGTCCGTGGCAGAGAGCAGTCCAGAATCAGAAGCAGCAGGAGAGGAGGGAGGCCAAGAGGCAGAGAGGAGTCTGTCTGGTGAAGAGTCACGGCTGTCTCCCTCTCCTGCTGCAACAAGCTCCCCGCCCCCTTGTCTCCCAGAACCAGGAGAGGCATGAAGAGAGCAGAGGGGAAGTTTGATTCACGCAGGCGCAGTCTCCGATTGCTTGGGGGAAACCCTGGAGAGGAGGGGGATTTAGGCAGTCGTGATGACCTTCAGTCTCAGCAACTGCTTCAAGGGAGCAAAACCTGCCGGAGATCGAGTTGCTGTGCTCACTAGGCCTGACGCTCCTGCGCAGATCCTGTTTTTGCTAGTAAAGAGTTACGTCCAAGTTGCTCAGTGCGGTTTACTGCTGGCAGGTTCATAACGAGAGGCAAGACACTTTTATAGCTAAACACAGTGCCTGATTTGAGCTGGATTGTGCAATTTGCTTAAACACCCCTCTGCATTTCAGGGTTGGAGAGAATGGGGGCCTCTGAGTCTATGCAGAGTACCTTTCCTCAACCACTGAGCAACTGCTGGGGACAAGGAACCATTTCAAGCCAAGGGCCCGCACTCTCTTCTGAGCAACTTCCAAGGGGTCAATGGTGGGTGAAGCCAGAGGCAACAATGGGAGGAGCAACAGATGCAAATGACGCCTTTGTGCACTAGGCTAGCTGCAACACACAGCCCTCTCTGTCCTCCGTCCTGAGCCACTGAGTTCTTGCAGGAATACAGTCAAGTTGGGATGCAGAGAATTCTCCACCATAAATCCCCAGCCCCACCTTTCAAGCCAGAATCCCCTGAAGAGAGAGGGATTTCTGAAGGTGATGGCTCTACAATGCAACTGGCTGGGGCCCACTGGTAGGGTGGAAGGCAGGGAGGTGAACAGCAGGTGGCGCCAGAGGCAACGAAAGGCAGAGCCAACTATTTGCCTCTATCCTCCCCCTCCCTGCTGAGTTGTACAACAGCAAAACTAAGGAGGCGGAAGCAGACGGGCAGTTAGGGATCTCACCGCACACACCTGCTCCTAAATCCCCCTATTTGTTGTTTTCTGAGATCCCTGGACTGGATCTATCTCAGGAGACAGGCAGGGGAAGGCTGGATGAGGGCAGATTGAGCTTGGTGTAGCAGGGCCCCATTTGCCCTAATGGACATTGCCTCAATGCCAAATTTTGCTCAGACTTGGGCCAAAGTCCCAATGGGGAAGACAGGAGATCAGACAGGTTAGGGGCGAGTGGGTGGGTTCAGGAGCCTCCGTAAGCAGGGCAGATTCTTGGCCAGCAAGGTATGTGTTATGAAGCGTCATTCACACTGACAGAGCCAGGATTTGGGGCAACGTAGCCAGCTAAATTCCTGGCGAAGGTTGGCCGGCAGCCAGACTGCAGAACTGTAGCACCAGTTATAAGATGTGGCTTAGCTATTTAAGAGCATAGTTGTTCAGCGGGCTGCCTTTTAAATTGGTTAAATTGCCACTCGGGAAGAGCGCTCGTTGCTCATACTCACTTTTCTATCTCCCAAAAGCGACTGTTCAATTTTTGAAGATTTCGCCCTTATTATCCAAAAGGTTTCAGTTTAGAATGACATTGCTCTTGCTGCAGGGGCCGATGGGGCTTGTCGACCTGGGAAGGGAGCGCATCTAGGAGAAGAAAAACTGATTCCAAACCTCTGCTGCCTTGCAGAGTATCTCTGGGAGAAGAAAAGCCTAAGGCGTAAACCCTACACAAATCCAGAGCGGAGTCCCTAAGGCGGTTGGGTGGCGCCTTGTACGCCTCCTTCCTGCAACTCCTGCAGCCCAGCTGGTGGCAAATGTCTTGTTTTCCTTTGGACCACATCAGTGAGGCCGAGAAAGGGGGTCTTGTCGTTGGGGCAGCCCAGGACCTCCAGACACACTGCCCAGGCTTGCACCCTGGTTAGGCCACTTCAGTGCCGCTAACACTGTCAACAAGGCAAGTGTTGGCTTGGCTCAAGCCACCAAGGTCACGCAGAAATCTGGGACCTCTACAGACTGATTTATTTATTTTTGTGCATCTATTCTGCAATATGCCTGTTGTCTTTGTCCATGGGGTTTTCTTGGCAGGGATACTGGAGTGGCTTGCCAGTTCCTGCTCCAGGTGGATCACGCTTAGTCAAAACTCTCCACTATGACCTGTCCATCTTAGGTGGCCCTGCATCGCATACCGGTAGCTCATAGCTCCTCTGAGTTATTCAAGCCCCTTCGCCACGACAAGGCAGTGATCCATGAAGGTCCGTATAGTTAAAGCTATGGTTTTCCCAGTAGTGATGTATGGAAGTGAGAGCTGGACCATAAAGAAGGCCGATCGCCGAAGAATGGATGCTTTTGAATTATGGTGCTGGAGGAGACTCTTGAGAGTCCCATGGACTGTAAGAAGATCAAACCTATCCATTCTTAAGGAAATCAGCCCTGAGTGCTCACTGGAAGGACAGATCCTGAAGCTGAGGCTCCAATACTTTGGCCACCTCATGAGAAGAGAAGACTCCCTGGAAAAGACCCTGATGTTGGGAAAGATGGAGGGCACAAGGAGAAGGGGACGACAGAGGATGAGATGGTTGGACAGTGTTCTTGAAGCTGCCAACATGAGTCTGACCAAACTGCGGGAGGCAGTGGAAGACAGGAGTGCCTGGCGTGCTCTGGTCCATGGGGTCACGAAGAGTCGGACACGACTAAACAACATTCTGCAATATGTTATTGATGCAATTACATCTACGCTGTAGCACCCAGCAATCATTCTGCTTTATTAGACTGCAGGTATGTGAGGCCTAAATGAGGGGGGGGGGCATATGCCCTGATGGCCTAGCTAGCTTCCACTGCATAACCAGGATGCTACCAAAGAAAATGGCCCTCTGCAGATCAGTAACCGCAGCCAGCTCAAAACATTAGCAAGCGGTCACTGGGTGATTTGCCTGTAATGTGTTAGGCGTTTCCCTGTCCAGCTGCAGCTGTGTCTTGCAACACACACAAAAATATTATTTAAAAGGATCTCATGTTTTTAATGTGGCAATAGCCAAGAATTGTGGAGGAGGAGAAGCTACTGATATCTCTTACCCTGCAAGCCTTTGGTGGCAAAGTGGACGTCAATGGGGTGCGACAATAAGCCACATCATCCAGCTGGGGGTGGTCGACTTGGGTCTGCCCTTCCCGAATCCCGACAGCAACTTCCAGGCACCACCTGGGAGGAGGAGAAAACCCAGATGTCTCGGTTATGAATAGACAAAGCTCTGTCTCACGTATCAAGTCTAAAGATGCGGGGTGGGGGCTGGAATGCGGCAGGGGAACTGACTTCCTCTCACCTCCCCCTTTAGCAGTGTCACTTAAATAACGCAGATGGAGTTTAGAGAGAAGAGAAGCTTGATAACACTTGACGAAGCAAACTGAACAAGAACAGTGTATAAATCTGAGGAGAAATTCAACCGAGAGGCTTTTTGTGTTTCTTAGCTCAGGCCTTATACACAGCAGGAAAACACGCAACTAAATATACAGAGGAAAACTCCCTTGGAACTACGCAGCCAATAATAGCTGGTGCTACCTTGACAGTAAGCCGAGGGACGTGGGTGGGGCTATGGGTTAAACCACAGAGCCTAGGGCTTGCCGATCAGAAGGTCGGCGGTTCGAATCCCGCAACAGGGTGAGCTCCCATTGCTTGGTCCCTGCTCCTGCCAACCTAGCAGTTCGAAAGCACGTCAAAGTACAAGTAGATAAATAGGTACCGCTCTGCCGGGAAGGTAAAGGGCGTTTCCGTGTGCTGCTCTGGTTTGCCAGAAGCGGCTTAGTTATGCTGGCCACATGACCCGGAAGCTGTACGCCGGCTCCCTCGGCCAGTAAAGCGAGATGAGCGCCGCAACCCCAGAGTCGGTCACGACTGGACCTAATGGTCAGGGGTCCCTTTACCTTTACCTCGGCAAAGATCCTGCTCCTCTGATTGGTTGCTAAGCAACACCTGCCCCCCCTTTGCTGGCTGACTTTAACGTGAACAGAATTAACCCAGAATTAACCCATAAATCACACGCTGAATTATCTCTGCCTTCCCCTTTCCTGTGATCTCCGGACCATAATGCTCCACCAACCTGTGTGAATCCCCCATTTGCAAAAAAGGCTGCTGCTAGGAAATCCGCTGGCTCCCACGATCTGACCAATCACGTGCACTTCAGCCATGGGCCTGCAGGGGGAAAGGACCTTAAAGAGAACGGAGACACCCAGTCAAGGCCCATCATATTCCAGACCACTTCTGAGATTTCAAGCGTGTTTTAAGGTTATCTTGGTGGTATTGAGGGCTGGAAACTTGGCTCAAAAGACAAAAGCAAAGTTCTCCAGATTCTGAATTCTGCATTTGCTGTTGCATTTCAGACTTTTCCTTCTCCTCACATAGCCAGTCAGGAGCATCCCTTCTCCAATACTACACAGATGAAAATCAGTGCTGGTGTTTTGCAATCTCACTTTTTCTCCAGGTCATGGCAACCCCCCTGCGACTGATTCAGACTGCTGTTGCTAAAGTAAAATATCTCGCTCCTGTCACCCCCAACCTCTCAAGTATTTACTTACTCTTTGCTTGAACTATTAAAGTCTAGATTTTGTACCAAGATTGTTTGAAGTATTGCTTCCCTAAGGCTATATGTTTGTGTTGTTAGATGTATCTATTAATAAAAACAGAAATGAGACTCAAGTTACTCCTGTATGACCAATTACTACCAGGCAAAAACCGAACTGAGCATTTCCACAACATTTCCAGGTGTAACTTTCCTTGTTGGAACTCCTTTTTCAATACACCTAAGCTGGGGGGGGGGGGGTCGGGGGTCCTCAGAGAAGTCTGCATGTGAAGATAGCAAAACAAGATGGGGGTTGTAAACTGGGTTGGGAGGGGGGAGTGAAATGCAAGGAAAGTACAGACTGCTCTGGTAATTAAATGATTTAACAGTGACCTTCCAAGGAATACTGGTGACACGAAGAGTCTAGCATTGGTAAGCAAAGGCAGCGAGGTTATTATTATTATTTAAATCCTTTGTCTCCAGGCAACCTTGCAAAGTTGGAAGTTCGATTTTTAGCATCGACCCTTGCAGTCCAAGGTTGCACATACACCACCCGCCCTCAGTTTTCACGTGTTCTGTTTGAATCAAAAGGGAGAAAGAGAGGTGGCTGATACGTCACCCGTTCACACGTGCAACAGACACGCGACTCCTCCGTGTGTCCCCCTCCCCCGGCGCACGCATACTGCACGCCACGCGTTCCATTACCTGCCAGCCTCGCGAATTCCTCAGAACTCCCCCCCACACCCGCCCCCGTCGGCGCCTCACTACCGTCCTGCCCTCACGGTTTCTGGGCCGCCGTTGCCGCAGCAACTGGTAACCCACGCCCAGGGTGGAGCTCTGATTGGCTAGTTGGGGGAAAGCCCCGCCAACCCAAGCGGAAACGGGAAGAAGGGCGGTGGCGCCACCATCTTGAGCGAGGCAACAACAACAACAAACACCCGCCATCTTGGACATAGAGATAGGAAAACGTGAAGAGTCGCACATGGTCGCAATTTCTGTCTATAATCAGTTTTGTGGACAAAGGGCGGTCTCCGATTTTAAGTTGAAGTTTTTGTTTGTGCCATTGTGATTTTGTTTAAGATTATCTTAAACAGTTGCTTTATTGGATAACTGAGGGCAAGGAAGCAGCTATGATTCAAAGAGCCATGTTGAGTGTGTCATAGGGGAAACTTCCCTAGGAAAAGGGTTGGGTTTCCGCTCCTCCCTTGTGCCGCCATCTTGTGTGGGTACCAGAGTGCCGTCGCAGTGCAGCCATCTTGGGAAGGTCGTTCTTTCCTTGTTGCCTAGGCAACGGAATTGGTTCTGGGCGAGAGTTGGGTTCAAATCCTAGTTCAGCCACTGAGTCCTTGTGCGGTCTGGAGACAAATGAGCCCTAGCTGCCTTATGAAAAATGGAATATTAGCTTGGTTTACTACCTTCCCCTGTTTGGCAGATACCTTGTTTCTTTAGATGGAGGCAGAAGCTGAACTGACGCAGCTTTTCTTATTAAATTTAATGGTACACCCCTTAGACTTCTGCTTCTTCTTTCTTTCTTTTTTATTTTTATTCATTTTCCAAATTATTACAAATCAAACCAAATTACTTCAGCTTCTTTTGCAATTTCTAAAGGCAGAGGAGCTCTGCCACACGAAAAAAGGTTTAGTTTCAATAAATCAAAAGGTAGTGATGCTGTTGCCATGATGTGAAATTAGGCACATTTTTTTGCACATTGCGTAGGCTGCTCAGAGAGAAGTCGAGACAGCATGAGCAACCTACTTCCAAAGGGAATAACCTCCGCTTCAAATTACATTTCAGATACCTAGATACAGTATATTTTTCAGTGTATCCCATATGCAAAGCTAGCTTCTCACTGCTATTGTGCCTATTTGTAAACCGCAGCTCCCCTTATCCAAAAATAATGCATTTGCAGGAATCATTAAGTGAGCATTCGCATATTGAGTCAACAGTTTCCATCCATGCCTGTGGGAAATTTTCTAATGTGTTCCTGCCCATGGGATTTTGACCCCAATGGGGGTGGGGGGGCAGGGAAAAAAACCCTGAAACCTTGCAAAAGGCAAACAAGGAAGGAGGAAATGCTCTCTTATTTAAAAAAAAAAACCCTTGCTTCCATGCACAATAAGGTGGTATCATCAGATTCTCATGGACCCCGAGATTTGCAGGAGTACAAAATATGTTTAGGAGGACTCTAAGAAGGGGGAAACTGCCCCAAGAGGACTTTGCATACTGGGCGGCCGTAGAACCTTTTTTAAAAAAATAAATAAATATTTCTTTATTAAATTTTTCAACAACAACCACATACACTAACACATATCCATACAAACAAAAAAACAAAGAAAAAAATTCTTGCATAACCAAAGTTACTTAATACAATTAACAAACATATAAAGATATATACATAATACTATTCTAGCAATCCCATTCATTACAAAAGAAAAACTACAATATATATTAATCCTATATAATAAAGTCCCTGTGTTTCTGCGTCCAGTCCGTGTGTCAGTGGAATTGCGCTACTGCGCATGTGCCTCACAGACACAGGGATTGGAGCGGGCGGAGAGGGGGGCGTGTCTGAGAGGCAGCGGCGGCGCACGCGCGTCGTCAGTTGAGTCAGTGCCGCCACCTCGCACGGAGCTGGGGAGGATGAGCTGAGCGGCTGCCAACATGGCTGAGGGGACAGAGGAGCGGCGGCCGTGAGGCAACGTGCGGGAAGGGGCGGTTGGGCGGGCGGCCGGGGGTGGCCGGCGCGGCTGCTGCGGCGGCGGCGGCTGCTGCTCCGAGACGCTCCGAGGGCAAAGGCGGCCGGGGCCGAGGCTATGGCGGCGCAGGCCAGACTAACCTTCTAGCGCCTGTTATTTTAATGGGCATCATATCTACTAGTATATTTATAATAGACTTCCCAAATTCATCTCTCCATTAATCCAAATTAAATACGTTCATATCAGAAAGTGTAAGACACGGACATCAATATCTATATTATTTATCCTTCATTTAGTTTCACATATTTACTTAACCACTATACCATTTCAAAATTAGACATGGATTAATCCAATGCAAGAACCATGTTGGTGTTGTACCGCTTCTTTAAATAATACAAAAAGCTATTCCATTCCTCGATAAATTTATTCCTCTGATTTTCTTTATTTTTTCTGAAAGGTAAGCCAATTCAATATAATCTAAAATTTTATAAAGCCAATCTTTTTTACTAGGTATTGTTTCACTCTTCCAGTGTGACGCCACCAGGATTCTCGCAGCGGTGGAGGCATATAAGAAAAAAATCCTCATCTTGTTAGGTACATCAGGAGTTGTTATACCTAAGAGGTATGCTTCTGGTGTTTTGGGAAATTTGATCTTAAGGATAATTTCCAATTCTGAGTGTATTTCATCCCAAAATATTTCAATTTTACTACACTCCCACCAAATGTGATATAGCGGTCGTAGAACCTAAAGATCTGCTACATGGGAAATACTTGAAATGTATTTTTTCCTTTTTTGGGGGGTGGGGGATTGAATGGAGTTTTCTGGGAAAGGGCATGGCTTGCTGCAATCCTGACATAAGAACATAAGAATAGCCCAGGAGGACAAAGTCCCATCTAGTCTAGCATCCTGTTCTCACAGTGGCCAACCAGAAACATGCAAGCCGGACTTGAATACAAAAACACTCCTCTTACAGTTTCCAGCGGCTGGTATTCAGAGCCATTCACTGCCTCCGACAGTGGAGGAAGAGAATAGCCTTTATGGCTTGTAGGCACTGATTTTTTCCTCCATCAATTTTTCCAATCTTTCTTTGAAGCCATCCAAGTTGGCGGCTATCCCGAGATAAAAGCTTTTCTCTACCTACTGTCTACACGCCATGCATAATTTTTACGCATTTCTATAATGTCACCTCCTTCCTGCTTTTTCACTAACATAATCCCCACCCCAAATGCTGTAACCTATCATCATAGGGATGTTGCTCAATCCCTTGATCATTTGGTGTTTTTTTGTTTTTTTTCTGAACAGGAGAACTTCATACTGCAATATTTTGCTGCTACAGTTCCCACTTTCCTCAACATATATTGCTGGAACTGAAAGGTGGTGGGGAATCACTTTGTTATATTGGAATGTTTTGGGATATATACTGCAGTAACAGGGACAGCAAGTGTTGATAAGTTTGTGCAAATGGATACGGTACCTGTTAAAAGAGCAGAAAACAGAAATGTCATTGGAGCATGTGAAAAAGACTCTCTGAACTGGAGAGATAACTTGCCATTTCTCTTGTGTTCGCCTTTTCATCACAAAGTACAACACCTAAAATTAATTAATCAGAAGAACATCCCACTAGGAGAGACTATAATGATGTTTGCAGAAGGCTTAGGAAAGGTCAAACTGTCTGCGATATAAACCTGAACCTGTCCTTAGATTAAATTGCTGATTGCAAGGCTGCCGTTCCCAATCAGAAGCGATGCCAACGCTTGGCACGGGAGTTGATTGAATCGGAAGGGGAATTTGGCCAGTTTCCCAATCCGTGTTTGTCCTGGGGATGTGAGAAATGACAGCCAAGGGGCACGATGTCTCACCTCACGGGCATTGAGATTGTAAAACAGGCCAGCAGACTCTCGACCCTTGACCAGGGGATTCCTGAGATCCCACTCCTGCCGTAATGCACATTGTGGGGCTGCCAGTGTGTTGTAATATCCAGCTGGGACCTGGGAGACCAGGGTTCAAATCCCCACTCAGACATGAAGCCCCCAGACCGATCACGATGGCTGCTCACGCATCGTACATTTAAAGCACATTGGTTGCCCCAAAGAATTCTGGGATCTGCAGTTTACCCATCAGAGAGCTACAGCTCCCAGCACCCTTAACAAACTACAGCTCCTACACAGCTTTGTGAGATGCCGTGTGCTTTAAACACATGGTGTGTATGCAGCTTTTTTCTCAAACCTACCTCGTAAGGTTGTTGTGAGGATAAAATAGGGAGTGGAGAAGCCCCCACGCCCCACTTTGAACACCTTGGTGGAAAGGTGGGATGGAAAAAATTTAAAAATAAAGTCTGAGGGCTCACCCAGCAGGAGGGCACCAACAATGCTACGGGGTTGATATACCATATTTTGAAGTAAGTGAAGTGATGTCTATTATCATCTAAAGAGCGGAGCAGGTGATTTTGTCTTTCCAAAGTATAAAAGTGCCTAACTGCATCATGGGCTGACCATGTCCACCTGCTGACATGTTCAACATTTTGCATGCAACGGCCACAGATGTACACTGAACATCTTCCACAGTTTCCTCCATACGCAGAAGATTCACCTCTTCGCCCGTGCCTTGGACAGCTGAAAGTATTTTTGAGGGACCCACCTCTTCCGTTTACTGAGTTCCTTTCTCTTGGAATTGTTTTATTTTCCTTTCATAATTGCACTGAAAACGTGTTACTCTCCGTCTTGCTTTTAATTGCATCATTATATTGCTGTAATCTGCCCTGGGACTTTACGGTCTAAGAGGCAAGTAGGAAATCTTATAAATAACTAAGCAGTGTACTGGAGCTCTTTTCCATCTTTCTCCGTTTTAACAAATGCATTGCGGCATGAGCTTCCACGGACTACAGTCCACTTAATCAAACGCCATGAAGTGTTCTCTTGAGTTACAGTTATATTATACATGAGGTGGGGGAGGTAGCCCATGCTCAGAAAAGCCACAGCCACAGGAAGTTTGTTGGCATCCACCTGTCTCGAGAGAAAATGGAGCGACATCTGTCTCGAGAGACAACAGAGTGCCAGGACTGACCTGCTGGGAGCCTGAAGGGCCCTGCCCTCCTTCTCTCCACCTGGCTTGGGTCGGAGTCTGGCAGGCTCCATAAAGGACTGCTGCCACTGCTGTTGGACAGAGAGAACTCCGTTTCCGTTTTTAAAATTGCTTTTATTTTTTATCTATGTGATTTTAAATTGTGATTGATATTAATGCTGCATTCTTCGTTGTAGTTGTTTAGTCATTTAGTCGTGTCCGGCTCTTCGTGACCCCATGGACCAGAGCACGCCAGGCACTCCTGTCTTCCCCTGCC
Organism: Darevskia mixta; assembly: GCA_034641385.1. Lineage (NCBI taxonomy): Eukaryota > Metazoa > Chordata > Lepidosauria > Squamata > Lacertidae > Darevskia > Darevskia mixta. Next base: position 6,416,238 of record JAWWNH010000163.1, read on the forward strand.
TCCCGCAGTTTGGTCAGACTCATGTTGGTAGCTTCGAGAACACTGTCCAACCATCTCATCCTCTGTCGCCCCCTTCTCCTTGTGCCCTCAATCTTTCCCAGCATCAGGGTCTTTTCCAGGGAGTCTTCTCTTCTCATGAGGTGGCCAAAGTATTGGAGCCTCAGCTTCAGGATCTGTCCTTCCAGTGAGCACTCAGGGCTGATTTCCTTCAGAATGGATAGGTTTGATCTTCTTGCAGTCCATGGGACTCTCAAGAGTCTCCTCCAGCACCATAATTCAAAAGCATCAATTCTTCGGCGATTTGCCTTCTTTATGGTCCAGCTCTCACTGCATTCTTGGTTTTAGATTTTATGAATTATGTGGAAATTGTTTTCCATTTGGTTGTGTACTTTCTGATGTGTTTTATCTACTGTTTATGACTTTTGTTATGTTGGCAATTATGTAAATCTTGTCATGCTGTAAGCCGCCTTGAACATTGTTTTATTATGGAAAGGTGACATACAAATAAAATGATGATGGTGATGATGATGATCTTCAGGGGTGAAGTCAAACGGCTGCATTAGAAGCACCAAAGTGATGCCCCCACCCCATGGTGCAAGTCTGGGCTGTGTGTCTGGAGGTCCTGGGTTGCCCGGATGACAAAACCCCTTCCCGGCGTCTCTGATGTGGCCCAACGGAAAGCAAAGCAAGATGTTGGGCACGAGCTTAGCTGCAGGAGTTGCTGGAAGGAGGCGTACAAGGCGCCATTCAACATCCTTAGGGACTCCACTCCGGATTTGTGTTGGGTTTACTCCTTAGCCTGTGTGGTGTAGTGGTTAAGAGCGGTAGACTCGTAATCTGGTGAACCGGGTTCGCGTCTCCGCTCCTCCACATGCAGCTGCTGGGTGACCTTGGACTAGTCACCCTTCTCTGAAGTCTCTCAGCCCCACTCACCTCACAGAGTGTTTGTTGTGGGGGAGGAAGGGAAAGGAGAATGTGAGCCGCTTTGAGACTCCTTCGGGTAGTGATAAAGCGGGATATCAAATCCAAACTCTTCTTCTTCTTTTCTTCTCCTGAAGATATCCCGCAAGGCAGTGGAGGTTTAGGATCAGAGATTTCTTTCTCCTAAATGCGCTCCCTTCCCAGGTGGACGAGCCCCATCTGCCCGTCACTTCCCTCTTCAGCACATGCAGAAACCGCCTTCTCAACCATTAGACCCTGAAATTAAGAATCTCATGCTCCACTGAGGGAGGTATCCCAGCAGGAGTGTCCATGTGCTGTTTCCCAGAACCTGCCACCCTCACTGGCGTCGCAAGGGGAGACGGAGGGGGCGGGACGCCCCAGGTTCCAGGGGAGGAGGGGGTGACACTTGGGCTGGCCCCGCCCTGCACGGGGCCCGCCCGCCGGCGCTGCTGCTGCTCCCGCGATGCCCTTGCGAGCCGCCGTGCCAAAAGCAGCAGCGGCGGGGCACCCCCTGAGCTGCCGATCGCGTGGGGCGGCTCGTGGGGGTGCCACCACTGCTTTTGGCGCGGCGCCTCGCAAGGGCACCGCGGGAGCAGCAGTGGCTCGGCGACAGAGTGCGCACGCGCAGCATTTCACGCATGCACACTCTGTCGTGACGTCACGACGCCCCGCCCCCAGGGGAAGCCTCCATTCGCCGCCCCGGGTGGCAAGGAGGCTTCCTCCGCCCCTGGCCACCCTACATGTTCACACGCCCTCAGTGAGCGAGCAACAAGCAGTGATACATAGCAAGGGACTTTAGCTCAGCTACAGAGCATCTGCTCTGCATGCAGAAAGTCCCGGGTTCAATTCCTGGCATCTCCAAGTAGGACTAGGCAGAACTCCCTGTGCGAAATCCCTGAGAGATGCAACCAGTCAGCAGGGCCGGCCCACTCACGAGGCAAGATGAGGCAATTGCCTCAGGTGGCAGGATCCGCAAGTCCCGACATCGATGTCTATTCCCCGCTTGTCCACGATGCAGATCTTCACTGGCCCCTTTTTTCCTTGGCGAGGAAGGAGGGCACCATTTAGTGGTTCGCCTCAGGTGGCAAAATGCATTGGGGGAACCTGTGGCCCTGCAGATATTGTTGGGACTCCAACTCCCATCATTCATGAATGTTGGCCATGCCAGCTGGGGCTGATGGGAGTTGGAGTTCAGCATCCACATCGGTCGGGCCACAGGCTCTCCAATTTTGGCTTGGTGCCTGGGCTCCTCTTTATACACAGCCTGTATTGCTGCTCTCTCCATGATAACCGTGCATGTCAGTTGTGTCTCCTGGATGAAGAAAAAAAGAAGAAGAAGCAAAAACAGCCCAAAGGAACAGATCATTAAATATTATTGAGGCAGAGTCAGGAAAACAACAACAGAGGACAGCCTTAATGAAACAGCTGCAGTTTGCCGAGGAACAAGCATCATCAGTTTTAGATGTCTTGGTTCACTCCTCACAGGAAAGCACAAGGCCCACCAGCCATGCCTTTTCTGTGAGAAAAATCACGTCAGCGTCCTTCAGAAAGCACGGCAGATCACCGTGTCCTGAACAGATGATGTAGTGTGGCATAGCGGTTAGAACCTGGGGGGCCAGGGTTCAAGCACCTTTTTCCCCCCACCAGAAAGCACGCTGGGTGACTTTAGTCCAGTCACAGTCCCTGAGCCTAGCCTACCTCACAGGGTTGTTGTGAGAATCGAATGGAAACGGGTGTGTGAGGAACCATGTATGTCATCTTAAGCTTATTGGTGGAAAGGTGGGGTATGAAAGAAAGAAAGAAAGAAAGAAAGAAAGAAAGAAAGAAAGAAAGAAAGAAAGGGGGGGAGGGAAGGAGGGATAATGGAGAAGTTTTGAATCACTACAGCACTGTCAAGTCAAGTCAAATCAGTTTATTGCATTTTAGCAAACAGCCATTATACACATGAAAATGACAACAAAAATAATAATAGAGATTTACATTTCTGCTCCTTAACCTTAATCCCCCTTTAAGTTTAATAGCACGGATTTGTAGCGCCTATGCCGGAAATGTGGATATTCTGAAGGATTTTGCAGACCCAGTATACCTGCATACCTTCTAACATTTCTGTGATGAAAATAGGGGTGCCCTATTCCATAATCATAATATTAATAATAATAATTTATACCCCCACCCTTCTGACTGGGTTGCCCCATAATAAAACATTAAAAAAACCTTCCCTTCAGATGTCTTCTAAAGGTTCTACAGTTACTTATCTCCTTGGCTCGGGGGTTGCTTAACTCCACACCCTCCAAGATTTCTCCGATGAAAATAGGGGCGTCCTAAGGAAAAGCGGGACATTCCGGGATCAAATCAGAAACTGGGATGGCAACGGGGTCCGAAATGTAACCCTGATGGTCCGATAATAGACAGCAGAGAATTATGAACTTAAATTTTAAACTTTAAGAGGCTGAAATATGGTTTTAAATGTAAGCACCAATTCTGTGAATTGGCCCGTATTTCTATTTGTAAGACAATATAACTTACACTACCACATCTTTTACAAATTGCTTTCTGGTCTTGGACCGTAATAAAGATATTTGAATTTGAATTTGAAACCGGGATGGCTTCTGTAAATCAGGGGCTGTCCCTTGAAAACAGGGACATTTGGAGGGGCTGCACCTGGCCATCTGTACGCCTGCAACCGCAGTGCGGTACAGTTTGAAAACTTGCATACATTTAAATCAGATCCCGTTGGCAGGAGAGGAATAAATAAATGGCTGTGGTTTGGTGTGCCTCCTCCCCCCCTCCAAAAAAAAAAATTGGCCACATACCACCATCCGCTTCTTCTGTTAAAAATAATAATAATGACACACTGCCTACAGCTGGAAGGAACGGCATCAACTCAGATAATAAAAAGAGAGAGGAGTGGAAGAAAGCAGAAGCAGCCCATCATCTGAATTAAAAGCCCCCTGGTGTTGATTAAACTTTCCTCCTGCTGTAGCTTTCCAGCTCTCCTCACCTGTCTGGAAACGGCTGGCTGCTGGGCGCTGTGATAAATGGCTCCGTAAGTGTTTCTCTCATCTCCTGCTAAAATGCTGCCAGGGGTGCTTTCCTGCAGAGCAGAACTGAACAGACAGGACAAAAAAAGAAGAGGAGAAATGAATGGAAGGAAGGAAGGAGCGAGAGAGGTGCTTTTTGTTCTCCCTCTTGTGCCTAGGGAAACCTCTGAAAGCAAGGGGAAGGTGTCAGGCCAGGACAAGCCGCCTCTGGGACCAGCCTGCCAGCAAAGAGTTTGGAGTTGGTAACAAAGCTATGGTTTTCCCAGTAGTGATGTACGGAAGTGAGAGCTGGACCATAAAGAAGGCTGATCGCCAAAGAATTGATGCTTTTGAATTCTGGTGCTGGAGGAGACTCTTGAGAGTCCCATGGACTGCAAGAAGATCAAACCTATCCGTTCTTAAAGAAATCAGCCCTGAGTGCTCACTAGAAGGACAGATCCTGAAGCTGAGGCTCCAATACTTTGGCCACCTCATGAGAAGAGAAGACTCCCTGGAAAAGACCCTGATGTTGGGAAAGATGGAGGGCACAAGGAGAAGGGGACGACAGAGGACGAGATGGTTGGACAGTGTTCTCGAAGCTACCAACATGAGTTTGACCAAACTGCGGGAGACAGTGAAGGATAGGCGTGCCTGGCGTGCTCTGGTCCATGGGGTCACGAAGAGTCGGACACGACTGAACGACTAAACAACTACAACAACAACAACAACATATCGAGGGGCACCAACAAGCCAGCCTGCTGCCCAAGCAGTGTACTTGGAAGAAGTTCCCACCCAAGAACAATGGCTAAGCCAAGGGATATACCGTACTATGCGGAATCAGCAGAGCTAACAGCTAAAATAAGAGACCCGAACGATGATTGTTTTTGTGGAATAATGGAAGCCATTTTTTGGACTATTTAAAGTGTTGTAAGAATGTTAAGGTCTTATATATATAATAAATGTTCATAAGTGTTCCAAGCAAACAAGGCCACATGTCTGAAGACAGGCCACAGGCCTGCCTCCATTTTGACTCCCAGCTGACCAGTATTTCTCTGCAAGGAAGGAGGGGGTGATTGTCTCAGTGATAATTCCTGGCTTCCTGATACCTGAGTGCCAGACAAGAGTGTGTGGCTTCCTGATACCTGAGTGCCAGACAAAAGGGTGTGATTAACTTGGCTGGGAAACAGGGAGATGTAAAGATCTCTTTTATTTTACTTGATGGGTTTTTGGGTGGAGGGCAAGAGGAGGCATGGGGAGGGTCAAGGATGCTCAGATTACTGCTACCAGACCTCGCCTATCATGATGTAACTGTGATGTATCTGGGAGGTGGTCCTGGGTTACACCCCTTTTGGTGATGTATGTATGATGTATAGGGGGTGGTCTTGAGCGGGAGGGGGGGAATTTCAAAAGTCTATATAGGAGCTTACACACCATTGTTGGGGGTTCCTCCTCCCTCCTCCATTTTGGGAGTGAGGGCCCTGTTGCAACAGATATAATAAAGATTTTGCTTCTCAATTTTTCTCTGGTTGGCCTCTGTAATTTACTCCTACCGATGGAGAACCTGAAAAGGCTCTTGTGTACCCCATAAGGGAATAAGAGCAGATTTCTGTTGATTTCAAAATAAATATTATAGTATGGTGAATCTGTGAGCAGGATTCGAAGTGTGAGCAACAGAAGGAATTAGGGATTGTTGTATTATTGCCATGATATACAGTATAAGAGAGAGAAGATAGGGTGCAGCAAGGGGGAGATATTAAAAAAAAAACACTATGGAAAGTGGAATGGGAAGTTGACAATAGAAAATAAAAATCTATTATGTGTTGGAATGTATAGGTGATTGATTTATTTTTTGAAAAATTAATAAAATATAATTGAAAAAAGAAGAAGTGTATTCCTGGCACCCTGTGCCTAGTTGCAAAGGGTTCTGGGAAATAGCTGTCAGAAGGCATCCCCCCCAAGGCAGTCCAATGCCCTGGAGCCAGTTTGTCCAATTATTCCCAGGTGCCCTTGATAACCAGGTGTGGCGGCCCTGTTGCATGAATGTGTTTTATTTAAAACTTTCGTTGCTCCTGCGGTGCAATGGGTTAGTGCGTCTGGCTGTTAAGCAGAAGGTTGATGGTTCGAGCTCACTTGAGGATGGCTGCGGAGAGAATTCCTGCATTGTAGGGGGGTTGGACTAGATGACTCTTGGGTTCTCTTCCAACCCTATAATCCTATGATTCTGTATTCATGCAGCTGTGTTCTGTCCACACCAGTGAGCATGACGTGGGTGCTGTGGGTGGGGGAGGGCCCCATTCACCACAGCGGCCGATAAAAAATATATCTATTCAGAGCGACCCTTAGCAGAAAAATAATTTAGCACCAAGCACTTATCTCGTTAAGCATGACTGCCCCATTACTACTCATTCAGTGTCAAAAAAAAGGCAAAGTGCTTAATGTTTGTTTTGGATGGGAAGCAAGTGTTTAATTAGGGGGAAAGCACGTCGTTAAAATGGCGGCAAATGGACAGCGTTCCCACCCTTCATTTTAAAAAAATGTACAATGTGTTTTTAACAGAGCAACACAAGAGAAGAAGCAGAAAATACTGGTCTCTGCCCCAAGAAGCTTACATAAGTGGGCAGGGAGTCCAGGGGACAGTTGGGTGGGGAAGTGGGATGTTGGTGGGGGGTCAGATGTGGGGAGTGGGCGTCCTTAGGTGCCCAGAAAAGTAAGGGGAGTATTTGAGGCGGCTGGGTCCGCTGGATGTGTACGGGAGGGGGTTGGCCCACCAAAAGCCCCCCCCCCCCATCGCCACTGCCATCGAACTGTTCATCAGCTCCAAGGGACTATTAAACCTTTACGGCGTGTAGGTTATGCACACAATCCCGGAGGGCAATCAAGTTTTATCCGGAACATGAAAGGTAACAGATGGAGACATGCACACTTAATCTCTTTTCTAGGTGGGCAGTGATAGGACTTAATCACCTTGGGTTCTTAACAATGTGTGCTTAATTTCTAGCTGGCTTCGCTCCAGCCGCCAGTCCGTGTGCCACCTGATGCAAAGGTGCCCTGGCAAACACCTTTAGCCAGCAGAGTCTGGAATGAATGGGCCTGTGCCATGCAGGAGGCAGGGAGAGTTTGGGCAAGGTGGGGGACAGTGGCGGCTGCCCCTTTCCCCCATTTTTCATTTTAAACGGCAAGTTCCTAGCATTTGCAGTGCCTGAGATGTGAAAATGCTCAGGCACTATTATTCGTGGGAGAACTTCGCGTGCTTTCAGTGTTTTTGCTTTGGGGAGCCCTGGGAAATTCTTGCAGGCACCCAGGGACATCAAACCCCCCCCCCCGGACTTCGGTCTGCCCTTAAGCTAGCAGCCACCTGCCAGCTTTCTGACTTGCATCCAGCCCAGAGGGTGGCCTCGGCTGGCTGTCAGCTTCCTCCTCTTCCTTAGTCTCAGTGTTGCTCCTTGTAGAACTCAGCAGGCAGGAGGATGGGGGCAAAAGCAGATTTCATTTGGCTCTGGCGCCACCTGCTGTTAGGCTCCTTCCTTTCTGCCCTACCAGTCCCAACGGGCACTAAACCATAGCTGTCAACCATCCCTTTTTTTGCGGGAAACTCCCTTATTCCAATGCCATTTCCCGCTGCTATCCCGGATTGTTGATATCCCTTCAATTTCCCGGATTTCAAAGGAAGCAGCTCCTCTCCCTCCCTGCCGGCCAGGGAGGCTCCTCAGCTGCGTTGCTCGGCTGCCAATAAGGAGTCTGAGACCGACTGGGGGCGGAGCTTGCATGCCTTGTGCAGCCAGACCCTCACGCCCAACCAGACAGCCAGCCTGCCTGCCGTCTATGCGCTTGCTCTTTCGCTCACCCGTTCGCGCGCAGCCTCTGGAGCGCAGGGTGGCGAGGCTACTTGGTGCCATTGCACCGCCCTCACGGCATCCCTTATTTTCAAATCCGAAAGTTAGGAAAAAATCCCTTATTTTCAAATCCGAAAGTTGACAGCTATGCACTAAACGCAGCTGCTTTCTGCCGCCTTTGCAATGACTCAACCATACTCTTTATGAATTTGGCTGCAATGCAATATTTTGGGCTCCGCAGGGCATGCATTAGAATCTCCTGCTAAAAGGCAGGTCCCACCCCCCATCATTTTAGCAAATCCCCTGCTAATATGATGGGAGAAAGCCTACCGCTCAGCAGCACCCTGAAAGGTGCATTGCATTCTCAGTGATGGGGCTGCAACAGCCTCCCCCCCCCCATGCTGAGTTTAGAGTGAGCACTGGTTGGTATGCAGAGAAAGGCTCTGTCATTTGCATCCTTTTGCACAGGTGTCCAGCTGTTGATTATTTGAGATTTGAGAGATTTGAGATTTCTTTATTGTCATTGTACAAATACAATGAAATTGTACAGATACAATGAAATTGGATGCTTCCCCATAAAAATAACATAAAACATTACTTGTGCAGCGATTGATATAGCATAGAATTGAATGGTCGAAAATATTCCAATTGGTTCTCTTGAAACAGTCCTTCAGCTGGTGAGTAGCACATTCATGCCAGATCTTAACAGTCTTTGTTATAGTGAGAGCCCGTTTCCTGAGGGGATGTATTCTGGTACAAGGAACAGAGACCTGTGGTCGGTTTAGTTCAAATGTGGGAGCTGTAACCATATTTTATACTCAGCTAGACCTTTCCAGTTTTAAGTTTATGTTCAGCAAGTTTGAAATCTCCAGCAATGATGTTCACAGTAGTCTTGCTGGCTGTTTATTATTATAAATTATTATAAATCTGGCTGATTATCAGGGTGTTGTGGAAAATGCACTCTGAACATGTAAAAGGTGCCTTTTTTTTAACCGCTTCATAAAGTTCCAAGGTTAAAGCCAGTAACAGAGCAGAAAAGCAGCTCTTGCCACCTCCTCGCCTGTTCCTGAGGAAGAGCTCTGTGTTGCTTAAAAGCTTGTTCCCAACCATGATTGATCTCATCTGGCTTGCTTTATGCGTCTTATTCTTTAGGAGCCGTCACCCCGGCGATTCCAATTTCTCTTTATAGTTAGTAAAAATCATTAACGGCACCAGAGTTGTGATGACTCCACGGATTTCTGGATGACAACCTCCCCAACGGCTGCTTTGCCAGCCCAGCTGCCGCAGTGGCAAAACACAGACAGCCTCGTCAGCGGATTCACACCGAAAACATCACTGTTTTAAATTTAAATCCCCTTTTAACGACGGCTTGGGGGAATGGCCTGCACCAGCCCCTGGACGCCTTCAGAGGGCAGTGTGCTGGCAAGAAGAGCAGAATCATCGCTTCGTAGAGCTGGAAAGGGACCCCGAGGGTCATCTAGCCCCACCTCATGCAATGCAGGGATCTTTCACCCAACGTGGGACTCGAACCCACAACCTTGAGATTAAGAGTCTCATGCTCTGCCAACTGAGCTGGTTGAAAATGTGGGGGTCTTTTGTTTTTTTTCATTGTATTTTTTATTTTTGTTGGAAGCCGCTCAGAGTGGCTGGGAAGACCCAACCAGATGGGTGGGGTACAAATAATAAATTATTATTGTTATTGTTGTTGTTATTATTATTGTTGTTGTTATTAGGGAGTTATTATTGTTGTTGTTGTTGTTGTTGCTTAGGGAGCTGGGTATGTTTAGCCTGGAGAAGAGAAGGTTCAGGGGTGATATGATAGCCATGTTCAAATATATAAAAGGATGTCATATAGAGGAGGGAGAAAGGTTGTTTTCTGCTGCTCCAGAGAAGCGGACACGGAGCAATGGATTCAAACTACAAGAAAGAAGATTCCACCTAAACATTAGGAAGAACTTCCTGACAGTAAGAGCTGTTCGACAGTGGAATTTGCTGCCAAGGAGTGTGGTGGAGTCTCCTTCTTTGGAGGTCTTTAAGCAGAGGCTTGACAGCCACCTGTCAGGAATGCTTTGATGGTGTTTCCTGCTTGGCAGGGGGATGGACTAGATGGCCCTTGTGGTCTCTTCCAACTCTATGACTCTATGACTCTATGATTCTATTATTATGTGGGGGGCAAGGGGGGCATAAAATTAATTAATTAATGATGTAGTGCTCTGAGCTCCTTGGAAGATGGGTGCGCTATAAAATGTCTCAGACGAACAAATACCAGTGGCGTGGCATGCCTCACCTTTCGCACAAATTAAAACCTGTGGGAGATGAGAGGGAATGTGGATGAGGGAATATTGATTAATATTTCCTATCCCAGCTTGTGCTAACAAGCTCCAAACTAGCAGAGTTTCTCATCCCCAATAAAGCGCAGCAAAGCGTGGCGTTTAAGTTCCTATGAACTTCTAGAATAAGGCAGATCCTGGCACATATTTCCCCTGGTTCCCTCTTAAAAGAAAATACACGACACATAAGCTTATAAAAGTATAAAGGTTTTACTCACAGTCATTTCAAGCTTCTACAGTCTCAGAAAGGCAGGCTAGCTTAGATTAAATGTATTTACATGTGGAGATTCTCCTTAAGGGAGAAAGGCTCCATGTGGGCCTCTCTTGGCTGGAAGCCAAGAGAGCATCTCCTGAGATGTTGCATCCTCGGAGTCCTGGTGGGAAGAGAGGGAGAGTAGCAGCTCACCTGTATCTTTGAATAGCTACAGGTAAGGCCACTCCCACTTCTGGTCACACAAAGGAAGTGATTTCAGTCTTGGCACAGGAAACTCTACCTGGAGGACCAAGTCCCCTTTGTGTACACTCTAGGAATGTTGTGATTGACTGCACCAGTGTTATACATCCCACAAACCCCTTCTCAGTCTGAACAACATTTAACAAACATAAAACAACTTTATTCAACCACCCAGAGTCCCAGCTTGACACGCAGGTTCTGGAAACTCTCTCGTGGCAAGGGTTTCGTGAGAATGTCCGCAGTCATCTCCTGAGTATTACAGTAGGACATTTCTACTAGTCCATCTTGGATCATCTGGCGAATGAAGTGATACCTGACCCCAATGTGTTTTGAACGTGCAAGGAACTTTTCGGTTTGCGCTAGCTGCAGGCAGCCTTGATTGTCCTCCATCAAGCTGACAGGTCCTTTTCTCGGCAAACCAAAGTCTGTCAGGAGTTGATCCAGCCAGATGATCTCTCTGCATGCTTCCGAAGCTGAAATATATTCACTCTCTGTGGACGATAAGGCTACACATTTCTGTTTATAACTGCCCCAAATGATAGGTGCATTTCCAAACATAAAAACATAACCACTTGTGGATTTGTAATCCGCCTTATCCCCAGCCCAATCTGCATCACTGTACCCAACCAACTTAGGGTCCCTTACAGCTGGCAATCTTAATTTACAATTCATTGTACCCTTGAGGTAACGCACCACCCTCTTGACCCCACCCAAGTCATGTTCAGTGGGAGAACTCACTTTTCTGCTTAGGATCCCCACTGCACTTGCTATGTCAGGTCTGCTGGTAGTAACCAAATACAAAAGTTTACCAATCGCTGACCTGTATTCGCTGTTGTCTGGCAGCAGCTTCGAATCTTGCTGATTCTTTAGAAAATCTGTGGCCATGGGTGTCGCGACAGGGTGTGCACCTTGCATCTGCATGCTTTCTATCAGTTCTATTATCTTCTGCTTCTGGCTGAGAAGAAATGAGCCGTCTTCTTCTCTCTCAATTTGAATTCCCAAGTAATACTGGACAAGTCCCAATTCCTTTACTTCCACCTCTTTGTTGAGATGTCTGACTATGTCTTTATAGTCTCTGTCATTGGACGTTGATATTAATAAATCATCGACAAAAGCCAGAATGTAAGAGAATTGTCCATTTCTGTTCTTAGTGTACAGGCACTTGTCAGCTGTTGACTGCTTGTACCCAAGCTGAACCAGCATTTCATGTAATTTCTGGTTCCATGCTCTTGCAGCTTGTTTCAAACCGTAAATTCCTTTCTGAAGTTTACATACAAGATGTGCCTCATTTTGCTTGATAAAGCCTTTGGGCTGCTTCATATAAATCTGTTCGGAAATCGTCCCATGAAGAAAAGCTGTTGCTATGTCGACATGACGGACTTTCATCCCTTTAGAGGCTGCAATACTTAGAAGTAATCTAACACTGCTATATCGCACTGTAGGCGCAAATACTTGATCATAATCTTCACCATACTGTTGTGAAAATCCTTGTGCTACAAGCCTAGCTTTGTAGCGTTGCACCTCCCCTTCTGACCCCTTCTTAAGCTTGAACACCCACTTGGACCCAATTGCCTTCTTACCAGGAGGTAGCTCTGTCAGGGTCCAGGTCTTGTTGCGATGCAGTGCATCCATCTCTTCCTGCGCGGCTTGCTTCCAGAGACTGGCCTCAGTAGCTGGCAACCGTTGAACCTGTTCCCACGTGGAAGGTTCCTGTGGTGGCGCCGACCCTGCAAAGTAGGACAGTCGTAGTGGTGGAACGCCTTTGTTGGACCTGGAGGAACGTCTGACCTCTGGCTCTTGTTGAACCGCATCAGCTTCCTCATCTCCTTCCAATGGCGGCATCCCTGCATACGGGTCCTCTTCGTCTCTGGAGCCTTCTGACATCTGGTCCTCCGCGTCTTCTGGGGAGTCATCTGTAGGGGGTGCTACAACACTAGGAGGTACAATACTAGGAGGTGGATTAGTTTCTGGTATGGCTTCAAAAGGAAAACTTACAAACTCCTCTGTTGGTGGCTCATTGGAACAGTCAATTGCTGTGTTCCTTGTGTCAGCCTTTTCATACTCCTCAAAATGAATCACGTGATGTGAACTTGTTTTCCCTGTTTGTAAGTCCACAACTCTGTAGCCTTTTCCTCCAGAAGCATATCCAACTAGGATACCAGGCTTTGCTCTGGAGTCAAGTTTGTGTCTGTGCTCCTTGGGCACGTGGTAATAACACAAACTTCCAAATACACGTATGTGTGACAAATTTGGGACTCTTCCATGCCAAAGTTCAAATGGCGTGCGCTCTGTGCCTTTTGTTGGCAGCCTATTCTGTATATAAATCGCAGTATTTGCTGCCTCACCCCAAAGTTTCTTCGACAAGTTGGATCCTTTTAGCATACACCTTGTCATCTCTAGGATGGACCTAAATTTCCTCTCAGCAATAGAGTTTTGTTGAGGTGTGTAGCTTACTGTGGTCACATGTGCTATGCCTTCCTGAGCCATGAAGGCTTCCATTTCACGTGAGCAAAACTCCCCACCATTATCGGACATTAGGGTGGTGGGTGCTCGATGGAATTTGTTCTTGACCATGCTTACGTATTGCTTGAACAATTCCACTGTTTCACTCTTCTCTTTGAGAAGGTATCCCACACAAAACTTTGAATAATCATCCAAAAAGATAAGAATATACCTATTTCCTCCTAAAGAAGGTATATTCATAGGTCCAGCTAAATCAGTGTACACAATGTCCAGAACTTTTGTGCTTCTCTTTTCTGCACAACGTGGGAAAGAAGGTTTGACTCCTTTTTCACTTACACAAGTTATACACTTTGGTGTGGGTGTGTTACTTTTGTTTACCTGTAGACCTCTCACAAGATCTCCATTCTGCAGTTCCTGGATGACTCTGATATCCCGGTGACCCAGTCTTCGATGCCAGAGCTCCAGATCTGCTTCATGCTTCTGCTTGGATTGGGCGACTTGTGCTGATTGGTTTTCTGAAACGTTAATCTCATAAACACCATTGATTAGTTTCCCTTGAGCATAAACCTCATCATTTTTCGTTACATTGCATTCTCCATTGGCAAATGTAACCTTGAAACCTTTCTTGTCTAAAGCAGACACACTAAGCAAGTTACAATTCAATTCTGGGACATATTGAACGTTAGGCACAGTTGTTTCAAGAGATTCATTGTTCACCTTGAATTTCAAACGCATTGAACCTGCACCTTGTGATTTTAGAACATTTCCATCAGCAATCTGGATTTCAGTCCATTCACTATCATTAATTTCTCTGAAATATTCTCTTTTATGTGCAAAATGGCTTGTAGCTCCCGAATCTAAAATAAATTGGTCACTTTTCCTTTCATTTCTTTGCACATTTAAACTCTTTTCTTGCAGTAGAAATGTACGCTCGTGATCCCCCTTCTTTTCACCTTTTGGTTGAAAGGGGCGGGACTTATTCTTGGGCTTCTGGCAACTCCTTGCAATGTGCCCTTTTAAATTGCAGTTATGGCATATTATATCTTTGGACACTTCCTTAGACTTGGGAAATTGTTTAGAAACATAACTTGTGTCCATTTTCCTTGGATTCCTTTGTGGAGAATCAAGGTAATCTCTGCATTCCTCTCTTAAGTGATTTGCTAGTTCATTAAAAGTCAAATCTCTTGTGTGATCCATTATACTCTTAAATGAAGCAAATTCTGGTCCCAATGATGCTAGCATAAAAGTCACTTTGGTTGCATCATCAAAAGCTCTGGGAGTTAGGGCAATCCTTTGAACAATTTCATTAAAGTCCTTAAAATGCCCTGTAAATTGTTCTCTAGAATTCATCTTTAACTTCAGCAGTTTATCCAACAAATGTCTATAAGAGTTCTCTGATGATTGTGCATAAACCCTCTCAATATCCTTTAGAATCTGAGATGCATCACTTTCATAGTCAATCAGAGATAAATGCTCATCTTTCAAACTGCTCAAAATTATGTGTTTAGCTTCTGCATCTTGCCTTTCCCAATCTGCTTTCTTGGTTAAATCAGCAAAATCAGGTTTGGGATCTTTCACCGCTTTAAGCACTTGTTTTGCACCAAGATGCACTAAAAGGCGCTGCTTCCATTGCACAAAGTTACGATCATTCAGCAGCATAAAGCTTGATCTTGCTTCACTATCAAAACCTGAGCTTGCCATCTTAATCCTCAAAAATTTAAAAAATTTCCAAAATTTCAAAAATTCCCAAAAATGGTTAAAATTCAAAAATCAAAACTCAAAAATCTCAAAATGCAAACTAATCTTCACTGCCTCTGAGGTCTGTGAGCTCTGAGGGAGGGGAGGGGTCGCTAATCCCCTTTTTCACAGCACAATGGAGAACAAAGGACCATGTGCTTACCAGGAAGTACAAACAGAAAAATTCTACTCTGCCAAAAATCACAATCCAAAGCAATCCTTTAAAAATACACAAAATACGCAGTTCTGGGCCTCAAAACCCTTTGTGGGAGATGAGAGGGAATGTGGATGAGGGAATATTGATTAATATTTCCTATCCCAGCTTGTGCTAACAAGCTCCAAACTAGCAGAGTTTCTCATCCCCAATAAAGCGCAGCAAAGCGTGGCGTTTAAGTTCCTATGAACTTCTAGAATAAGGCAGATCCTGGCACATATTTCCCCTGGTTCCCTCTTAAAAGAAAATACACGACACATAAGCTTATAAAAGTATAAAGGTTTTACTCACAGTCATTTCAAGCTTCTACAGTCTCAGAAAGGCAGGCTAGCTTAGATTAAATGTATTTACATGTGGAGATTCTCCTTAAGGGAGAAAGGCTCCATGTGGGCCTCTCTTGGCTGGAAGCCAAGAGAGCATCTCCTGAGATGTTGCATCCTCGGAGTCCTGGTGGGAAGAGAGGGAGAGTAGCAGCTCACCTGTATCTTTGAATAGCTACAGGTAAGGCCACTCCCACTTCTGGTCACACAAAGGAAGTGATTTCAGTCTTGGCACAGGAAACTCTACCTGGAGGACCAAGTCCCCTTTGTGTACACTCTAGGAATGTTGTGATTGACTGCACCAGTGTTATACATCCCACAAAACCCGCCGCTCAGTTCTCCTCCGGCTGCAAGTCAGCTCGTTTGGTGCTTCTTGGCGGGCTGAAATTTCCCAACGGGGCCCTTGGAAAAGCTGCCGTCGCAATTAGCAGTAATTGGGCTGCTTTTCCGACAGTCTCTCTGCAGAGGAAAGGACGAAGGCCTGGGTCAGGATTGATTGGCAGAACACAGAAGAGGGCACAGGGGGTGGGAGCAGATTGTGGGGACAAGGGTTGGCCGGAATGGAGAGTTTGCCCGCTTTGGGACAGAAGGGCATCAAAGGCACCGAAAGTCTAAACCAGGCTTCCTCAACCTCGGCCCTCCAGATGTTTTGAGGCTACAAATCCCATCATCCCTGACCACTGGTCCTGCTAGCTAGGGATCATGGGAGTTGTAGTCCAAAAACACCTGGAGGGCCGAGTTTGAGGAAGCCTGGTCTAAACATAACATCCTTTATCCACCGGCTCAGGAAGAATCACGTAGTTTGAACGGCAGATGAGACTCTTTCGTTTGGCAGTCTTGGGTTCAAGTTCCGCCTCGGACAAAGGCCACGTTCACACCACACATTTAAATCACTATGATACGACTTCAAGCCGTCATGGCTTCCCCCAAAGAATTCTGGGAGTTGTGGTTTGTTGAGAGTCGTTAGGAGACACACACCCCTATTTCCCTCCCAGAACTACAGTTCCCAGAGCAGGTTAAGTATCAATTCCCCTTCACAGAGAACTTCTGGGGAGAGGTATAGGGGTCTCCTATCGATGCTCAGCACCGTTAACAAACTCCAGCTCCCATAATTATTTGGTGGGGAAGGCCTGTCTCTTTAAAGTGACCAGGGTTCGAATCCACCCCCACTGGGCCATGAAGCTCTCTTGGGTGACCTTGCGTCAGTCACTGCAACTCCCAGCCCCACCTACCTCACAGGGCTGTTGTGGGGATGAAATGAGGAAGATCAGGGGAGAGCCTGAGGAAAAAAGTGGGATATAATATGCCACAAATGAATAAACAGGAATCAAGTAGGAAGAGCAAACAGCCTCGTGCCCAATTGTGGATTTTTGAGGGTATATTTACTTTCAGGAGCGCCATAACGGGCATCGGAGGGCAAGCTGCGGCTCACGGGCACCACGCTGGACCCTCTTCCCTTCTAGGGTCACCCGTGTGTTCATGGAAGAGACAACATTTCAGTCAGGGACTTCCTGACTTCTGCCCCATTTGTGGAATATCAGTGGCTCCTAGGATCCAGCGCCGAGGGCCTCCTGGCGGTTCCCTCACTGCGAGAAGTGAGGTTACGGGGAACCAGACAGAGGGCCTTCTTGGTAGTGGCGCCCGCCCTGTGGAACGCCCTTCCAGCATAGGTCAAGGAAATAAGCAGCTATCCTATTTTTAAAAGACATCTGAAGGCAGCCCTGTTTAGGGAAGTTTCTAATATTTAATGCTGTATTGTTTTTAACACTCGATTGGGAGCCGCCCAGAGTGGCTGGGGAAACTCAGCCAGATGGGCGGGGTACAAATAATAAATTATTATTATTATTATTATTATTATTATTATTATTATTATTATTATTCTGCTCTGCCTCTGCAGTCGGAGGCAGCGATGCTTCTGAATCCCAGTTGCTGGGAACCACAGCAGAGGAGAGAGCGCTTGCGGTTTCCCCACAGGTATCTGGGCGGCTGCTGTGAGAAAATAATGTTGGCATAGAGGCGCCGTTTGCCAGATCCGGAAGGTTCTTCTGTTGTCCTCATGTTCGCCAGTCTCTTGGTTTTTTCTTTATCCCATAGCCTTCAAATAAATTCGACGGCATGCATGTTTCTCCCAGTACGTTTCCGAGCACAATTCAAAGTGTTGGTGCTGACCTTTAAAGCCCTAAACGGCCTCGGTCCTGTATACCTGAAGGAGCGACTCCACCCCCACCGTTCAGCCTGGACACTGAGATCCAGCGCTGAGGGCCTTCTGGCGGTTCCCTCACTGCGAGAAGCAAAGCTACAGGGAACCAGGCAGAGGGCCTTCTCGGTAGTGGCGCCTGCCCTGTGGAACGCCCTCCCTTCAGGGATTAAAGGGATCAACAACTACATGACATTTAGAAAATACCTGAAGGCAGCCCTGTTTAGGGAAGTTTTTAATCTGTAACATGTTAATCTATTGTTTTTTAATGTTTGCTGGAAGCCGCCCAGAGTGGCTGGGGAGACCCGGCCAGATGGGCGGGGTACAAATAAATTATTATTATTATTATTATTATTATTATTATTATTATTATTATTATTATTATTATTATTATTTCTGAATGCTGGAGGTGAAAGCAGAAGGAAATATTGCTGTACGGGAGCAAAGACCATTTGTTTCTTTTTTAAAAAAAATAAACCGAGATCTTAATATGTGGGACATAGCTCTCCCACCTGGAAATATATTTTGCCCTTTCGCTGAAATCTTCTTTCTGGTGCTGCCGCTGCATATTCCCAAGCTCTCTGCAACCTTTCCACAGACCATGTGAATGTGTTTTACGGCTGATCTGTAGCCCTCAAATATGAGCTTAAGGATCTCTGGCCTACCGAATTCACTTTTAGGGGGCCACGTTTTCAGAAAACACCCGTTTGGAATTTCACACCTGCAATTTCACATTCTGAGCGACAACATTTGCAATGTCGCCAGATTCCACCCCCCCCCCCAAATTACTTTTAGTTCTGACATTACAACCACACCACCCATTTAAAGCTCTTTTAATCCAACCAGGCTCCTTTGCTCTCCTGCTTTGCTCCTTTAATTCGATACATTCAATCCCCACCACCACTGACAATGTCCTCGCCTTAATAACGTCCTCGGAGACCTGAACGGTGCCTTACAAGCCGGCCGTTATTATTTCTGCAGAATATTCTCAGTTGCTGCATAATTCTCATTCACTGCTTTCGTTCCCGGAGGCCTTGCGGAACCCGAGTTATCTGAGTGAGGCCAAATGATTTGTAATCTAATTAATGGTGTTGTTACTCTGGGAACCTCGGATGCTGCTGTCGGGCTATTGGTGCACCTATTGGGACGCAGGTGGCGCTGTGGGTTAAACCACTGAGCCTAGGGCTTGCCGATCAGAAGGTCGGCAGTTCGAATCCCCGCAACGGGGTGAGCTCCCGTTGCTCGGTCCCAGCTCCTGCCCACCTAGCAGTTCAAAAGCACGAAGTGCAAGTAGATAAATAGGTACCACTCCGGCGGGAAGGTAAACGGCGTTTCCGTGCGCTGCTCTGGTTCGCCAGAAGCAGCTTAGTCATGCAGGCCATATGACCCGGAAGCTGTACACTGGCTCCCTCGGCCAATAAAGCGAGATGAGCGCCGCAACCCCAGAGTCGTCCGTGACTGGACCTAATGGTCAGGGGTCCCTTTACCTTTACCTTACTCTGGGAACCTTGCTGTTGGGCTATTGGTGCACCTAACACTGTGTTGTCCACACAGTCAGGTTTCAGACGGAGATTTCTTTCCCCGGCCCAACCTGGAGATCATAGAATCATAGAATCCTAGAGTTGGAAGAGACCCCAAGGGCCATCCAGTCCAACCCCCTGCCAAGCAGGAAACACCATCAAAGCATTCCTGACAGGTGGCTGTCAAGCCTCTGCTTAAAGACCTCCAAAGAAGGAGACTCCACCACACTCCTTGGCAGCAAATTCCACTGTCGAACAGCTCTTACTGTCAAGAAATTCTGTGGAATCTTCTTTCTTGTAGTTTGAATCCATTGCTCCGTGTTCGCTTCTCTGGAGCAGGAGAAAACAACCTTTCTCCCTCCTCTATATGACATCCTTTTATGCTGTTGGGGATTGAATCCGACACCTTCTGCATGCCAAGCAAATGCTCTACCTTCGGCACCCCCAAACTCGGCCTTCTAGCTGTTTTGGGACTACAACTCCCATCACCCCTGACCACTGGTCCTATTAGCTAGGGATGATGGGAGTTGTAGTCCCAAAACAGCTGGAGTACCTCCTGGGCCTCTCCAGCCCTTGATTCCCATTCTGCCCTCTTTCTCGTCCCCCTTCAGATCTTGCGCTGCCCCTTCTGCCCACCTAGATGCCCACGCAGCCCCAGGCCTCCGCTCCTCCCTCTCTAGCAACGCTTTTGAATTATTAATCCCCTCAAATGACACAAACACACAGCCAGTAAGTGCCGGCTCCTGGCTCCCAAAGGCAGCTCTTCCCTCTCGCGTGTTTCTGAATCTTTCATGGGTCTCGAAGAGATGCAGTGGCTCTCAGACAGCCGAGGGAACCCCTGGGATTCTGGCGCACAGAACCAGGGACTCTGAAACCCAGGCAGGAGACGTTCCTTCGGTGGCAGCCATGGAGTCTTCGTCGCCCTGGTTTTTCTGGGTCTCAGCCGAAGGGTCCGGTTTTCACTCATCCTCCTAAAAAGCTGGCATCACACCTTATAAATCTCCTCGCTCAGGTAAAAGCCACACAACAGTTCTGCAGTGTGGCTCCCGGCCAAACATTGCCAGGAATTAGCTGGCAGCGTTGTCCCAAATCTTGGTTATAATGTCCACGTGAGGAATATTTTGTTTTGTAACACATATCTCGCTCGCCTTTGTTCTTCAAGGCTCCTTCCACCCACCTGATTTCTTTCTCTCGCCTCCACATGCTTCTGCCCAGGTCTGAGCCAAAACCGGCTATAATAAGAGTCATATTCAGAAGCCGGGGGGGGGGCGCAGGGTAAGGCCCCTCCCAGATAAACCAAGAAGGGCAGAGACAGTCCAACCATTTGGGTGATTTGGGCAGTTCTGAAAGTATTATTTCTGAGGTTGCCTTGGAATGGATAAATTGATTTAAACTCTGTATTGCTATAAACTGAGATGCCCTGAACAAATCTGGGAGGAGGTGTGTGGGGGGGGGAATCTAATTGGCAATAATTGGCAATTTCATTAATGATCTTAATGCTTGCTTCTGTTTTTTATGTTTTTATGTTTTTTGTTTAGAGGTCCTGTTTGTAATTGAGCGGTGTGTACATTTTGTTAAATAATAATAAAATTAATAATAGTATCAGGTGGACAGCTCAGCTGGCTAGAGGGTGGTGATGATAACGCCAAGGTTGTGGGTTCGATCCCCGTACGGGACAGCTGCATATTTCTGCATTGCCGGGGGTTGGTCTAGGATCCTATGGGTCCCTTCCAACTCTATTCTATTCTAGTAATAGCAATAGGTTGTCCCAGTCAGACTCTTGATCCATCTAGCTTAGTATTGTGTACACGGACCACCAGTGGAAAGTTAATTGCGAACATTCTGTGACATCACAGCAGTCCAGCCAGTAGCTAGAGATGCACAGACAGGCAAATATCTGAATACTGTGGAGAGAGAGAGAGAGAGAGAGAGAGAGAGAGAGAGACCCCAGGTTGTTGACCCACCCTGATCACAAGACGCATCACACGCACACTATCTGAATGGCAATGCCCATCAACTTTGGGGTCCCCCTCAAATATTTTATTGGGGGGTGGGGGCGAAGGGACTTTGGCCCCTAGAAGTTGGTTCCTGTGCACACAACCTGATCCTGACACACACACACACACACACACACACACAAACACAGATACAGGAACCACATTTCAATGAAACAACAGCTCCCAAACCTTAGCCCGAATTGGAGTGGCGGTTTACGAAACGAAGCCGTGAGTTTGGCTGCAGCTAAAGTGACCTCCCTCTGTATCTACACAGAATGCAAGACAGATCTGAAACACTGTGGGCATCAGCGCAGGCGGGAAACTAGGTCAGGATGCGAGGATTAGGAAGTCAACGGAGCCCAGGAAGAAGGAAGGATATGGGAGAGAGTGGGATTTGGGCAAGAAAGCGAAACAGTTTTCCTGGCGATAGCCCTCACTTGCGGCCCACTTTTTTCATCCCCAAATGAAATCCCTTGTTTTGCCAGCGACACTTAACAGAGGATGTGCGGCCATTAGCTGTGTCCCTCGAAGAAACAGGGATGTCGTCCTGATTATGCCATGGCAAATATGGCTATTGGGAAGGTCCCTTTTTTTCTGTACCTGCTCCAAAGAATTATTTCCCCCTGTTTCCCAAACTTGGGTCTCCAGATGTTTTGGGACTACAACTCCCATCATCCCTAGCTAGCAAGACCAGTGCTCAGGGATGATGGGAATTGTAGTCTCAAAACAGCTGGAGACCCAATTTTGGGAAACACTGGCGGAGGGGGGATGGGCATGCCCCCCAGAGGTATGTTGGACTCTAGCTCCCATCATCCCTGACCCACTGACTTTGCTAGCTGGGGCTGATGGGAGCTGGAGTCTAACGTATCATAGAATTGCAGAGTTGAGCTGTAAAATAATTTTGCTTCGCGTACCCGCTGTGTACACGCCATGCACTGAAAGCACATGTCCTCCCCCACCCCCTCTAAGAATCCTGGGAACTGTAGTCTACCTCTCACAGAGCTACATTTCCCAGCACCCTTCACAAACTACAGTTCCCAGAATTCTTTGGCAGCGGGTGGTGGTGGAATGTGCTTTTAATATATGGTGCACACGCTCCTCAGGGCTAGAGAGACGGGGATATCAGCTTTCTTTACAGGATTGCTGCAGAGATTACAGCAAAATAATGCACTCGAAGCCGTCGGAAAGCTCAAGAGGCCGCTACAGAAACATAAAACGTTATAATTATTATAATCGCCGCTCGCACGATCAGAGGCCTACTGGAGATTTGAAAGAAACGTGCATTTATTTGGGCGGCGGATGACAGCAAATTTATGCCCTGGGTGCAAAGGAGGGGGCGGCCGTTTGATTTGACTGGGGTCTTTCGGTGTTATTTTGTGGGGCGATTCAATTTCTGCACCGCCCTTCCTGTCCAGGGTGGCAGACGACAACACCCATTAAATAATTTTGAAAATAGTTTTTTTTTAATCGATTAAAGCCATTTTAAGAAGATCTGCAAGCGTTGAAAAGCAACGAAATATACAGCTAATCATTCCCAGGTTTGCAGGTGGACCAGCAGACTCTGTTTTTGAGAGGGGCAGAGGAAGTTGACTCCGTTAGTAAAATATAGCTTGGGAGGGCGGGGGGAGCTGCTGAAGTGAAAGGTTACAAGTGACCCCCACCCAAAAAACAAATAAACCTGGGCTGCATGTAAACCCGAGACCAGAATCTGAAAGCTAGATCCCCCCGGCCCCCTCTTAAAGGAGACTAAAGGGAGCCAGGAGCATCCTGCCCCCCCACATTTATGACACCTCACCCCCTTCCAACCCTGCGGGCACCTATGGAGGGAGGGGAAGGGTGCTTGTGGGTGGGGGGTGCCAAAGTCCTAAAATCAATTCCCCCCTCTCGCGTCTGGTCTCTCTTCCTTAACTCAGCCAGCTTGGCGGGGAGGGTGGGGGTCTTGAATTGCAAAGCCATGCCCACAGGGAGGGGTGTTTTTTTTTTTAAAAAAAAAGGGGGGTGTCTTTTTTTATTATTTTGCCACGCAATCCATTTCTGCGAGGAGGCGAGGCATCTGCCTGTGTGTGGCTGTCAGCTCGCAGACAACCCCTCCCCTCCTCCCTCCCCCCCCCAGATCTGGGGGTGGGAAGGAGGGAGGGAGGGAGAGAAGGGGGGCTCCGCTCAGGCCACCGCATCTTGGCAGCAGGCGCACAGCCGGAGCGCTGGATGGCAGCCTTGCTGTAGGCGACTGGGCAGCTGCCTTGGCACAGCGCAGAAGGCAGAGAAGCCGGGCAGCCACCACGTTGGAGGGACTTTCTGCCTCTCACGGGTCCTTCTTCTTCGTGGCAAGCCTTGGGAAAGCTGTCGACTGCCACAGATTGGAGGGTGACCCCCCCCCCGCGCCCAAACCTAACCCTTAGCGCCGAGGGCGGCGAGGGCATCGTGCCAAGCTCACCGCAGGAGTTCTTGAGGGGACCCCGGGCATTTTTTTGGGGAGAGGAGGGTCTGCGTGTTCTGGCCGGCACCCAACTTTCTCCCTGACTGGGCATCGTCGTGGCTGGGCCGGGCAGAGATGGGCACCCTTTTCCAGAGGATGCAGCCCGCGGAGGTCTGGAGGGTGGCAAACAGGTGCTTGCCACGGGGACGCTGGCAGTGAGCACGGTAAGGGTCTATTTCTCTATCTCTCTCTTTCTCATCTGGACTTTGCCAGCCCCAAGACCCTCTCAGCCTGGGCTGCCCGGGTGGTGCCAACCGCATGGGCAGGGCTGACCTCCCTGACTGCAAGTCTTCATCGGATCATAGAAGAGGAAGGGACCCCAAGGGCCATCTAGTCCAACCCTCCCTAAGGAGAAGCCCAAAGCCAATCCTCTTACCCACTCTTATCCATCCCAGACTTGGAGTGCCCCATTGGCCCCGGATTTTGCCCCCCCCCCAAAAAACACCCCCAAACAAACTTGGGTCTCCTTGCCCACCTCGCCGCTCTCAATTCTAAATCTGCCACATGGAAGTTGGAAGAGAGATTCTCTCTGACTCGCGACAGCGACGAGATGGTGGAATTAGTGAAATGAGGCTTGGCGGCGAAGCGAGGGGGTTTGGGGTGAAGCCGGAGTCACTCCGGACCAGGGCAGGGCTTCTTATGGTGAGCCTTGGGTACCCAAGAGGACGAGCGTCCTAGGGCGATGGGCAAGGGAGGGAGGGAGGCAGGCGGCTGCCCGCTCCACTTAACGCCCCTTAAACGGCACAACCCCACAACCCCCAGAGAGGTCACTGAGCCCCCTAACCCTAGCCTCTGTCTTATTGTTGTGGGAGGGGGCGAGAGAGAGGGGTCGGGGGGGGCAGGAGCACGGGGAGCCGAGCGCATCTTTGGAGTCCGCTGGGATAAAGCGTGCAAAGGATTTGTCAAACGGAGTTGGCCAGGGGGTGGGTTCCTTTTGCGTGTGTTTTAAAAGGTTGCCAGGCTCTGGGGGCAAGAGGGTGCCCCCTTTCCCGGCTCCCAGCTTGGGGACATTCCCTCCTACTCGCCAGCAGCCTCCAATTAGCCCAGGGAGGGAGAAGGGATGCATCATCCCCCGAGTCCCATCTTTATACAGCAGGTGTGTGGGCTGGAGAACCGAGGGCAAAGGAACCAGAGCGCGCTCTCTCTCTCTCTCAAACACACACAGAGAGAGTTTCTTTCGTGTGGGAGCTCAGAGCAGGCAGCAGGAAGGAGATCGATAGAGACTAGGAAAGACTGCTAGAGATTTAGCTCCTTTGGGGGGCGGGGTGAACCCATCGCTGCTCCTGCTGCTCCTGTGTCTGTGGGGCTCTCTGGAAAGAGGGGTCGTCCCCCCAGCCTACCTCTCGATTCTTGAGAGAAAGGGCCCTGGGAACAAAACAAGGTGCAAGGATATTGAAAGGGATCAATATGGAGACAGAAGTGGAGAGCTCCGAGGAGCAGATCTGATCTAGTATTTTGCCTCCCCAAGCAGCCAGCTGGTGCCTCTCTGAACCTCACAGGCCCAAAGACCCAGCCCTTCCTTGCTTGTCCTCCGCCACCTGGCATTTAGGGATATACTGCCCTTGCACGTTGAGGTTTCTCTAAGCTACCATGCCTTATATAATTACAGCTGCAGATCAATTGCTGTGTTCTGAATTATTTCTTCCATTCTCATTTGAAGGCATCTGAAATAGCTGCCATATTCAGACTCTGGGGGCGACGACTTTCTTAAAGATAACAGTGCATTGCATGATTTACCTTCCTTTTTGTCCGTTTCGGGGAAACAGCACATCAAAATTAGCTTGTTTTTCTCATGCGAGGGTTGAGGAATGAGTACAGTACAGCTTCCCTTGCCCCCAGTGTACACTCGGTTTCCCTTTCGCACGTAACGCCATCCCCACGCGGCAAGCATCAAAAGTGTCACGGGGCTGAGTCACAAACGGATGCCTTTGATTACCCCCAAGTTGATCTGATGCAAAGTAAGCTTGCTCCACTCTCCTGTGACTTATAGCTTAATGAGTTAGGGGATCTACTCTGTGGTATCATGTTCCCGTTAGAACCCGGGGATAACAAACGAGCGAATTTCTCGCCCCCGTGCGTGTGAAAATGGACGTTCTCGTGGGGTCCCCATTATGTAATGTGCGATTGTGACGAAAACAAGTGCATTATCTAAGCACACTCCTTTCAGATCCAGGGTCGATTATGACTCCATACCGGCTAGGAGTGTGTACAGAATGCAGTTGGTTTCAGCACAGTGTGTGAAAATGTCACTTCTGTTCCATCAATAATTTTTTTTTGGGGGGGGCCTAATCTCTGGCGAGTGCCAAAATGGAACGCCCAGTTTATATGCTAATTCTGGAGCTCTGCCCGGTTAATTAAAACGCTTGTTTTATTTGCTCCCCCTTCACCAGCAACAGGCAGCGCAAGAGAAAGAGAGAAATAGATGCTTTGGCTGGGAAGGAATAACAGAACGTTGCTGGTTTTTATGACGTCGCTGATTTTCCCATTTTGTTCTATTTTAACATTTGCAACCGCAGCCCTGATAATTGCGTCTCGAAGGGTGGCATGGAAATCCGAAAAACACATTAAGTGGTCAGTGATGCCTTCGGGCAAGTGCTGGACGCCATGAGCGAGCCCAGGAATCCAGCAATCACATTTAATTTCCCAGGGGGGAAATGGGTCTTTATGACTCATGAATCCCCTACCCCAAATCCTTCACTCCTTGGCACACAACGGCTGAAGATGGGTTATGGGATGTGTATGGTGGCTTGCGCACCCTGCAACCCTGCAACAGAATTGCATTGGCTTTTTTAGCTGCTGCGTCAACAGTGTGATGCAGCAGCTAAAAAAGCCAATGCAATTCTGGGCTGCATCAATAGGAGTATAGCATCTAGATCAAGGGAAGTAATAGTACCACTGTATTCCGCTCTGGTCAGACCTCACCTGGAATACTGTGTCCAATTCTGGGCACCACAGTTCAAGAAGGATACTGACAAGCTGGAGCGTGTCCAGAGGAGGGCAACCAAAATGGTCAAAGGCCTGGAAACGATGCCTTATGAGGAACGGCTTAGGGAGCTGGGTATGTTTAGCCTGGAGAAGAGAAGGTTAAGGGGTGATATGATAGCCATGTTCAAATATATAAAAGGATGTCATATAGAGGAGGGAGAAAAGTTGTTTTCTGCTGCTTCAGAGAAGAGGACACGGAGCAATGGATTCAAACTACAAGAAAGAAGATTCTACCTAAACATTAGGAAGAACTTCCTGACAGTAAGAGCTGTTCAACAGTGGAATTTGCTGCCAAGGAGTGTGGTGGAGTCTCCTTCTTTGGAGGTCGTTAAGCAGAGGCTTGACAGCCATCTGTCAGGAATGCTTTGATGGTGTTCCTGCTTGACAGGGGGTTGGACTGGATGGCCCTTGTGGTCTCTTCCAACTCTAGGATTCTATGATTCTAACCCAACCCAAACTAACTCAGTCCAGCCCATCACCCGGGTATCATGGCACAACAGGTGCTGAACCACCTTGGGTACCCAGGGAGGCTAGTTTTACCCTCCTCCCAACAGCCCCAAAGAATCCATATCTAGTAGGACACTTTCCCTTCAGGTTCACCTTTGCTCCATGCGCAAAACCTGCGCATGGCAGCAGCACAAGAAGAAATGTATGCATGAAATCAGACAGGGAGGGCTGAGCATGTGCGTCTATTTTGCTCGCACATATAACGAAGCATCGTTTTGGCTTCAGCTTTGGAGCGGAGGGAATCTGTCCAATTAGGTCCCTCACACCCCCCCTTGTGCATATTGTTGTCGATTTCAGCCATATGTGCATGTCATCGGGGAGAGGAGGAGGAGGGGGCCGTTTCCATGAAACCGGGAATGGTTGTTTTTTTTTTAATCAACCGATGAATATATTTCTCATTCGGCTGAAACGTATGGTGAAAAATCAGGCTTTGCAAATTCAGCGGCCCAGTCAGGATTTGAACCCATGGCTCTTCGCGTTTGGAACGAGTGCTCCAGTCACTTGGCCACCTCCGGCCTGGGGCAGATCCACCAGTTTTTGCTCTGTACATGAGGAATCCAGAAAGCCACAACCTCCTAGGACTGTGGGTCACCCTTGACCATTGGCCATGCTGGCTGAGACTGATGGTCTGCAATAAACGGAATAATTGGCCAAAGTGTTTCATTTCCCAGATGCCCGTGGCTGGTGTTAAATGCCAACACTTTTATAATAGTTGCCCTGCGACCCGAAGCCTATTGCCAAAATTCTAAGGGACGTAGGAGCAACGTCCGATTATTCGGCAGCAAAGGGAAGGCACTCTGCACACGCTCAGATGCCACAGCTCAGCAGCAGAGCACATGGTTTCCATGCGCAATGTTCCAAATTCAATCCCTGGCACTTCCCTGGTTGGGCTGGGGGAGACTGATGGTCTAAATGTTTCATAGGCATCCTTGTTTGCTTCATGGCATCAAGGTTCGGTTTCTACGACTTGGGTAGAAAACAGGTTCCGGGGCAAAATCCTGGTGAACCCTGATGCGGCCTAAGGCAGCGGTGGGAGACCTGTGGCCCTCCCAGCTCCCAGAACACCCGGCCAGCATGGCCAATGGTCAGGAAGTGCTCGAGGCAGTGTGGTGCAATGGTTAGAGTGTTGGACTAGGACCTGGGAGGCCGTGGTTCAAATCCCGCCACTCGGCCATGTAGCTCACGGGGTGATCTAGGGCCAATCGCTGCCCTCACCTACCTCACAGGGTTGTTGTGGGGATTAAATGAGGGGAGAGCCATGCACACCACTTTGAGCTCCTGGGAGAAAAAGGAGGGATATAAAAGCAATAAATTATAACAAGGATGGGAGATGAAGTCTAGCAGATATCCGGAGGGGCATCCTGATCCAGTTTGCAGATGACACCAAATTGGGAGGGGTGGCTAATACCCCAGAGGACAGGATCACACTTCAAAATGACCTTAACAGATTAGAGAATTGGGCCAAAGCAAACAAGATGAATTTTAACAGGGAGAAATATAAAGTACTACACTTGGGCAAAAAAAATGAAAGGCACAAATACAGGATGGGTGACACCTGGCTTGAGAGCAGTACATGTGAAAAGGATCTAGGAGTCTTGGTAGACCACAAACTTGACATGAGTCAACAGTGTGATGCAGCAACTAAAAAAGCCAATGCAATTCTGGGCTGCATCAATAGGAGTATAGCATCTAGATCAAGGGAAGTAATAGTACCACTGTATCTGGTCAGACCTCACCTGGAATACTGTGTCCAGTTCTGGGCACCACAGTTCAAGAAGGATACTGACAAGCTGGAACGTGTCCAGAGGAGGGCAACCAAAATGGTCAAAGGCCTGGAAACGATGCCTTATGAGGAACGGCTTAGGGAGCTGGGTATGTTTAGCCTGGAGAAGAGAAGGTTAAGGGGTGATATGATAGCCATGTTCAAATATATAAAAGGATGTCATATAGAGGAGGGAGAAAGGTTGTTTTCTGCTGCTCCAGAGAAGCGGACACGGAGCAATGGATTCAAACTACAAGAAAGAAGATTCCACCTAAACATTAGAAAGAACTTCCTGACAGTAAGAGCTGTGCGACAGTGGAATTTGCTGCCAAGGAGTGTGGTGGAGTCTCCTTCTTTGGAGGTCTTGAAGCAGAGGCTTGACAGCCACCTGTCAGGAATGCTTGGATGGCGTTTCCTGCTTGGCAGGGGGTTGGACTGGATGGCCCTTGGGGTCTCTTCCAACTCTAGGATTCTATGATTTCACACAAAGAGAGAGACTAAGGTCCAAAGTTTGGTGTTTTGCTTGAGAGCCAGCATGGGGAAGGGGCTGAACGTCAGGTGGGAAGACCTCAGATTAAACCTCACTTCAGGCTCAGCCCCAAAGTTAGGCAAACCCCTAATTCCCTCAGCTTCTGAACTCTCCGCCCCACTGAGCTGCACTTTGGGGTGGAGGTCGTATAACAATGCCAGCCTCCCTTACTGAGCAGCTTGATATAATGCAGGTTAATGACTTGGTGGAAGCTAGCGTTAGACCCAGCGGTTAAATGGAGCCTCTCTCTTCAGAGGCACTCTACCTGTGATTTACCAGACGTTGGGGACAAACAAGAGGGCTGTAACTCCCATGTCCGAATAAACCAGGGGTCTTTTTGGATGCCTTCTCTCACCAGCCCCAGCCGTAACCTCCAGACATTTTTGGATTCCTAACCCATCCAGCAAGGCCAATGATCAGGGATGATGGGACTTGTAGTCCATTAATATCTGGAGGGTCAAAGGCCACCCAGCCTTGGTGTAAGCTATTATCCTCCCTTACACCAAGTCAAATTCTTGCTCCATCTAGCCCAACATTGCCAACTTGGGCTGGCAGCTGCTCTCCAGCAGAGACCTCCCCTTTCACATGGACCCTGTTCCCTGTTATTTAAGTGGAGGCACCAGCCTAGGGCTTGCCGATCAGAAGGTCAGCGGTTCGAATCCCCGCGACGGGGTGAGCTCCCGTTGCTCAGTCCCTGCTCCTGCCAACCTAGCAGTTCGAAAGCACGTCAAAGTGCAAGTAGATAAATAGGTACCGCTCTGGTGGGAAGGTAAACGGCGTTTCCGTGCGCTGCTCTGGTTCGCCAGAAGCGGCTTTGTCATGCTGGCCACATGACCTGGAAGCTGTACGCCGGCTCCCTCGGCCAGTAAAGCGAGATGAGCGCCGCAACCCCAGAGTCGTCCGCAACTGGACCTAACTGTCAGGGGTACCTTTACCTTTACCAGGGGCTGAACCTGCCGGGACTCTTCTGTCCCCAAAAGCATGTGCTCTGCTGCTGAGTGAGGCTTTCACACCCTTGCTTCTGGGCTTCCCAGAAAGCGTGTGGCTGCCCTCTGTTGGAAACAGGACACTGGGGCTCGCTGGATGCTTAAAGTGAAACCCAGCAGGGCTCTTCGGCCCTTCCTATGAGCGCTTGGAAACATGTTCTGCAAATGCTTAAGGCCTCAGAACTGTTGTTTCAGTTCCCCTGATCCTGACCCCGCTGTGTGGCTCAGGAGAGTGCAGCTTGCCTACCCCCCTGTGTGGGGTTAGGAGGAGGTGGGGGGAAGCATTCTGCCAATTTTCTCCCCCGCCATCCAAGTTGAGCCGGGGAAGGAGATAAAAAGCTGAATCTCTTCTTCCCTGCTTGCTCTGTGCCGCCCCTGCTTTGGGGAAGCGGCGGTGATTCATGGGCATCCGCTGGCAACGCCATCCAAGTACAGTCAGGACCAAGATCTCCAGGGACTCCTCCTCCCCCTCCTCCCCACCCCAAAATAATTTCCGTTGCTGTACAGTTCCCAAGAGAGCGAGGCAGTGCAGATGCGTGAAGACACTCTGATTTAATTTAACCGGGAACTTGGGACGTTGGCAGGAGATTCAGACCAGGAATGTGGCCAGGGTTGGGAGTCCAATTCCAACTCCTAGGAGGAGCAGGGATGGTCAGTGGTTAGCGCAAGAGGGGCCTTTATGTGAGGGAAGCCTTGGGTTCAAAGCCCAACAGACCGACTGGGGGCGGAGCTTGCCAGACCCTCACGCCCAACCAGACAGACAGCCTGCCTGCCGTCTATGCGCTCGCTCTTTCGCTCACCCGTTTGCGCGCAGTCTCTGGAGCGCAGGGTGGCGAGGCTACTTGGTGCCATTGCACCGCCCTCGCGGCATCCCTTATTTTCAAATCCGAAAGTTCGAAAAAATCCCTTATTTTCAAATCCGAAAGTTGACAGCTATGGTTAGGACGATGCTGAGAACCAGAACACAGGAGCACAGAGACCACCCATACTGCCTGCACTGGCTGGCAGTGGCTATTTTAGGCAGGATCTTTGACTAGCCCTATTTGGGAGACCGCAGGGATTGAACCCAGACCTTCTGGGTGCTCTACTTCTGAGCTGCGGTCCTCCTGCCAGGACACCCGGGCGTCACCACCGGCAGAAGTGACTCTTGCGAGTTCTGGGCTTTTGACACCCTGGTTTCCCTTTTCAGTTTTAAAGAAACCAAACAAACGAGCTCGACAGATCTTGGCAAGGCTGTGGTGCACTGCAGGTTCCTCACGTCAGAGCCAATGTTGCCAAACCGGGCCGAGATCTTTCGATGCCAACATGCGCTTGTTCAAACACCAAGGGAAAGGTTTCGTTCCCTCTCTTCAGAAACACACTCTCTCTCCTCCAAAGGCATTCCCTGGGTTGTGTGTCATGTGGAAACTGTCTCCGAGTCCTGCAGTCCCTGCACAAGTGAGCCGGCACCATCCTTTGTAGCAATCTTCTCTTGTAGAGGGTGTCCCCCCCCCCCCGTTATTTTAATATTTTGTTGGAAGCTTGCCCAGAGTGGCTGGGGCAACCCAGTCAGATGGGAAGCGTATAAATAATAAAATCATTATTAAATTACAGTGGTACCTCGGTTTTCGAATGTAAAGTTCCAAAACGTTCGAAAACCGAGGCAAAAAGGGTGGCCTGCAAATTTAATAGAGAAAATTGAGAAAAATAACATATACACTCAGTTACAGGTAGGTAGCCGTGTTGGTCTGCCATAGTCCAAACAAAATAAAAAATAAAAAATTCCTTCCAGTAGCACCTTAGAGACCAACTAAGTTTGTTCTTAGTAAGTAAGCTCATACCAAGAATATACACTCAGCTGAAGCCGTTTGACTTCTGAGGCGTGTTCGAAAACGGAAGCATTTACTTCCGGGTTTGCAGTGTTCGAAAACCAAAACATTCGTCAACGGAGACGTTCGGAAACCGAGATACCACCGTATTATTATTATTGTATGAAAAAGCAGGCAGGTAAAAGCGGAATGCAAAACAAACCGAAGCGCCGTGGCTCTAAAACTGAACCAATCCTAGCCTAGTCGCTACTCTTGGTTGTTCAGGTTTACACACAAAGAGTCAGCCAGGTTGGTCAGTTTCATAGAAAGTCTGGCTTTGAACCCTGATGTTGAGAGAGCACAAGAGAAGTGGACTCCCAGGTATTTGACAGATGGGACAGCTCAGTCTGCGAAGGCAGGAGACTCCATCTCAGAGTCACCACGCTGGGCAAATGATTCCTGCGTTGCAGAGGGGTTGGGCTGGGTCGATGCTATGATTCCTGTGGAATGAGAAAGATTTCCTCAGAAACCTCAGGTGAGGGAGGAAACCCTTAACGGAATACAAGACGAGGGACTCCGGATGCTGAGGGGGAGATAAATAAGGCAACAGGAGAGTTTGGAGGAACAGAAGGTAAAGTAATTTGTCAAGCTTCACAGTAGCCGTCATAACGGCTATAAACCATACAACTGAAGCTGATTTACTATTCAATAAATTTTGGTACGGCGCTTCATAAAACCCCATACAATTATGTATTCTGCTTCCGTTTTCTGGCTGCTCTGTAAGTCACTCTCTGTACACTGTCCGTATTTCTGTCAGTAAGTTGGGATGAAGATATACAAAGAACCCGGCCTGGTCTCCTTAAATCCAGGATGGATCCTGACTCCATCCCTATCCCCAATTTCTTCTCTCTCTCTCTCTCTCTCTCTCTCTCTCTCTCTCTCTCTCTCACACACACACACACACACACACACACACACACACACACAGTCAGAGCTCAGGGTCCAGGCTAGATCAGGCTACAGTCCCATCAGCCCATTTTCCTTCTGACCACCGGTGACCTGACACAAATTATCGAGAGAAATTTGACCCATCGTTTGTGCAAGTCAAGTAAAGCAAAGATGCCGTTTAATGGAGCCAGGGCTGTGGAGAGCAGCTCAGTTCGATGCCCCACAAGACTTTGGTGCTGCTGACTGATCTCCAGCTGTGCGAGAACTGGTCGAGTGTGTGTGTGTGTGTGTGTGTGTGTGTGTGTGTGTGTGTCGGGCTATGCAAAGCAGCGTGCCAGCTTCTGAGTCACACACAGCTCTTTGTCAGGCAAAAGCGCATGGGAGGAGCCGAGCTCAGATGGGATCCAAAACATACAAAAACAAAACATGTGGAAACTCGTGTAGATAATGCCCTTTCCATGTGGACGACGTTTCTGCTTACCTGTATACCTGCTCCTTCAGGTATACAGGACCGAGGCCATTTAGGGCTTTAAAGGTCAGCACCAACACTTTGAATTGTGCTCAGAAACGTACTGGGAGCCAATGTAGATCTCTCAGGACCGGTGTTATGTGGTCCCGGCGGCCGCTCCCAGTCACCAGTCTAGCTGCCACATTCTGGATTAATTGCAGTTTCCGGGTCCCTTCA
The DNA here is from genome assembly GCA_034641385.1 of Darevskia mixta. Classification (NCBI taxonomy): domain Eukaryota; kingdom Metazoa; phylum Chordata; class Lepidosauria; order Squamata; family Lacertidae; genus Darevskia; species Darevskia mixta. The sequence goes on from JAWWNH010000163.1 coordinate 6,449,930, forward strand.
AAGGTAGCCCCACGTAGAGCACATTGCAGTAGTCCAAGCGGGAGATAACCAGAGCATGCACCACTCTGGCAAGACAGTCTGCGGGCAGGTAGGGTCTCAGCCTGCGTACCAGATGGAGCTGGTAGACAGCCGCCCTGGATACAGAATTAACCTGCGCCTCCATGGACAGCTGTGAGTCCAAAATGACTCCCAGGCTGCACACCTGGTCCTTCAGGGGCACAATTACCCCATTCAAGACCAAGGCTCCCTCCAGACACGCATTCATGGTTATTTGTGCTGCTGATGGCATCAGGGCCTGTTCTACATGATCCCGCTTTCACGCAACGGGTTTTTTTTGGAGCGGGCAGCTTGCCTCGTTCCTAATCATTTAAAAAGAGTGATGTGGAGTTCTGCATCATACATCTGTGCAGTGCATGAACCGCCGTGCATGTTTGGCTGAGCAATCTGTTCCTGCTACGGAAATCCCATGTGCCTGCACCGGATTTCACGGTGTGTGGATTTCTGAGTTGGTGGGAGCCCTGACAGGAATTTAAAAAAAAGACAAACTCTGAATGTCTCTTCCCATCCAGCGACTACAATTGCGTGATGGCAATGGGCCACCTGAAAGTGCCAAACGCTGTTCTTTTTCTGGAACAGTTGACTGCTGTAGGGTTTGTGTAAAGGTTGCAGATGGGGTGGGGGTGGGGGGGTGGAGAGATGAAACACCAGCCAATTATAATGAGCCATAATTAGCGGAGGAATATAGCCTGCATACTTCCCAAGCCTCCTCCGATTTAAGCCGATGTTACTTACAGATAATCCCTCATCACCATTTCAATATTCCCACTTTTCGCCATCCAAATTTGCCTGCCACTGTGTCTGAAGTCTCGGGGCTTAACTTAAACCGTTTAAAAACTGCATTCTTATTTATTGCATTCATCAGTTGCCTTATACAAAAGAAAGAGCCTCAAAGCAACTTGGCAAGACAAACTGCGGCGAATAAAAGCATTTTTTTTAAAAACAGGAAAATGTAAAGCTGCGAACAATACACAATACATAAAATGCTTACCCGGCAACTTATCAATAAAGTGGATTGTTTGGTCGATAAAGCAGACTCCCAGTGCGATGTGGTAAAAAACACAGCATATGGATTGACATATTCAAGGTATTTATCGTCGCAGCTCATAAACAAGTTTTCAATAGACTCCCCCCCCCCCCGCTCTCTGTCTTCCAGTGTGGTGTAATGGTTAAGAGCGGTGGACTCGTAATCTGGTGAACCGGGTTCGCGTCTCCGCTCCTCCACCTGCAGCTGCTGGGTGACCTTGGGCTAGTCACACTTCTCTGAAGTCTCTCAGCCCCACTCACCTCACAGAGTGTTTGTTGTGGGGGAGGAAGGGAAAGGAGAATGTGAGCCGCTTTGAGACTCCTTCGGGTAGTGACAAAGCGGGATATCAAAGCCAAACTCTTCTTCCTCTCTTCTTATTGGTTTTAAAGTGGTCGGGGATGGTGGGGGCATGGGCGTAGCCAAGGCAGGCCGGTGGGGCGGGGGGCGGCGCAGATCCACAATTTTTAAAGTACTCAGTTAACTGAGGTTCTGCCCTCCCCCCAGGAGAAGCCTCCCCCCAACCAAAGTCTGTCCCCTGTAACGTCCGCTTTTGGGAGGTACAGTCACCCATGATTTTGCCAAAAAAGCTCAACAACTTGGGGGGGGGGTGATCTCCTAAAGAAAGCTCAACAACTTTGGCTGCCCCCCACCCCAACAAAAATCCTGGTTACGCTCATGGGTGTTGGGGAGAGAGATTTGGAAACCACTGGCTTAAAACCGTAAAACAAAGATAAAAATCAGTAAAACTTTTAAAACAAATGCAATCAACTAAATAATGCATCGAGATAGGCTGGCAGAAACAGGTAAGTTTTCATCAGGAGGTGTCTAAAACAATCAGGGAGGGTGCACTAATGTCTTAATTATGTCATTTCTATCCCACTTTGTTCTCTAAGGAGTTCAAGGTGGCATGTGTAGTTCTCCCCTTCCTTGTTTAATCATCACAACAACCCTGTGAGGTAGGCGAGGCTGAAAGGCAGTGACTGGCCCAAGGTCACCCAGTGAGCTTCATGGCTGAGTGGGGATTCGAACCCTGGTCTCCCAGGTCCTAGCCTGACCCATGAACCACGATACTACACTGGCTTGCAGAAGATGGTTCACATTAAATGCCCTGAAAACTTCAAAATACTGTGCAAAGATAATAGCTCCTGTCGTTGTTGAGGAGCAATTTCTCCTTCTCATTCTGCTGTTTTCCGAACCCAAATCGAACCCCGTGAATTTGTGTGAAACTGAGTCCCTGTAAGTTAGAGAACTTTCTCCTCCACCACCCTGAGGCTTAGGAAATCTCTTAGAGCAGGGGTAGGCAACCTAAGGCCCGTGGGCCGGATGCGGCCCAATCGCCTTCTCAATCTGGCCTGCGGACGGTCCGGGAATCAGCGTGTTTTTACATGAGTAGAATGTGTCCTTTTATTTAAAATGCACCTCTGGGTTATTTGTGGGGCATAGGAATTCGTTCACCCCCCCCCCCAATAGTCCGGCCCACCACATGGTCTGAGGGACGGTGGACCAGCCCACGGCTGAAAAAAACCCACCCCACGCCACTCTTTGTGAACCAGTTAGTTGGGACAGGAGACATTTGCATCTCTATATTTCCAAACCTATCTGTCTGTATATATGTATATCAGAGGTAGCCAACGCAGTGCTTTGCAGAAGTTGCTGGTTCTGAAAATCTGTTTAAAGTTCCACTTCACTGGCATCTGATATCCCTCAGGCTGAAACATCTTGCAGGCTGATGCGAGATGGTGACTTTTAGAGATGCCAGGCTGTTCCTGCTAATTTTATCTGCATCTTTTGGAATGAATTCACAATAAGCCTTGTTGAAGGAATTGCTGGACACCCCAAAAATACTACAAAGGGACATTTTGTCAAAGGATGTAGAGATAACACTAAGTTTGGCGACAGCAGGGGGAAAATGCTTTATCGGTGTAAAGTGGAATTAAAGATGAATGCTCCAGACTTTCTAGATTGCTTTCATATAGTCCCTTTTATTTATGCCTGGGGTTCGGCTCTCACAAATGGAAGCTGAGGAAGTACATAAATTTCTGGGATGTGCCATTTGGATCGTAGGTGGGGTTCACTTGAGTGCTCCATACGATTATTTTTCAATCCCTGCACATAAAAAAACTAGCCTGTCGCAGTGAAGGTTAGCCTAGCCTTGCTTCCCTGACACCATCAGTATTCTTAAATGCGCAGATTATATTTTATTTTTGTACAACGTTCTCACATGTCAGCCCGCACCGGCAGCCCGAGATGGCAGCGATTCAGAAACGGCGATATTGTCTCATCTACTGTTTGGGCGAAATAGGCAGCGATGGACGTAGGCGACAGAGAGCTGTTAGCCAAGGCGGTGCTAAATTAACGTCACCAGGCGGTATATGAATTGTGCTGGCAGAAAGTTCTTGCTGAAGGGAAAACGCAGGTACACTGCCCAAGATTGTTGTGCAAATGATTGCACAGCAAAAACCAGCTGCTGCACACCAAGAATTGGCTGTGGTGCAACAAACTTCTGCTGGCACAACTTTTGTGTTGGATTCCTTGGTCGTCCACCCTTTAAACTCTGTCATCCACTAGCACGCAGATCATAGAATCATAGAGTTGGAAGAGACCACAAGGGCCATCCAGTCCAACCCCCCGCCAAGCAGGAAACACCATCAAAGCATTCCTGACAGGTGGCTGTCAAGCCTCTGCTTAAAGACCTCCAAAGAAGGAGACTCCACCACACTCCTTGGCAGCAAATTCCACTGTCGAACAGCTCTTACTGTCAGGAAGTTCTTTCTAATGTTTAGGTGGAATCTTCTTTCTTGTAGTTTGAATCCATTGCTCCGTGTCCTCTTCTCAGGAGCAGCAGAAAACAACCTTTCTCCCTCCTCTATATGACATCCTTTTATATATTTGAACATGGCTATCATATCACCCCTTAACCTTCTCTTCTCCAGGCTAAACATACCCAGCTCCCTAAGCTGTTCCTCATAAGGCATCGTTTCCAGGCCTTTGACCATTTTGGTTGCCCTCCTCTGGACACGTTCCAGCTTGTCGGTATCCTTCTTGATCATTGGATACAGCTCAGTGCCTGGACTTAATGGTCTGAAATGGAGAACCCATCTCAATGGGTCTTCCTTTGTTTACTTTGAAATGCGGGGAGCCAGCCCTGCAGTGTTTGGGGGACCCCCTGGTCGTTCTGCTGAGTGGGGGCCTGGGCCTCTGCCCCCAAAAAGCCTTGCCCTGATGGTGCCATTGGAAATAGGCCTACACCAGGGGTCAGCAACCTTTTTCAGCCGTGGGCCAGTCCACCATCCCTCAGACCTTGTGGTGGGCCGGACTATTTTTTTTGGGGGGGGGGGGAATGAACGAATTCCTATGCCCCACAAATAACCCAGAGATCTGGTTCACCAGATTACAAGTCTACCGCTCTTAACCACTACACCACACAGATCCATCATTACTGATGCAGCAATCGTAATACACTGCACTAGACGCTGGGATTCTTAATCTTCTTTTCACTGCTTCTTTCATTTTATTTCTCATACCGGTGGGTTGTATTCATTGTATTCCAATTTGGATTCCGTCGAATCCAAACCACAATACAATAGAACATAATCTGTAAGAAATAAAAGCCGCAATTAAAATACAATTTAAAAATCAATACAAATATTGAACATGACAGATGTATTCTCTCCAGCCTTCAGCCACAGACATGCTGCAGGCCTCCTGAATGAAGGATGTGGATCACAAGTTTGGGATCCTTTAACTCTACAGTGGTACCTTGGTTCTCAAACTTAATCCGTTCTGGAAGTCCGTTCCAAAACCAAAACATCCCAAAACCAAGGCACGCTTTCCCATAGAAAGTAATGCAAAACGGATTAATCAGTTCCAGACTTTTAAAAACAACCCCTAAAACAGCAATTTAACATGAATTTTACTATCTAATGAGACCATTGATCCATAAAATGAAAGCAAGAAACAATGTACTGTACTACAGTCACACAATCAATCAATCAGTAGCTGAACTGGGTTCCATACAAACACAAAAACAAAAAGCCGCAAAAACTAAAACGCATAATAAATAGCGAAAACAGACCTCAGCGTAACACTCAAAACAGAAGCTTAACACTCAAAACGGAAGGGTACCACTCAAAACGGAGCATGTTCGGCTTCCGAAAAAAGTTCGCAAACCGGAACACTTACTTCCGGGTTTGCAGTGTCTGGGTTCCAAGTTGTTTGAGTACCAAGGCGTTTGAGAACCAAGGTACCACTGTAGTTGTTTTGGAATGGGTTAAGGATCTTGGTTTTATCAGTTATTAGTGTGTGTCTTAAGAGAGCTTTCTGGTGGAGCGACATGTACAGTTTTTACTATATAGGTAAAACTGACCGTTAGGTCCAGTCGTGTCTGACTCTGGGGTTGCGGCGCTCATCTCGCTTTATTGGCCGAGGGAGCCAGCGTACAGCTTCCAGGTCATGTGGCCAGCATGACTAAGCCGCTTCTGGCGAACCAGAGCAGCACACGGAAACGCCGTTTACCTTCCCGCTGGAGCGGTACCTATTTATCTACTTGCACTTTGACGTGCTTTCGAACTGCTAGGTGGGCAGGAGCTGGGACCGAGCAACAGGAGCTCACCCTGTCACAGGGATTCGAACCGCTGACTTTCTGATCAGCAAGCCCTAGGCTCTGTGGTTTAACCCACAGCGCCACCCATGTCCCTATATAAGTAAGACATAAAAGGCGCTAAATGCTTTTCTTTTTTTTTGCTTGTTTGTTTTGCAGTCGGTCCCCAAGCTAACTGAAGCGAGAGACTCGCTCGGCCCTAACTGACAGCAGGGAGAAGAGGCACCCAGCACCTTCCTCCTAGGGGTGCTATGGAGAACATCCATGAACTGCAGCACCCACTTCTGGCAAAGTCCCCTGGGAGAGCGACCCTCCGGGGCGGAATGCTGAGTCGGGTCGCTCCCCAGGACCACTCCAGACTGCTGTCCCATCACGTGCCCCCTAGCCTCTCCTGGCTCCAGCCTGGACCCCACATCCTTCCAAGTCAGCTCCTGGATCCTAGCAGCCTGCAGAGGACAGTCGAGCCCTTCCGCACCCCGGAACCGACCCTGTACCCCGAGCTGTGGAAATCGAGCAACCCCCAAGGCTGGAAGAAGAAAGATTATATCGAAACCGCCTTTGGAGACAGCAAGGAGGCGGGGGAACTGCCCAGGAAGGTGCCTCTGGAAAAGGACATCCAAACCGTCTGCTACGAAGTGGGCGACACAGAGTCTCCGGACCTCGAGGTAAGATGATAAGATAAGATTAAGATTAAGATTAAGATTAAGATTAAGATTAGGATTAAGATTTAAGATTGAGATTAGATAAGATACTCTTTATTGTCATTGTCCCTTTACGGTGACAACGAAATTACTCGGCTGCTCCACTCACCCAGACAGGGCACTCCACACAAATTCAAAACAACTACAAAACACTAATTAAAACAGTATAATATAATGCAGCATAACAAGTAAGATAGGGTGACTTTCCTATTAGGTAGGGTGAGGCACTGGCACCGATTTCCAATGAGATCTCGCCCAAAATCACACAAGATATTGCAAAGTGTGTGAGATCTCACCGGAAATTGGGATGGCGGTGGCATGGCAGCACGTCCTGTTTCGCCTCGAAATTGGACGAGACACCCCGCCACAAGTGGTCAATGAGTGAGCCAGGAATCTGTTAGAGGCAAAGGATCTCCCTTCTAAAAATGGAAGTTTTATCCAAATGAGAACAAAACAGAACGTAAACTTTCACGAAACAGACAGACAGATGGGCAAGAAGAGAAGCAAAAATATAATTTCAGGAGCATATCGCTAAAACATGAAGGCTACATTCAGGCGACATTTTATTCTGTCTTCCTGATACTTCCTTACCTGTACAGTAGATTTTTGCATTACATGTCTGATGACCTTTGCTGTCATGTTATGCTAAGCCTACTGGTGCGAACAAAATTTAGCCTGACATGGCAGTATATACCGTAGGTTAAAAGGCCCAACAGGTACTGTATTGCAAACGGAGTATTAGAAGTTGGGGCAGAAATGCTAGCATTATAACCAGCAAAACTAATTAAAAAATATATTTAAGTGCATCAGAAACAGCAAACGAGCTAGGAAGGGAAGTTGGACCATAAGAGAGGTAAAGGTGCGAAAGCAGGATAAGGAGATTACAGGAGAGCTGAATGAATTCTCTGCATCTTGCTATGGAAGATTTAGGTCAGATACCTGTGCCTGGACATATATTTTTTTTCTGAGTCTGAAGAACTGAGGAAAATAGCAGCGACAAGAAACACCATTCTAGGCTTTAACTGACAAGTTAAAAAAATAAACAAATCAACAGGTGTGAATGGTTTCCGCCCAAGAGTTTGTGAAGAGCTGAAATGCGAAATTGCTGATCTCCGAAGGGGAATATTTGACTTGCCATTAAAATCAACCCCATTCCTTCAGTGCACCCTTGTTGTTGTTGTTGTTTAGTCGTGTCCGACTCTTCGTGACCCCATGGACTAGAGCACGCCAGGCACTCCTGTCTTCCACTGCCTCCCGCAGTTTGGTCAGACTCATGTTGGTGGCTTCAAGAACACTGCCCAACCATCTCGTCCTCTGTCGTCCCCTTCTCCTTGTGCCCTCCATCTTTCCCAACATCAGGGTCTTTTCTAGCGAGTCTTCTCTTCTCATGAGGTGGCCAAAGTATTGGAGCCTCAGCTTCAGGATCTGTCCTTCCAGTGAGCACTCAGGGCTGATTTCCTTCAGAATGGATAGGTTTGATCTTCTTGCAGTCCATGGGACTCTCAAGAGTCTCCTCCAGCACCAGAATTCAAAAGCATCAATTCTTCGGCGATCAGCCTTCTTTATGGTCCAGCTCTCACTTCCATACATCACTACTGGGGGGAAACCATAGCTTTAACTATACGGACCTTGGTCGGCAAGGGGATGTCTCTGCTTTTTAAGATGCTGTCTAGGCTTGTCATTGCTTTTCTCCCAAGAAGCAGGCGTCTTTTAATTTCGTGACTGCTGTCACCATCTGCAGTAATCATGGAGCCCAAGAAAGTAAAATCTCTCACTGCCTCCATTTCTTCCCCTTCTATTTGCCAGGAGGTGATGGGACCAGTGGCCATGATCTTAGTTTTTTTGATGTTGAGCTTCAGACCATATTTTGTGCTCTCCTCTTTCACCCTCATTAAAAGGTTCTTTAATTCCTCCTCACTTTCTGCCATCAAGGTTGTGTCATCAGCATATCTGAGGTTGTTGATATTTCTTCCGGCAATCTTAATTCCGGCTTGGGATTCATCCAGTCCAGCCTTTCGCATGATGCATGATGCATATAAGTTAAATAAGCATATAAGTTAAATACAGTGGTACCTCGGGTTACATACGCTTCTGGTTACAGACTCTGCTAACCCAGAAATATTACCTCGTGATAAGAACTTTGCTTCAGGATGAGAACAGAAATTGTGCTCTGGCAGTGCGGCGGCAGGGGGAGGCCCCATTAGCTAAAGTGGTGCTTCAGGTTCAGAACGTTTTCAGGTTAAGAACGGACCTCTGGAACGAATTAAGTACGTAACCAGAGGTACCACTGTAATCTATCTATCTAAATTTCAGATATATGCTCATGGGCTCTGAACTGGCGGTGCCTGACCTTGGGGTTGTGGTGGATGGCTTGTTGAAGAGGTCGGCCCAGTGCTCAGCAGCTGTAAAAGAGGTTAATACCACACGAGGGATCATTAGGAAAGGAATTGAAAACAAAACTGCTGAAACCGCGATGCCATTTGCGGCTGCACTTGGAATATTGTGTCGCCTGACCTCGGAAAGGGCATTGCAGAATGGGGAAAGGTTCAGAAAAGGGCAATCGAAATGATCAAGGGGAGGGAGCAAGTCCTCTAGGAGGAATGTTTGCAGCATTTGGGACTTTTTAGCATAGAGAAAAAGTGAGCTAGAGGGGACAGGACTGGACTTTATAAGATGATGGAGAAAGCGGGTGGAGAAAAGCCTTTTCTCCCTCTCTCAATACACCAGAATTTGTGGACATCCAATGAAACTGAAATAGTAGTAGTAATAGTAGTAGTAGTAGTAGTAGTAGTGTGGTGTGGCGCCAGTGTGGTGTAGTGGTTAAGAGCGGTAGATTCGTAATCGGTGAACCGGGTTCGCTTCCCCGCTCCTCCACATGCAGCTGCTGGGTGACCTTGGGCTAGTCACCCTTCTCTGAAGTCTCTCAGCCCCACTCACCTCACAGAGTGTTTGTTGTGGGGGAGGAAGGGAAAGGAGAATGTTAGCCGCTTTGAGACTCCTTCAGGTAGTGAGAAAGCGGGATATCAAAGCCAAACTCCTCCTCTTCTTCTTCTAGTAAGGTAAAGGTAAAGGGACCCCTGACCATTAGGTCCAGTCATGACCGACTCTGGGGTTGCGGTGCTCATCTCGCATTATTGGCCGAGGGAGCCGGCGTACAGCTTCCAGGTCATGTGGCCAGCATGACTAAGCCGCTTCTGGTGAACCAGAGCAGCGCATGGAAACGCAGTTTACCTTCCCGCCGGAGCGGTGCCTATTTATCTACTTGCACTTTGATGTGCTTTCGAACTGCTGGGTTGGCAGGAGCAGGGACCAAGCAACAGGAGCTCACCCCGTCCCGGGGATTCGAACCGCCAACCTTCTGATCGGCAAGCCCTAGGCTCTGTGTTTAACCCACAGCGCCACCCGCGTCCTTGTAGTAGTAATATATTATTTATACCCCACCCATCTGGCTGGGTTTCCACAACCACTCTGGGCGGCTCCCAACAGAATATTAAAAACACAGTTGCAGGTAGGTAGCCGTGATGGTCTGCTGTAGTCGGAACAAAATAAAAATATACGGTACTTCCAGTAGCACCTTAGAGACCAACTAAGTTTGCTCTTTGTATGAGCTTTCGTGTGCATGCACACTTCTTCAGATAATTCTTCAGGTATCTGAAGAAGTGTGCATGCACACAAAAGCTCATACCAAGAACAAACTTAGTTGGTCTCTAAGGTGCTACTGGAAGGTATTTTTTTTATTAGAAACACAATAGAACATCAAACATTACACTTCCCTAAACAGGGCTGCCTTCAGATGTCTTCTAAAAGTCAGATAGTTGTTTATTTCCTTGACATCTGACGGGAGGGCATTCCACAGGGCGGGCACCACTACCGAGAAGGCCCTCTGCCAGGTTCCCTGTAACCCCACTTCTCGCAGTGATGTAACTGCCAGAAGGCTCTCGGCGCTGGACCTTAGTGTTCAGGCTGAACGATGGGGGTGGAGACACTCCTTCAGGTATACTGGGCCGAGGCTGTTTAGGGCTTTAAAGGCCAGCACCAACACTTTGAATTGTGCTCAGATGGACAAAACAAAGCACACCCTTACAGAGCACATAGTTAAACTATGGAACTCCCTCCCACTAGAGGCAGGGGTGGCCACCAAGTTGGGACGGCTCCGAAAGAGTAGACAAAACTCATGGAGGATAATCAACATCTACGAACCACACTGACTGTGTTTGGCCTCAAAAGTTGGAAGCAGCAATGCTATATAGGAGTATAGCATCTAGATCAAGGGAAGTACCCTATATACTCGAGTATAAGCCTAGTTTTTCAGCACATTTTTTGTGCTGAAAAAGCCGCCCTCGGCTTATACTCGAGTGAGGCAGGCAGTGGCTCCTATGAAGCTTTCCCAGGTTTTTTGTGGTAAAATTGGGTGCCTCGGCTTATACTCGGGTCGGCTTATACTCGGGTATATACGGTAATAGTACCACTGTATTCCGCTCTGGTCAGACCCCACCTGGAATACTGTGTCCAGTTCTGGGCACCACAGTTCAAGAAGGATACTGACAAGCTGGAACGTGTCCAGAGGAGGGCAACCAAAATGGTCAAAGGCCTGGAAACGATGCCTTATGAGGAACGGCTTAGGGAGCTGGGTATGTTTAGCCTGGAGAAAAGAAGGTTAAGGGGTGATATGATAGCCATGTTCAAATATATAAAAGGATGTCATATAGAGGAGGGAGAAAGGTTGTTTTCTGCTGCTCCAGAGAAGCGGACACGGAGCAATGGATTCAAACTACAAGAAAGAAGATTCCACCTAAACATTAGAAAGAACTTCCTGACAGTAAGAGCTGTTCGACAGTGGAATTTGCTGCCAAGGAGTGTGGTGGAGTCTCCTTCTTTGGAGGTCTTGAAGCAGAGGCTTGACAGCCACCTGTCAGGAATGCTTGGATGGTGTTTCCTGCTTGGCAGGGGGTTGGACTGGATGGCCCTTGGGGTCTCTTCCAACTCTGTTATTCTATGATTCAGTTGCTCGCAGGCTTCCCAGAAGAGGCATCTGGTTGGCCACTGTGAGAACAGGATGCTGGAGTGGATGGGCCCTTGGCCGGATCCAGCAGGGCTCTTCTCCTATTTCACCAGACATCAGAATGAACGAAGCCAACGCTTGCTCTCCACTTCCCTCCCTAGAATGATTCCTCAAGCGACAGCGATACTGAGAGCGAGAGCAGCTTCTCCATGCTGCTGCCGCAAGATTACCTGGGCCTGGCGGTCTTCTCCATGCTGTGCTGCTTCTGGCCACTGGGCATCGCTGCTTTCTACCTGTCCCAAAAGGTGGGTGTCGCTGAGCAGGGGAAAGCTCACAAAGAGGGCAGGTTTAGGATAGAAGCTATACTGGAGTGGGTGAAGTGAATAAAGTTTATATATACCCTGTTTCCCCTATTTTAAGACGTAGTCATAAAATAAGCCATAGCAGGATTTCTTCGCATTTGCGAAATATAAGCCGTACCCCGAAAATAAGCCATAGTGATAGGCGCAGTTCTGGAGGGCGCCAAGGAAAAGGCGGGGCTGGGCGTCCAGTCCCACCACCAAAACCAGTCAGCCCCAGAAGCAGCGCCCCTGAACTCTGCAGAGCAGGGCGCACAGGAAGGGGCAGCGGGCGCGACAAAGGTCTCTTCGCCCGCTGCGCTTGCCCAACTCTGCTCGTGGCGGAGAGGGAAGGCGGCACAGGCTTTCCCTGCTCGCTGCCACGACGAAATCCCCCGAGCCGCCCCACGCTTCGCCCGAGAGGCCCCTTGGAAAACAAGGCTTCTGTCGAATTTCGAGGAGGGAAGGCGGCGGAGGAGGAGCAGGAGAGAGCGCCCAGCGAAAGCGGGTCTCTCTGGTGCCCGTTTCCTCAAAGCTCAGCTTGGATTCTCCCCCCAGCCAACAACTCTCTGTTGGCTGTTGCTCCCCCGGGGGGGGGGGGGGACGAATAAAATCCCTCCAGCCTTCAGGGACAAGGCGGACTAACCGGATCTCCAGGAGCCTCGCAGCAGCGCCATCGTTCTGTGCGTGCTTACGTAATAAAAATAAGACATCCCCTCAAATTAAGCCATAGTGTATTTTATTGAGGGGGAAAAAATATAAGACAGTGTCTTAAAATAGGGGAAACACAGTAGCTGATAGACAAAAGAATCAGAAGTTCTTTAGCATCTGAACTTTTCTCCTCTTTTCTCTCCAATTCTTTTTCTACTCCTTTTCCTTTATCCCTTCCTCTTTCTTTTACCTCTTCTCTCTCTCTCTCTCTCTCTCTCTCTCTCTCTCTCTCTCTCTCTCTCTGCCTCTGGATTAATGTTTTAGTTCGGACAAAAGAAGACATTTGACAACAGTCTGCATTTTTCTTTATAAACCCTAATAAAATTGATTAGATGGAGAACAGGGCTGGTTGCAAGCGGCAGAAACCAACTTGCCACCAAACGCTTGGTTAGAGAGGCGTCCTTTGTCTAAGTTCACCGAATTGCACAAGAGCAAGGAAGGGGTGTGTTGGGAACGTGAGATGGGATCCTTGCCGCGAGGAGCCCAGAGGCATCCGCCAAGAGCCTGCAGACAGGACCGGTGCTAGCGATTTTGGCGCCCTAGGCGAGGGGGCGGGCCAGCGCCCCCTCCATTTTGGCGCCCTAGGCAACTGCCTAGTTCGCCTTAATGGACGCGCCGGCCCTGCCTGCAGAGCCTGCGCATGCCATTTGGTGCATCATGTATCCAGGAGCATAGGAAGGGAGGCGAGGGGGGCGGGTCGCCCCGGGTGTCATCCCCGAGGGGGGTGACAAAAAGGCCCACCTTGTATGTATGTATCCCAGGCCACGTTAGCTTAAAACAATAGCTACAGTCATTGCCATGTTCTAGGCTCGGGAGCGTGAGCCCCTGCAGCTACCTTTCCTGACATTAAATCCACCGATTTTCTCCCCAGACCAACAAGGCGTCCGCCAAGGGCGACTACCCGGGAGCATGGACGGCCTCTCGCCAAACCTTCGCCTTGGCCGTCTTGTCCATCATCCTCGGTATCTGCACCTACATCGGCGCGGTGGTGGCTCTCATCGCTTACCTTTCCAACAAGGCCCCGACCTAGGTCTTCCTGCCCCGCCAAAGCCACGCCCTTGCCCCCCTTCCGCCCCCAGTTGGGAGTTGGAAAGGCGTGTGCCGACATGATGGGGCGAGCACAGGTTTCCTGACGTTGATTTCGTGAACCAACCAACCAACCAACCCACCCCAGCAAAGATGCGTGTGGAAGAACTCCACCCTTTCAACTCTCAACTCAGCAAGCCCTTGGAGCAAAGAGGATATAGGGTTGCAAGAAGCAGAAAACCCAGGCTGGGAAACAGGGTCTCTGCAATGGGCCCCTCCTGGCATACAGAGTGATGGATGGGCGGCAGCTATCGAAACTACATCCCTGCCAGCTTGGGGAGAAACCAGCCCCATCGCGGGAGAAGAGGAGACAGGCCCGTTCACCCAGACTGGGACAGAATTTGGGGAGGGGATTTGAGCTTCTGCTTCCAATGGCAGGAAACAGGGGGCGGGGGGGGGTTAGGTTACCTACGGACAATGGGGCACCTCTCTCTCATACCCACGCCCACCCAGGCTTCCCTTAGCTGGCTGTGTCTCTTGGTCACTTCTCCTTTTCTACAGCGGCCCTGGCCTCCACACCCAAAGGTCATGCTCTCCCCCCCCGTTACCCCGCCCTCAATAAACTGCCAAGGCACCTCTGCCTCGTGAGCCACCCGTACGACTCGTGCGCCGTCTGTGATGCGGCAATGCCGATACGTCTTGCCCGCGAAAGGAGCCGCGAGGTGCCAAGGCGACTACCTCCACCTTGGGTGGCGTTACCCATAAGGCAGTGGCCTCTGTGGGTCAAGTTAGATCGGTCAGGAAGCAGGAGGGAGGGGAGAGTTTAAGTGGCCTACCAAGGTCCTCCCCCACCCTCCCAAGTCCTGCGCCGTTCTCTACTGCAGCCGTGGAGAAGCCTTGCCAGCCCGAGGGCCGTATTCCCTCCTGGGTAGCCTTCCGAAGGCCGCATTCCAGCAGGGGAGGGGCCAAAGGCAAAAGTGGGCGGGGCAACACAACTTTCACTTTCTACATACATGGACACACCCACACCCTATACAGGCAAGTAAGCATCATTATTAAAGTGCAAGGACACATTCCAGCCAGGCAAGCGACGTCAAGGAACGGAGCAGCGCCTAGGAGGGGCGTACCTTGGGGAAGAGTTGTTGGGGGGCCAGACAAGAGAGGGCCGGAGGGCCTCATTGTGACCCCAGGGTTGTGGAGATTCCCCACAACCAGCAGTGACTCTTGGTTCCCAGCCCTGAGGACCGCCTGCTCTTGCAGATGGGCTCCAGCTGTTTTTCTATGCAACATGGTGTCAGAAGTGGAGCGTCAGAAGCTACTTTTGCCACAGGGGCAAGGAGCCCTAGACTATAGGCCGGTTAGCCGGTCATCCCTCATTTACGCCACAGGAGGGACAGGGAACCTGCAACCCTCCAGGAGCTCTCGGACTCCCAACTCCCGTCATCCCCGACTGTTGGTCTTGCTGGTTGGGGCTGATGGGAGCTGCAGCCCGAGGCACACAGACGCCCCCCTTCCCTGCACTACAAGGTCCTGTTCTGGCCTCCCCCAGGCCCTGTTCATACGTGCAAAAAATAAATGAAAACCAAAAGTCGCGGCAATTAGCCATGGTGGCAAAAGGAAACCTCCAGCTGCAGAGGCAGTCTACCTCTGCATATCAGGCGTACGGGAGGGCCTTCATGCTTTGCCTGCAGGGCTTCCCGGAGGGTGCCCCTGGCTGTCCACTGTTGGAAACAAGACATTGGGCTACATGCCACCCAGCAAGGCTAGACTTTGGGTTCAGGTGGTAAAGTGCTCAAGGTCTGGGGGAGAAAGGAGATGAAATATACACCCCCCTCGGCATGCCCTCAGATGCTACAGCAGCTTTCTTTAACCTGGTGGCCTCCAGATGTTTTAGACCAGGCAGGTTATGAAGGCAGAGATACAGTCTTCATCCTCCTCCTGTGAGCATAAGCTGGCCTGCAGAACGGGGTGGTGGTGGTGTTTTTGTGCGTCTCCCCTTCCCTGTCCTTTCTCTCCCACCCCTCCATCCATTACGTTCCCTTCTTCCTCTCCTTCCCTTGTTCTCTCTCGCTGTCCCCCAAAGCGCCCATGAATTATTGAGTGTGCTTGGTGCTGCATCACATATTTATGCGCGGTCCCTGGCCTGCTTCTTTCTAAAGCATTAACCATCATCTCGAGCTCAGCTCAGGTGGAAGAAAAAAAAAAGAATTGAAAAGAGCTCAGACGGTCTGGGGCCCTACTCTGGTGCATGTAGTTAAATGTCAGGAGCAGAGATTTCGGAGGGAGGCGGGGAGAGCCCACGACCTAGCAGACTCAGCCAGCACAGCCAACTGTCAGGGGTGATGGGAATTGCGATCTTGCAACATCCGGGAGGCCACAAACACCCCATATCCCTGTTGTTGGCATCCGTCTGTCTCAAGAGACAATGGAGTGCACCTCCAGGGGTGAAGTCGACCTGCTGCATTAAAGGTAAAGGTAAAGGTAAAGGGACCCCTGACCATTAGGTCCAGTCGTGTCCGACTCTGGGGTTGCGGCGCTCATCTCGCTTTATTGGCCTAGAGCCGGCGTATAGCTTCCGGGTCATGTGGCCAGCATGACAAAGCCGCTTCTGGCAAACCAGAGCAGCGCATGGAAACGCTGTTTACCTTCCCACTGCAGCGGTTCCTATTTATCTACTTACACTTTGACGTGCTTTCGAACTGCTAGGTGGGCAGGAGCTGGGACCGAGCAATGGGAGCTCACCCCGTCGCGGGGATTCGAACCGCCGACCTTCTGATCGGCAAGCCCTAGGCTCTGTGGTTTAACCCACAGCGCCACCTGGGACCTGCTGCATTAGCAGCACTGAAATAACCTCCATGGGGTGCAAGCCTGGGCAGTGTGTATGGAGGTCCTGGACTGCCCAGATGACAAAAAAAAAACCCTCCCGGCCTTGCTGATGTGGTCGAGGGGAAAGCCGAGCGAGACGTTTGGCACCAGCTGGGCTGCAGGAGTTGCCGGAAGGAGGCGAACGACGGAGGGGGTGCGTCTTGATTTTTGGATCAGCTACAGGCCATTATTGACAGCCAGATGCAGAGAAGGCTGAGCTGCAAATGGCTCACCTCGTCCCTGCAGATCTGTATCCGCAGCAGTGGGGTAGCTGAGTTGTGGCTGGGGCCCACTGGGACAGATAAGGCAGAAAGAAGGGGAAACATAAGCTTTGCAGAAACACACCAAAAATATTTAGGGGGGGAAACTGAAGTGGGGTGGAGGGAGAGGCAAAACAGCTCAATGGAGACAGAGCATGCTCAGCGGCGGCAGAATTAGGATTGCGGAAGGGGCAGAAACTTGCTGGTAGGGGGAACGGAACGGAGTATCCTGAAGGAAGGTCAGCTAGCTGGCCGGCCGGCACAGTGAACAGGAACACTCCAAACGCTGCGACATTTTGATGCAAACCCCACTAGTTATGAGCATCCGCTACTGAATTTGTCTCTAAATGCCACTTAAGCCAGCACCTCGTCGTCTTTTTGCCAGTGAATTTCCCCCACCTAACTGCCCCTTGGCCCATGATCCCCAACTTCTCACTCCAGGGCTAGAAACATGATTGCTTTGGTAAAAGGAAAACTAGGATTCTCTGAAAACATCTGGGTGCTCGATTCTGGACCTGTGTAACCAAGATCGCAGAAGGTAAAAATATACATTTACTGCTTGGATCTTCCACTGGACCCACAAATCACTCGGGCCCTCAGTATTTCGTCCTCGGCAGAGGCTGCAAGGGGGGGGGGCTGCCCCCTTGAAACGCTGGCATCTCTCGGAGACAGAACCACCCGTGGGCTGGCACAGTCGACGGTCTGACTCAAAGCATGCGGCAGATTTTAAAGAGTGTGGGTGGAATTTATCGCTCGCAGCCTCTTCTCCGCTCCAAAAGTCAGGAGGAGCCAAGCGAGCAGTAACAAGCCTCTAGGCAGGATCACAGGGTGGCAAGCCAAGGTCCATCTTTGTGGTGGTGGTGGTGGTGAGGCAGCAGCCATGGCTGTGCCCGGGCAAGACCGGAGGTGGTTTCGGTCGCTCTTGCATTTGCTGCCTAATGAATAAGAGGCAGATCAGAAGCCGATCTGGCATCGAAACCCAAGAGAGCGAAAGAGCCTTGGGGGGGGGGGGGGAGAGAGGAAACCGATTCAGACGAAGCCTGCCTAATTGAAAAGAGAGCGAAGGAGGACGAGCGTCTGGCCTCCATCGCCTCTCTCCAAACGGAGGAAGCCTGAGTGACGGCACTCTCACTTTGATCCCCTCCATCTGTCACCCACCCCCTTGCACACCTGCCCCATGGAGCCTGCAAATTAAAATCTCAGTATTTCCCCCCAAAGAGGCCGCGGTGGGGATGGGGCAGAAAGAGTGGGAAATAATACATAGAGCAGCCTTGATTGAATATTCATTGCGGAGGAGGCAGAGAGTGCAGAGGTTGGGAACAGAGTCTTGCTTTGTACTAGGGGAAAGGGGAGACAAGGTCACCCCGTCCTTTAAGGAGGAGGAGGAAGAGGAGTTGGTGGTTGAGGGTGTTTAGGCCAGGGGGGAGAAAGACGAGGAGGTTGCTTGTGCATGCATGCGTGGTGATGCTATCCTGCCCTTTCGAAGCCAGCAGGGATTTTTTCCAGAGGGACAGCTGGTTTAAATAAGGAAACGATGAAGACCTCAGAAAGCACCAGTGGGGGAAATAAAAAAGATCATTTCATCAACTCAATTAGGCTCATTAATCAAAGCAGGCCGTTCGCCTCTTCCCAGGGCAGCCGGTGAAGGTTAAGAGAGCGGCTGGATCTCTGGAAGAGTTTGGGGAAAGAGACCAGGGAGGGGGGTAGCAGGCTTTGCCAGGAACTTAACCCAAGGACAGCCCCATCGTTCGTAATTTACAGTGACCTGATGGAGACGGATGATACGGCTTAGCAACCACACGGCGGGAGCTGCCTCCTGAAGCACAGGAGCCAACACCTCACACGATGCGAGTACAAGGTGGTTGGCTCTGTTCCACAGGCACATAACTGGGACGCCAAGCTATATTGCTGAACAGCCCAAATCCTCATCTTAAAAAAAGGGGGCAGGTTTCTAGTCCTCATTGATTATACATATGACGGAAAGTCTGCAAGCAGCACTGGGAAAAGAGCAATAGAAAGGCTCTCTAGACAACATGACGAGATGCAAACTGTAATGCGGAGGTTGCAAACAAGAGCTTTCAGCTAACCAGGGCATTTTGAAGGGATGGGTTGGGAGGGAGAGGTCAAACCCCAGCCTGCAGTTTCCCTAAGCCACCCTACTTTTTCCCGTTAATTGCTTTTACTTCTTGCCCTTCTATGTTCTGCAGCGCCCCCTGCTTCTCTCGCCAGTTGTCTGGAAGGAAGGATGAGGGTCAGGAACTTGAGGTGGCAAACAGTGGAACCTGACCCTTCCTTCCCCAGGAAACCAGATTTGGCTGAGAAGCTGTCCAGTAAATCTGCAAAATACCCACCCAGCTCCAAAGTTCAGGAGCCAGCAACATGGGACTCTGTTCTCCTAAGAATGTGCTGCAACCTTGCAATCCCTTTGCAAGGACAAAGTGGGGGGTGGCGGTGATTAAAAGGCTAAGTACCATATTAAAATGGTTATTAAGTAGTATCTGCCAGCTCTGGGAGGAAAGGTCGGCTGGGTTCACTCCAATGAAGAAACGCTTCTGTGCCCCAAGATTTGGGAACAAACCTTTGAGGGCAGGAAGGCTATCAAACCGCAATCCCTCTACTTTTGCAGCACCGATCTGAGCCCAGGATCCCCCTTGGAAGGGGGCAGGCGGCCTTTCACAAACCAGGCCCTGCTCCGCGACCTTAACCGACGTGTTGCTGCATCCCGAGGCAGAGGAAGGCAATGAAGAAGTATCTGCCAAGCTCCGATTTGGCAGGGGCTGTGCTCTCCCCACCGGCGGCTGCCAAACGGCAAAATTAAAAACAAGCAGGGAAGTTCCGCAGAATATTAATGAGCACAGGGACAGCTCTACGTCTCCATCATATGCCAGTCCAAGGCATGTATGAGAATGGCATGGGGTGAGTGCATCTCGGTGTATTGGGGGGGGGGCATCCGAGGCAGGCTGTCCCCATGGATTACGCAGCAGCAGCAGCAAGGGTGCACCAGGATCCAATGGAGAATGGTGGGGGCAAATCCAGGCATTGTCTCTCACAAAGACACCATCCCAGTCTGGATGGGAAAAATGAAGTCCGGAGACCGCAAGGTCTGGGCAATGACGGAGGTGCACAGAGCGCCTGGAAGACGGTTGCAGTGAAGGGGGAGATCTGTACCCAAACCTCAAGGGCATTATGGAAGGAGCAGAAGGTGGTTTTCAGA
This sequence comes from Darevskia mixta, assembly GCA_034641385.1. Lineage (NCBI taxonomy): Eukaryota > Metazoa > Chordata > Lepidosauria > Squamata > Lacertidae > Darevskia > Darevskia mixta. The sequence goes on from JAWWNH010000163.1 coordinate 6,469,731, forward strand.
AGCATTGCTGCCTCCAGCTACGGAGACAGAGCGTAGTCATCATGGCTAGAAGCCATTGGTGGCAACTCCTTTCTCCACCATAGCTGTCAACCCTCCCTTTTTTTGCGGGAAACTCCCTTATTCCAATGCCGTTTCCCGCTGCTATCCCGGATTGTTGATATCCCTTAAATTTCCCGGATTTCAAAGGAAGCAGCTCCTCTCCCTCCCTGCCGGCCAGGGAGGCTCCTCAGCTGCGTTGCTCGGCTGCCAATAAGGAGTCTGAGACTGACTGGGGGGGCGGAGCTTGCATGCCTTGTGCAGCCCAGACCCTCACGCCCAACCAGACAGACAGTCTGCCTGCCGTCTATGCGCTCGCTCTTTCGCTCACCTGTTCGTGCGCAGCCTCTGGAGCGCAGGGTGGCGAGGCTACTTGGTGCCATTGCACCGCCCTTGCAGCATCTCTTATTGTCGAATCCAAAAGTTTGGAAAAAATCCCTTATTTTCAAATCCAAGAGTTGATAGCTATGTTCTCCACCCAAGGCCCCAATTGCTCATCCCAGCTGTTGCACTTTGAAAGCAGCTGAGCTAAGTTTCCCCATTTGCAGCGCCATTCCTATTATTATGAACTGAATTATGCTCACGGCAGCACATGCACCTCGCCCCAATATTATCACTGACCACGAATGATATAGTCCAGTTTCCCACATTCGGGGGAAACTGCAGGTCAGCACACCTGGGGTGCAAAGGGTGAGCCTCGCTCTGGGAAAACTCTGGGTAGGCGAGGCTGAGAAAGTGTGCGGCCGGGAGCTTCGTGGCCGAGTGGGGATTCGAACCCGAGTCCGATGCTCTAACCACTGCACGTCACTGGCTCAAAAGGGAATGCTCGAGCTCGGTCAGTACAGCACAAGGCTCTTAATCTCAGGGTCATGGGTTCGAGCCCCACGTTGGGCGGAAGATTCCTGCCTCTGCGTTGCAGGGGGTTGGACTAGATGACCCCCTGTGGTCCCTTCCAACTTTTCTATGAACTGCTTGAGGGAAACGTGAGACAGCAGGCAACACGGGTGCCTGCGGATTTCAAACAGGAGAGGTTTTTCTCCGCTGCTTCGTTAGGGTAGGCGAAGACAGTTTATAGCACAGTCAGGAGGGAAGAAAAGAAAAGAAAAGGAAAACATGTTCTTTAATGTCCACACACACACAAAAAAGCTATTTTAGGCAAAGCAGAGAGCAGAGGATCCAAAAGGAAGAACTTGGCTTCACAACGAGGCCAAGATAAGAGACAGCCACTTCGCAATCTGTGCGGAAACAATGTCTTTAATTGGGGAGTGTGGGGGGAGACACATGCGTATTAAAATGGGAGAGAGCTGGAAGCCCATGTGCTCCGGGAGGGGAGATATGGAGCGCCGGACAGCACGGCACGCACCCCGTGGCAACAAAGGCCCAGCTTTTTCAGGATCCTGCCATCTTAACCCACAGCCCGTTCCACAATCTCTGTTAACGGCAGCCTGATCAAACGGCACCTCTCTCCTTTTGAAGCAAAGGATGCACGGGAATGAAGGCTGGAGGCGCTGATCCAGACAACGCCACGCAGCGTCATTTTTAAGCGGTCAAGTCTCTGCTCCGTTCCGCTTGGGGAGGGGGGGTGGCGGAGTGTGAAGAGTCACCACTTGGAGTATTTCCTGTGAGCCGAATCGCGATAGAACTGGAAGATGGCGTCAGAAGCTCGCTGGGAAGCGGCAATGCATTTCTGGAGCTGCGGAGAGGAAGAGAGGTGGTTATGCTGGAAGGGGAAGGGGTCCCTAAAGATCTGGGGGAGAGGAAAAGGGCCCCCCCCAAAGCCATAGTTGCACACTCGAGGGCGACAGCATTGTTGAAAGGTGGAATATGGCAGTCAGTTCTCCTCTGCGAGGGACCCTGTTAGTCAGTTTTAGTTTCCCCAGCGCCTACAATTTTGGTTTGCCCTTGGAATCGACCATTGCCATCATCATGAGTTTGTGTGCAGGCCGCTTTCCCATGGCAGAACATTGCTCAAAACAGCTCACAAGAACGTACAACACAAAGTACGACAACATGTCAAGACGACGCATTAACAGCTATGAAACAGAACGCCACACTGGTAGGGCAAAGAAACCTCTCAAGTTAACAGGTGCTGAAATAATGCCTGATGATAAATTACAAAACACCTAAATAGCAGCAAAAACAATCCCTGCCCATCTCCCGTGTGTGTGTGTGTGTGTGTGTGTGTGTGTGTGTGTGTGGCAAGGCAAGTGGCAATACTTGCCCTTGATGGACCAGAGCCCCATGTTCCTTACAATGGCATTATTGTGATTAGACTTGTTACCCAAAGGTTTCCAAGCGGTTTGTGCCCGTTTAAAAACACGCAGCAGCCACACAAACAAAACAGTGCTTCCTCGGTCCATCAAAGGCCTGGCGGGGAGGGAAGGTAAGTCTATACCTGGGGCCAGAAAGATGTCACCGGAGGCACAGATTGAATTAAAAGAGTAGCTCCCGAACAGGTTACTAAGGAGACTCTTCTGCAGCCTCGGGATCGCGGGGAGCTGTCCTCAGACGTGCATCAATCCACCTAAAAGCTTCCTCCCACCTTCGGGGATATAATTCAAGTAAGCCCATTGACTATTCGTCATGCCTACACTTTCGCAGGGTGTCCCGAGTGACCGGCAACCTCTGAATCACAGCTTCCCAAGGAAGGAAGGAAGGAAGGGAGGGAGGGAGGGAGGGAGGGAGGGAGGGAGGAAGGGAGAACCCTAGTGGGCCAGACCAAAACCTCATCTGGTCCAGCCCCCTGCCTTCCCACAGGTCCTTGAAGGGGGCCCAGGAGCAAGGGCAGAAGCATAGCGGCCTTCTCTCACTGTTCTCCCCCAGTGACTGGCGTTGAGAGGCATGTTGCCTCTGACCCCGGAGCCAGGATGTAAGCCATCATTAGCAGTAGCCATCAGTGGGTTAGGCTGACGGGCAGAGCGACCTGATTCAAAACCCCCTCTCCTTTTTCATACTCCTCCTTTAAGTGGGGTGGGTAGCATTTGTTCCCCGAAGTACGTACTTTGGATGAGTGTTTTAGCTTTCGTTCACTCCTGGTTTTATCGTCTTTGTTACCTCTGGATTTTTTTTTTGTTTTTAATGTAAGTTGCTTTCGTTGACAGGTGAATATAAGTAACCGTTATCACCTTCATGGTAGGAAAAAGATCCGCAAGGAAGCCCAGCTTGGAATGATGCAAAGATGATTTGGAGAGGCAGGAGGCTGATCGGATCTGCTGCAGCCACCTGAATGGGTGGCCCCACTCTACCTACTGCCCCACACTGCCCGGTATGAACCCTGAGCCTGGCCTCATGCCAGGGAGGCATCAATTGCGTCTAGGGCTGGCCGGTTATCTGGTTTTCAACACTGTGATATATCACTGCCATATACCAATATATCACGATGTCTGGAATAAGGATGGAGCTATGTAGGAGCACTGGCTGGCTTCATGGTTTCCCCCACATGATTTGCAGGTCAAAAATTATGAAACCGACATCGCGATACAGACTCCAAACCAGTTTGTGATGATATATCAATATATTAAAAGGTAAAGGGACCCCTGACCATTAGGTCCAGTCGTGTCCGACTCTGGGGTTGCAGCGCTCATCTCACTTTATTGGCCGAGAGCCGGCGTACAGCTTCTGGGTCATGTGGCCAGCATGACTAAGCCGCTTCTGGCGAACCAGAGCAGCGCACGGAAACGCTGTTTACCTTCCCGCTGGAGCGGTACCTATTTATCTACTTGCACTTTGACGTGCTTTCGAACTGCTAGGTTGGCAGGAGCAGGGACCGAGCAACGGGAGCTCAGCCTGTCGCAGGGATTCGAACCGCCGACCTTCTGATCGGCAAGCCCTAGGCTCTGTGGTTTAACCCACAGCGCCACCTGGGCTATATTGCCCAGCCCTAATTACGTCCCAAGGCTACTGCTGATCAAAAGCAGGGAAACTAAATTTGGCTCTGAGGGGGATCCCCCAGGCAATCAGGTGATCCTGGAGGACCAACCCTGTACTAGCACCTGTTTTATGTACATATAGCTCCAGGCTGGGCTGGGCTCCCTCAGTCAGAGCAGAGTCTTGATACCTGCAGATGCTGCTCTGCAGCGATGGAAACTGGTCCTGGGCAGCATGCAGGGCCCAGCTCCCGACAGAATGAATCCAAGCCTCCTCTTGCAAAGTCCACCACTGGCTTCCCGCAGCTGGCTTGCCAATTCCGGCCCCAGGCAGATGGAAAACAAACCAAGGATAGATGGGAAAGGAAGAGAACAAAAGTTATGCTGAGAAGAAAGCGAGGGTTTTTTTTTTTTAATGTGGGGGAGAAAGGGTGCAGAGAGAGAATGAGAGGAAGGATCTCAGTAGGGAGACAGGCAGGAGAAAGGCAGGGAGCTATCAAAGGGCTGAGCAACAAAAGGCCTTTCCCGGGGGGGGCGGGGGGGGGAGAAGAAGAAGGAGAAATCAGATGCAAGAAAGGAAAAAATCCTGCCTCGCTATCCGTCTCCCGCCAGCTCCCTGAGGCCAATTAAACCTCAGCGCTGCTTCGCCCCCCCAACAAACTCTGTGAAGAATGGGGGCGGGGGGTCAAAAGCCGCCGCCGCCACGCTCCCCACCAACGTTCCTTGCGTCTTAATTAGTCCATTTATATGCGAGGGGAAAGTGTCCAAACCTCAAAACACACAAAAACAAGGATAGAGATCTCAACTCCCTTCTCTCCCCCTACTTGACATGGCAGACAAGCTGCCCGCCCAGGACTGTCAGGTCCCTCGGAGGACTTCCCAACTCAATTACCAGCCCTGGCACACATGTGGCAGGGCCAGGGCAGCAGTGGCAGAGGTGCACGCGGCAGCTCCTGCTTCGACGTCTTAACCCGCATGTCGGCAAAGGCCGCGGCGTGCGCTGGGAGGCAGCTGCATACGGCAAGTGATTTACGGGCACGGCGAGCTGGAACGTAGACAAACGGCTACAAATAAAGGAACCGGCTCGGCCCTCCCGCTCAATACAACGTCACATCAATCTTCCGGCGCGTTCCGCAAGCAGGCACGCTCGCCACACGAAGCGCAGCGCCGGGAGAGGGAAGTAAGCGTGCCCTCGTGCTCTTTCCTCTGAAGCGTCTCGGCTGCTACGGTAATGCACAGGGGCAGGCCTCAAAGTGCCAGGAAGGCCTCTCTGAGGAGGGAGAGGCGAAGGATTCGCAAAGAAGCGTCTCCCCCACCCCACAAATTTATTTTGCTTCTTTCGCCCACATCTCCGCTATGCACGGCATCCATTTAGACGCTGCGGAGTGATCCACGTCGAACCCTTAATGCATAGAATCCTAGAGTTGGAAGAGACCCCAAGGGCCATCCAGTCCAACCCCCTGCCAAGCAGGAAACACCATCCAAGCATTCCTGACAGGTGGCTGTCAAGCCTCTGTTTAAAGACCTCCAAAGAAGGAGACTCCACCACCCTCCTTGGCAGCAAATTCCACTGTCGAACAGCTCTTACTGTCAGGAAGTTCTTCCTAATGTTTAGGTGGAATCTTCTTTCTTGTAGTTTGAATCCATTGCTCCGTGTCCGCTTCTTTGGAGCAGCAGAAAACAACCTCTCTCCCTCCTCTATATGACATCCTTTTATATATTTGAACATGGCTATCATATCACCCCTTAACCTTCTCTTCTCCAGGCTAAACATACCCAGCTCCCTAAGCCGTTCCTCGTAAGGCATCGTTTCCAGGCCTTTGACCATTTTGGTTGCCCTCCTCTGGACACGTTCCAGCTTGTCAGTATCCTTCTTGAACTGTGGTGCCCAGAACTGGACACAGTATTCCAGGTGAGGTCTGACCAGAGGTACTACAGTGGTACTATTACTTCCCTTGATCTAGATGCTATACTCCTATTGATGCAGCCCAGAATTGCATTGGCTTTTTTTCTGCTGCTCTAAAGAAGCGGACACGGAGCAATGGATTCAAACTGCAAGAAAGAAGATTCCACCTAAACATTAGGAAGAACTTCCTGACAGTAAGAGCTGTTTGACAGTGGAATTTGCTGCCAAGGAGTGTGGTGGAGTCTCCTTCTTTGGAGGTCTTTAAGCAGAGGCTTGACAGCCACCTGTCAGGAATGCTTTGATGGTGTTTCCTGCTTGGCAGGGGGTTGGACTGGATGGCCCTTGTGGTCTCTTCCAACTCTATGATTCTATGATTCTAGGTGTAGCCGGACAGGCCTCCAAGTAGGTCAAGCTCACGGCCTGCTAGCCAGCTGAAACTGGAGGGCTGAGAGGAAGCTGTGCTGAAAACGGGGGTCCCTGAGAGCTTGTCCCCCTCAAAGTATGGGGTGGGGGACGAGGAGTGATTTTCCTTAGCAGGGGGGAGAACATAGCGGAAGAGAGGGGCACGTCACGGAGGTAACCTGATAGGCAGAGGGCGAAGGTGAAAAAGCGAGATAGGAGACAGACAGAAACCAAGTGACAAAGAGTTTTATTAAAGCATGATGGAGGGGAATGCAAAGACCTAGAGCAGGGGTGGCCAACTCCCAAGAGACTGTGATCTACTCACAGAGTTAAAATCTGGCAGTGATCTACCCCCTTTTTGGGGGTTCAGGTCAAAGTTGTTGAGTTTTTTCAGGGAGGAGGTAAAATGTTGAGCTTTTTTCAGGGGAGCCACAGTTGTTCAGCTTCTTTGGGGGGAGCCAATGATCTACCAGTGATCTACCGCAGACGTCCAGTGATCTACAGGTAGATCACGATCTACCTGTTGGACATGCCTGACCTAGAGCACAGGCTTAAGGCAAAGGGTGATGTAATCAGAGCAACAGGAGATGAAAAGCTGAATCTTCCAGGCCACCCAACCGACACATTTGGACCTTGGCTCTGCCGCCCCAAATCTAGCTATTGTGCCGTTAGTTAAAATGCAAGGAAATTTGATGGAAATCTGCCACGGTGTCATTCAGCAGCTGTTATTGGGAAAGTTCAAAGGGGTTGTTTTAATTTCCTCCCTGGCCTTCTTCCGCTGGACTGACAGGCATCTCTGAGCTGAGCGTTCTGAAGCACCCAAGTCTCGACGGGCGGAAGAAATGCAGGCATGGCTCTGTGCTGGGTCACAGACAGTACAGCCAACCCCCAAAGAGCTAGTTGTTTCAAACTGGATTAGCCACCCATTATTTAGCCAGCTAAAAACATGGGGGTGGGGGGTGGGGAATCCACACTTAAACTTTAATAGAATTGTTTAAAAATGAATCAAAGGCATGCCATTAATTATAATAAAAACAGCACAGCACCAGTCCTTTAACTATTAAAAAGAAAAGTCAATTCCCAAAAGCCTGCGTTGGAACAAGGTGGAAGGACAGCAAAGAGGGAGCCAGTCTAGCTTTTCCAAGGAGTTCTACAGTCTGGGAGCAACCACCAAGAAGGCCCTGTCTTGTGTGTCTGAGGGTGGCGGGAAGATCTCAGAACCAGAAGATCTCAGAACAAAGGCAGGTTCATATGAGGGAATAACAGGCCCCATAAAGGGCTTTATGGGTCTGAAATGTGCAAGGAAACAAACTGGTAGCCAATTGAGTTGTTCTAACAGCTCCCTATAACCAGCCCCGGTCAACATTCTGGCTGCAGCTCTCTGAGCCAGCTGAAGTTTCTGAGCAGTCGCATGTAGAGCACATTACAGCAATCCAAACAGAATGTAACTAAGGGATGTGTCACTGTGATATGTAGTGGAACTAGACCAGGCATCCCCAAACTTGGCCCTCCAGATGTTTTGGGACTACAACTCCCATCAGGCTAGCTAACAGGACTAGTGGTCAGGGATGATGGGACCTGTAGTCCCAAAACATCTGGAGGGCCAAGTTTGTCCATGCCTGGACTACACCATGAGAGAGAGAAATAAGGACAGCTTACGAATATCACAGCATGCCACAAAGCGTGCAATTCTAGGAATAACTAGGAAAAACTAATAATCGGATAAGACCAAGATGGAACGCTACAGATGTAGTGGGAAAGGCCACAAAGTTAAAATGGACGCATGCAGGATGTGTGGCAAGAGGTGATCTAGGCCGATGGAATAAGGCTGGGTTCGTATGGAGACCCTACAAGTTCAAAAGACCAAGGGAATGACCACCCTATGCGATGGGTGGGCGATCTAAAACTAACAGCAGGGCTTGTGTGGAGGCAACAGCTGTTTGACAGTGGAACGGGCCCCCACTGGTGGGCTCTCCTTCTCTGGAGGTTTTTAAGCAGATGTTGTGTGGCCGTCTGTCATGGATGATGTAGGTAAGATTCCTGCGTTGCAGGGGGGTTGGACTGGGTGACCCTCGGGGTCCCTTCCAACTCTACCAAGAACGGCAAAGAACAATGGAGTGAACTTGAAGGGGCGTATGGCCAAAGATGGATGTGAGACGCTGCAAAAGAAAAAGATACGCACACACCCCACATTAAATGCAACCTCACAAAGCTATTTACATAGAAATATGAAGACAACAGCCATCAATTAAAGCTATACAACAGAACAACTAAGATGAAGTATTGGGGGGGAATGACTTTTTGAAGCTAGGTGGTGGACTGTTCTGCTTTCTCTCTCTCTCTCTCTCTCTCTCTCTCTCTCTCTGTCTGTCTGTCTGTCTCACCCCCTGAGCCCAAACATTGCCACAGCTTAAGGGCTTATCACCTTCTTCTCCTTTTGTGGGCAGAGGACCAATTTTTTTCCCAGACAGCCACCTATGAAGTAGATTTAAAGCGCTGCTGCAGAAGCCAGCCAAGCAAAACCTGCCCGGCTCAGGAGCCGCAGGGAAGGAGGAGGCAGAACAGGAACACTGCGGGGACCAGGCAGCTCTCGGCTGCAGCTGAAAATGATGGGAAACGGTGTCCTCCCTTCCTTCTCCTCCTCCTCTACACAGTACGGTTTCCAGGCCAGCAGCGTTAGCATGCGGCTGGTGTCTCCGAGCTCATGCCAATGGAAGGTAAATCATAATTATTTATTGCGTGTGCTCTTGCTGCCTGTTGCTCTTGCGAGAGCCAAAACTTTCCCCCAGCAGAGGATTCGGCAGCTGCTGATGGATGCCGGCTCTGTGTGCCGTTCGCCGCTGACACCCCAGCTCCTGGGGCGCTGGAGTGGCTTCCAGGAAGGAGAAGGAGTAACATAGAGAACAAAATGCTCTTTGTTCTTTTTGCAACCCCACCACATGCGGTACATTGTTCCCTCTAGCTCTCACACCTCCAGCATAAATTTGAGTTGGTTTTGTACATTTTGGCCAATTTGCTGGGGGTGATGTACCATCTGATATGGCATCTTCATAAAGTTTTCTTTTATAGTAAAACAAGCCATAAATTTCAGTTCCCTTCTCCATAAATTTTCCCAGAGCCAGCGTGGTGTAGTGGTTAAGAGCGGTGGACTTGTAATCTGGTGAACCGGGTTCGCTTCCCCGCTCCTCCACATGCAGCTGCTGGGTGACCTTGGGCTAGTCACACTTCTCTGAAGTCTCTCAGCCCCACTCACCTCACAGAGTGTTTGTTGTGGGGGAGGAAGGGAAAGGAGAATGTGAGCCGCTTTGAGACTCCTTCGGGTAGTGATAAAGCGGGATATCAAATCCAAACTCTTCTTCTTCTTCTTCTTCTTCTTCTTCTTCTTCTTCTTCTTCTTCTTCTTCTTCTGTTGTATGTTATGTCCACAGTCCTTCGCCCACTACACCATAACCGATTTTACTTCTTCTTTTACAGGAAGAACTTCCTGGCAGTAAGAGCTGCTTGACAGTGGAACGGACCACCTTGGAAGGTTCATTGGAGGCTTTTAAGCAGAGGTTGGATGGCCATATGTCAGGGAGGCTTTAGCTGTAATTCCTGCATTGCAGGGGGTTGGACTAGATGACCCTTGGGGGTCCCTTCCAACTCTACAAATTCTATGAGACCTTCTTCTCAGGTGTTAAAATAAGCAGAGGTTATTTTAAGAACTACTCTTGGTAGTTCTGCCACCCTCAGAAGCTGGGGGCGGGGGCAGGCAGAGAGTGGCAGCCTAGGAAAGTCCATTATTTGTGGCAGCCCCTAAATCAGTGGTTGTCAAACTTTTTGCTCTGGGCCACACTTTCAGAATAAATATTTGCCACACCGAATTTTTCACTGATAGGAAATACACTGGAAAACACAACTAGGATTGTCCTCGGTATCACCTGATGCTCTTGCTCTCGTTTTGAAAAGGTATCTATCCATATTATGCAAATTTTTAAAAAAAATACTTTTCTAGTAATACCATGCCACCCTGAAATATTTACCAGTAAATGTTTCTTTGATCATCCTTGAATCTTCCTGCCACTTGCCATCCTCTCCAGTGTGACGAGCCACACCTTCAGAGATTCACTTCCCTAAGTTATGGAAATCCTTCCCCACAGAAGTGCACCTGACAGCTTTGCTATGCACCCTTTGGAGAATGCAGAACACATATTTCTTTACCCTAGTTTTTGATAATATAGGGCCTTCTCGAGTTGCAATCATCATTTGTTTTTAGTGTTGTTTTTCGGTCAGACCTGCCTCTGAACCTCCTGGTGAAGGTTCCTGGTGAATAATAATTATTATTCTGGTGGCTTATATGGATATAATTTGTAAGGGGGGGGCGTGTATAAGGAACTCCATTGCAACCACTTCCCGCTTCCTCGACTCTCACCATAAAAGATGCCTCACAATATTCAGTGGTCAGCAACCTTTTTCAGCTGTGGGCCGGTCCACCATCCCTCAAGCCATGTGGTGAGCCGGACTATATTTTTAGGGGGGAAATAAATGAATTCCTATGCCCCACAAATAACCCAGAGCTGCATTTTAAATAAAAGCACACATTCTACTCATGTAAAAACACCAGGCAGGCCCCACAAATAACCCAGAGATGCATTTTAGATAAAAGGACACATTCTACTCATGTAAAAACACGCCGATTCCCAGACCGTCTGCGGGCCGGATTGAGAAGGCGATTGGGCCGCATCCGGCCCCCGGGCCTTAGGTTGCCTACCCCTGTGTTAGATGAACCTCGGAGAGAAGGAAATAACAGTTTGTATTTTTCTGTTTCGGCATCTTCCTCTTTCTCTCTCTCTCTCTCTTTTTTTAAAAAAGCACTAAACTGATTAGAATTCACCCCAAAACAAAAGCAATTTCTGCTCCCCCCCTTCCTCTCGACAGAAACACTTGTCTAATTAATGGCGCCTGGCTGCCACCTCCGTTCAATAGCACATTAGCGTTCATAATTGTTCCTTTACAGCAGGACGGGCTCGGCGTTCCAAGCCGTTTGGCAGGGCCGCAGCAACAGTAATGAGAAACGACTCGGCGGCCCACGACCGGAATACTAAGCGGCCTCCCTAAATGTCTTTGAGTGGAGGAAGAGAGGAAGGAATTCACACAGGCCCCGCTTCACAGGCCCTGCCTACCTGACGCAGATACCTGTATCGCCCCCCCCTTCATGAATAAATCCCCCTCCCCTCACTTTTCTGCCTTGGGAAAGCAAACAAGAGGTGATGGATGAGGTGGGACAGATGGCCCGGCCGATCCAGACGGATACATCCAATAAACGTGACTGGCGGAGGGCTTTCCAGGGCTCCCGCCAAAACAGCCTGTCAAGAGCAATTTAAGGAGACTGGAGCGGGAGCCCCTGGTGCTTCGGCAACCGAGGCAGCGCCCGGCCGCCGGCCTGCTGAAATGGGCTCCGTGCCTGCGGTCCGCCGGCCTTCAGGGGTCAAGACCCTCGTACTTACGGGACCGCCTCTCCTGGTATGTCCCGCAGAGGACCTTAAGCTCCATGAATAATAATAGTTTAAGGGTCCCGGGCCTTCTCAAAAGAAGCCAGACTATCCTCCACCAGGGCCAGGGCTTTCTCAGTGGTGGCTCCGACCTGGTGGAATGCTCTGTCCCACGAAACTAGGGCCCTGCAGGACCTGATCTCCTTCCGCAGGGCCTGCAAGACAGAGCTATTCCATCTGGCCTTCAAAGCCTGATTCGTCATTCCTTTTTTCCCTTCCCTTTTTCTTTGAAGAAACCTTTTCTGAGACCCTACATTTAAACCCTTCCCTGGTCTCCTTACTGGCCCTAGCAGGAATAACCTGGCCAGTTAGCCCTGGTGATGTTCATTTATTTGATGCTGTTTTTAACTTTTTCTTTTTTCTTTTTAAGACATTTTTAATCAATGTTTTATATTGGTTGTTAGCCGCCCTGAGCCCGGTTTTTAATCGGGAAGGTCCGGGGTATAAATAAAAATTTATTATTATTATTATTATTATTAAGACCTGAGGGCAACTGCAACCGCATGCATCCCAAAATGAGAGAGAGAGAAAGATGTGGAGCAACGAGAGAACCAGTTCTAGCCTCGGTGGTGGCATTGATATTCTTTCTTAGTACCAGCGGCAGCCATTAGTTTCCGAGGGAAGCGGCCACTTGCCGCCGCGGGTCCCGCAGGCTGCGTTTTTCTCTTTCGAAGCACCGCAAAACGAAGCCCCACAGAGAGCAACTGCCAAAAACGGCACGGCAAAGGGGCGAGAGGGAAGCAGGGCCTGGGACTGCGTGCAATATTCCACCCGCGCCACAGTTTCCATGGTAACTGACCACCTCCGTCCTGAGTGCGCCGTGGACCCCCCCCCCCACCGCCACAAGGTGAGGCACGGCAAAGCCATCGCCCAAATGTCGATGAGGAAAAAACGGAACGGCACCCAAGGGCTGCGAGGAGAAAGCACTCAAACGCCACCCCAGCGTACAGAATCCAGGCCAAGCGATGGCCATTGTCCCACGAACAATCAGAATGGGGCTCTTCGGGGTCTGGTGGCTTTAACTTAATGCCACAATTTTTTCCTTGTTTTATTTATTACATTTAAATACCACCTTTATATTCCAAGGATCTTGAAGCAGTACTGTACATGCTTCTCCTCCCCATTTCATCCTCATAACAACCCTGTGAAGTACCGTAGGTTAGGCTAAGAGGTGGTGACTAGCCCGAAGTCACCCAGTGAGCTTCACGGCTAAGTGGGAATTCGAACCCTGCTCTCCCAGGTCCTAGTCCAACACTCTAACCATTATGCAGCACAGTCTCTCTCTATCTCTCTCCCCACTTATTTTGAGCCAGAGCAGCTGTATGGAGAAGACAGCTTAACGGAGAGAGAAAGGGTGCCAAGGTTTAACTACAGCCACAATGAAACAGGCCAGGGTGATCTCTTTTTTTCTTTTAGGTCTTCACCTGGCACTGAAAAGGTACTGCCAAGTGTAGAAATCCCAGGCTGCTAAGTGCTCCCACTGCAGGAAAGCAGCAGAATCCCATAGACTCAGGTTTGCTCAATGTGACCTGAGAGGAGGCAGAAGGGGAACAGCCCAAGTCTGGGTTCTCATGCCACCAGCTCTTGAAATGCGCACCCCAGCATTTTATTCTTTAAGTTGCCTTGGGAGCCTTATCTGAAAAGCAGTATATAAATGCAATCAATCAATATCACCCCCCAAGCAAGCAGATGCTAAAAATATTTCCTAAGAGCGCAGGATAAATAAAGCAGCATAATCAGGGTTGGATCAAAGAAGGCAGAAGAATGAGAAATTAACTCTGAACCAAGAACGAATGGGAATGGAACCGAGAAGCCGTTTACAGCAGAGAGGTCACCTGGAAGCCTCAGCAAAGCAGTTCTGCACAGAAAACCTGCTTGTCTGCAGCCCAAAGAAGCAACTTGTTCTACTGCAGGACCAGCCTTAAAAGTTTAAATGCAACCCCCTCCTCCAACCTGAATCCCCTGCTTTGAGCTACAATTCCTATTATTTACTTTGGGGTTTTAGAATCATAGAATCCTAGAGTTGGAAGAGCCATCCACAAGGGCCATCCAGTCCAACCCCCTGCCAAGCAGGAAACACCATCAAAGCATTCCTGACAGGTGGCTGTCAAGCCTCTGCTTAAAGACCTCCAAAGAAGGAGACTCCACCACACTCCTTGGCAGCAAATTCCACTGTCGAACAGCTCTTACTGTCAGGAAGTTCTTCCTAATGTTTAGGTGGAATCTTCTTTCTTGTAGTTTGAATCCATTGCTCCGTGTCCGCTTCTCTGGAGCAGCAGAAAACAACATTTCTCCCTCCTCTATATGACATCCTTTTATATATTTGAACATGGCTATCATATCACCCCTTAACCTTCTCTTCTCCAGGCTAAACATACCCAGCTCCCTAAGCCGTTCCTCATAAGGCATCGTTTCCAGGCCTTTGACCATTTTAGTTGCCCTCCTCTGGACACGTTCCAGCTTGTCAGTATCCTTCTTGAACTGTGGTGCCCAGAATTGGACACAGTATTCAGGTGAGGTCTGACCAGAGCGGAATACAGTGGTACTGTTACTTCCCTTGATCTAGATGCTATAGATGCTAAAGTTTTGCTTTGCTTTTATTATCGGAGGGCAAATCAGCCAAGCTGCTGATTTCAAAAGAATGTTAAGAGCCCAGGCCAGGCCCTTAAAGGATGCCCACCTAGGCTAGCATCCTGGTCTCACAGTAGCCAGTCAGCTGTCTACAGGATGTCCGAAAGCAGGTCATAGAATCATACAGTTGGAAGGGACCCCCAAGGGTCTTCTAGTCCAACCCCCTGCAATGCAGGAATCTCAACTAAATCATCCATGACAGATGCTTAAAAACCTCCAATGAAGGAGTCCACCACTTCCCAAGGGAGACCGTTCCACTGTCGGACAGCTCTTAGTGTCCTGGTGTTTAGCCGGAATCTCCTTTCTTGCAACTTGAAGCCATTCGTTCGAGTCCTACCCTCCAGAGCAGGAGAACACGCTCCTTCTTCCATCTGACAGCCCTTAAGATAGTTGAAGATGGCTATCATATCTCCTCTCAGCCTCCTCTTTTCCAGGCTAAACATACTCAGCTCCTCCGAGCGCTCCTCGTAAGGCTTAGTTTCCAGACCCTTGACCATCTTGGTCGCCCTCCTCTGCACACCTTCCAGCTTATCAACATCCTTCTGGAATTGTGTTCTGCCCCCCTGCGATTCCCAGCAACTGACAGTCAGAGGCAGGCAGCAAATGCATGTGTATCCTGCTTAAATTGCTCCTTGTATGTTTACAACTGCAGCGAATGCTCCTGAAAGACTATTCAAAGTGGACTCTGACAAACAGATGCCACAAGTAAATACACAGAGAACCTCTGGCGTGGAATCTGAACTCACGGAGGTTCAATGCACCTGGCCCGGGCCAGGCCATTATAGACTCACCTGCTCCACTGAACACGTCCCCTTTGTGCTGGACATCAACACCTTCTTCTCAGTGCTGTCAATGGCAAATGTCAGGACCGACTGGGCTTCCTAGAAGAAGAAAAAAAGGCCCTGAGGTTTGCAGATATACGATCAAGATCCAGAGCCTGTAAGCCAGGATGGGTAAACATTGGCTCTCCGTTCAGACAGGTAGCCGTGTTGGTCTGACGCAGTCGAAATGAAAATAAAATAAAAATAAAAAAACTGTCCAGTAGCACCTTAAAGATAAAGGTAAAGGACCCCTGACAGTTAAGTCCAGTCGCAAACGACTCTGGGGTTGCGGCGCTCATCTCACTTTACTGGCCGAGGGAGCCAACGTTTGTCCGCAGACAGTTTTTCTGGGTCATGTGGCCAGCATGACTAAGCCGCTTCTGGCAAAACCAGAGCAGCGCACGGAAACGCCGTTTACCTTCCCGCTGGAGCGGTACCTATTTATCTAGTACCTTATAGACCAGGGGTAGGCAACCTAAGGCCCGTGGGCCGGATGCGGCCCAATCACCTTCTCAATCCGGCCCATGGACAGTCCGGGAATCAGCGTGTTTTTACATGAGTAGGATGTGTGCTTTTATTTAAAATGCATCTCTGGGTTATTTGTGGGGCATAGGAATTCATTCATTTCCCCCCCCCCCCAAATAATATAGTCCAGTCCATCACATGGTCTGAGGGATGGTGGACCGGTCCACGGCTGAAAAAGGCTGCTGACCCCCGGCTTACACAGCCAGCGGTCAGTTGCAATTAAGACCCACAATATACCCACCCCTACTGTGACCCATGAAGGGACCCAGGTGGCGCTGTGGGTTAAACCACAGAGCCTAGGGCTTGCTGATCAGAAGGTCGGCGGTTCGAATCCCTGCGATGGGGTGAGCTCCCGTTGCTCGGTCCCAGCTCCTGCCAACCTAGCAGTTCGAAAGCACATCAAAGTGCAAGTAGATAAATAGGAACCGCTCTGGAGGGAAGGTAAACGGCATTTCCGTGCGCAGCTCTGGTTCACCAGAAGCGGCTTTGTCATGCTGGCCACATGACCCGGAAGCTGTACGCCGGCTCCCTCGGCCAATAAAGCGAGATGAGCGCCGCAACCCCAGAGTCAGACACGACTGGACCTAATGGTCAGGGGTCCCTTTACCTTTACTGTGACCCATAGCTAGCTCTAGAAGGTGGTAAATTGGGGTCAGGGCCCCAGTCAGAAATTTTGTGGCTAGGGGATCTGAGAGGGTAAGGAATAGCTGTACAACACCCAGAACCTAATTACAGGCACTTTAAATTGGCATAACTACTACAGTGGTACCTCGGGGTTAAGTACTTAATTAGTCCCGGAGGTCCGTTCTTAACCTGAAGCGTACTTAACCTGAAGCACCACTTTAGCTAATGGGACCTCCTGCTGCCGCTGCGCCGCCAGTGCACGATTTCTGTTCTTAGCGGAGTTCTTAACCTGAAGTGTACTTAACCTGAAGCATACCTAACCCGAGGTACCACTGTATGTCTTTGGAAGTAGTTGCACTGAATCCTACCTGCACATTTCCGGAGATATTTCTTTTCTTTTCTTTTTTGAAAGAGCCTTGTTAAAAATACGGTAATAACAATGAAATACAGTATTGTAACTCAGTTCGTGTTGGAAGCTTGGGGTTGGAAGAGAGGTTTTGAATGCATTAAAGCAGAAAGCATTAAGGACCTCCAGATTGCTAGACCATCCCTGTATCTTTAACCTCTTGAGCTGACCGCCCCCCTTTCTGTTGTTCATTTCATAGAATCACAGGGTTGGAAGGGACCCTGGGGGTCATCTAGTCCAACCCCCGGCAATGCAGAAATATCAGCTGTCCCTTATGGGGATTGAACCCTGCAACCTTGGCATCGTCAGCACCACACTCTAACCAGACTGATTATGTCTTAGGTTGCATCCTGTTTTCCTCCTCCTCTTTCAGACCGCAAGATAAGTGGTCATCTTTTAACTATCCTCTCAGAGGACAAAGCAGCAAGCATGGCTGCCTTGCTCTTCTCTAGACTAGTTAGACTAGAACTAGGAACTTTTCTATCCAAGTTATGTATTTGCACCATAAACAACTTAATTATTTTCTTCCCTACAACAACCACCTCTGTGTGTGATTGCATCATAATAATAATAATAATAATAATAATAATAATTTATTATTTTTACCCCGCCCATCTGGCCGAGTTTCCTCAGCCACTCTGGGCGGTTTCCAGTCAAATGTTAAAACAATACAGCATTAAATATTAAAAACTTCCCTAAACAGGGCTGCCTTCAGATGTCTTTTAAAAATAGGATAGCTGCTTATTTCCTTGACATCTGCTGGAAGGGCGTTCTACAGGGAGGGCGCCACTACCGAGAAGGCCCTCTGCCTGGTTCTCTGTAACCTCACTTCTCGCAATGAGGGAACCGCCAGAAGGCCCTCGGCGCTGGATCTCAGTGTCCGGGCTGAACGATGGAGGTGGAGACGCTCCTTCAGGTATACAGGACCGAGGCCGTTTAGGGCTTTAAAGGTCAGCACCAACACTTTGAATTGTGCTCGGAAACGTACTGGGAGCCAATGTAGTTCTCTCAGGACCGGTGTTATGTGGTCCCAGCGGCCGCTCCCAGTCACCAGTCTAGCTGCCGCATTCTGGATTAATTGCAGTTTCCGGGTCACCTTCAAAGGTAGCCCCACGCAGAGCGCATTGCAGTAGTCCAAGCGGGAGATAACTAGAGCATGCACCACTCTGGCGAGACAGTCCGCGGGCAGGTAGGGTCTCAGCCTGCGTACCAGATGGAGCTGGTAGACAGCCGTCCTGGACACAGAATTAATCTGCGCCTCCATGGACAGCTGTGAGTCCAAAATGACTCCCAGGCTGCGCACCTGGTCCTTCAGGGGCACAGTAACCCCATTCAGGACCAGGGAGTCCCCCACACCCGCCCGCCCTCTGTCCCCCCAAAACAGTACTTCTGTCTTGTCAGGATTCAACCTCAATCTGTTAGCCGCCATCCATCCTCCAACCGCCTCCAGGCACTCACACAGGACATTCACCGCCTTCACTGGTTCTGATTTGAAAGAGAGGTAGAGCTGGGTGTCATCTGCATACTGATGAACACCCAGCCCAAACCCCCTGATGATCTCTCCCAGCAGCTTCATATAGATATTAAAAAGCATGGGGGAGAGGACAGAAGCCTGAGGCACCCCGCTAGTCTAGTCTCCAAGATTTGCTAGTTGAAATACAGCTCAATCTGCATTGGCAACTGGCCCAATTACTCCATTACTTAAGAGTATTCCTGAGGGTGGGGACAGACCAACATAGGCTCCTGGGACAACCACGGACCTGTCATAAAAGTTGTACAAGGCTTTCAAAAAAGGTATGTTACCTGAGTCTTTGCTTTCACCTTTCCCTTGGCCCTTCAAGCATATGAAAATTCCCCCACTTGATTGGATCAGCGCCAAAGGTGCTTCTCTAAACTTGAGAAGTGTGACGGGCAACTGAATACATGACTTTAAAATTTTTAATTTTCTACCTCTCAATCTCAAGCCATTTTTGAGATACAGCATTTTCTGCGGTAGGAACTGTGACTGTACAACATTCCTCCCAGAAATGTCCACTTGGTGACTTGGTTGATACTGTTAAGGCAACTAGGAAGACTATTTTATTCTCTTGAGCTTTCTATTCAATGTTCTGCTGTCTGAATCTGGCTGATTAAATCAGACCTGGCCTATTTAAGTTTTGCTGTTTTCCTGCTGGTGTTTAAATGTCCGGCAATTTAGTTCAGTTTAGTTTCTACTGCTGAATTTATTTACTTACTAGTATATGAAGCCCGTTACAAAAACGGGCGCTAGAAGGGCGGCGGCGCTTTGCGCCGCTTCCCCCGCGCTTTGGCGAGGCAGTAAAGGCGGCGGCGGCAGCAGGAGGCTCCGTTCGAGGTGGGCGGGCGGGCGCCGGCGCCGGGCTCGGAGCTGCAGGGTGGGCAGGAAGAGGCGTACCCCCATCGCCTCTACGCTCCAATCCCTGCGTCCGTGTGTGACATGCGCAGTAGCGCACTTCCGTGACACACGGAAAGTTGGACGCAGGGACACAGCCACTTTATTATATAGGATGTGAATTGTTTTTGTGAGTGCTTATAATTTGTAACCAACTTGTAGCGCTAGTCAATTTACAGATACAGTATATAATGGTGGAGAAGTGAAGAAAATAACAAAGCATAACCTGGGTCAGTTAACCATCTGGTTGTTCTCAGAATTAGGGTGACAAAGGATGGGATTTCTTCCACCCTTAAAAAGAACAAACATTCAGTGCTTGCCTAGGGGTAAAGTTAGGGTGCTGTTCTGGATTTCTGCAGAATATAAAAATACAATCTTCTGCAGATACGGTGTGAGGCACAGCACAGTTTCAAGACAGTACTGGATTGGTCATCAGTTATGCCTGGAGACACTCTTCCCCCTGCAAATGAAATTCTAGAAGGAGATGCAACTTTGCATCTATTTAAATGTGGAATAAATTTCCCCTGATAAAGATATTTGAAACACACTGGGAATTATTCATTAAATTATTCTTGCACCTAATTGGCTTCACCTTCTGCATTTCCCCCAAGGCATTATTGGAATGAGAAATGGAAAAAATGTCCTTTGGTTATACGGCAGAAAACTGGAAGGTGCGTTTTTTAAATAAAAAAAAATGGCTTGCATGATTCATCCAGGCAGAGAATGCTACAGTACTTGGATCTGCATGCCCCCTCCCTCCCTGTTAACCGTCTCCAAGCCAAACAGGCCATCTTTGGGCTGGCAATGCCCAGAACTATCTTACGTGCTATGTAAGAACTGGGAGCCGACCCCAATCTTTCTGGGGAAAGCTTTCAAGAGAGAGCAGGCAGCAGGCAGAGCCAAATTGCAGTTGATTAAGGGGAGCCCTGGGTAGAGTAGGCAGCTGGCGATGGATTGAATCCGCTGGCCGATAAAAACGAGCAAAGCCATTAGGAAAGGCAGCAAGGGCCAGGCGGCAGGGGACAGGGAGGCAGAGAGAAAGAAAGAGAGAGAGCTATTGACCTGTCAGGTCACCATAAGCAATTACCCACCCGAGCAGATAAAGGAGCGAACGACTGGTCTGCATCCCTTCTGTGGCACGTGGCACCAGGCCAACTGTGCGCCTGCTGGATGGCAAGTGGGGAGTGAAGGCAACCTGGGTGAATGGGAGCCTAGCCAAAAGCCAGAGATTCCCAATGACCTGGGACCTTCTCCCCTGCCGCAGCTGTGGGTGGGATCCCAGAAGCCCTCAGGGTTAGAGACTTCACGGCTAACCTCATCTCCCTGCCAATGGTGGGGGAACCAGAACCCAAAGCGTCTGGCTCTCACAGCTTTTGCATTCCGCCTTTCTACAACCACTGATAATTGCCACCTGCCCAGATTTTAACTTGTCTGAATTAATTTTAAGATGTAGTTTAATTAATTGATGTCTGTTTTTATGCATATTGTGTTGTTTTTATGATGTTAGCCGCTCTGAGCCCGGCCTCAGCTGGGGAGGGCAGGATACAAATAAATTATTATTATTATTATTACAAAGAAACGCAGGTGCTCTGTTTTTCAGTCTCTCCCCAACTGGGTTCCCTCTCCCCTGATGTTTTGGACTACGGCTCCCATCAGCCCCAGCTAGAGCAGTAGGCTATCTTATGCCATGACACGCACAGGTAACTCTCGAAACTCTCCAGGCCAATTTCAGGAGCAGAGAAAACTGCCTTATACTGAATCAGACCATTGGTTCATCCAGATGGCAGCAGCTCTCCAGTTCCAGGCAGGAATCTCTCCCAGCCCTATCTAGAGATGCTGGGCATTGATCCTGGGACCTCCTGCCATTGATCCTGGGACCTCCTGCCTGCAACTGAGCTCTGCCACTGAGCTACATCCTTCCCCTGATCTTTCAGAGGGGCAACTTGTTGCACTGCAGCAATACTGGTGCTGGAAAAGATGCATCTATCAAAAACCTTTTCTTCTACCCAATTAATGCAGGAGCCCAAATGCAGATAGCATTTGGCCATCTTTTTTTTACTAGACTGAACTGAATCCTGCCAGGATAAGGTGACTAAGCACAGCTAATTTCTTTATTTCAAGCTGAAGGGCACAAAAAGGCATGTTTCCTCCTCCCATCTCTCCTCAATTCAGTGCACCGTTGATCTTTGGGACTCCCTGCCACCAGAAAGAGGAAAGGCATTCCTGTATCAATCTGTTAAAGAGGATTTAAAATGAATTCAATAGAGGGGGACTTGAGGAAGTCAACCGAAATATGTAATGGAGAAAGATAGAATCTGGCCCCCGGAAGGGGGCCAGGCCCAAGCAATGTTAGTAAAAAGAATAGTATGGTTAAATGTACAATGAATATGTTTACCCCTGTGAGAGGGGGGGATGGATCTTGGCTTCCCACGGTGAGAGGGGGGAAGTATGAAAATTTAACCACTATCTATGTTATGTGCTTTTAAAATTGTAAAACCCAATAATTTTTTTGGAAAAAAAGAAAGAAAGAGGAAAGGCATTCCACCCCCTTGCGGAGACATCAGGATACCCACCTTTTCCTGCTTCGCTGTGGGGTCCAGGGTGATGTTGCCGTCTGCATCCAAAGCACACGTCACTCCACAGAACAAGGACTTCATGGGTAGCCCTGCGTCCATCAGACCCACGCAGGTGGCATTCAAGCAGCTTGCTAGCAGCTGCAGCGGTTTTATTAAGGAAAAAGCAAGTCCCTTAGGAGGCAGGAACAACCCTGCATCAGCAACGGTACACAGAAGAACGTAAGGAGGGCCTGCAGGATCAGTGGCTCATCTAGTCCATTATCTTGTTCTCACAGTGGCCAACCAGGTGCCCCTCAGGAAAACTCGCAAGCAGGACCTGAGCACAAAAGCCTCCTCTCCTCTCCTCAAACTGGTATTCAGAAGCATTTCTGTCTCCAGCTGCAGAGGCAGAGCATAGCCATCAAGGCTAGAAGCCATCAACAGCCTTCACCCTGAATCGGTCCAATTCTCTTTTAAAGCCACCTAGGTCGGTGGCCATCACTGCCTCCTGGAGAAGCTAGTTCAACAGTTTAATGATTAATAATAATAATAATAATAATAATAATAATAATAATAATAATTTATTATTTATACCCCGCCCATCTGGCTGGGTTTCCCCAGCCACTCTGGGCGGCTTCCAACAGAACATTAAAATACAGTAATCTATTAAACATTAAAAGCCTCCCTAAACAGGGCTGCCTTCAGATGCCTTCTAAAGGTCTGGTAGTTGTTGTTCTCTTTGACATCTGAAGGGAGGGCGTTCCACAGGGCGGGTGCCACTACCGAGAAGGCCCTCTGCCTGGTTCCCTGTAACTTGGCTTCTCGTAGTGAGGGAACCGCCAGAAGGCCCTCAGCACTGGAGCTCAGTGTCCGGGCAGAACGATGGGGGTGGGGACGCTCCTTCAGGTATACTGGACCGAAGCCATTTAGGGCTTTAAAGGTCAGCACCAACACTTTGAATTGTGCTCGGAAACGTACTGGGAGCCAATGTAGTTCTCTCAGGACCGGTGTTATGTGGTCCAAGCGGCCACTCTCAGTCACCAGTCTAGCTGCCGCATTCTGGATTAGTTGTAGTTTTCAGGTCACCTTCAAAGGTAGCCCCACATAGAGCGCATTGCAGTAATCCAAGCAAGAGATAACCAGAGCATGCACCACTCTGGCAAGACATTCTGCAGGCAGGTAGGGTCTCAGCCTGCGTACCAGATGGAGCTGGTAGACAGCTGCCCTGCTTACAAAACTGACCTGCGCCTCCATGGACAGCTGTGAGTCCAAAATGACTCCCAGGCTGCGCACCTGGTCCTTCAGGGGCACAGTTACCCCATTCAGGATCAGGGAGTCCTCCACACCTGCCCGCCTCCTGTCCCCCAAAAACAGTACTTCTGTCTTGTCAGGATTCAACCTCAATCTCAATGAATAAGAATATATTAAGAATATATCCTTTTTGTCTGCCTTGAATCTTCCAACATTCAGCTTCATTCAATGTCCCTGAATCCTTGTGTTAGGAGAGAGAGAAAAACAGCTTTCCTCTATCCGATTTCTCCACCCTGTGCATAATTTTATAAGCTTCTATCGTGTCAGCTCTCACTTGCCTTTTCTCTAAACTGAAAAGACCCACATGCTACAACCTTTTCACATAGGAGAGTCGCTTCATCCCCTTGATCATTTTGGTCGGTTTCCCCCCCCGAACCTTTCCCAACTCTGCCATGTCCACTTTGAGGCGAGGCAACCAGAACTGCACACAGTATTCCAAATGCACTTGCACCATAGATCTGTATAATGGCATCGCAATGTCAGCAGTGAATATTTTTCACAGATTGCTAGGGCAAGCCTTCTTCTGTAGCTTGGCGCCTTCTAGATGTTCTGGACTATCACTCCCACTGACCCAGCCAGCAAACATCTGGAGGGCAAAAGGTTGGGAAAGGCACTAAGAAATGGAGGAAGGCCACAGGTCTCATGGGAAGCAACCTCCAATTATCAAAGAACCAAGGAGTGTATCCACTTCAACAGTGGAACGGACTCCCTCGGGAGTTCTGGACTCTCCTTCCTTGGAGGTTTTTAAGCAGAGGTTGGATGGCTTTAGTTGAGATTCTTGCAGTGCAGGGGGGTTGGACTAGATGACCGTTGGGGGTCCCTCCCACCTCTACAATTCTATGAAACCTGAGACAGGATATTCCACCAGCATGGAGAAGAAGCGCAGATAAACCAGTTGAACACAATGATTGATTGTATTCAAGTTTCTTATTTCTGGACCTAACAAGTTTGGGCTGGAGGGAGGCGAAGCAGCTTGGAAGAATGCAGAAAAGGTCAACTCTCCAAGCCCAGTCAAGCATGGTGGGAGCAACGAAAACACATCCTACCACCGCCTCTGTCCTGGTTTCAGGGTAACCAGGGTCTCAGGTGCACATTTCAGCATTACACGTGTGCTTGCGGGTGGTAGAAAACATTTCATTACCTCCAAGGACTGCTTGGGACGCGGGTGGCGCTATGGGTTAAACCACGAAGCCTAGGGCTTGCCAATCAGAAGGTCGACGGTTCGAATCCCTGAGACGGGGGTGAGCGACGGTCCCTGCTCCTGCCAACCTAGCAGTTCGAAAGCACGTCAAAGTGCAAGTAGATAAATAGGTACCACTGCAGTGGGAAGATAAACGGCGTTTCCATGCGCTGCTCTGGATCGCCAGAAGTGGCTTAGTCATGCTGGCCACATGACCCGGAAGCTGTAAGCCGGCTCTCAGCCAATAAAGCAAGATGAGTGCCGCAACCCCAGACTTGGTCACGACTGGACCTAATGGTCAGGGGTCCCTTTACCTAAGGCTCTTTGGGTTTCATAAATGCCTACTTCTCCTCCTGTGATCACAACCTGGTTCCAACACTCGGCTTATCGGCTGCGGAAAAGGGTAGAGAGAGACCAGGAGGAATTTTACTGCTGTGTCCCATCGACACAAGGATATCCACTGGCGCAACAGGCCTTTCCTCCCCTCCCCAAATCTGTTCCAAGGGGTTGGGAGAACCCCTAGGACAGGTTCAGAGGGGGAGAATTTTCCATTGCACAGGCTGAAATCCTCATGCTGACCTAATGATCTCCTTAGCGCCAGACTGGATTCTGCCCAGTGAGCCCAAGTAACCAGTAACTGGTTCCATCGGTTTCCTGCTTCTTCTTTTCCCACCTGTCTTCCCCACCCCCATTTTCAGCCTAGCCCAGGTGAGGTAGCTCCTTTGGTTTTCTCCTCCCCCTAGAAACCAGATGTTGGCTTAATCCAGGCTGCAAAAGGATGGAGGCGCCTTCTTGCAATATTATCCTCCCTGTAAGGCCCCAACAAACAGTGGTTTTGTGTGTGTGTGTGTGTATGTGTTTGCTTTATTTTTTAAATGGCTGAGCCATGGGGAAAGTCCAAAGCATCTCTCACTCCTGGCATCCTGCATTTCCAGGTTAATCAGCCGGCATCGGCGGGATGCTCAGTGGCAGATGGAAACGAGGGCTGGCAGCTCTTGTTATCCGGCGCTGACTAACTGAGATGGCAAAAGCCTTGGGAGGAAAGAGACTAATCAGAGGCTGGATCTGGGAGCTTGGGGAGGAGAAGGGAGGGGGCTGCAAGGCTGGGCTCTCAAAACAGCTACCCGCCATGTGGGGGGGGGGGAAGGAGGGCACAAGTGCAGGCCACACAGCCCCCAAGGCCCACCCACAGAATTGTCCCATTAAGCCACGGAGCAAACCAACCTACTCCCTGACCTGCCTCCCTAGGGGATATTGCCTAACCTGTGTCAGAAGTGTCTTGCTGGAGCACACCAAAGATCTACCTCGAGGTTGGCTCACCTGCAGCCCTCCAGATTTATTTATCTATTTATTTCATTTATATACTTCCCTTCATCACAGTATTTCAGGGCGGTTCACAATCCAAGGTAAAAACACAAGGAAACAGTTACAACAAGGAAACAATAACGCCTCCACCCACACAAAAAAACACATTTAAAAGGCTGTAGAATATTAATCAGCCAAAGGCCTGGTTAAAGAGGAATGTTTTTGCCTGGTACCGAAAGATATGTAAGGAAGGCACCAGGCGAGCCTCCCTGTGGAGAGAATCCTACAAGCGGGGAGCCATCACAGAAAAGGTCCCGTTCTCGTGCTGCCACCCTTGTGTGGAGGAGGCACACGGAGAAGGGCCTCAGATGATGAATGCAGAGTCCAGAACGGTTTATACGGGGAGAGGCGGTCTTGAGGTTGCTGGGCTCCCATTATCCCTGACCATTTGCCAGGGATGATGGGAGTTGGAGTCCAAGGGCAAAAGCCCGCAAGCAGGGCACCACAGGCTTTCCCCTCTGGTTTGTCTTCAGCATCTGGTACGTGGAGGTAAACTGTCTCTGAACATGGAGGATTCATTTAGCTGCCATGGCTAAGAACTAGCCGCCAGGGCAGGGAGGACTTTTAATACACGCACATATGGAAATCGGAGACCAAGCTGGGGAACTGAAAACCGTCACGCACCACAAGAGAAGGTCTAGGAAATCAAGAACAGCCCTGCAGGATCATACCAAGGGCTCATCTAGTCTAGCATCCTGTTCTTTCAGAGAGGGGTAGGAACAACAGCAGCAAATGGAAAAGAGGGAGAGGGTCAGCAAGCCTACTAGAAAGATCCCTGATCCTCAGCAGGTAAACAGAACAGGTAGGAGGTGAGCTTGGACTCCAGGGGAAGGATGCTCTATGCATGGCTCTGGGAGGGCACTGCCATGTGCTGCAGTCTTCCTGGGTGCCAGGAGACCCACCTCCCAAGCTGCACCCACAAGTGGTCTCGTTTAGCTCTCAGGTGTGAAACAGCTCTGTAACAGTGGCAGGACATTTACAAAAGGGTTAACTGGCAAGCAGTTTCTGGCAAGACTCTGGAGACCTCAGAGATACCCTACAGAGCTACTGCAACCCCAAGCGCTGAGCATCAGACACTTCTGTGCTCTACTCAACTTCCATCTTCGCCACAGGATGGCCTGGGGCAAGTCAGTCCTGCTTCCCAGGGCTCCCCTCCTGCCTCACAGGATTTCTCACAGCCCAAGAGATGAGGAAATTAGCCTCCGTCCTGAATGTTAGGGTACAGAGCCAGTCGGGAATCTTAATTAATGAAACCTGATTAATTCTGCAGCAAAGAAGGTTCTTTGTCCCCGTCCCCACCCCACGCTGGAGGGGCCATGAAACCAGGCAGGCAACCTCGGCGCGGGCGAAATGAAAGAGCGTGCCGCTCTCAAAACGAAACTGCCTTAATTCCTTCTGAGCCACTGTATATTCAGATTTGATAAAACACCATGACACCCGGAGTTAATCTCTCCCGCGCCACATTTGAGGCTCCGTCAGAAACGGCAGCGCTGTCATTTGTCACCGGAAGAAACAGATAAACTGTGCCACTTTGGAAACGGATGGAAATCTCCGCTCTGCCAATTACGACCCCGTGGCCTAGCTACCCTGGGACACTGATATCTGGGATGCAGCTGATAATCCTAGACTGAATCCTAGACTGGATCCTGACACAGCAGCAAGCAGCCGGATAGGTTTGCTGATCAGGATTATTTATCTGCAGAGCTGGGATGACTTCCTGGTTCTCAAGGCAGGATATAAATTATGAAACTTGGGTAGGGAGGAGAACAGGCCCCCAACTCACAGCAACTCCCTCTCTAACCTACTTCCAACAGAACTTTCTGGATCTCTGGATTTATTTTTTTAAATGTAACTATGTAAGGAAAGGGCCTCCTATTGATGTCACAAGATTTAGCGAAAACTAAAATCCAAGATTTTTAATGTGGGCTAGGTTTGAGCTGTATAAGAAGATTAAGCGCCTGCTGATGAGAGGCAGGCGTGTCAGGAAAAGGTGTTGAAGCAAATGCTGTTATATATGCCACAGGGATTTTTATTTTTATTTTTGGACCGGGGGGGATGGATATAAGGATGTTCCCGCATTTGGCCAAAGTCCACACTTGCTCCCTAACTCAAAATGCCTGCATCCCAAGAAGAATTGCTGCGATCAGCCAGAAAACAGCCCCATTTCTCCTTTCCGCAGAACACCTGGCAGAAGCTAATATTTCTCTCTCTCCCTCAAGCTTTTATTAATGGCTCTGGGTTGGCTGGAATGCTATTAGGCTGAACACCAGCGGCAGCCACAAGCCCGGTTGGCAGATGCATCCAGAAAAGACAACCGATTTAATGTGCCCCAGAGAAGCCCTTCCTATCCTTAACCCACTTCTGCCTGGCCCCCACGACTTCCATTGTCTGCTTAATTGCAGTTTTTGTCCACATTCACCATCCTGATTATGCCAGAAGCAGATTAGCAAGAGGAACCACCTCGACCCGAGACTCCACTTACCGGTAAGTTAATGGCATCTGAGACGTATGACCTACAGATTTTTGTTTAAACTGAGCTGGGGGAAAGATTACTTGTAATTATATGGTAGAATGTGCAACAGTGTAATATTTATTTACTTTTGCTCACATAAAATACCATCATCTGTGATAGGGATCAGCAACCAGCAATCCTGGGCTAGAGCTGACCACCGTCCTCCTCGTTATTCACTCTCGGTCTTCCTCCAATCCATCCATAAAATGGGTAGATGGATGCGACGGGTGGAGCGGAAGAGGGAAGCATACAAGCAAGCTGAACAACTCTCCACAACCCCCACCCCACCCCTGTCCACCCCAACCATTTTCAAAAGGGGCTTCCAAGGAAGAGAAGGGTGGATTTTCCTCCCTCCCCCATTCCTAAATCATCTCTTTCTTCCTCGGATACAGCAGGCTGGGAGAAAAGGGAGCTCCATCTGCCACCACCAACCCGCTTTCAAGTTGGATGCTTGCAAAATTAGTTGCTGACCAGGATGTTGACATTACAGAATTTTGCATGAATATGGCTGCAGGTCAATGGGGAGGAATC
The DNA here is from genome assembly GCA_034641385.1 of Darevskia mixta. Lineage (NCBI taxonomy): Eukaryota > Metazoa > Chordata > Lepidosauria > Squamata > Lacertidae > Darevskia > Darevskia mixta. The sequence continues at coordinate 6,498,343 of JAWWNH010000163.1, forward strand.
TGGGGGTGCTGAGGAACCTTTGGCCGCAGAATTGTTAATTGGCCCACCCCTGCCCTTCTCAGAGAAATGAGCTTCCTAAGGACTGAGCTGCATAGCCTAAAACAGCCGTGTTTCAATAATACACATATTTTTTTTGAAGTGCTTCTGCCACCTGCTGGCCTTAACATCTGCATGTTACTTTTGCGAACCCTTCTAAGCTGCCTTCGCCAACCTGGCGCCCTCCAGATGTTGTTGGACATCTGGTGAAGGGCTTTCGGACAGCGGGGAAGAGCTAGGTTCCTCCACAAGAGGAAAAATGCTTCTAAGGAGGAGCACAGGACTTAAACCACTTCACGCTTTCACAGGCCGCTAGTAAGAGGCTGAGGAAGGCCACATTCACACTGTACATTTAAAGGGGAGAACGGAGGTCTCCTAGCAACTCTCAACATGCTTAACAAACTGCTTCAAGTCCCTTCAATGCATGGTGTATCCAACGTACGAGTGGCTGAAAGAATCAGCGCTGTCCCTGCCACTGCCTTAAAATCCTTCCCCTCAGGCAGGCCAGAGGTTGGATCCTGCCCTAAGCCTTATTCGCCTTTTTGCTGGCCAGAATGCTACATAGCAGAAGACGACATTTTCTCAAAGCCGATGAGGAGGTCTTGCGCAGGGAAAGGCCCCAGGGGAACGCATATTTTACAGACACAGGACTAAGGAGAAGGTGGGGAGTCCATCAACGATGACATTGTGGCGCAGTTGGCATCATCTCTGACGGTTGGCAGGGCTGGTGGAAGTTGGGAGTCCAATGTTTGGAGGGCCACAGGTCCCCCAGCCCTCACAGAAGGGAATAGTCTCAGAAAGAGTAATTGCAAGTTCAAGGAAACCTTGGCCCGGTTTGACTTGGGTGCAATATTGGCATGTCTCTGTTGAAGGACAACTGCCCTGGAATCGTGGTTTCAGGGCTTCCTTCCCCAGAAACTGCTTCCCCCACCCCAATGATTGAAAAACAATCCAGCGTCTGAGCCCATCTGTATCTCAGACGCTTTAGCAAAGTGGGACCTCGACTTACGACGATAATGCGTTCCGACGCAATTTTTGTAAGTCGAAAACATTCGTAAGTCGAATCCCCATAGGAATGCATTGAGCGAAAAAAATTCGTAAGTCGAAAAAATCCTATTAAAGCGGCCGCGACTTCCATTCGTAAGTCAAAAAATTCGGTTGCGGTGGCCATTTTGTTTCTCCCGGAAGTCATTTGTAAGTCGAAAAACACGTAAGTCGAATTGCTCGTAAGTCGAGGTCCCGCTGTAAAGACTTCCTGATCGCTCGCAGCAATTTGTGCTCATTACCTCTGTAACTGCTAGAACAATCTGACAAGGTGCCCCGGTACGAAGTCTATCGTTAATCGCCATCGGATGGGCACCTCAGCAGAGGTGTGTGTGTGAGAAGAGAGAGACAGACAGACAGACAGAATGCAAAGCGAAAGTGCACCATTCTGTCTCTTTGGTCATTTTCATGGAAGGGACTCTCGCCTCTTGGCTAGGGCTGCCACACAGAACGCCCTCTAAGTTGTGGAACTTCTTTCCCACAGAAGTGGATCCAGCGCCTTTGCTATCCTGTTTTGGCCAAATGCCAAAAGTGTCTCTGACACCTAAATTGCCTATTTTTAGAAGCCACCATATTTTGGTAATTTTAGGTTGCTTCAAACCATTTTCAATGTTGTATTTTAAATTACTATTGTTAGGGGGGAAGGAGGGAGGAGGGAGGGAAACGTAGGAGGATTATGTATTTTATTTAAGGGATGAATACTGTAATATGAATGTATGCTTTATTGATACAAGTAAAGTCACCTTATTGATATATGGGGAGGAAGGGAGGGGGGAAGGAAGGGATTTGTATGAGAATTATGAAATTTTTATTTAAAGCATAAATATGATAACATGAGTGTACAGCGAAAGGATGCTTTATTGAAATATGAAATGTTATTTCAGTGATATATGTAATGCAATTTGAAAATAAAATAAAGAGCTTTAATTTTTTTTTACTATTGTTAGGGTCATTAACTATTTTTATATCGCCCATCTAATGCTTCAAAGGGAGTTGCAACACAATATTAATATCCAGCACATTACACAACATTAAAAACAGTTGGAAGCGACTTGCCATCACAGAAATATGGTGGGTCCTGAAAACATGCGTCTTCCGTGTTAAAGGCCAGAGCTAAGAGGTGGGTCTTCAGCATTTGCTGAAAGCCGTATTGTAATGAAGGTGTCTGATGAACCTCTGTGGGGTGGGAGTTCCACAACTTAGGGGGCGCCACCCTCCAACAATCAAAAGGGCCCTCTCTGTTGATCTCATCACCTAAGAGGGAAGGAGGTGGCTTTTCAGGTATCTGGAGCCCAAGTCATTTACAGCTTTAAACACTAATATGGGACGCGGGTGGCGCTGTGGGTTAAACCACAGAGCCTAGGGCTTGCCAATCAGAAGGTCGGCGGTTTGAATCCCCGCGACGGGGTGAGCTCCCGTTGCTCGGTCCCTGCTCCTGCCAACCTAGCAGTTCGAAAGCACGTCAAAGTGCAAGTAGATAAATAGGTACCGCTGCAGCGGGAAGGTAAACGGCGTTTCCGTGCACTGCTCTAATTCGCCAGAAGCGGCTTAGTCAAGCTCAGCCACATGACCTGGAAGCTGTACACCGGCTCCCTCAGCCAATAATGCGAGATGAGCGCCGCAACCCCAGAGTTGTCCACGACTGGGCCTAATGGTCAGGGGTCCCTTTTTATGAGCACCTTGAACTGGGCCTAGAAATGAACTGGCAACTGGTACAGATGTTTTAAAACTGGGGTTGCATGAGATCTCAAGAGAATCCCAGCCAGTAATCTAGCTGTTGTCACTGTCCTTGGGATCTCAGGGTGAAGGGCAGGTAGTAGTAGTAGTAGTAATAATAATAATAATAATAATAATAATAATAATAATAATACACAGAAAGGATACAGAGCCGGCATCTGTGACTACCTGAAGCACAACCGTAATAGAGGAACGGGGATGAAGGGTGCCCAGGACCACTGCCTCGCATGTCTTCTTGATCATCTGCTCTCGGCTTCTCTCATAGACACCTGGGGAGGAGGAAAGCAAAGAGCACTGCAGGTGAGCCACAGCGAAACACGAGGCTCGAAGCAATCATCTTCTGAAAGGTCACACTGCCGAGGCTCAAGCGTCGGGGCTGCCTTGTCAGATCAGACCAATAGTCATCCAATTTCATAACAGCAGCTCGCTGGGCGTTTCTAGGCAACGCAGAAGCAGGGTATGGAAAATGATGGCCTTTTACCATCCTTTGTGGCCTCGGAGGCAGACTGCCACTGCATATGGAGGTTCTATTTATCCATGATGCATCATTTTTGAGGGAAGCCGGAAAATTCTCCAGCGTCCATGGGTCTAGGAATCCAAAGCATTATGTTCTGCTGTGCCTTAGGTTTATAATAATAATAATAATAATAATAATAATAATAATAATAATAATTTATTATTTGTACCCTGCCCATCTGGCCGGGTCCCCCCAGCCACTGTGGGCGGCTTCCAACAAACACTAAAATACATTAAAATATCACACATTAAAAACTTCCCTAAACAGGGCTGCCTTCAGGTGTTTTCTAAATGTCAGGTAGTTATTTATCTCTTTGACATGGGATGGGAGGGTGTTCCACAGGGCGGGCGCCACTACCGAGAAGGCCCTCTGCCTGGTTCCCTGTAGCTTTGCTTCTCGCAGTAAGGGAACCACCAGAAGGCCCTCGGCGCTAGATCTCAGTGTCCGGGCTGAACGGTGGGGGTGGAGACGCTCCTTCAGGTATACAGGACCGAGGCCATTTATACTGGCCCTGAGCAATAGGGAGTCTTAAGTGGGGTTTATACATTCAGCAGAATGCAGCTTTTCCTTCAGCTGGCAGCTGCTGGTGACTTGCCTAAACGCTCTACAACAAAAAGAATAGCGCTCAGAAGCATTACTGCCCCTAACTATGGAACCAGAGCACAGTCATTATGGTTGGTAGTCACTGACAAGAGTTATCTCCAGTGTCCAATCCTCTCCCCCAACCCACTTTTAAATATCCACATTGGTGGCTCCATAGTTTTAACTAGGCACTGTGTGAAGCAGACCTGCAAATGTTGAGAAGTGCCTTCAGACATGCATTCTGTCACCTGAAATGGTTAAATCCAGGAAATTCCACCCCCCACCCCCCAGGTGCTACAGTATGACACAGATCACTTGAAGAAACAGCCGCCCACATCACAGATTCTATTAGTGCCTACTGTCTTGATCCCAAAGGGCAGATACATACGCAGATAAAATTCTATTTTTCATTGGATAGTTTTAGGTAAAGTCAGGAGCATGGGAAGGACCTCAGCTCATTGGCAGAGTATCTGCTCTGCATGCAGAATGTTCCCAGTTCAATCCCCAGCATCTCCAGGTAGTTTCTGGGAGAGGCTGTCTGTCTGAAATCCTGGAGAGAGCAGATGCCAGTCAGTGTGCAGATAACACTGAGTTAGATGGACCTAGTGGTGTGACTCTGTATAAGGTAGCTTCTTATGTTCCTATACAGGCTTTCAGGTTCCACAGAACCTTTCATGCCCAACGAAGATTTCTGTGAAACTCAAAATCTTGCACACCAGAAGCTACTCTCCTTAAGTACGCAGGACCTCAAGGCGCACACATGTCCAGACACACTTCTCTTCCTCTATTACCATTAATACCGTCAAGTCTGCAAATAGGATCAGCAGGATTTAATTTTTTTTAAAAAGCTCTTCTGTTTCCACAGAAAAGGAAACAAATTCTTTTGTTTCTTAATTTAATTATTCACAGCAAAGCCAGCCCCTCTGGAGGTTTCACAGGCACTGAAAGTCTCAGCGGGTGGGGAAAAAGGAAGGGAGAAATTCTTTTTTTTTCTTTTCTGATGCCAGCAATTTTCTTTTGTGAGCTCCCTGTGGAGGGAACAAGATATCCAGATGGTATCACTGCAGGATACCAGATGGCCCAGTTGGTTATGAAGATAACAGCTCATCTCACCTTTTGATTATGCTAGTTCCTGGGGGTGGGGGTGGTGGAAGGAGATGAATGGTGAGCACACATGCTAAATTTAAATTAGAACAACACGGGGACAAGTTTTGAGTTTTCACTTGCTAACATTGCCATGCAAAGACATTTTGGAAACGGATATAAGGACAGATTTAATAAAGGTGACACACGTCGAGCATCCCACTCAGGGGACATGGGGAGCAGTTTTAACTCAATGACATCACACTAAGGCATAGTTTATTGTGACAAGAACAAGTCATTCCCCAACCCTTCCGGCATGGCCACAAGGAGAAAACTTTCACTTGCATTTTGATTACCCACCGCTGGTCTGAACCAACAAGCTGTCATTAATGCTAATGGTGAGTTGGGTTTGAACCATGCCATCTTCAAAGCAGGTGTTATTAAGCTAGCTTCTTTAAACAAGTCATAGTGGACATTTAACCAGAGTTTAGGGTTTAGGTGATACACTAAACTTTGGTCAAGTGAAATCAGAAGTTTCTAATCTTTTCCTTCTAATCTCTTCCGTCACACCAGAGGAGAGGGGAGGAGGTGGTGTATGACCCCCCCCCCCCAGGCTCACTGTAGCTTGTTGAATTCCAAAGGTAAGCACTTTCATCTTCTGTTAAAGGATCTCAGCAGAGCTGGGAAACCAAGCGCCTATGACTGTCTTACTGGGTTAGAAATACAGCCAACTGTACCTTGCACCCAGACACTGCAAGTAATCGGTTGTGTCCACCCCTTCGGACACTGGTTCCCTGTGCCAATCCATGAACAAGTGATTAATTGAACTCCTATCCCACTTTTGTCCTCAGATCCAGGATGGGTTACACCATGGGTAGGCAAACTAAGGCCCGGGGGCTGGATCTGGCCCAATCACCTTCTAAATCCGGCCCGCGGATGGTCGGGGAATCAGCGTGTTTTTACATGAGTAGAATGTGTCCTTTTATTTACAATGCATCTCTGGGTTATTTGTGGGGCATAGGAATTCGTTCATTTCCCCCCTTTCAAAATATAGTCTGGCCCACCACAAGGTCTGAGGGACAGTGGACCGGCCCCCTGCTGAAAAGGTTTGCTGACCCCTGGGTTAAACTATTGGAGATTTAGGTGAACGAACGGGGTGGGGGGGGCATCATAGGGCTGTGCAAACTAGCTCCGCCTGCTGGCCACAAACCCCATCAGCTATGCATTTCACAAATGAATTAGTTCAGTATGCATACCAATATACAAACGTGCAGCACCATCGTAGATTGGCTGAGGACCTCCCCTAGCATGGAGTTGGTATAAACATGGGGGTCTCTTCACACCCTCCTTGAACATGCAATTAGTGCAAGGGAACAACTAGCCTGCCTGCCAATAGGATAGCGAGCCCACATAGCCCTGCGCCCCCCCCCCAAATGCTTTCACTTGACCCCTCCTTTTTGTCTTAACTCCCTCCACGAAATAAATTCCCAAATCGCAGCATGCAAATATAGATTTAGAACACTACACCTATTCATTTAAAATGAACACCAACATTAGCATGTCCCAACTTTGCCCCGACTATACAAATTCTAGGGGCAAGCACCTGGGTCAAAGCAACCGCCAAAAGGGGATATATGAGTCGGTTTGCAATACTTCTCACCTGGTAGACCCACTTTGGGCCTCAGAAGCACTTCCAGGGTAGCTTTATCATAGATCTCTTTGCTGACCTTGACTTCAGTAGGCCCGTACACTCCAACTAGTACTGAAGTGTCCCCTGGGGAAAAAACAGGGGAAGTGGGGGCATGAACAATTTGGCCTAATTTGGTGATGAAACAGTCACCATCCAGCTCCCCCCTCCCCTAACTGCTACCATAGAAGCAGCAGACAGACCCTCTTACACTTGAGGGTAGAAAAGAAGAAAGACGTCTGAGGAACTTTAACTATCCAGCTGCCCTGAGGGGAGGGAGAAGAAGCAAAATGGTCAAAGGCCTGGAAACGATGCCTTATGAGGAACGGCTTAGGGAGCTGGGTATGTTTAGCCTGGAGAAGACAAGGTTAAGGGGTGATATGATAGCCAAGTTCAAATATATAAAAGGATGTCATATGGAGGAAGGAGAAAAGTTGTTTTCTGCTGCTCCTGAGAAGAGGACACGGAGCAATGGATTCAAACTACAAGAAAGAAGATCCCACCTAAACTTCCTGACAGCAAGAGCTGTTCGACAGTGGAATTTGCTGCCAAGGAGTGTGGTGGAGTCTCCTTCTTTGGAGGTCTTTAAGCAGAGGCTTGACAGCCACCTGTCAGGAATGCTTTGATGGTGTTTCCTGCTTGGCAGGGGGTTGGACTGGATGGCCCTTGTGGTCTCTTCCAACTCTATGATTCTATGATTCAAACAAGTTGTCTTTTCCATTCTGTTTATTTTTTTCCAGCACAAGGTGGTTCATTAGGGCAAATGGGGCCCTGCCCCAGCAACTGCAACCCTTACCCAGCCCCCTCCAGCCTGCTTTCTTATTTACAAGCCGTTCTGGGCGTAGCACTGTTTCCCAGTTTCATAGAAGTGTCCCCTGAGGGTCCCCTGCAATGCAGGAATCTCAACTAGTAAGCACCCATGGCAGATCCAACCTCTGCTTAAATTCCTCCAAGAAAGGAGAGTCCACCACCTCCTAAGGTAGTCTGTTCCACTATCAACCTGCTCTTACTGTCAGAAAGTTCTTTCATGACTTTGAGTCAGAATCTCCTTTCTTGCAACTTGAATCCATTCGGTTTGGGTCCTACCATCCAGAGCAGGAGAAAGTGTTCTGCCAAGGGCAGGGTTCTTTTTGGATCTGGAGTCAATAAGCACGCCAGTGGGTGAAAGAAAAGCAGTTTTCTTTGCGTAAGGTTAACAAATAAGCAGCAGGCATGCAGAACACAACATAAAACATACCAGACAGGAACTAAAACAATCTCCCCTTCAGCTGCCCAGAGCCCCAGGTAGAGTAGCAAGAGAGACCCCAGCCGTCAGTCTCACAGCATCGGGTACCTCGATCTGTGAAGATGTTCACTGAGCTCCTCCCACCTACAGCTTTTATAGCCAACTTTGATGTAATCAAGTGCACCTGGCATTACTCATGGTCAGCCCAGGACCCCGGGATGCAATCAATACAGAGCAGCTGAGAGTCTCCCACTCACTGCAACTGGGCATCCAGTCAGCACTTACAACACAGGAGACCCAAGAAACTCCTGGCAGGTGTGTGAGACACAAATCCAGCAGACCTCAAACCGGGGATGTTAAAGGGAAAGAGACATGTCACCTAACTCCTGGAAATTACAATGGTCTTCCGCATTTCCACTACAGAAAGCAAGCTTGCTCCATCTTCCATGTGACAGGCCTTCACATATTTGAAAATGGCTATCCTATCTCCTTTTGAATTATGGTGCTGGAGGAGACTCTTGAGAGTCCCATGGACTGCAAGAAGATCAAACCTATCCATTCTTAAAGAAATCAGCCCTGAGTGCTCACTAGAAGGACAGATCCTGAGGTTAAGGCTCCAGTACTTTGGCCACCTCATGAGAAGAGAAGACTCCCTAGAAAAGACCCTGATGTTGGGAAAGGTTGAGGGCACAAGGAGAAGGGGACGACAAAGGACGAGATGGTTGGACAGTGTTCTCGAAGCTACTAACATGAGTTTGGCCAAACTGCGAGAGGCAGTGAAGGATAGGCGTGCCTGGCGTGCTCTGGTCCATGGGGTCACGAAGAGTCGGACACGACTGAACGACTGAACAACAACAACAATCCTATCTCCTCTTTTCCAGGCTAAACATACCCATATCCCTCAACCGTTCCTCATAAGACTTGGTTTCAAGACCCTTGATCCTCCCCCTTAGTTTTGGCATTGCCATTACAGAACTCAGTTAAGGATGTGGACGCGGGCCAAACTAGCTTTAGTTGGCTGTGCTTGTCATTGGCTCTGGCAGCGCGTACGGCTGGGTTCTTTGCCTTTCACCTTATCCGTCTCAATGGCACCAGCCACCATGGACAGATGCCCATGGGAATCCCACAAGCAAGACATGGGAGAAAAAGCCCTCTCCTGCTTGTGATCCCTGGCAAGTTGCATACAGAGGCACACTGCCTTTGATACACAAGGCCAACATGACAAGCAGCCAGCGATACCCTATCCATCCTGAATGTGCCTAATTCCCTTTTTAAGCCATACAAGTTGGTGGTCTACCACCAAACCATGGGATAGCAAACTCTGTAATTTAACCATAACCTACCAGGGTTAACTTGCGGGGAGAGCGAGGGTTCCCTCACTCAATTTAAATCAGCATGGAGTATGGAGCAAGCTTCTTATCTTCTGCTGTGGAGGGTAGGACCCGAACCAATGGATTCAAGTTAAAATAAAGGCGATTCTGACTAAATATCAGGGAAAGCTTTCTGACAGTAGGGGTTGTTGCTCAGTAGAATGGACTCCCTTGGGAGGTTCTGGATTCTATTTCACTGGAGCAGAGGGGTTGTTAAGATTCCTGCATTGGAGGGGGTTGGACTAGATGACCCTCGCGACCCCTTCCAACTTTGCAGTTCTATGATCTATAAGCTCTGTTTTGGAGGGGGGTTAGGAAAGCAAGGGACACGGGTGGCGCTGTGGTCTAAACCACAGAGCCTAGGGCTTGCCGATCAGAAGGTCGGCGGTTCGAATCCCTGCGATGGGGTGAGCTCCCATTGCTCGGTCCCAGCTCCTGCCAACCTAGCAGTTCAAAAGCACGTCAAAGTGCAAGTAGATAAATAGGTACCACTCCGGCGGGAAGGTAAACAGCATTTCCATGCGCTGCTCTGGTTCGCCAGAAGCGGCTTAGTCATGCTGGCCACATGACCCGGAAGCTGTACGCCGGCTCCCTCGGCCAGTAAAGCGAGATGAGCGCCGCAACCCCAGAGTCGTCCGCGACTGGACCTAATGGTCAGGAGTCCCTTTACCTTTACCTAAGAAAGCAAAGGGTATTAAGTATTAAGCATCTGGTACTCGGGCTAAGAAAGGAGCCTGGGAGATATGAGACTAAAGACCAGACACCCATCCCAAACAGTTCCAGACTGGAAGTAGGAGCAACAATATCGAGGGAAGAAAGACCCCGAGCCAAAGAGAACCTTAAAAGCCTCTCACGAGCTTGGAAGGGGAGACCTGAGAAACGCTCGTCTGGACCCCACACCTATGGAGTATCAATAGCGCTAGTTAAGAGGATATAACCCAGAGATGGAGGCGCAGGAAGGTGGGATGGGGAAAGGAAGCCACTGCTGACCCTGCATCCAGGAGGCAGAGCCATCAGGACGGGACAGCAGTCCCTGCTCACACAGGATCCGGCGCAGCGCAGGGAGATCCCCAGAATCGAAGCGCTTCTGTTCGGTCTCCATCGCTCCGATCCACCCACGTGGTTTCCCCCTTGATCCTTCCGGATCCGGGGTTTGACGGGGCGGAGCTACGGGAACCAACGCCTCCTCTTAAAGCAATACCCACACCTAACCTTCTTAAGTCTTTCCGTTCTGAAGTTTCAAACAGATGGGGGTTGTCGACGCGAGACCTTGGTTCATTTTTGAACCCCCTCCCCCCCCCCAATGTGGCTCTTTGCACGCCATGCCTTTAAAGCACATTCAAAGCACAGCCTTTCCCGCAAAGAATTCTGGGTGCTGCAGTTTGCTAAGGGATGCTGGGAACAGTAGCTCTGTGAGGCGTAAACTACAAGGCCCAGAATCCTTTGAGGGAAATGATGTGCCTCAAATGTGCTTTAAGAGTTCACACATACAAACAGAGAGAGCTTCATTTATTAGAAATAATGGTTCAGGAAGGGGGAAACTTGGGGTGTCCACTAGGAATCAGACTGTGGATGAGTGGGGGGGGGTCATAATTGAGGGGAGAGGATTGATTTCCCAGCATTCCCCCCTATGTCCTTACAAATGGCTTCATGTGAGACCTACCTCACAGGGTTGTTGTAATCAAATAAATAAAATAAACAATCCAGCAACGAATTAACATTTTGTTCCGCTTTAACTATACCAAATGAGACTGACAAACCTTAGCCTAAGTTTCGTTTTGTTTGTGCTTATTGTCCTTCTGTGGAAAAACCTATACAGTATTTTATTTTATTTTTTAATGTCCCTTGGAGATGGGGAAGCAATTCATAAACAGAACCAAATACTGTAAAAATTTAAAATTAAAATAAAAAATTGGGGGAAGGCCCGCTCTCTGGGTTTAGGGCAGAGCAAGTGTGTCCCCTGCACAGGTCACTGAGCAGAGGGGGCTCAAAACAACAACAACAACAACAACAACAACAACAACAACAAGCTATATTTACGCAGGTACCTACTGAAAATATCTATAAAAAAGCAACTGCACCCAAAGGAATCATTGTGAAAATAAGAAATATCTAGGTGTGGGCGCCAAACGTCATCCTTGCAAAGAAGGCCTATTGGCACAGTCCATCCCTGACCCAGCTGACCCTCAGAGTAATTTCCTCCACAGGTTTTGCTGCGAGGATAAAACAGGGGTCTTCCACACACACACACACCCCAAACCACTTGGAGCTGGCGACTTATCTCCCTCTCCCTCTCTGCCTAAATCTACCTCGCAGGGTCGTTGTGCAAGGTAGAAGCGTCCCAGAGGGAGGGGGGAATCCAGAGGAGGGAGAAGGACTCATCACCTCTCAGGACAGTTATAATAATAATAATAATTTATTATTTATACCCCGTTTCCCCAGCCACTCTGGGCGGCTTTCAACAGAGCATTAAAATACAATCCTATATAATAAAGAGCCTGTGTCCCTCCGTAGCTTTCCGTCCCTCAGTGGAATTCGCAAGTGCACTTGCGCTCCACTTACACAGGGATTGGAGGACGCAGAGACTTCGGGCGGCCAGGGATTGGAGCGGGCGGAGGGGGGCGTGTCCGTGAGGGCGGCCGTGCGCAGGCGCAGCATCAGTTGGGTCAGTGCCGCCGCCTCGCACGGAGCTGGCCGCTCCTTCTCCCTCACACTCTCCCCTCCCAGCGCACGCAGCCTTCGCCTCCAGGGTAGCGGCGGCGGCGGCAGCAGCAATTTACTAGTAATATATAAAACATTAAAAGCCTGCCTAAACAGGGCTGCCTTCAGATGTCTTCTAAAGGTCTGGTAGTTGTTTATCTCTTTAACCTCTGCTGGGAGGGCGTTCCACAGGGTGGGCGCCACTACTGAAAAGGCCCTCTGCCTGGTTCCCTGTAACTTGGCTTCACGCAGCGAGGGAACCGCCAGAAGGCCCTCGGAGCTGGACCTCAGTGTCCGGGCTGAATGGTGGGGGTGGAGACGCTCCTTCAGGTATACAGGACCGAGGCCGTTTAGGGCTTTAAAGGTCAGCACCAACACTTTGAATTGTGCTCGGAAACGTACTGGGAGCCAATGTAGTTCTCTCAGGACCGGTGTTATGTGGTCCCAGCGGCCACTCCCAGTCACCAGTCTAGCTGCCGCATTTTGGATTAGTTGCAGTTTCCGGGTCACCTTCAAAGGTAGCCCCACGTAGAGCGCATTGCAGTAGTCCAAGCGGGAGATAACTAGAGCATGCACCACTCTGGCGAGACAGTCTGCGGGCAGGGAGGGTCTCAGCCGGCATACCAGATGGAGCTGGTAGACAGCTGCCCTGGACACAGAACTGACCTGCGCCTCCATGGACAGCTGTGAGTCCAAAATGACTCCCAGGCTGCGCACCTGGTCCTTCAGGGGCACAGTTACCCCATTGAGGACCAGGGAATCCTCCACACCTGCCCGCCTCCTGTCCCCCAAAAACAGTACTTCTGTCTTGTCAGGATTCAACCTCAATCTGTTAGCTGCCATCCATCCTCCAACCGCCTCCAGTTAGGATGATGATTACTCATTACATTCATAACACCTCCTTTGTCTGAGGATCTGGGGTTGCTACGGGGTCCGGATTTCCCCGGACTCATGAATAACACCACCGGGGGTGCTCGCTGGTCCGGAAAAACCCGGACGCATGGCATTTCCCGCTGGGACACCTAAAAAAAAACACGGCATTTTTATTTTTTTATTCCATCTTGCCAAGCTCTACAACTTTTCTGTCAGGATATTTCACTGTTTGAAATACGTCAACACAAAAAAAATCACGACCCATTCCTGGGCTCTAGTCCCAGGGCCCCGTTATATTTCGGAGCAGGTTCGAGGGAGGAGCGAGGGCGGCGTCGTCTTTCCCGCCTCCCTCGACGAAGGAGGAGGAGGAGGCGAGGCCTAGTGCCCGGTGCCCGCCTCGCGCTTCCCAGCCGCCCAAAATGGCGGCGTCGGCGAGGTTCCCTTGCGCGGGGCTGCGCTCCCTGAGGCGCCTGCTGCTGGGACGCCCCTCGCACCCCGGGCGGCTGCCGGCGAGGGGGCTCCGCGCAGGAGTGAGTCTCCCGAGACGGCCCCCCCTGCCCCCCTCCTGCAGTCACGACTTGGATATTTGGGCCCCATTTAAAGGGAGGGTTGGATAGACTTGGGGTGTCCCCCCCCTCTCAGCGAGAAAGGAGGTCCTTCTGCCCCACTTAGGGGGTTTCCTTTTTGGGGGGGGGTCTCAAATAGATGTGGAAGGAGTGGTGGGACCCTCTAGAGGTGGGGTGGGGTTGTGTCTCCCCCCTCCAAATCTCTTCCCCACTCCCAACCCTAAAAAAAACAAAACAAATCACAGAAACCCACATTTTTTTAGGGTTTGGGAGGCAAAGGCTGGATGGGGGGGTGGGGTGGAGGGATGGAATGTGGCAGTTGCACCTCCCCACGTGGCACTTTGCACGTGTATGGGTGCAAACTTTGCGGGGGTGGGGAGGAGTGGAGCATTTTATATTGGGGATCCACCTTCCCTTGCTGGAAATGCTACATCCGTCTTCTCAGAAATGGGTGCCCTGCAGGGATTTTTAACTAGCATATGTTTACTGAAATCGTCGTTAATGCTGGTTTATTGGGGGTTGTTGGATGGATGGATGTATTTGTTGTTTGTTGTGTTCTTTATATGAACTGTTTCTGAGTGAGCTCTGCCCAAATAATGGCATGGGTCATTATAATAGTGCACATCGTTAAACTGCGGAACTCACTGCTGCAGGAGGCAGTGATGGCCACCAGCCCAAATGGTTTTTTAATGGATTTGATTTGATTTTTAAAAAAATGGTTTTTATAACCCGGTTGGGTTTTGTTTGTTTTTTAAAGAAAGGATTGCATAGATTCATGGAGGACTGGCTGTATTGATGGCTGCTGGCCTTGATGGCTGTGCTCAGACACAGTAATCCTTCTGAATACCAGTTGCTGGTAGATACCAGTTGCTGGGGATGTTGGAGGGTTGCTCTTATGCTCGAATCCTGCTTGCGGCTTTGCCACAGGCATCTGGTTGGCCACTGTGGTGAGAGGATGCCGGATTAGATGGGCCGTTGGCCGGATCCAGAAGGGTCTTATTACCTTCTTATGGCTGTTAATTTGGCTCACTCAAATGGGATGATGGCGGAATGTGTGTGTATGTGTGTTGTTCAGCAAAATCTAGAAGACCACAGCTTCCCTGCACCTTATGAACTCGAGTGGTTTGTGGTCAAACACATACACACTCATAATGATAGCCAAAAGTTCATACAACTGGCTGCTTTGCACTGCTGTTTGCAAGGAGAGGAGATGGGCTCTCCTTCACCAGAGGCTTTTAAGCAGGTGTTGGATGGCCACCTGGCATGGAAGGTTTACTTGAGATTCCTCCATTGCGGGGGGTTGGACTAGATGACCATCAGGGTCCCTTCCAACTCTTAAGTTAGGAGTACGCCCCATTGAATTCGGTGGGACTTACTTCTCCTGTGGGATTTAACTCCCAAGTAAACATGTGCAGAACAGATTAGGCTGTGAGAGGGAGTTGATTGCCTTGCGCCCTGATGAAGGTGGGAGGCTTGTGTGTTAGAAATGATGCAAATATCTATTTTCCAAAGCATGCGGCAGGGCACCAGTCTTTTAAAAGGCATCGTCAAATGTGGTTGGTGTGTGTGTGTGTGTTTGTGGCAGGTCACCCTGTGTGTTTTCAGGACTTGGAAAACACTTTCTTTCCGAAAGGGAGGGAGAGAATCCATCTCCCCTGCAACTTTCTCCTGCCTGATTGGGCCGTCTCAAGGGGCGTGTGTTTCTCTCTCTCTCTTTTGGGACCGCATCCAGTTTCCCTCACCCTTTCCCCAGTGTTGATTTACTGAAGTCAATTAGCTTTCTTGTCACAGCTTTACAGGCCCAAGATCTGTGGAGATACCGGTAATTTTCCTTCTCTCCCTGCCAGCAGCCAAGGACGTGGTATTTGTTTAACAAACATGTCCCTCCTGGATTTAAAGGCTTATTCCACTGTTGTTTTCAACAGCTCATATAGCCTGAATAGGGAACCTGATCTCTCCTGATGTTGTTGAACCATACAGGGACGGCCTCTAAAGTGTTTAATTCAAGAGACACTTTCTCTGGTTCTTCCACCCAGTAATATGTTACAGGCCTAGATTTGCAACTTAATACAATGTTTTGCATTTTGTTTACCCCCCCCCAAAAAAACCCAGACCTGCCCCCCACCATTCTGTCACACTCTTTTCACCAAGAAATGAGAGCCAGTGTGGTGGGGGGAGGGGGTAGAGCAGGGGTCGGCAACCTAAGGCCCATGAGGCTTGTCTGACCGGCCCATGGCGACCCTTGCTGCCACCGCCCGCTCTTACCGGTGCGGCACGGCACGGGGACCGACTTTCGGGTTGATGGCACATGCGCATGGGCACTCCTCTGATCCAGATGTGCGCCGGAAATAGCATGTACGCACGCGTGTGGGATGGAGAAGCGCCCGTACGCATGCACACGCTATTTCCGTCGCACTTCCGGGTCGGAGGAGTGCCAGAAATAGCGTGTGCGCTTGCGCACAGGCACTGCTCCAACCCGGAAGAGGATGCATGCGCACACGCTCCAGCCCATCCTCCGATGGATGGCGCGTCGACTGGCCCAACCTCTGGGGTAGAGTGTCAGACCAGGGTGCAAATCCCCACTCAGTTATGAAGCTCACTGGGTGACCTTGGGTCACTTAAAATCTCTCAGCATTTCCTACCTCACAGGGGTGTTGTGGGGATTGGCTGAGGAGAGGGGAGAGCCATGCATGTCACCCTGAACTCCTTGGAGAAAAATGTGTAATTGCAGTAAGGACATAATAAATTGAACCGAGCTTGGGGATATCATGTTAGGGATGTGTTCAGTTCTTCAGCCTGGGGCAGGGAGCAGATTTAGCCCGTACTCCCACTGGATACCCTTACTCTAAAACATTGCATCACAGTTTTATCGCTGTGTTTCTATCCTACGAAGCCCCAGCCTACAGAAGGGCTCCTGCAGCTGCTGACAATGTTTCACACAGGGCTGGACTTTACCTACCACCCCTGACAGCCCCGTCCTTGCAGAGAGGCAGTCCACCGGGAGGGGAGGCGCACTCCATGCGCAAGCACACCCTGGGATCTTGGTAGTACACGCCACCTCCTTCTACATCGCCATTGGGCATGCAAAGCAAAGGGGGTTAGAGGGTTGTGAAAACCCAAGCCATATCGCTCGCTGTTGTTTTATGGAAACGGGGGGGGGGGGTACCTATGTGGTGATAGCTTTGTAGAGTGACATGTGTAACTGAAATCAAATACAGTACATAGCATTTCAGTTGCCTCTTCGCTTGTATGGCATGGTGCAACTCTGTCCACCTTTTCACAAGGGTGTTGTTATCTCTTTATCTGTACCAGGTATGCCTTCGACAGCAGGAAGAGTTTACCTCTTTGGAGGAGAAGCCACAATTCCCCGGTGCCTCGGCCGAGTTTGTAGACAAGCTAGAATTCATCCAGCCTAATGTCATTTCAGGGATTCCCATCTACCGAGTTATGGACCGACAGGGGCAGATCACCAACCCCAACGAGGACCCTGAGGTAAGAAGCAGGGGCCTTTTCAGATTGTCCGGTTCAGTGCGCTGTGCAGTTCTGCATTGCCACTGAAAGAAAAAAAATCAAGAGGTTCTTGCAAGAGCCAAGGAATTTTGAAATGCTTTCCTTCAGCCCTGTTCAAATATTTTTCATCCAGCGGCCATTCTCCCTCCATTGCAGCTTCCCCAAGAGCAGGTGCTGAAATTCTACAAGAGCATGACACTTCTCAACACCATGGATCGGATTCTCTACGAGTCCCAGAGGCAGGTATGGCTTCAGTGCGCGCACACACACACACGTACCGTAAGATTCTGCACCCCCCCCCCCATTCAAAAAACAAATTGTCCTATTGGGAGGGTCACACAAAGTATCTCCTGACTTGGGGATGTGGATGTAGCCTGGCCTTCTTCAACCTGAAAGTTTGGTTGGCCTTCCATCACCCCTGAGCACTGGCCCTGCTAGCTGGGGCTGATGGGAATTGTAGTCCAAAACACCTGGCTTACAGCAGGTTGGGGAAAGTTGATCTAATGCAGGGCTGTCCGTCAGGTCGATTGCAATCTACTAGTCCTTCGCGGAATGCCCCTTGTCGATTGTGATTGATCGTGCTCCCCCCCCCTAAAAAGCTCAGCAACTTTGGCTCCCCTAAAAAAAGCTGAACAATTCTGGGTATAAATTTTTTATTTTGTTTTGACTACGGCAGACCAACACGGCTACCTACCTGTAACTGGAATTCTGGGTAGATCACTGCCAGTTTTTTTTATAGTGGTTGTAGATCGCAGTCTCTTGGAAGTTGGACAGCCCCGACAGAGTTACATGCACACAAAGCTGGGCCTAGAGGGCTTCACCTTCCTTAGAATCATAGAATTGTAGAGTTGGAAGGGACCATGTGAATCCTCTAGTCCAAACCCCTGCAATGCAGGAATCTTGCCCAACATGGGGCTCGAACCCACAACCCGGAGTCTTTTGCTCTCCTGACTGAGTTATCCCTTCCTCCTTCCATGACTAAGTTCAGTTTGTTTTTCTTAGGGTCGGATTTCCTTCTACATGACCAACTACGGGGAGGAAGGCACCCACGTGGGCAGCGCAGCGGCTCTTAGTGACACCGATCTGGTGTTTGGACAGTACCGTGAAGCAGGTAAGGGACAATTCTCTCTCCCTCCCGCTGAAGTGTGGTGTGCTACTAGCTGCTCAGCCACTGGGTGGCAGCACATGACAGCTCAACACTGCAGCGCTCTTAACAGCGTTAGGCATGTTTGCATCCTCGGCTCTCACCCCAACAATACCTCTTCTTTCCTGTTACTCCATTTTTTAATCATTTGTTCCTATTTCCCCTTAGGATCCACTGTCTCTTGGGCTGGTTTGTTAGTTCTGCACACCGTGTGACTGTTTATAAACAATTAAAGGAGCCGATTAGACAGGAACATGGTACCATGTGTTTTAAAGGTTGATTGATCTGTTGAGGTTGAATCCTGACAAGACAGAAGTACTGTTCTTGGGGGACAGGGGGCGGGCAGGTGTGGGGGACTCCCTGGTCCTGAATGGGGTAACTGTGCCCCTGAAGGACCAGGTACGCAGCCTGGGAGTCATTTTGGACTCACAGCTGTCCATGGAGGCACAGGTTAATTCTGTGTCCAGGGCGGCTGTCTACCAGCTCCATCTGGTACGCAGGCTGAGACCCTACCTGCCCGCGGACTGTCTCGCCAGAGTGGTGCATGCTCTGGTTATCTCCCGCTTGGACTACTGCAATGCGCTCTACGTGGGGCTACCTTTGAAGGTGACCCAGAAACTGCAATTAATCCAGAATGTGGCAGATAGACTAGTGACTGGGAGTGGCCGCTGGGACCACATAACACCGGTCCTGAGAGATCTACATTGGCTCCCAGTACGTTTCCGAGCACAATTCAAAGTGTTGGTACTGACCTTTAAAGCCCTAAATGGCCTCGGTCCTGTATACCTGAAGGAGCGTCTCCACCCCCATCGTTCAGCCCGGACACTGAGATCCAGCGCCAAGGGCCTTCTGGCGGTTCCCTCATTGCGAGAAGCGAGGTTACAGGGAACCAGACAGAGGGCCTTCTCGGTAGTGGCGCCTGCCCTGTGGAACGCCCTTCCAGCAGATGTCAAAGAAATAAGCAGCTATCCTATTTTTAAAAGACATCTGAAGGCAGCCCTGTTTAGGGAAGTTTTTAATATTTAATGCTGTATCGTTTTAATATTTGATTGGAAGCCGCCCAGAGTGGCTGGGGAAACTCGGCCAGATGGGCGGGGTATAAATAATAAATTATTATTATTATTATTATTATTATTATTATTATTATTATTATTATTATTATTATTATTATATTCCATAATAGCAGCCACTGCAATAGGTGTTCCTAATAGGCCTCCTTTTCTGCAGTGTGATCTTTATTTTTTTAGTAGGCTTTTGAACCTTGACTGAGATGGCTTCCCCCCACCCCATGCTCTCCTCTTGTCCATCAAATGACCCCCCTCTGTGGAAGAAGCATTGCTCCTGAACTCTGTGCATCAACTAGTGCGCTGTTAATGCCATTACTGGCTTCTCACTCTGATAAAAGGTGCTTCCTGTTAATCTCATGTTCCCTCTTGCTCCTCTTAGGTGTACTGATGCACAGAGGGTACCCTCTGGACCTGTTCATGGCACAGTGCTACGGCAATGCCAGCGACACTGGGAAAGGACGTCAAATGCCCGTGCACTACGGCTGCAAAGATTTGCACTTCGTTACCATTTCATCCCCACTAGCTACGCAGATCCCACAAGGTGAGACGAAAACGGGTTTAAACATTTCCAAGATGATAAAGGGTCTGGAAACCAGGCCTTATGAGGAACAGTTGAGGGAACTGAGTATGTTCAGGCTGAATAGTTGATCGGTGGATTAGCTTGATCTATGGTAGCTTCAATGGTTTAGCTTGATCTATGGTGCACATAGCATCTGATCCTCTTTACCCCTGGCAGAGTCAGGAGGTGTGAGACACCCCAGGCTGGCAAATCCCCCTTTGGGGACGTTGCCAAAGGGGTCTGGGAGCTGAGCGGGTCATGACAGTGCTAAGTATGGGCAGATCCTCTGCTTTTTTAATGACGGGTTCGTTACAACAAAGCAATCCTTTGTTTTAAGACACAGTCACAGTGAATGGCCTGTGCACCCATCTCTTTCCTTTCCCTGTTCTCATTCCCTCTCTCCCCTCCCCATTTGGCAGCTGTTGGCTCCGCCTACGCCATCAAGAGGGAGAACACTGACCGGATTGTCATCTGCTACTTTGGGGAGGGCGCGGCCAGTGAGGGCGATGCCCACGCAGGCTTCAACTTCGCCGCCACCCTTGAGTGCCCCATCATTTTCTTCTGCCGCAACAATGGCTATGCCATCTCCACCCCGACGTCTGAGCAGTACCGGGGCGATGGAATAGGTGAGGGGGGTCAGGCCAGGGTGTGGGTGGGGTGGAGAATGCTTCGAGGCCACACAACTTACCAGGTTTTGGGTAAAGCAAGCACAGCATAGAAAGTCAACTTTGGGAGGCTCTGCTGTCACCAGCCACTGCCGCGTAACTAGCACAGAAATATACTGTATGTGCCTTTTATCATCTTTATTTTGGCATAAACTGTCCTGGAAGCATCTGCTGCACCGTGAAGCGTGGCTTACCAGAGTAAGGCATGTCATTTGCAGGGTGAAAGTTAATTTTTGCAAATTTCTTTAGTGAGCAGTCTTAAAATCATGTTTTTGGAGTGTGAGGAATTCAAATCTGCTATGATTTTTGTGATCGGACAACATTTAGCTTGGTAGGTCTGCATTTGATGAAGAAACACGTAAACTGCTTTTGGAAAACCGGTGAATTCTAATATCTTCTGAAAATGTCAAGTAACGCTAAAGAATAATATCTGCAAGTACTTGGCAATCATTTTTAATGATTTCCTTGAAGTTTTACACACATTCTATCTATCGAGTAAAGCTAAATTATATCTATTTAACCAAAATATATTTTGAATTCCCAAATCAATGTTATGACTTCTTAGCGCCTCCCATTTTTGGAATTTGAAAGTTGAAAAGTCCAACACTCCCTATTCCCAGAGCGCCCATCCTTTGCTTTCTTCCCACAGCTGCACGTGGTCCCGGCTACGGCATCCAGTCTATCCGGGTGGATGGCAACGACGTCTTTGCCGTGTACAATGCCACCAGGGAGGCCCGTCGCCGGGCTGTTGCCGAGAACCAGCCCTTCCTGATTGAAGCCATGACCTACAGGTAGGTGTGGAGCGAGCGGGATGGGGTGGGGTGGGGTGGGGGTAGTCAAGGGAGCACAAGTCCCATAGCCTGAGAAGGGAGTGGCCTGATGTGGGGGGCGGGACCAATGAACCCACCTGAATCACCAGCTGCCCGTTTCCCTCTCAGGATTGGGCACCACAGCACAAGTGACGACAGCTCCGCCTACCGCTCGGTGGACGAAGTCAACTATTGGGACAAGCAAGACCACCCTATCTCTCGTCTCCGTCACTACATGGCAGGCAGAGGCTGGTGGGATGAGGACCAGGAGAAGACGTGGCGGAAGAAATCCCGCAAAAGGGTGAGTGGCTTGGATGCATGGTGTCCACGTTACCCTCCGTCTTGGCTGTGTTTCCGTGGGTGCCTGCTTGCGATAAAGAGGCAAACATTCAGGATCCGTATAGAACAATGCAGAATATGAGCAAAGGCCAACAATATTGAAGTCTCCTTGGAAGAACAGAGAAAGCAGCCTTAATGATGAGTCGGACTTCCAGTGGGTGTCAGGGACTGGCTAGGCGAGGAGGAATGGTGGGAGGCTACAGCCGGGAACGCCCACCCCTTCCCCCCCCCCCGGGAAGGCTCCGAGCCAGGAGATTGGGGGTGGGGTGCAGAAGACGAGTCAGAGGCAGGGGGCAGATGGGTTGGAGGCTGAGCAAGCAATAGGTTTAAGTGAGAGTGAGGCAGCTGAGGAGGCTGAGGCTGCAACACATTGCCAGCCCCCTGCCAGTTCCACTGTCTCCTCCTCCCGTCCTCTTCTGTCCCCAAGAACAAGAAGGGTTTTACCTGTAGCAGAGCAAAAGGCACAGAGAGCCCCTCCTCGAAAGAGTTTGCGACTGTTGGGAAGGCAGCCAGCTGCAGAGGAGCCTAGGAAGGAAGTGGGAGGCTCAGATCCCCTGTTCTGGCCCAGTATACCTGAAGGAGCGTCTCCACTCCCATTGCTCAGCCCAGACACCGAGGGTCTTCTGGAGGTTCCCTCACTGGGAGAAATGAGGTTACAGGGAACCAGGCAGAGGGCCTTCTTGGTAGTGGCACCCGCCCTGTGGAACGCCCTCCCATCAGATGTCAAGGAAATAAACAACCATCTGACTTTTAGAAGACATCTGAAGGCAGCACTGTTTAGGGAAGTTTTTAATGTTTGGTGTTTTATCGTGTTTTTAATATTCTCTTGGGAGCCGCCCAGAGTGGCTGGGGAAACCCAGCCAGATGGGCAGGGTATAAATAAATTACTACTACTACTACTACTACTACTACTTCATCGGGCTAGTCCTGCCTGTGAAGTTCTCCGTTGTGTTTTGTCTCTCTGAATAAAGAATCGACTTTACTGCTCATCTCTGCATTTCTGTGCTGAACTGCAGCCAAACCAGCCCTGACACAGGGAAATCCCAGTGCTCCTCCGATCAGCTTTCTAAAATAGAACCACTTCTTTGTGGTGAATAGAAGCATCCTGGGTGAGGTGGGGCATAACTGTGGGTGCTCCTTTTCAGAGAAGCCGGGCGCCTGCCCCACCCTCCTTTTCTCCCACACAGGATGTAAAGCGAATCGCAGGCCCGAACGGAGATAGCCGGGAACAGGGACTCCCATCTCTGTTTTCCTTTTGTGTTCCTCAGGTGATGGAAGCCTTTGAGGAGGCGGAGCGCAAGTTGAAGCCCAGCCCTCAGTTCCTCTTCTCCGACGTCTACTACGAGATGCCCTGGCACATCCAGAAGCAGCAGGAATCACTGGAGCGCCACCTCAAGCAATACGGCGAGCACTACCCGCTGGGCCAGTATGAGAAGTGACCCGCCTTCCCCTCTCCTCTCTGCCCTCCAGCAGCTGGGATGTGCAAGAGATCTGGCTCAAGCCAGTGTGCAGAGAGAGAGAGGGAGGGGTTTTGTGTTCTGGGCAGCCCCTTCCTTGTCACAGTGGTGTGAAAAGGGAGGATAAGTTGCTAAGAGACTCCCCACTGGGGGATCCCTTCTGGATACTTTGGGGTTGAGGGGCTGGCACCTGTAAGCTGTGTCATTGGGCCCCACCCAGGGGCTTCAAACTAGCAGCCCAGACTGTTACTTTGCCCCAATTTTTAGAATCTGCTAGTTGCACAGAGCCTGTTTAAAGCACACGAAACATCCACGGCTCTCCCGCTGTGGATGTGAATTGCCTTATCTCTGCTGCGTCCGTGACTCTTCTCCTGCTCCCGGTACCTTTTCCCTCCACGATTCTGTCATTCAGCCAGAAATGGGGCATAAGCTAGCTGGCAGCACCTTGGTTTCCCCTGTGGGGGCAAGCATTTTTGCCAAACGGATCCCAAATGCCGTCGTAAATGTCTCCGGAACCGAAAACCACTTTGGTGGAATCTGCCGCGAGAAGTAAAGATACGCTGTCTAGAGTGGGCTGGTGTCCCGTCTGGGAAGTAAATCCAGGCCCTCTTTGGATAGTGTCTTTTGGGTGATAAATGGCATTTTAAAGGGATGTGAACCTCAAGCTTGTCATCTGATTTTCTGAGGGGTTTTAAGCAGCCGGGGAGAGTAATGCTGAAAGAAAAAGTTACGGCTGTCTTGCCTGGGCTTCTTTTCCTGAGCCCTTTCCCCGATCTAAACAGGCACCTTTGGGGGGTGGGGAGCAGAGCTCTCTTGGTCTGTTACTCTTGAATCGGAAATTCTTACCACTGAAAAGCAGTGGCTCTATTTGGGCTGCTGGGATTAACACGTGTCTAGGCGAATGTATGTATGAACGAAGGGGCACATTGGGGAATTAATAAAACTTTCGTGGGCATTTGCCTCTATGCAATCTGCTTTTCAACCAGTGAGAATCTGCAGCCAGGGGTGCCACATCCTTGGTTGGGATAGTTATCAAAATGGATGGAACGCGTTTGGCAATCACTTGGGAAGGAAAGAATGGCACTTTGTACGTGCTCAGAGACACTCTGCCTTTGCTTCACATGAGTTAGGCCTTGCACCCTAAAATCAAAGCAGGCTGTGCTGTGGAGCTGAGCCCTGATGAATTCATGTTAGAATGATTAAAACTGCAGTAGAGCAAAGTTAGCTGCTTCATCTCATCTCACCCTGACTGCGATGAATATTCTACAGTTGCACTACAGCACCATAGGGTCGCATCCAATGCCAGCCCTCCTCTGAGTAGACCTGCTGAAGTTAATGGCCATGACTAATGCAGATTTATTAATTTCAGAGGCTCTTGTCTGAGTAGAACTTAGTTGGAAACAGATACTAGGTACAGAACCCATCATCTTCAACATCTTAGGGCAATTTCCTTAAAATTTTGTATCACAGAGTACTTTCCTAGTTTACTTGTTATTTGCTCACTGCTTCGTTTTACCACCTGTCAGCCATCATGTGGAAGGACACTATAAAGATTCCTTGGCCATCTGCTTTCCTGTCTACAACCCTGTTCTGTCGCTTTGATACCACCCATCGCCCTTCAATTTTTTGCCTCGGCTGCTTGCCCCAGCCAAAAGACAGACTTTTTGGTTTATAAAACTGAAAACAGCTTGCCTCTCTGCTGCGCCATCGTTTAGGAACCACTGCCTTGCTGCAAAATAATAGTTTGGCACTAGATTACTAGCCTGGTATTTTAAAAGCACTTGCAAATACTTTCCAAAGAGCAGCAACAAGTTTAACTTCCAACCACGGCAGACACGAATCACATCATCCATACACCGCACCTGAGGCATATTTTATTATGATATCCGTACATCATTGCAGCGTGGGAGAAATAGTCTTCCCTGCTCTTTAAATAGATCACATGGAAACATCCGAACCTTCCTCAAATTTCTGTGTAAGATGCAGCCAAGAAGGCAGCAACTGATAGCCCATGATTTCATAAAACACCTATTTTTTTTGCCATTGATGAAGGTGGACACTTTCCCCTAAGGTGTATTTAAACACTAGGAGGCCAGTAGCACAGAAAAGTTTGCTGGGCTGCTTTGTTCACCCAGCTTCTCTGTGTGCCTTGGACCTGGGAGATCAAGCCACAGACCTTAGGGGGGAAATGCTTGCGGTGGGTTAACACGTCAGGTAATACAGAACTCTTCCTGTACCCAGATCCAGCATTGTGGTGATGAAGGCTAAAGGCCACACATTCAAGTTGCGTGTTGGATTTTTAATATTTCTGATTAGCTGAGCTAGCTCTGGTACATGAGCCCCACTGTGTGATCAAAGAGTTTGATTGAAAGCAAATTTGACAAGCACCTGAGATGTACTGATAAGTACCCAAAGGCCATCTAGTCAAACCCACTTGCCATTGCAGGAAATCTATCAGTGCGACATCCCTGGTTAGGGCTGCAGACCTTCACACCGGAAAAATGTGTTTAGCAAAGGTTGATCCTCCAAATATTTTTTAACCTGGGTGATCTGAGAGAGTCGTTTGCCCTTCTAAATCTGAAAATTACCGGTATCATTCCCTGACATAGAGCTGTTGCGGTAGAATTGCTCCCTCCTTATTTTCACATCCCTCCTCTATGCATGTTTAGGTTTGTTTCTTTCTAAAGGCAATGGCAGCTTGGATATTTGTTCCAGTTAAGATGGCCTTAACTGATTAGAGAACTAGGCCAAAAATAACGAAATTAATTTCAATACGGACAAATGTAAAGTTCTGCACTTAAGGCAGGAAGAACCAGATGCACAAATATAAGATGGCGGGGGGGGGGACACCTGGTTTACTAACAGTACGTGTGAAAAAGGATACTGGGGTGTTAGTGGATCACAAGTTTAACATGAGTCAACAATGTGATGCAGCAGCAAATAAAAATACTAATGCTATTCTAGGCTGCATCAACAGAAGTCTAGTGTTTTGATCAAGGGAACTCATAGTACCACTGTGTTCCGCCTTGGTCAGACCACACCTGGAATACTGTGTCCAGTTCTGGGTGCCACAATTTAAGAAGGATATGGACAAGCTGGAACATGTGCAGAGGAGGGTGACCAAAATGATCAAGGGTCTGGAAACCAAGCCTTATGAGGAACGGTTGAGGGAGCTGAGTATGTTTAGCCTGGATAGGAGGAGACTGAGAGGAGATAGGAGAGCCACCTTCAAATATCTCAAGGGCTGCCACACAGAAGATGGAGCATGCTTGTTTTCTCCTGCTCTGCAGGGTAGGACACTCGAACCAATGGTTACAAGAAAGGAGATTCCGACTTAACACCAGGAAGAACTCTCCCTTGGTCATACCCCCTGTCTCCAAGCCATACCCCACTTTGGCCCTTTTTCACACCCCAAATGGCTGTTCCAACAGTGCAACCTTCTCCCTTGGAAGGTGGTGGACGCTCCTTCCTTGGAGGCTTTTAAGCAGAAGTTGGATGGCCACCTGTCATGGATGCCTTAGTTGAGATTCCTGCATTGCAGGGGGGTTGGACTAGATGACCCTTGGTGTCCCTTCCAACTCTTCCATGATTCCACGAATGTCTCCTTGAACTCTGATCACACCTTTTGCTTGTCCAGGAGGAGGATAGGTGGTGTCTGTCTGTGTAGAAACCTGCCTCCTATACAAAGACCAAATTTACATCCATTGCTCCACCCACCTGTACTTCTGGCCACGCCTACCACCGGCATGCAGCCCCTCGGAAGATGGCATGGAAGAGAATGCGGCCCTCTGGCGGGAAAGGGCCCCTAACCCCCCGGGCGAAGCGATTGAAGGTGGGCCTTGACGCAGCCAGACGTGTCCTCTGCCACTGAGATACCACCCTTTCCAAACAACTCAGAAAAATGCCCCTCTGGTCCTCTGCTATCTGCAGGGCTGCCCACTGCGCCACCTGCCCACCTCTCCCCTGTAGTGAAGTAGCAATATTTTAGTTATATTTTGAACCAACGTTTCTACATATGAGTGCATTGTGGGTGCAGAGAACTACAGCATTCTGGGGTATGCTGGGGGGAGAACGGAATGTGGGCCTGTATTGTTTCTAAATGCCTCTCTGCCAGTTAATGGCTTTCTGTCTGCAAGCCGGCAAAGGAGGTAACTTGATTTACATACCTTCAGGACTAGCTGTGTCTGTAAAGGCACAGGGTTATCTAACAAGTGCCGGTTCTTCATCTCAGCTGCGTTAAGGAGGGGTGAGAAATCTTAGGGAGTGTCCCTAGAATTCCTACTTTGATCCGCTTACAATTAGCAGCTGCTCTATTCTTTGACCGTTGGAAGACAAAGGGCTATCCTTTTACAATTGGTCAATCCTAATTAACATCCTAATGGGATAGGTCCAATCCCGGAACCCCTCGTGGGGAAAAGAGGATAAATAACAACTGAAGTGTATTGTTGATTGCTCTTAGCCATTGCTCTAGCTACGGCTTCTAGCCAGCCCTAGGATCATCGTCATCATGATCTTCGGCTTTCGCTCCTTGCCTACGGGAGATGGTATGGTATCCTAACTTCTTAGATGTATGTATAAGACTTAGGTAGTTATACTAAATACTTTGTTATTTTACTTTTGTAATCCTTTCTGTGGAGAATTGTGGGACCATTATATCTGGTTCATTATCTTTCTTTTAATAAAGCTTTAAAAGACATATTTGTTTGTGTTTTGTGAGTTTCCAATTGGCAAAGCTAAGTCCAACAGTGCCTGGCTGCTTCGTCACCTACGTCGCCTGTGGTACAACAGGGTTTTGGCTGGTGACCCGGTACGGCAGAGAGTTGCCCCTTTTTCTCTGTGCCCAGGGTCTTCAGTGGAAGTTAAAAGGGGTGGTGGCAGCAATTACCGGTTAAATTGGCTTTGGGTTATCTGTTCTGGTTAATTCCTTGTGGTGTGGTTTGGGGCTTAACCTCCCCGCCACTCCACTACATGGTGGCAGCGTGGTGGGATTCGACTTTGCCAGTTGGAAACAACCAAAACTGTTAGTTTTTTGAAACGCACTTCTCCGGAAAGGTTACAAGTGTTTTTATTTTGACCGAGAGTTAGGGATGGCGGAAGGCTATGATCCTACGGAGTTGCTCCAGGCAACTGAAAAGTGGGGCCAGCAAGGAGGTGGTACTTCCTCCTTGTATCTGCTGGAGGGTTTGGATAAATCCACCCAGCGAGTCGTGGCAGGGGGTGTCCACCCCAATTTGCTCCTGCCAGAGAATGTAGACGATGAATGGGATGACGCCCAGGAGAGGGAGTTACAAGCAGAAGCGGAACGCCGGAGTCGGGAAGCAGACAGGCTGGGAAGTTCCCTGGAGGGGGAAAGGCAGCAGCTGCAGTCCCCAGGCGAGGCGAAAGTAACTTCTACGGGGCATTCCAAGGAAAGCTTTATTGCAGCTGCAGAGCCAGCGGTCGGGAGGAGGGAGATGGCGACTTCACCTCCTCGGAAACTCCATTGGGTGGAAGATGAAACCCGCGGAGGTTACTGGGCTCGGGAGCTCCGTGAGGGAGAGTGTCCCCCGCTGAGGTTCAAACAGCTGGTCGATGCAGAGGGACGTGTCTACCAGGAGTTGCCGAAGCAACCCCCAGGTTTGAATGTCGGGGGGGCGCAGGACTATCTACGCGCGGAACCGTTGCTTGGTGGGACAACCCAGCCAGTTCCCGTGGCAACCCAGGCAGCGCAACCCCCAGGTTTGAAGGTCGGTGGGGCGCAGGACTATCTACGCGCGGAACCGCCGCTTAGTGGGACAACCCAGCCAGCCCATATGGCAACCCAGTCAGCTCCTGCGGAAGACCGAGAATATCGAGATATGCTGCTGCGTTTGAGAGAAGACGCTGTGAGGAGGAAGCAGAGGAGCCTGGAGGGGGAGTCTCAGCTTCGGGGGGATTGCCAGAAAATTCCCCAGCAGTCGGCTGGTCCCAGAGGGACTGAGACGCCTTTGAATTCTTGGAGCCTGCGAAGACAGCCTCCTCGGCAGGGTGAGGTGGAAGGTTATATGCCCCGTGCCCAGGAGTTGCGGCAACTTGCAGCAGAGGAGACCAGGCGTCCAGGGGGCTTGCGTTATTACGCCCCACCAGTGAATTATCCAGTCCAGGATCCTCGAGGTGGACCAGTGCCGGCTGCACCACGTGAGTGTACAGTACGGGACTTTGATTTAAAATACTTTCCGAGGTACCAGGCCCCTATGGATGTGTTGAGCTACCTAAATCTTTATGAGCTCACATGTAGGGAGATGGGTGTGCCTCCGAGACTGTACATGACCCTTTTGCGTGCTCTGGTGAGTGGGGACTTGATGGAATTATTAGGACATCTGCCCCTGGAGCGAGCCCTAGATTATCAGCATTATAAACGTCTTGTTTTACAAAGATTTGGATTTTCGTCAGAATACTATCGACGGGCATTTAGAAAAATAGACAGAACACCGTCTACGGGAAGTTTTCCGTTAGCAGCTGCCCGGATGGCGCAGGACTTTGACTCTTGGCTGTCTGCAGAAGGAGTACAAACCTTAGCAGAAGTGAGACAGTTAATGATACGTGAGCAGTTCCAGAGAAGCTTGCCTGCAGAGCTTGCTAGTCTGGTGGCGGACAAGTCTCCAACTACTTTTGAGGAAGCTGCTCAACTTGCAGAAACGTTCCGGCTTAACCGTTCGCACCTGACTGCAAAGCAGCCATCAGCCGGGGGGAGGTCTCCAGCTCCAGGGATGACCGGGAAACTTGCTTCCCAGGTTAAAGAGACAGAGACTAAAACCCCTTTTGTGCCAAAAAGTTTGCCAGCAGGAGGAGGGGAGAACGCTAGAGTGGCCCCTTCCTCTGGATTGTGTTTTTTTTGTAAAAAGGCGGGGCATCAAAAAGCCCAGTGCCCACAGCTGTTGGCAAAACGTGGTCCAGCAGCCACTTCCACCCCAGCAGTCCGGGCCATTCAGCAACCTGCAGAAGACTGGGACGCGGAAATACAGCAAGCAGTGGCTGCAGGTCAAGTGGCTACAGCTGTGAGGAGTATAGAAGCGGTGCCTAGTGGGGGGGTTTCTGTACCACCACAGGTAGCAGCGCCGCCTGCAGCAACTGCTGCCGTTGATGTAAAGCCAGCTGGAGTTCCAGTGTCAGCTACGTCTGTATCGCATGTGAGTTGGGCTCAAGACCAGTTCACAGCACCAATCCGAATTAACCGAATTGTGGTTTCTTCCTACCGGGACACCGGAGCTGATGTTACAAGTGTGTCCAGGGATTTGGTGTTGCCAGGGCAGTTCCAGCCTACTCCAATGAAAATAAGCCCTTATGGAGCGAACCCCATATACCAGTCTACGGCGATCGTCCCTGTGAGTTATCAAGGCTTCACAGGGGACCAGTTTGTTATTGTGCATTCCCCCCAGGCCTGCCCGACTCCTGTTCTGGTAGGCAACGATCTTGGCTATAAGATCTATTTGCAGCAGCTGGCAGCCACCTCTTCTGTGAGCAAGACATCGGCTGGTGCTGTTTGGGAAAAAGAGGAGGGGGGTCTGTCCAAGCGGCCTCTTCCAGCTGAGGAAGGAGAAGGGGGGGCTGATGTGCCGATGGAGGGAGGTGGTTTGTGTGACCTGACTCTCTTGGCTCCGGAGGGGGGTTTTGAAACTGCTGCCTCCACAGAAGGGGGGCCGTTTGCTTTGCCCTGTCCCGCGGAAGAGGGGAACTTTGAAACTGCTGGTGGGCTAGCAGATTTACAGTTGCTTCAGGAGGAACAGAAGAATGATCCTACACTGCAAGTTTATCGGGAAGCAGCTGAGACTGTTCCTAGGGGGGAACAGAAAGTGCGCTTCCTTTACCATAAAGGACTTTTGTTTAGACAACACCGGCCCGAGAAAATAAAGGGTAAAGAATTCATTTTGCAACTGGTTGTTCCAGAGGGCCGGCGTGCTAAAGTTTTGGACTTAGCACACTCTGGGGGGCTTTCGGGTCATCTAGGGGTGCAAAAGTCTTTAGAGCGTGTAAGCAGAAATTTTTATTGGCCTAATGTGTATCAGAGTGTGCAGAATTATGTGCGCTGTTGTGAGGTGTGTCAGAGGAAAGGTAATGACAACGATAGCCCTCCCCATACCCCTCAAAGTGTTTCTTTAAATGCAGAGGTTTGTGCAAGGGAGGGGGTGGACTTGGTTGGGCCAGTACAGGAGACGCGCTTTGAAGTAGGGGACAAGGTTTTGATGTTACAGCCAACCCGCCCGCCTAAATTAGCAGCTAAATGGCACGGGCCGGGAGAGATCACGGCCCAGCTGAGTTCTGTTTGTTATTTGGTGGAGTGCAAGGGATTACACCCAGGGCCCAGGCAGTATCATGCTAATTCCCTGAAGTTGTATTGCACCCCTGAGACTACCAAAGTGTTTGCTATTTCTTGTAGCCCGGAGTTTGTTTCCAATGCCCCTATGGATCAGTTGGAAGAATACAGGCGGGCTGGCAGCTTATCTGATGGGTTGAAACTGCCTAACCTGACTGAGCAACAAGCAAGGGAGCTTTTGTCTTCTTTGTCTCCCTTTGAAGGTAATTTTAGTTCTAAGCCTGCCAAGGCTAATTTGGTGCAACACCATCTTGAGACAGGAAGTGCTGCCCCCATTGCTTCTCGCCCTCGCAGGGTTAGTGAGGCTCATGCCAAGGAAGTAGGGACAGAACGTCAGGCGAAGCTGGGGCTGAGGGTTCTGGTGCCCAGTCAGTGTGTTTGGAGTTCCCCAGTCGACGCAGGATGAGAGAGTGATATTGAATCCCCTTGGACTGGAAGCTACCTCATGTGTAAATACTTGTGATAAAATTTGGGGCCTTAAAACCCCTAATTTCATCTTTGGGGGGAGGGTGTAGTGAAGTAGCAATATTTTAGTTATATTTTGAACCAACGTTTCTACATATGAGTGCATTGTGGGTGCAGAGAACTACAGCATTCTGGGGTATGCTGGGGGGAGAACGGAATGTGGGCCTGTATTGTTTCTAAATGCCTCTCTGCCAGTTAATGGCTTTCTGTCTGCAAGCCGGCAAAGGAGGTAACTTGATTTACATACCTTCAGGACTAGCTGTGTCTGTAAAGGCACAGGGTTATCTAACAAGTGCCGGTTCTTCATCTCAGCTGCGTTAAGGAGGGGTGAGAAATCTTAGGGAGTGTCCCTAGAATTCCTACTTTGATCCGCTTACAATTAGCAGCTGCTCTATTCTTTGACCGTTGGAAGACAAAGGGCTATCCTTTTACAATTGGTCAATCCTAATTAACATCCTAATGGGATAGGTCCAATCCCGGAACCCCTCGTGGGGAAAAGAGGATAAATAACAACTGAAGTGTATTGTTGATTGCTCTTAGCCATTGCTCTAGCTACGGCTTCTAGCCAGCCCTAGGATCATCGTCATCATGATCTTCGGCTTTCGCTCCTTGCCTACGGGAGATGGTATGGTATCCTAACTTCTTAGATGTATGTATAAGACTTAGGTAGTTATACTAAATACTTTGTTATTTTACTTTTGTAATCCTTTCTGTGGAGAATTGTGGGACCATTATATCTGGTTCATTATCTTTCTTTTAATAAAGCTTTAAAAGACATATTTGTTTGTGTTTTGTGAGTTTCCAATTGGCAAAGCTAAGTCCAACAGTGCCTGGCTGCTTCGTCACCTACGTCGCCTGTGGTACAACAGGGTTTTGGCTGGTGACCCGGTACGGCAGAGAGTTGCCCCTTTTTCTCTGTGCCCAGGGTCTTCAGTGGAAGTTAAAAGGGGTGGTGGCAGCAATTACCGGTTAAATTGGCTTTGGGTTATCTGTTCTGGTTAATTCCTTGTGGTGTGGTTTGGGGCTTAACCTCCCCGCCACTCCACTACATCCCCTCTCCATGCTGCCACCCCAGAGCAGACATAAAACAGAAACCTACGGAGAGGCCTAGTGAAGAGGGTCCGGTGCCCCTCTGACCCAGTATCTGGTTTCTGACCGTGGCCAGGCCCCTGCCTCTAGGAAGTGCCCAAGCAGAATTCGAAGGCACTGACATGGCGCCGCCACTCGGAACTGCCCTTTCTCCACACACCAACTTTTCAAGGAGGTCATTCCCCTCCCTCAACTGCACACAGGAGGTCCTCGTGTCCAACAGAGCCACAAAAGGCTGCGCCACATCTGCCTCCGTCTGCCTTCAGCGCTCAACAGGAAGCGCCTCGAACCCATCGTTCCTGACTCCCATCGTTCAGCAGCTGAGGCTTGGGTCTGTGATCTGCTTCCACAGCTGGAGGGTCTGTTGGGGGCTGCGGCGGTGGACCAGCAGCAGCCTGCTGTGGACGCACGGGTCGCTGCGGTCCTTCTCCGCAATGTCAAAGGTCAGGAAGCCCGGGTGCGCCTCGGGGAGGATGCCCAGGGCTTGGAAGCAAAGCCCCGTGTAAACGTCGTCGATCGGGTAGAACGCGATGTGTCGGGAGATGAGGTGGAGCCACCGGGCTAGTTGCCCCGAGAAGATGTACCCCCCGCCCCCCGCGTAGGACGGGTAAGGCCCCACGTAATACGACTCGGGGACGTAGTATTTGCTCCGGCGGACGCGGAACGGCGAAGCGTTGGCCATCACTTGGCCCGTGTAGAGCATCCTGTTGGCGTCTAGCGACCCCAGGTACTCCAAGACCTTGGGCGTGTTGATGAAGACGTCGTCATCCCCCTTGAGGATGTAGCGCACGTCCCGGCAGTACTCCGCCGTCCAGCTGAGGAAGAGGAAGTCCTTCAGGGTCAAGTTGAAGAAGGTGTCCTCAAAGTCCCACATCAAGATGTCGCCGTAGCTGCGGCTCTCGTACTCCACCAGGCGCTGGAGCCGAGGCCCGAAGCGGCTCTGGGCCGTGCCCAGCAAGAAGACGGTGCGGACGGGCAGCCCTCTGGGTTCGCCCTCGCGCCCCCACGTGTCCCGCACGGCCTGGCGGGCGGCAAAGTTCCCCGGCAGAGATTTGATAGCCAAGAGCAGGAAAGTGCGGTTCTTGGTGCCGGAGCATTTGCCCGCTTCGTTGATCAAGAGAGAGAAGTTCCGGCATTCGTCGTAGAGGAGGAAGTTCCTGTAAAGGTCCGGATAGGAGCCGAAGTCACTGATTTTGGCCACCCGGCTTGCGGCCTCGGCTCCGGCGGAACATTCGTTCCAGGAAGTGTTCACCAGCCCGGCCTCCAAGTCCTGGAAGATCTGGTGCTGCTTTTCGTTCCAGTAGGCGTTTGTCCGCGGGATGCTCTGGCGCAGCTGATGCAAGGAGGCGTTGAAGCGCTTCAGGGTGAAGGCCGGCAAGTCGTCCCTGGAAGGCTGGGCCGTGGTCGTGACGCCGTGCGCCCCGTGAGGGGTCGGGACCCTCTCGGCCTCCTCCACACTCCACTCAATGTAGGCTTTGAGGGCAACCAGACTCAGCAAAGCAGTAGCCACAGTGATGCACCGCGAAGGTTTCATCTCCTTCCTGGAAAGCAAGAGCAGAGCGGAAAGTGAGGCTCGGAAGGGCTGAGGAACGGGATGGAAAATAAAAGAATATTATTAATAATAATTAAAGATGGCAAGCGCCATCCTGTTCATAGTACTTCAGGGTCACGACATCTGTAAAATGTTTTTCTCTTCCCAAAATCCACTCCTTATACCGGTATTCTGTTTTACAATTTAGAATACTCATTTAAACATCCTTAAAATATCAGTGACTTCCCTTCTTCTCTTTCCATAGTTTATTTTGCATCTCATAAATCCCTGCATATTTTACAAAAACTAAACCATTCAGTATTCCATTATTGCATCCATCAAAACTTATTTACACTGTTGAATTTATCTTAATACTGCCAGCGTTTTCAAGTATACACAATTTCCCACCATATATTCAATAAACGTTTTCCAATCTTCTTTCAATGTATGTTTTTCTGGTTCTCTTATTCTATATGTTAAGTCTGCAAGCTGCGCATATTCTGTCAGCTTAAGTTGCCATTCTTCTTTAGTTGGGACTTTGCTCACTTTCCATTTTGGGGCTAACAAAACATGGGCCGCAGTAGTGGCATAGGATTTAGCACTCGTAATAGCTAGGTTGTTTTCTGCCCGGACAGCACAGAACAGTCTCCATAATCCTCTGATGCCAACTTGCGATGGCGAGAATAAAATCATACCTAAATGTTTAGAGGCCGGCCCGGAATCTTGGGCATATGAAAGTTCTGATTATGCAAAACTATATCGCTGATATAAAAGTTAAAATGGAGCTACAACACGGGTTTGTAGCCGACGAAGGTCTCCTCGGGACGTGGGTGCCGCTGTGGTCTAAACCACAGAGCCTAGGGCTTGCCGATCAGAAGGTTGGCGGTTCGAATCCCCGCAACGGTGAGCTCCCGTTGCTCGGTCTCAGCTCCTGCCAACCTAGCAGTTCAAAAGCACGTCAAAGTGCAAGTAGATAAATAGGTACCGCTCCGGTGGGAAGGTAAACGGCGTTTCCGTGCGCTGCTCTGGTTCGCCAGAAGCGGCTTAGTCATGCTGGCCACATGTCCCGGAAGCTGTCTGCGGACAATCGCCGGCTCCCTCGGCCAATAAAGCGAGATGAGCGCCGCAACTCCAGAGTCGTCCACGACTGGACCTAATGGTCAGGGGTACCTTTACCGTTAAGGTCTCCTCAGAGTAAACCCACTGGAATTAATAGGGTAAGTGACTCATGCCCATTCATTCCAGCGGGTCTACTCTGAGTAGGACTCACACCAGCTACAAGCCACAGTCTTCTCGGGCTTCTTTAGATGCAGGAATCTCTTCTGCTGCAAGAGCATGACTTGAGCCTGTTCGAACCTTCGGATGCATTTGTGTGTCGAAGCACACTACTTAAAAATTAAAGTCTCGAATCAATATTGGCTTTTAATAATTTATCCCAGAGATGACTTCTATTTATGGGAGCAAAAGCCGGAATTAAGTCAATAAAAGCTGTAAAAAGCTGTGCAGGTTCGTTGAGCGAGAAGCAATTATCAAAGGAAATTCCTTTCCTTGAAAACTCCCTGGTCTACTACTACTACCGGTATATGATAATGACCCTCCAATCTCTGCAGGAGATACTTAGCAGACATTTTGGCCAATATATCAGTCAAGCTGATGAGTCTATAGTTCTTAGCAGGATTTTGGAGGGGGGGGATAAAAAACTCCGGGGAACTGAGTTCACTTACCTTTTTAAAATTAAATAATTACTATTTTTGTCTGGGGGCGGGGGCTGGAACGGATATAAATCCAATGCTTGAGCCAAAAATCCACCTGTATCTGCAATCAATAAAATTGTGGCCATTTCCAAACCAGATCATTGCCTGCTTGAGTTTATTCACGTTTATTGACTGCCCGGGGGTGACACTGTGACTGGCTTCACAATAAACAAACAAACAAGCTTCGTGGTGATTTCCTCCCCCCCCCCCAAAAAAAGGACTGATTGTTAGGATCCAGCCAATTGTCTTCCTTATATATTATATAAGGACTATAATGCTAAATTTCCTCCCATTTGGTATACAGGCTGTATAATTTGTACACATAAGCTTCTCGTTAACAAATTCCAGCAGTCCCACAGTGTTCTTGAAAATTTCAGGTGGCAGAATCATAGAATCATAGAATCATAGAGTTGGAAGAGACCACAAGGGCCATCCAGTCCAACCCCCTGCCAAGCAGGAAACACCATCAAAGCATTCCTGACAGGTGGCTGTCAAGCCTCTGCTTAAAGACCTCCAAAGAAGGAGACTCCACTATAGAAAATCCTGTCCTGGAGCATTATTTATAATTAAAATTATTAATTATAACCGGAGGGGCCCGGACACATTTAATAGACCATAGATTGTTTAATCAGCCCAAAGTGTGGTTGAAGAGGAAAGATTTTGCCTGACGCCTACAGATATGGAATGAAGGCGCCAGGCCAGCCTCCCTGGGAATGGCATCCCACAAACGGGGAGCCACCGCAGAAAAGGCCCCGTTCTTGTGTTGCCACCCTCTGGACCTCCTGTGGAGGAGGCACACAAGGAAGGCCCTTGGATGATGAGCGCAGGGTTCATATGGGGAGAGGCGGAATGTAAAATTAAAACTTCTCCGCTGATCTGAGCGCTGTGGCCGCATCCACTGCTAGCGTGTGGCCCCGGAGGGGTTGGCAAACGATGCAATGGGACACGAAGTTTAGCCAACCCTGCTCTGCGTTAATAACTTAGGGTCAATTTATTAAAAAACAAACAAACCACAGCACACAGCTGTCAAAAGAACTGAGAACCCTTTTTCCTGAACTGCTAGTTCTCAGCTTGCAAGGAGTTTTTAAAAAAATAATAATGGAGAAGCATTTGAAAGCAGGAGCATGAAGTGTTACAATCCCTTCCTCCACCTCTTTCTTCTGGGCATCGGTAAACCTAGCCATAAACGCTGCATGACTTGAGAGATGGGTCCCTTCTAAAGGATTTTACCCATTTCCTTCCTGGCTCTACACCCTCATTCTGTGCACTGGCCCAGGAAGTGCTGTTTTCATCACAGTAGTGCCGTATCTTTGCAAGGTCACTGCTTCTTAGAAGTTTGGACTGGGTGTCCATCAGTATGCGGATGATACCCAGCTCTACCTCTCTTTCAAATCAGAACCAGTGAAGGCGGTGAAGGTCCTGTGTGAGTGCCTGGAGGCGGTTGGAGGATGGATGGCGGCTAACAGATTGAGGTTGAATCCTGACAAGACAGAAGTACTGTTTTTGGGGGGACAGGGTGCGAGCGGGTGTGGGGGACTCCCTGGTCCTGAATGGGGTAACTATGCCCCTGAAGGACCAGGTGCGCAGCCTGGGAGTCATTTTGGACTCACAGCTGTCCATGGAGGCGCAGGTCAGTTTTGTAAGCAGGGCAGCTGTCTACCAGCTCCATCTGGTACGCAGGCTGAGACCCTACCTGCCCACAGACTGTCTCGCCAGAGTGGTGCATGCTCTAGTTATCTCCCGCTTGGACTACTGCAATGCGCTCTACGTGGGGCTACCTTTGAAGGTGACCCGGAAACTACAACTAATCCAGAATGTGGCAGCTAGACTGGTGACTGGGAGCGGCTGCCGAGACCACATAACATCGGCCTTGAAAGACCTACATTGGCTCCCACTACGTTTCCGAGCACAATTCAAAGTGTTGGTGCTGACCTTTAAAGCCCTAAACGACCTCGGTCCAGTATACCTGAAGGAGCGTCTCCACCCCCACCATTCAGCCTGGAAACTGAGATCCAGCGCCGAGGGCCTTCTGGCGGTTCCCTCACTGCGAGAAGCCAAGTTACAGGGAACCAGGCAGAGGGCCTTCTCGGTGGTGGCGCCTGCCCTGTGGAACGCCCTCCCATCAGAGGTCAAAGAGAAAAACAACTACCAGACTTTTAGAAGACATCTGAAGGCAGCCCTGTTTAGGGAGGCTTTTAATGTTTAATAGATTATTGCATTTTAATGTTCTGTTGGAAGCCGCCCAGAGTGGCTGGGGAAACCCAGCCAGATGGGCGGGGTATAAATAATAAATTATTATTATTATTATAACCATAGAATCATAGATCCCTTATGTACTTACCTTTTCATTACTTCAGGTTTTATAGAGCTGATGCTCTTTGGTACCGTTTCCCTGCACTGAGAGATTTCCCATTTGCGACTTTAGTAGGTTTGCTGTGCTCACAAACCCTGGCGCCAAGAGGCAATTGTCTCTGGTGTACCAAGGCCTGTTCCCCTGGGAGGAACACCGGTTTACGTCGCACACGGCCGTTTTTCACGCGGTGGATGCACGGAGCAGCTCTCCCGTGGAGTTCCAGCGCATAGATATGCCTCATGTGACAAACGCACACACACGCACACACAATGGTGCTGGATTTCCCCCTCCCACCGACGCTTTCCACCCTCCGATCCTGGCCACCGGCCAAGGGGATAAATTTAAATTCTGCCTGGGTGGCTAAACTAAACAGTCGCGCAGGCCAGGAGACAAAACAGTGCGCTTGGCATCTCCGAAAAGAGCGTCTGCCACTCCCCCTTGGCAATGGCTGGAGGGTGAGGAGAGGGGGAAATCTCCTCTCTATAGTTAAAAACTTTTCCTCCCTCCGTTCCACCCCAGTTGCTGGGATGGGTTCAAACTGCGAGGGAAGCCACAGGCTAGGAGCTAGTGCAATTCCTCCTTCTCTGCCTCCTGTGCAAGGAGCTGGAGGAAGAGAGAGGGAAGATAAGGACCTAAGAAGATCCCTGCTGGATCAGGCCAGAGTCCCACATTAGCCAGCATCCTATTCCCAAAGTGGCAAATGCTATGCATAGGACAACCAGGGCCTGGGAGCAACAGCAGTCCTCCCTCTTGCCATCCACAGCAACTAGTATTCAAAGACATTCCCTCCAACAGTTCTCCGATGGAAATAGGGACGTACCCGGATGGCGCTGTGGGTTAAACCACAGAGCCTAGGGCTTGCCGATCAGAAGGTCGGCGGTTCGAATCCCCGCGACGGGGTGAGCGCCCGTTGCAAGGTCGCAGCTCCTGCCAACCTAGCAGTTCGAAAGCACGTCAAAGTGCAAGTAGATAAATAGGTACCGCTCAGGCGGGAAGGTAAACGGCGTTTCCGTGCGCTGCTCTGGTTCGCTAGAAGCGCCTTAGTCATGCTGGCCACATGACCCAGAATTTGTATGCCGGCTCCCTCAGCCAATAAAGTGAGATGAGCGCCGCAACCCCAGAGTCGTCCGCGACTGGACCTAATGGTCAGGGGTCCCTTTAGCCTTTACCTTTACTCTATGATAATGTTATTATTTATACCTTGCCCATCTGACTGGGCTGCCCCAACCACTCTGGGCTGCTTCCAACAGATATAAACACAATAAAACATTAAACTTTAAAAAAAAAAAATCCCTATATAGGGCTGCCTTCAGGTGTCTTCTAAAGGTTGTATAGTAACTTATATCCTTGGCTCGGGGGGGTCACATAACTCCATCATTTCTCTGCTGAAAATAGGGACGTCCGAAGGAAAAGTTAGAACTGGATATGGAACAACTGATTGGTTCAAAATTGGGAAAGGAGTACGACAAGGCTGTATATTGTCTCCCTGCTTATTTAACTTATATGCAGAATTCATCATGCGAAAGGCTGGACTGAATGAATCCCAAACCAGAATTAAGATTGCCAGAAGAAATATCAACAACCTCAGATATGCAGATGTCACAACTTTGATGGTAGAAAGTGAGGAGGAATTAAAGAACCTTTTAATGAGGGCGAAAGAAGAGAGCGCAAAATATGGTCTGAAGCTCAACATCAAAAAAACTAAGATCATGGCCACTGGTCCCATCACCTCCTGGCAAATAGAAGGGGAAGAAATGGAGGCAGTGAGAGATTTCACTTTCTTGGGTTCCATGATCACTGCAGATGGTGACAGCAGTCACAAAATTAGAAGACGCCTGCTTCTTGGGAGAAAAGCAATGACAAACCTAGACAGCATCTTAAAAAGCAGAGACATCACCTTGCCGACAAAGGTCCGCATAGTTAAAGCTATGGTTTTACCAGTAGTAATGTATGGAAGTGAGAGCTGGACCATAAAGAAGGCTGATCGCCAAAGAATGGATGCTTTTGAATTATGGTGCTGGAGGAGACTCTTGAGAGTCCCATGGACTGCAAGAAGATCAAACCTCTCCATTCTGAAGGAAATCAGCCCTGAGTGCTCACTGGAAGGACAGATCCTGAAGCTGAGGCTCCAATATTTGGCCACCTCATGAGAAGAGAAGACTCCCTGGAAAAGACCCTGATGTTGGGAAAGATGGAGGGCACAAGGAGAAGGGGGCGACAGAGGACGAGATGGTTGGACAGTGTTCTCGAAGCTACCAACATGAGTCTGACCAAACTGCGGGAAGCAGTGGAAGACAGGAGTGCCTGGCGTGCTCTGGTCCATGGGGTCACGAAGAGTTGGACACGACTAAACGACTAAACAAGAACAACAAAGGAAAAGTGGGACATTCTGGGATCAAATCAGAAACCAAGATGGGTTCTGTAAATCCGCGACTGACCCTGGAAAACAGGGACCCTTGGAGCGTCTGCAAAGACATAGTACTTCTTGACAGCATGACATTCCTTCATGGCAGGGGGTTGGACTAGATGACCCTTGGGTCCCTTCCAACTCTACAGTTCTATGATTCCATCTAGACCGGATAAAACCCCAACCTAGATCTTCAACATGGGCAATCTGCTGGGTAAACATGTGCCACATCAGCAATCTACCATGAACCCAACATATGGCATATTCCCCATTCTAGTTGGAACACAATATGTTTTATTTGTTTGTTTCAGGGTTTATTGCCAGCTCACCTTAAAGTTAATGAGGACTAGCTGCATGGCTCCCTCCCCAGCCCCTGAATGTATAAACCAATAAGCATTTTCCAAGCTTTTATTTTGTTTGCCTTCACGACAGATCGGTCATATAGTCGTTTTACAGCGAAGGGAAGAGGCCAACTTGTCCCGTGTCACAAAATGAGTTGAAATAAAACCAGGCCTATATTTAATTTATTTGATTGTCTGGCTGAGATCATGTCCCCTTTGCCCTTCGCATGGCGTTTGTAGCCTTGAGGTTCCAGACAATGAAAACCAACTTCCTGGTAGTTCGATAGAAAAACATCCCCAGAGAATCCATATCTGTGGATGTCAGTCAGTTGAGGATGCTGTTCATTCTAAGTTGTACTGTAAGTTATATGAAATTCCGGGGGATAAATACTTAAATAATACCCCCCCACCTCACCCCCCGAGTCTATTGCCACCTTAGTGACATCGATAACATCAATGACCTGCTGTCTGGCTCAAACAAATTGGTTATGTTTGAGCAACTAGGGGAGAAGACAACTTATTTGCCTTGCCCCTATTCACATCAAGTAGAATTTGCTTTTGAGAAAACATGGGCGGGATGCATTCAGCATCATGTTTCCTGCCACAACACAGACCTCCAGGTTGCAAACTTATGTCCTATGTGGAAGTGAACTCCACCAGACTCAGTTTGGCTTAATTCTGAGCAGACACAAACACACACATCCTCTGACGAAGTGGCTTGTGCCTCCGTATGCTCTAAATAAAAAGGTAAAGGGACCCCTGACCGTTAGGTCCAGTCGCAGACGACTCTGGGGTTGCAGCGCTCATCTCGCTTTATTGGCCGAGGGAGCCGGCGTACAGCTTCCAGGTCATGTGGCCAGCATGACTAAGCCGCTTCTGGCAAACCAGAGCAGCGCACGGAAACGCCGTTTACCTTCCCGCCGGAGCGGTACCTATTTATCTACTTGCACTTTGACGTACTTTCGAACTGCTAGGTGGGCAGGAGCAGGGACCAAGCAACAGGAGTTCACCCCGTCGCGGGGATTCGAACCGCCGACCTTTTGATCGGCAAGTCCTAGGCTTTGTGGTTTAACCCACAGCGCCACCCGAGTCCTATGCTCTAAATAAAAAGGAGCACAAAATGCCTATATAAGAAACCCTTCTCAGCATAAGAATTTAATGTGTACATCCAATGTTAATTCAGAAAAAAGACGCAGGATGTTTAGGAAATACTGAATCAAGCTCCACATCAGCCCATGTGATTTGGCCTCACCCTGCGTTGCTAAGTGCCCATTTAGTGCCCTAATGTGAACGAGGAGCTGACTTTTTTCCTTTCCTCTCCTGGCAGGGCTTGCAGAAAATCCATCTCCAACCAAATCAACAGGAAGCTGAATCCCAGAAGAGGATTTTTCTCAATTAACCCCTGCCCCACCCCCACCCTGGCTGGTTACAGCCGTACATCAACCAGAAGGCCCCGCAGTCATAAAGTTGGAAGGAACCCAGAGGATCGTCCCTGCAATATAGGAACACGCAGCTGTCCCGAACCTGCAACCTTGGTGTTATATCTACAGCACACTCTAAGCCAGAGGTCGGCAACCTAAGGCCCATGGGCCGGAAGCGGCCCATGAGGGTCGCTTAACCGGCCCATGAGCTGCCCTCGAACTAAGCCGCCAGCTCAGCAAGTCGCCGCGCACTGCGCTAAACCGGTGCAGCACAGCGTGGGGACTCTCTTCCGCGGCTCCAGAAATCACTTCTGTGCATGTCCAGATGCCAAAAATTGCGTCTGTGCATGTCTGCAGTGCCGGAAATCGCTTCTGTGCATGTCCAGACGCTGGAAATCGCTTCTGCACAGGCGCAATTTTTCAGCGTCTGGGCATGCGCATGAGCAATTTTCGGCACCGCGGACATGTGCAGACGTGATTTCCTTAGAGCCTTGCCAACCCCTGCTCTAAGCAACTGAGCCATCCAGGCTGATGGATACCTGGAAGAATCTCCTAGAGGAGGCCAGTGTCTTTGTACCAGCTCACACTGTGCCGTAAGTGGCAGTACAGCGAGCATCTGGTTTTGCACGCCTGTGGCGCTTAAAGGTAAAGGTAAAGGGACCCCTGACCATTAGGTCCAGTTGTGTCCGACTCTAGGGTTGCGGCGCTCATCTCGCTTTATTGGCCGAGAGCCGACGTACAGCTTCCAGGTCATGTGGCTAGCATGACAAAGCCGCATCTGGCGAACCAGAGCAGCGCACGGAAACAGCGTTTACCTTCCCACCGGAGCGGTACCTATTTATCTACCTGCACTTCGTGCTTTCGAACTGCTAGGTTGGCAGGAGCTGGGACCGAGCAACGGGAGCTCACCCCATCGCAGGGATTCGAACCGCCGACCTTCTGATCAGCAAGCCCTAGGCTCTGTGGTTTAACCCACAGCGCCACCTGTGGCGCTTAGCACCTGCCAAACTGTTAAAAATACGAAAGGCTGAGTTTGCCACTCTCCATCTTGCAACAGCTGTGATTCCCCGCCCCCCTGCACCTCATGAAAATGCATGAACTAGCTTTGCAACACCTGGGGAAAGCACAACTGGCAGCAAGGTCTGGGATAATCAGAAGAAGGCGGTTCTTGTTGGAGTCCCTTCTGGCAGGAAGAGCACCAAGACAAAATAATGGGCCAGGGAGGGTTTCGTGCCGTCAGTCACAGAGAAACTCCTACTGGAAAAAGCACCCGTTCCTGTCCTAACATTGCATCCTTGCAGTCATTAATATGTGAATCTTCTTTATTATTTACGAGGCTGCAATGCTGCAGCCCACTGAGCTGAGCGGAACTTACCTCTGAGTAGACATGCATAAGATGGAGTCCACCTTTCACCATCCCAGCCCTCTATGCAACTCACAAGCAATGCAATTCAGATGCTCCAACAATATGTCAAATCAGGTGAAACGGCAGCAGGACAAGCGTTAGATCAGCAAGGGAGCTGTTTCCAGAGGAAGGACTGTGAGGAGGGGATAGAGACTTTGTGTTGGCCATCAGGCAATGGCTTTTTCCACCTGTCTCCCTAGGAGCCTTCAGGAAGGAATTGCTGCCACAGGAATTATGTATATGAGTCTTTTAATGAGCTGAACTGAGTGGAAGATTATGAGTCATGAGGTGGGTAGGTGAATCCAACAGTGCTAAGTTTATTTTTTAGGTGCTGATGTTGTTTTAGAGATTTGGAAGTCTGTACTCCTGTGTGAATCCCATAATATGCCTTTTGTAATTGGGCTGTACTGCTTATTTTCTGAGTTGTTCTGTTAACAGTGCATTATTTTAGGGAAGTTTTTAATGTATTTTGATATTTGTTGGAAGCCGCCCAGAGTGGCTGGGGAGACCCGGCCAGATGGGCGGGGTACAAATAATAAATTATTATTATTATTATTATTATTATTATTATTATTATTATTATTATTATTATAGACTGTAATTGTTTTACTGGTAATTTGTTAATTATTCTCTACGATTTGTGTCAGGCTCATGATGTTCCATCACATTATTGCTATTTATTGTGAATGAAAAGCAGCATAGAAATAAAATAAATCAAATCAATAAATGGATTATATTTCACTCTTGCCTTTTGACGTTATAAT
This sequence comes from Darevskia mixta, assembly GCA_034641385.1. Classification (NCBI taxonomy): domain Eukaryota; kingdom Metazoa; phylum Chordata; class Lepidosauria; order Squamata; family Lacertidae; genus Darevskia; species Darevskia mixta. The sequence continues at coordinate 6,543,175 of JAWWNH010000163.1, forward strand.
CTCCAAGGCACCTTGCAGCACATCATTTCAAACTGGGCTGTATACTGCCCTCCATCTGAAGATCACAAGGCGGCTCGCTACCTAAAAACACAAAATGAAAGCACAAAATACATAATGAAACAGAACCAAAATAAACCAACAGCCCCTCCTAACCCACAGGCACATTTAAAAGGCCACAGAACACTAATCAGCCAAAGGCCTGGTTGAAGAGAAACGTTTTCGCCTGGCGCCTAAAGATGTGTAATGAAGGCACCAGGTGAGCCTCCCTAGGGAGAGCATCCCACAAGTGGGGAGCCACCACAGAAAAGGCCCTGTTCTCGTGTTGCCACCCTCCAGACCTCTCATGGAGGGGGTCACACAGAGAAAGGCCTCATAAGATGGTCTCAAGGTCTGGGTTGCTTCATAGTGGGAAAGACAGTCTGCCCTCTACCTCAGCCAGCAAAACGGCCTTGGGCCGACCCTGCGTCAAGAGGACACCAACCGCAAAAGAAAAGATCCAAACATTTTGTATACCTGGCGTCCCTACAAGCCGGAAACCCCAACGGGCTGGCCACTCTTCTTGCCCCATAGCTGGGCCAGCCCAATGGCCTGGAAAAGCAAAGGGCCGTGCACTGAACCCTGCTTGGGGGCAGGCATGACTGCATATTAGTATCATTATTTATTGTATTTTTGAGCTGCTTTTTTTCGGAAAGGCGAACTCAAAGCAACTTACAGAAACATTCAGAGCAAGTACAAAAACAAGAGTAAAAACGAGCCAATACTGTTGTGCCAGGATTCATGTTATAGGTTGTTGTTGTTGTTGTAGGACCCTCGTACCTAAGGGACCACCTCTCCTGGTATGCCCCATGTAGGACCTTAAGGTCCTCAAATAATAACATTTTGGAGGTCCCGAGCCACAAGGATGCTAGGCTGGCCTCAACCAGGGCCAGGGCCTTCTCAGTACTGGCCCCGACTTGGTGGAACGGTCTGTCACAAGAGACCAGGGCCCTGCGGGATTTGGCATCTTTCCGCAAGGCCTGCAAGACGGAGCTGTTCCGCCTGGCCTTTGGGTTGGTTTCAGTTTAACCCTGATGTTTCATTCCTTTATGGTTTGATTGGTGGGCTACCGTACTTATAAATGAGGCTGCATTTTAAACTTTAAATCGTATTTTAACCTGCATTTTAATTGATTGTTTTGTATGTTATGTTGTGATTTTATTGGTGTTAGCCGCTCTGAGCCTGGTCTTGGCTGGGAAGGGCGGGGTATAAATAAAAAATTATTTATTATTATTATTATGGAATTAAGATTGCCGGAATTAACCGGAATTAAGATTGCCGGAAGAAATATAAACAACCTCAGATATGCTGATGATACAACCTTGATGGCAGAAAGTGAGGAGGAATTAAAGAACCTTTTAATGAGGGTGAAAGAGGAGAGCGCAAAATATGGTCTGAAGCTCAACATCAAAAAAACTAAGATCATGGCCACTGGTCCCATCACCTCCTGGCAAATAGATGGGGAAGAAATGGAGGCAGTGAGAGATTTCACTTTCTTGGGTTCCATGATCACTGCAGATGGTGACAGCAGTCACGAAATTAGAAGACGTCTGCTTCTTGGGAGAAAAGCAATGACAAACCTAGACAGCATCTTAAAAAGCAAAGACATCACCTTGCCAACAAAGGTCCGTATAGTTAAAGCTATGGTTTTCCCAGTAGTAATGTACGGAAGTGAGACCTGGACCATAAAGAAGGCTGATCGCCGAAGAATTGATGCTTTTGAATTATGGTGCTGGAGGAGACTCTTGAGAGTCCCATGGACTGCAAGAAGATCAAACCTATCCATTCTTAAAGAAATCAACCCTGAGTGCTCATTAGAAGGACAGATCCTGAAGTTGAGGCTCCAGTACTTTGGCCACCTCATGAGAAGAGAAGACTCCCTAGAAAAGACCCTGATGTTGGGAAGGATTGAGGGCACAAGGAGAAGGGGACGGCAGAGGACGAGATGGTTGGGCAGTGTTCTCGAAGCTACTAACATGAGTTTGGCCAAACTGCGAGAGGCAGTGAAGGATAGGCGTGCCTGGCGTGCTCTGGTCCATGGGGTCACGAAGAGTCGGACACGACTGAACGACTGAACAACAACAACATGTTGTTGTTGTTGTTGTAAGTTGAGGCTGTTTTGCCCCAGTCAGCAATCCAGCCTCTGAATTCTGCACCAGCTGCTGATTCTGAACCATCTTCAAAGGCTGCCCCATGTATAATGCACTACAGTAATCTAACCCAGAGGTTGTCGGAGCATAGACAGCAGAAGTTAGGCTAATGCAACTTGCAGGGGCAAATCAGAAGATGCCAGAGGCTCTGGACCTCTGGCCAACAACAGACTTATAAGGAGGCATGGCTTCTGTCCTGGCAGGCTGGGATGAAATGGAAGGACACAGTTTCTGACAGTGGTTCTTCTGCTTAGGGAGCGGGAGACTTCAGGTTCAAGCATGGTGCGCATAATGCTAAAACACAATGCCCCCAGCTGTCTGGCCCAGCAAGGGTAGGACAGGGTACGGAATGCATGTCCTTTGCCCCTCCTATCGATTGCTACGCACCTTTTGCAAGTACCCTAGATCAGTGTTTCTCAACCTTGGGTCCCCAGATGTTGTTGGACTACAGCTCCCATCATCCATGACTACTGGTCCTGCTAGCTATGGATGATGGGAGTTGTAGTCCAACATCATCTGAGGACCCAAGGTTGAGAAACGCTGCCCTAGATGTCACTGTTCCAGGAAGAGTTTTCCATAAAATTCCCAGCAATGCTTTTCCGCACATGGCAGGTTTATCTGGCACAGGGCATGATAAGACACATGCCCAGCCGTGTGTGGGAATTCCAAACCTCCGCAGGATGCCAGCGAGAGGCACGCAAGCCTTCTCTCTCTCTCTCTCTCTCTCTCTCTCTCTCTCGAATAATGTTTACTGAGACTTTTCAACCTAAAATACAACCAAACCAATCTAAAGAAGATCATTTGGAAAGAAGCGAGAATAAGCACAAGAAGAAACTGAAGAGGCAGAAAAAGAAGGAAAAACAAACCCAAAGTCCTCTATCGTAATTATATCTTAATCCTTTTCCCACACACAGAAGGGAGATAGGGAACTTCGAAAAGCAAAGCATAAATATGGATAAATAGAAAGAAAGCAAGAATTACAGATCGTAAGAAAAGCGAGAGAAGAAGAGAAATAAGAGGCACGCAAGGCTTCTGAGAGGATTTACGGGCCTCAAAACAAACATGTGTCGCTTGCTTGCCGTTTATTTTGAAACGGGGCAGGTGATGGACCCCCTCCCCCAACACCACCTTAGTCCATGGGGTTCGTAGCCCTCCCCCCTTGGTAATGTTGGGGGGATGATGTGAGGGGTTCGGGGTTCGTGCAGCTCACACAGGCAAATGCGTGACATGGAGTTTCAGGGGTACCTACCGTCCCCAGTGCAACATCGCATCTTTGAGAGAAGATGCTGAACCGACAAAAGGCAACCCATAACCGCCCCGATCTTCTCCCACAAGCCACCTCTCTTAGGGCGCAAAAGTTGTGGGCAACGCACTCAAGCTGCGGAGGAAAACTTCACAACTTTGCACCATTTCCCTCCATATATATTTATATGTGCACCCACAAAATAAAATAAAAATAAAAATAAAATAAAAACCCTCAGAGGTTCGCAGGACAAGTCAGGTCACCTAAATCTTCCCACATTTGTGGGGAGTCTTTAGGCATGCGATTGCAGATTCACAGATATAGCAGTGCTGGGAGGCACCCACACGGTCATCTAGTCCAACCCCCGGCAAGGATGTACATGTGTAAAACGTCCCTTTCTCTATTTTTGTCCCCCCCCCTTTTTTTTGCTTTCCTCTTGTTTTCCCATCCGCCATGACTGCAATTTAATTTCACACTTTTAAAAAAATAAAAAAGCCAACCCACTTCCCACCTCTAATCCTGCTTTTCCAACTCAATAATTCAATATCGCAAATTGCCTCAGGAAGACAAATGACGGAGCCACGGCCGACTTACAGCACTTGCAGACTTTTCAGCTAATGCATTTTATCCTAGAGGTCTCCTATCACCCCATCGTTTATTTCCACCTGTCGTAAAAGGCACCAGGAAACCCCACCCCACCCCCCAAAAACAACAACCACCAACTCTCAAAAGCTCTGCCTTTCCTTCACCTGTGTCCTCTCAGGAGAAAAAAAATGAGCATTTCTCTGCTGGGTTGGCACTTGCTTCCTAGCAAGTAGACACAGGACTGCTCTGCAAAAATCCTAGGCATGTTTGCTTGGGAGCCAGTCCCACTGTGTTCAGCTTACTCCCAGGTAAGCGCACATGCAGGATTTCACAGCAGTGAAGAGGCATCATTGCCCAGAACAGACCTAGGTCTCACCTGAAGCCTTTGTGAGAAAGGGGAGGCTCCTATTGCCTTTCTCTCCTCTTCTCTGTTTGAAGTTAGACTGTCTTCATCGGTCTCCTCCTCTGCTCTCTCCCTCCTCTGCTCTTGCTCCAGGCGCTATGGGTGTCTCTCTCGCTCACATCCACTTGAGACACACATCCTGACACCAGAAGCGAAACCTCCCACTTTTTTTTATTTCTGCAAAACCAAAACCATTCAGACACAAGCCGCCTCTCTTTGGGAAACGAAAGAAAGGTTAAGCAGAGAGCAAAACAACAAGGCTGGCAGATGCTTCTTCCCAGAGCAGAAAACCACTGGGAGGAAGGCAAAAGGGTGGGGCATTTCATTTTCTGTGTCTTAATATTTCATCTCCTATCAAATATTCATGCTGCCAGCAGGGCTGTGCGAGGGAATCACTTGCTTATGGACTCGCCGGGCAGCTCGGAAAAGCAAATCTGGAGGGAAATGGTCGAGGCAGGTGGACCCAGTGCTTTTTTCTGGGGGGCGGGGGTACGCAGGGTACAGGGACACGGGTGGCGCTGTGGGTTAAACCACAGAGCCTAGGGCTTGCCGATCGGAAGGTCGGCGGTTCGAATCCCCGCGACGGGGTGAGCTCCCATTGCTCGGTCCCTGCTCCTGCCAACCTAGCAGTTCAAACACACGAAGTGCAAGTAGATAAATAGGTACCGCTCTGGCGGGAAGTTAAACAGCGTTTCCTTGCGCTGCTCTGGTTCGCCAGAAGTGGCTTAGTCATACCGGCTCGAAAGCACGAAGTGCAAGTAGATAAATAGGTACCGCTGCAGCGGAAAGGTAAACGGCATTTCCGTGCGCTGCTCTGGTTCGCCACATGCTGGCCACATGACCTGGAAGCTGTATGCCGGCTCCCTCGGCCAGTAAAGCAAGATGAGCTCCGCAATCCCAGAGTCGTCCACGACTGGACCTAATGGTCAGGGGTCCCTTTACCTTACGCAGGGGTACACATACCCCTAAACATTTTGTGAATCTTAAGTCTGGTCTCATTGAGGGGCAGTATTTCAATATGAGTAGGGGAAATGAGAGTACCCCTAAACATTTTGGGGGGGGGAAGCACTGTGTGTGGAGCCACCCGAGGAATGAAGTCAGGAGATAAGAACAGGCTTCTTGGCCAACTAAGGGACCTCCAGAAAACACACCTCGGGATGTAGCCTGGGGCATCCACAACCAGTTTCGGGAAACACACAGGGCAGGTGTTCCCTCCTCCCTCGGCCACCTAGCACACCTTGAAACAGTTGCATAACTGGCTGAGAGTTCAACTGGTGAAGCACCACATCGCCTCCCCACAGTAGCAATTCTCAGGATTTCGGGCTTGGAGGTGCAGAAGAAGTGTGGGGAGATTTAAGAGTGCCAGAGCGGCTTTTTTAATAGGGGTGTAATAAACAAAAATCTGCCCTTATTCCCTCATGGGGTACACAAGAGCCCTTTGCAGGTTCTCCATCGGTAGGAGTAAATTACAGAGGCCAACCAGAGAAAAATTGAGAAGCAAAAACTTTATTATTCTGTTGCAACAGGGTCCTTCCTCTCACGCAGGAGAAAAAAAGAAAGATCCAAAACAAAGGCCTGCCTGCTCTTATATAGAAATTTAAATTTCCCACCCTGGAGTCCAAGACCACCCCCAGAAACATCATAGTTACAGCATGAAAGTGGAGGTCTGGTGGCAGTAATCTGAGCATCCTGGACCCTCCCCCATTGGACCCTCCTCTTGCCCTCCACCAAAAACCCATCAAGTGAAACAAGAGAGATACTGTATTTACATTTCCCTGTTTCCCAGCCCTTTTGTCTTCATCTGGGTACCTGTCTGGCACTCAGGTATCTGGATGCCAGGAATTATCACTTTAATTCCTGAGATAATGGGAAGGTTCCCCCACCCCCTCCTTCCTTGCAGAGAAACAGTTTGTGGACCTACACTAGGCAAGTGTACACTCTCTCTCCCTGCTAGTAGTCTCTGATGGGTTGGAAGAGTTCGAAGGGTAGGTGTCAGAGTAGAAAGAGGGATAAAAAATAGCACAGAAAGAGAGAGAACTTCTAAGAGCAAAGTTCCCAAGGGTCTTTGCTCTTAGAATCACGTAGAGTTGGAAGGGACCATGCAAGTCATCCAGTCCAACCCCCTGCAATGCAGGAATCTCTTGCTCAATGTGAGATTCGAACCCACAACCTTGAGATTAAGAGTCTCCTGCTCTACCAAATGAGCTATCCCAAAAGAAACAGGTCTCCCAGCACCGCTATAGAGCGCCCCCGATGCCAAATTCTGTGCATGCCATACATTTAAAGTAGGCTACATTCTCCCCCGCCACCCAAGAATACTGGGGATCTGTAGTTTCCCCGTCACAGATCTAAATTCTCAGCACCCTTAACAAACTACAGTTCCTATAATGATTATTGGGGGGGGCTGTGTGTGCTTTAAATGTATGGTGTGTACACAGCCTATGTTTAGCCAACATTTCCAAAATACGGAATTTCTCGAGCACTTGACCGAAAACACTGCCTTCAGCGGTCCTTGAGGACCGTGAAACACAGAGGGGGTTGATGCCGAAACAGAGATTTGCATAAACAGTTACGCACCTCCATAATTATTGCCTCGTTTGGGGTGTTCAGCTGGTTGCAATCTGAGTTTTCTCCCTGCAGATCAAGATAAGCCGATGATAGCAGAGACCACAAAATTGCTAGCGAGTGGCGTTGGGGGAAAAAGGAAAGGCCACAGCTATGCTCTCTTTGAGCTTTAAATTGCATATTTCAGTTTGGCAATCTAATCCGCTTGGTCATGTTTATACATAGGTGTCCTTTGTACGCAAATTCTAATAGCCAATGGCTGAGATAGGTGCTTAGCTGTAAAGGTCTTTGGTTTATGACCCCCTTGTGACTGAGTCGCTCCGGAAGGTGCAAAACAAGTTAAGATTCTTCCTCCACAAATCGCCCTGAGAAATTTATAATATTTTTGGAAGGACCTGCTAATCCAACAAGTCTGTTACGTCGCCTTCATCTCAGCTGCTGATTTTATGGAGGTTTGACCTTTGATTCATAACCAGGGGCTCTTCAGTGTGGTGTAGTGGTTAAGAGCGGTAGACTTGTAATCTGGGGAACCGGGTTCGCTTCCCCGCTCCTCCACATGCAGCTGCTGGGTGACCTTGGGCTAGTCACACTTCTCTGGAGTCTCTCAGCCCCACTCACCTCACAGAGTGTTTGTTGTGGGGGAGGAAGGGAAAGGAGAATGTTAGCCGCTTTCAGACTCCTTCGGGTAGTGATAAAGCGGGATATCAAATCCAAACTCTTCTTCTTCTTCTTTTATATAACCTCCGTTCCCACTTGTTTTGTTCACATGGCAGTTGTAATTACCCTTGACACTTTCAAATAATAATAATAATAATAATAATAATAATAATAATAATAATAATAATAAACGTTCGAAAAAATTTGCAAGCCCGCTTCATTTTGCACGCCCTCCTCCCGTCGTCCACAGATACCCCAAATTTCTGACATGCAAGAAAGGAGAACCAACTTTTGGAAATCTTTAGAAGTTGCTACCCTGTTTCCCCTATTTTAAGACGTAGTCATAAAATAAGCCATAGCAGGATTTTTTCGCATTTGCAAAATATAAGCCGTACCCCGAAAATAAGCCATAGTGATAGCCGCAGTTCTGGAGGGCGCCAAGGAAAACACGAGGCTGGGCTTACGTAATAAAAATAAGACATCCCCTCAAAATAAGCCATAGTGTGTTTTCTTGAGGGGAAAAAAAATATAAGACAGTGTCTTAAAATAGGGGAAACACGGTATTTAGAACTCTGCTCAATGTCTAGCAAAACCAGAGCTTTTTCCCCCTCAGCGGGAACTCTGTTCTAGCTCCTCTCAAGTGGGCGCCATTGCCATTATAAGAGAACAAGGGAGGCTTTCATGGTACGTTCCGGCACCTCTTTTTCCATAAAAATAGCATTGAGCACAACAGTAGGAATTCTACAAGTATAGGTAAAGGTAAAGGGACCCCTGACCGTTAGGTCCAGTCGTGAACGACTCTGGGGTTGCGGCGCTCATCTTGCTTTACAGGCCGAGGGAGCCGGCGTACAGCTTCTGGGTCATGTGGCCAGCATGACTAAGCCGCTTCTGGCGAACCAGAGCAGCACACGGAAACGCCGTTTACCTTCCCGCCAGAGTGGTTCCTATTTATCTACTTGCACTTTGACGTGCTTTCGAACTGCTAGGTTGGCAGGAGCAGGGACCGAGCAACGAGAGCTCACCCCGTCGCAGGGATTCGAACCGCCGACCGTCTGATCGGCAAGCCCTAGGCTCAGTGGTTTAACCCACAGCACCACCTGCGTCCCTCCATTTTACAAGTATAGCCTGCAATAAAATGTTGCAGTACATCCCCACCCTGATATTTCTCCAGGTCAAGGTTCCACTAAGCCTAGAACAGACGCCTGTTATTCCATTAGTTATAATGGTCACCTAATCAAACTTTTTGAAGACAGGAGTGCCTGGCGTGCTCTGGTCCATGGGGTCACGAAGAGTCGGACACGACTAAACAACTAAACAACAACAATCATTAGTGGCACCCACCCTGTGGAACGCCCTCCCAGCAGAGGTCAAAGAGATAAACAACTATCTGACATTCAGAAAATACCTCAAGGCAGCCCTGTTTAGGGAAGTTTTTAACCTGTGATATTTTAATGTATTTTAATATCTGTTGGAGGCCGCCCAGAGTGGCTGGGGGGACCCGGCTAGATGGGCGGGGTACAAATAATAAATTATTATTATTATTATAATCAAACTTTAAGATCATTGAACTTGTCTCGGCCATCATTGCTTGGTTCATGGGGCAGGAAGACTCCGATGGAAAACCAGGCATGCATCTTTAAACAAAACAGCAGGATCCTTCTTATTGGGGGCCATCTGATAAAAAATCTCTTTAAAAATTCTACAATATCTAGAGACAAAACAAAAAATAAAAATAAAAAAAATTCCTTACAGTAGCACCTTAGAGACCAACTAAGTTTTTTCTTGGTATGAGCTTTCGTGTGCATGCACACTGCTTCAGATACACTATATATCTAGAGAGTTCCCCCTGCATATGCAGCAACCACTAGGAATGCTGCAGAATTCTGACGGAAGCGTTAGCAGAAATTCCCAATGTTCGCTTATTCATCTCATCACCAGATCGTAAATCGAGCCGGCAAATGCAATTTTTCCGTCCACAAACAATATGCAATTGATGATGCCCCCCTCGCGTCATTTGCATTGTATTTCCTTTGTGTTCAAATAAACGGTGTGGAACAATATGACGGTTACATGCAAACAATTCCAACACAGCATACGGCAAAATGAAGAACGCAGTTTCTTTTCATGAACCAAACTGCAAACTGAGCTTGCTATTAGAGGGAGTGACAAATTGACAGCAATACCTTATTGGAACAAACCAATGGTTTGGGTTGATCCTGAGACTCAGCTGCTGTGTAAATTCATCACCCTTTAGAAGGGCACTGCGTGGAAATTTCCAGAGAGGGGGATGGTGGAAGAAGAGCGTGCTAATGGTTAGAGCTGTAGGTTACCGTGAAGGATGTGGGAAAGACCCCAGGCGAAGAGGGCTGTTTGTGCAAAACAAGTTAAGTCTGTTGGCATGTGCATTGCAAGAGTTTGAAGGTTATTTCTGGTTGTTGTCCCTCTTCCTCACAAACAGCTGAAGAACAAGATTTGTAAAATCAAGCGGGTGCCCAAAGTTATCTAAACAAGTGTGGCAGGAGCCCTTATTATCTAGGTCCAGTACCGGTGTTTTAAAAGAGCCTTTTCAACAACCCTATAAGGCAGACAGATAAGGAAAATTGTCAGTGTTCCTGTGCCGGGGTTGGCTCTCTCACCCGCCCCGCCTTTTAAAAAATACCTTCAAAATTGGCACCTTTATTTTAGGAGTTCAGCAGTTTCCTGTGTGCACAAAAAACATGGAAACTTTTTCTTCTCAGTTGCAAACAGGAGGCCAGCTTAGCTGGCATAATTTTAATTTTTTTGGTCACGTTGCATTTCTGGAGCAGTTTCAGCCGAAAAGACAATGAGAGGTGTTGTTGTGTGTGCGTGTGTGACCTTTATCTGTTTGGAGTTGGCAACAGGTTAATTATGTGTTAGGTGAAACACCACTTCCGTTTGCTCACCTGGGTTGCTTAATTGAGCTGACCTCTGTGCATTACAGAAGAGCCTGGGGTGGGTATCTAGGGGGTTTAGGGAGAGAGGTTTGCCATAGATAGAATCATAAAATTGCAGCGTCGGAAGGGAAGCCAAGGGTCGTCTAGTCCAACCCCCTGCCATGATTCTATGATTAAACCACCGTTTAGTCTTAGATAAGGGACACGGGTGGCGCTGTGGGTTAAACCACAGAGCCTAGAGCTTGCTGATCAGAAGGTCAGCGGTTCGAATCCCCGTGACGGGGTGAGCTTCTGTTGCTCGGTCCCAGCTCCTGCCAACCTAGCAGTTTGAAAGCACGTCAAAGTGCAAGTAGATAAATAGGTACCACTCCGGCGGGAAGGTAAACAGTGTTTCCGTGCGCTGCTCTGGTTCGCCAGAAGCGGCTTAATCATGCTGGCCACATGACCCGGAAGCTGTACGCCGGCTCCCTCGGCCAGTAAAGCGAGATGAGCGCCACAACCCCAGAGTCGTCTGCGACTAGACCTAATGGTCAGGGGTCCCTTTACCTTTACCTTAGTCTTAGCTACGGTTTACTGTGACGTGCAAAGCAGTCTGGAGTTGTACTCTAAAACATCTTCAGGTTGGAAAAGGCCAGCATAGACTTGTGGAGGCTTTGGGTGGGAGAATTCTGGCACCGATCTGCGCGATTGGCTCTGAGGTTGGGTTTCTTCTTCCACTTGGGCAACTGTCAGAGGAGTTGAGCCAAGGCTTCCGCTGGGATGCAATGAGCGATGGCAGCAGCCTCACCTTCAGGTTTCTCAAGCAGTATCAGCAATCATTGCCCCATATTGCAAAATACAATGCAATTCCACTCATTTGTGGAATCCTTACGCAAGCGCGGAACGGCCTCCTGGCAACAGGCATCCGACTGCCATCCTCTTTTCCCATGTGTTCAGTCACCAGGGCTGGTCCCCATGGCTCACCCAAGGGACAGATTCCTATCAGGAAGACGTCTCAGGTCTTGCCTACGCAGGTAGCCGAACGAAACGGCGGAGGACTGCAACACGGCAGTGACTCCTTTCCCAACAAAAAAACGAGGGAATGCCCTGCCAGAAGAAGAGAGGACACTGATCTGCATATGTTTTGCATATGCTAATTTATCTGGTAGATGCATATTTTGAAATGATGGCTACAGCTTACAATACAAGTGTGATGCCATAGTGGGGAAGGATTTGAGCTGAAGACTCAGCATAGGTGGGGAACTTGAAGCCATACACACATCCAGCCCTTTCTTCTTTAACTTGAAATGTCTTTCAGCTGAACTAGACAGCCCTTCCAACAGAGGACACCTTCAAATAGAGGACTGTACTCTACAAAGTAGGACCCATGGTGATCCTATTAAGAGTGCTGCAGGTGGATCATCCCTAGCTAACAGGACCAGTGGTCAGGGATGATGGGAATTGTAGTCCCAAAACAACTGGAGGGCCAAGTTTGGGGGTGCCTGACGTCACTCCTTCCCCCTTCTCTATATTGTCACCTGTGCCAGGCCAGGCTCTTCATCAGCCACAACCGCTGTTTTGGGCAGTACAATGGCACCAAGTAGCCTCGCCACCCTGCGCCCCAGAGGCGGCGCGCGAACGGGTGAGCGAAAGAGCGAGCGCATAGACGGCAGGCAGGCTGTCTGTCTGGTTGGGCGTGAGGGTCTGGCTGCACAAGGCATGCAAGCTCCGCCCCCAGTCGGTCTCAGACTCCTTATTGGCAGCCGAGCAATGCAGCTGAGGAGCCTCCCTCGCCGGCAGGGAGGGAGAGGAGCTGCTTCCTTTGAAATCCGGGAAATTTAAGGGATATCAACAATCCAGGATAGCAGCGGGAAACGGCGTTGGAATAAGGGAGTTTCCTGCAAAAAAATGGAGGGTTGACAGCTATGTTCCCTAAACAGGGCTGCCTTCAGATGTCTTTTAAAAGTCTGGTATTTGTTGTTCTCTTTGACATCTGGTGGGAGGGCGTTCCACAGGGCGGGTGCCACTACCGAGAAGGCCCTCTGCCTGGTTCCCTGTAACTTGGCTTCTCACACCGAGGGAACCGCCAGAAGGTCCTCGGCGCTGGACCTCAGTGTCCGGGCAGAACGATGGGGATGGAGACGCTCCTTCAGGTACAAACAAACATACATAAAAAAGCAGCTTTAGGAAGAACGCTATCTTGGGCTCGAAGGAAGCCCACACAAGCCAGGAGCCGTCTAACCAAACAGCTCTATCCCTTCCGTGGGAGGACAAACGGGGCTGAGGGAGAAGGAGTTGAGGCGCATAGATGTCAAGGGAGGCGCATGCTTGAGTCACATTTTCGTGCGATAGCAACCACAAAGAACGCGAGGAGGAGATAAGGCGAGTTTGCAACTGAAAGGGGGGGGGAGCACCAGCGGTTAAAAATAAAACTGTGTGACAATACTGCGCCTGTTTGTTCCATAAGAGGTAACGGGTGTTAGCAGCTTCCAAAGGGAAGCTGCTGGGATGGAAAGGGAGCAGACCTCAAGTTTGGCAGAGAGGGACAGAAGTTTTCCCCTCGTTGGTGGCAGCCTTGTTGACACGCAGAGGGTTGCTGCCTCCAGCTAAGGGCTTGTCCACGCTGTCGTTTAATGAGGATAGAGAACTTCCTGTGACGTGCCTTTGCTCTATAGATGACACCAAATTGGGAGGGGTGGTGAATACCCCAGAGGACAGGATCACACTTCAAAATGACCTTAACAGATTAGAGAATTGGGCCAAAGCAAACAAGATGAATTTTAACAGGGAGAAATGTACCGGTAAAGTACAACACTTGGGTAAAAAAAATGAAAGGCACAAATACAGGATGGGTGACACCTGGCTTGAGAGCAGTACATGTAAAAAGGATCTAGGAGTCTTGGTAGACCACAAACTTGACATGAGTCAACAGTGTGATGCAGCAGCTAAAAAAGCCAATGCAATTCTGGGCTGCATCAATAGGAGTATAGCATCTAGATCAAGGGAAGTAATAGTACCACTGTATTCCGCTCTGGTCAGACCTCACCTGGAATACTGTGTCCAGTTCTGGGCACCACAGTTCAAGAAGGATACTGACAAGCTGGAACGTGTCCAGAGGAGGGCAACCAAAATGGTCAAAGGCCTGGAAACGATGCCTTATGAGGAACGGCTTAGGGAGCTGGGTATGTTTAACCTGGAGAAGAGAAGGTTAAGGGGTGATATGATAGCTATGTTCAAATATATAAAAGGATGTAATATAGAGGAGGGAGAAATGTTGTTTTCTGCTGCTCCTGAGAAGAGGACACAAACTACAAGAAAGAAGATTCCACCTAAACATTAGAAAGAACTTCCTGACAGTAAGAGCTGTTCGACAAGGAGTGTGGTGGAGTCTCCTTCTTTGGAGGTCTTTAAGCAGAGGCTTGACAGCCACCTGTCAGGAATGCTTTGATGGTGTTTCCTGCTTGGCAGGGGGTTGGACTGGATGGCCCTTGTGGTCTCTTCCAACTCTAGGATTCTATGATTCTATTGCCTCCCTCTGTCTGGATTTTCTCATACCAAGGCTACTCTGGAAAGGGAGAGGCGTAGCTAGGAGGGAACCCAGACTGAAGGAGGGCAGAGTGTGGATAGCAGAATTAACAGAGTTACTGAAAGCTTGCTCTCCACAAGGCTAGACTCCCCACGTCTATGCAGGCTCAGGCTTTAGGCTTCAGACTCGCCAAAGCCCGAGTTCAGGGTCTAGCTCAGTCGGCAGAGCATGAGACTCTTAATCTTAGGGTTGTGGGTTCGAGTCCCGTGTTGGGCAAAAGATTTCTGCATTGAAGGGGGTTGCACTAGATGACCCTTGGGGTCCCTTGCAAGCATGGGAGACAACTCCCAGGGGTGTATGCGCCAAATGGATGCAAAACAGAGTTTTTTAAGAGTCTGGAAAGTAAGTTGTTAGAGTTCATGGATAAACAAATCATTATTATGGGTGATTTTAATGGAATTACAAACCCAGAATTAGACAGATCAACCACGAAAAAGAAAGGAAAACAAAACAAATTGCCAAACAGCTTTTTTGAAATGGTGGATAATCTAGATTTGATTGATTCATGGAGACATAAATATCCAATACAAAGAGACAACACTTTCTATTCCGCAAAACACCAGTCCGCAAGCAGAATAAAACCAAAAAGTCTATCAGATCACAATCCAGTAATATTAGTCTTAAATGAAAAAGAAAAAAAGTATAAAGACCTGGAGAATGAATGTCTTCCTATTAAGGAATGAAAAAATAGTTCAGGGAGCCCAAAAATTAATGAAAGAGTATTTCAAATTAAATATGAATGGCGAAGTAAACCTTAAGACAGTATGGGATGCCGGAAAGGCAGTAGCAAGAGGCTATTTCATTCAGCAAGGCTCAAAATTAAAGAGAATAAGAGAACAGAAAAAAACAGAATTTATTGGAAGAAATAAGGAGAAAAGAAAAATTAATGTATAAAACAAAAAAAAGGGAAATCAATCAAGAACTTAAAATTTTAAGAACAGAATATGAAAATATAATAGGCCAAGAGATAGAACAACAAATCCAATTTTGGAAATAGAAAAACTTTGAATGGGCCAATAAACCGGGGAAAATCCTAGCGTGGCAGGTAAAGAAGAAAAAGAATGAGAGGGTGATTAATAGAATCAGATCAGAAGGGAGAATTATAGATAAACCACAGGAAATTATGGAAATTTTTGAAAACAGTTCTATTATATGAAACATCTGCGGCTAGAATTCTACTAGCCAAGCATTGGAAAGAGAAATACATTCCTACCAGAGAAGAGTGGCTCCGCAAGGTGTGCGAATACCTTGAGTTAGCTGAATTAACAGATATAATAAGGCACAAACCCAAAGCACTAGTGAAAAAAGAACGGGAATGCCTGAACGAGTATTTTAGAAAGCAAAGGGTAAAATTGAACATCTGGTTGAGTCTAGAGTGAAGAGGATTGGAAAGGATATTGAGGAGGACAAGAAGACTTAAATGGAATTAATTAAGATCATTTGAAAATAGAGAAGGAAATTACAAAAATGGATTAAAGTAGAGGATTGAAAGTGAGTGTTGTGTGGTAGGTGGAAGTCACCATTATTTCTATTATTATCTTTTTTCTTTTGTTTAGGTATAAGATTTGTATACAGTAAATGCAAGGAAAGCATAGAAATGCTGAGTAATGTGGACAATGTATTTATAGACTTAATTCTCAGGCCCTTGCATTGTAATTTAATTTATATATCTACTTATTTTTATGTTCTTTATCTTCTTTTTCTTTTTCCTTCTTTCTTTGGAAAATGGAATGTTGGAATCTTTTGTTGTGTTATTGTGGAATTGTGGAATTTTGAAAGATAAATAAAGTTTATTATTATTTTTTTAAAAGAAATTTTTTGAAAATTATTAACCCTATATAAAAAAGAGGAAGTTAATGAAAGGGAATTAGAAACATTTATAAAAAGTCATAAATTACCAAAAATATCTATAGAAGGGCCCCCACAAAGTTGATGGGCATTCCCATTCAAATGGTGTGTGTGCACTGCCTCATGCAGTCGATTATGTGGGGCGGGGGCAACAATATTTTGTTATTCAAGTTGGCACTCCTGCTTCCAAGTTTACAATTCTATGATTTTGTGACTGGGCACAGGGCAGGCTGGGTTTTCGTCAGGGTGCTCAGGAGGTCTCCAAAGTGAAACCCAAGACCCGGAGATGAAGCAAGCGAGAAACCGCATTAGACATTCTGTTCTGCTACTACCGACGTCACTCACAATCACATTTCTCAGCCCTCTCCGGGCCTTTGACAATGGATCCATTGGGTCATTAATGGCCCATGGAAGCAGGAAACACACAGACCAAAGGCACACAGAGAGCAAGAGAGGCCTGGGCTGAAATTTAATTTAAATGCTCTAATGGCTTTTCATGGGAAGGAGGGAGAGAGAAGTTGGCCATTGTGGATTAACCATCACAAGTAACTCAACTCAACTCATTTTATTTCGGCTTTAAGCCCATAGACATAACAACCAAAAACAGAAACAGCACAGTCTGGTTTACAATTGCTAACAGTAAACTAGATTAAAAGGGATACTCAATTGAATAAAATATGATAAAAATTAAATTACAATTTCAAGCTGTATATAACAATCCATTGCGTTTCTTAAGTGTCAGAACTGATGTCAGAAATTTTGCCATATGTAGGGTTATAATCGAGTCTGAATCTTGCAACAGAAGATCTTCCAAATACCCCGGTAATTTTTGAGTTAATGGAAGTAATAAGAGTCTTTCGGGCGGCAGAATACAAGGGGCAGACAAACACTATGTGATGAAGAGATTCAATCAAACGGTTATCACAGGCACATAAGACCGAAACCTGGCCCCTAGAAAATCTATGAAAAAGGGCGTTTGAGGGAAAGACATTAAACCGTGCTTTAATAAAAGAGAAACAATGACTAGCAATAGAAAGAGTTGATAGATAGGCTGGTACTTGAAGTTGGGGTACAATGCCCAGGGATCTCAGTGAGCATGTCCCCCCGCCCAGCATAACATTGCGTTGCACCCATCACAAGTAAGAAACAAACGCTCAGCAAGAAGGAAGCCACTGGGAATGGACTTTTTTCTGACAAATACTGGAAAGCCAGGGGCGTTGCACACGCACGATGCACACTACTGTATTTCTGTTACAGCACAGTGATGAACAGAAGCCAACAGAAGATACACACACACACTGCCATGTTTCCAGAGGCAATTAATTCCAGTGGCTGAGAGCCTGCGCAGGAAACGATGGCAGCAGATCTCGCGTCTGGAAATCGCTGGCGGGCTTAGCGCGACGTCAGAAAAAAGATTGCGCTGCAAGGCAGCGTGTCGGGAACTGCAAGAGGAGCAGGCAATGCAAGGCAAGCTTCGCTATGTTAGGATAAGGAGGAGGCAAACCTCTGTTGAAGTCATAGCTGTCAACCCTCCCTTTTTTTGCGGGAAACTCCCTTATTCCAATGCCGTTTCCCGCTGCTATCCCGGATTGTTGATATCCCTTAAATTTCCCGGATTCCAAAGGAAGCAGCTCCTCTCCCTCCCTGCCGGCCAGGGAGGCTCCTCAGCTGCGTTGCTCGGCTGCCAATAAGGAGTCTGAGACCGACTGGGGGCGGAGCTTGCATGCCTTGTGCAGCCAGACCCTCACGCCCAACCAGACAGACAGCCTGCCTGCCATCTACGCGCTCGCTCTTTCACTCACCCGTTCGCGCACAGCCTCTGGAGCGCAGGGTGGCGAGGCTACTTGGTGCCATTGCACCGCCCTCGCGGCATCCCTTATTTTCAAATTCGAAAGTTTGAAAAAATCCATTATTTTCAAATCCGAAAGTTGACAGCTGTGGTTGAAGTAACTCAAGAACAGGAACCCTTTTCACCCCAGACGCCGTATTCCCTTCCAGGGGCGGGGCCATGTCAGTGGTGGGCGGGGCCATGGTCAAAAGCAGGCGGGGCAAAAACAGGGGTGCACTGGGGTAACCTTTTGTGATATGGCGCCCTGTGTGAGGCCAAAATTTGGCGCTCTGAAATGGATCTTCTCAATTTTGCACCCCCTCAGCTCGGTGCCCTGTGCGGGACGGGGGGCTCCCTGCACCGCCCTAAACAGTTGACTTTTGACCTTTGTGCAGGAAGCTTAATACAGTCAAGGGAAAATGTCGTGGACTGGCTGGATGCAGAGTAGTGGTGGGAGGAACCAGCTGGGGAACCGCCAAGGGAAGAAAGCTCAGAGCCCAGGGATTGGTGGTGAGACGATGACTGGTCAGAGGGAGAAGAGGGAGCAGACTGGAAAGAGGAGTTGTCGGAAGCTGAAGAGGTAACAGGGTTTAGTGAGCTGGGAGAGTCTGTGGCAGAGAGCAGTCCAGAAGCAGGAGGAGAGGAGGGAGGCCAAGAGGCAGAGACGAGACCAGCTGGTGAAGAAGCTAGGGTGTCTCCCCCTCCTGCTGCAGCAAACTCTCCTCCTGCTGGTCTCCCAGGACCAGGAGAGGGCTGAAATGGGAGGATCAAAATCAGGCACAACGGCATAGTCTCAGATTGCTTGGGAATGACCTGGGGAGGAGACTTAGGCAGCTGAGGGAAGGCCTTCAGTCTCCACAAGTGCCACAAGACCTGCCAAGAAGAGTTGCTGTGCTCAGTAGGCCTAGCACTTCTGCGCAGACCTTGTTTCTCCTAACAGAGAGTTCACTTACCCCGTGTGATTTATTACTGACCCACTCCTGACACAAAAACACTCGAGGAGAGTGCAGAGCAGGGCTGCTGCTGGTGGGGCGTATTTCACTCCCGAAGCCCGAGGTTCCCTGTTCTTGATTTAGAATTTGCAAAGTGCTTTCCTGGCAGCCGCACCGGAAGCTGCCAGGAAAGCCCAACGCCATCCGCTAGACCCCTGGCCTTCAATTGGCAGGTCGTGGTTTGATCCCAGGTGGGTCGCAGCAGGCGAAAGGGGTTCCCAAATGCATGTTCAGGTTAGAAGCCTCTTCAAGTGCTTTTGCAAGATTGGAACTGGAGAGACAGTATTTCTGGACGTCCAAATGGTGCACTTTGGCATCAAGCAGTCAGGTCGATACTTCTTTTATCCAAGAGCCCTTTCAACACTGGAGTGCGTAAGGCCTGCTTTAAATGATTTATAGAAAGCTCCACTCCGCATTAAATCGTGAGGCATTTAGCCAACAGGGAGTAAGCATCTCCCGTCTGCAGCTGCTGCAACAGGCCTCTTCTGTGAGTGTGCAAGTCCCGCAGGCCTGCCGCCGCCACCGCAAGGCTTGTTCTCACTTGCAAAAATATCGCTGTGTTTTCGTCAACAGCCTGCCAACCGCCCAGCTCAGGTGCTCAGCATCTGAGACTCTAAGGCCGAGCGCCATCAACAAGAGGCAAACTGGCAGTAAGAGGGCAAATGGCGGGCGGTGCCTCTGGCAACGGGCGCAAGCGACGGATTTGAGCGCAGACAGAAAACAAACAAACCTGTGAGGATGAGCAGGGACAGCAAGCAAGGATGTGTACACATTGCTGCGCAGAAGGACAAAACAGGAATCAAAGTCCCTTTCTTCTTCTTTGCCTCGCAAACTGTATTCCTGACGCAGATTCAACAAGGCCGTCTTCCAGAGCCGGCGGGAATGCCAGAGGGATGCCTGCGAGGCCACTTTAATAATAATAATAATGATAATAAAATAATAATAATAATAATAATAATAATAATAATAAATAATAATAATTTTTTATTTATACCCCGCCCTTCCCGGTCCAAAAACCGGACTCAGGGCGGCTAACAACAAACAAAACAATGATTAAAAACAACTTTAAAAACAGCTAAAAACAAACATCAGTGGGATCACCAGGGCTAACTGGCCAAATTAGTCTTGCTAGGCCAGTAGGGAGACCAGGGAAGGATTTTAATGTGGGGACACAGAAGGGTTTCTTCAGAAAAAAGGGAAGGGGGAAAAGGAATAGGCTAGATTGAAGGCCAGGCGGAATAACTCTGTCCTACAGGCCCTGCGGAAGGAGGTCAGGTCCCGCAGGGCCCTAGTCTCATGGGACAGAGCATTCCACCAGGTCGGAGCCAACACTGAAAAAGCCCTGGCCCTTGTGGAGGATAATCTGGCTTCTTTGGGGCCCGGGACCCTTAAACTATTGTTATTCGTGGACCTTAAGGTCCTCTGTGGGGCATACCAGGAGAGGTGGTCCCGTAAGTATGAGGGTCCTAAGCCGCATAGGGCTTTCATTGTTACCGGACAGCTCTAGTTTTTGGACACAGCCATGTTGCAGGACCCCCTTCCAATGCCAGAAAGGCTTAGATGAGCCTTCCTCTCCAAAGGCAGTCTACCTCTAAATGCCCGGTGCTGAGAGATGAAGGGGAAGGCCGGTTGCCTTTATGCTCTGCATTTTGGGGCAGGTCGGTCTGTTAGAAACAGCATGCGATACTAAGTCAGCCTCCGGCATCCCGGTGCCCATCAGACATTTCGGATCACAATAACACCATCTGTCCAAACCAGCACAACAGCTGTTGTCCAAAACATCTAGAACAGCACCAGTTGGAGAAGGATGCAATAGATCAATTAACTGAATTATTTGTTGCTAGGGGCCTGAAAGTTCAGGACACCCATGCTATAGGCGTAGCCTATGGCATACTTTCCAAATATGCAGAGAATACTTCACAAAACAGTGCCCTAAAATACATACCTGGACTTGTTTCGATTAAAGTCTGCAGGAGACTTTGTGGATATTTAAGTTATAATTAGAAAAATCTTAATAATTATTCATAAACGGTTTATAAGAAGTAAATAAGGAGGCCAGATAAAGGATAAAGGAAGTCTTTTATTTTATTTGGTTGTTTGTATTGTTGTATGTTATGTTCACGTTTGGTGAAGTTGGATTTGTGTATTGGGGGTGGGGTGGGGGGGCTTGTGTTATGTTGTAAATAAAATTCCAATTACAAAAAAAGAAAAAAAAAGGTGGTGAAACTGTGTTGTTAGACTCCAAGTCCCATCATGCCTCAACACCAACCAAGTTGGCCGGGGCTGATGGGAGTTGGAGTCCAGCAGCACCCAGAGGGCTACAGATTCCCCATCCCTGCTTTAGAGCAACCCCGTCTTTTGTTGTCTTTGTGTCACCTGGTTGCAAAAGGGGACCAGAGAAATTGGGGGGGGCGCCGATTTGCTTGGGGGGGGGGAAGAGTCTCTGAGACGCGGCCCTCCCCATTCAAATGGAGACTTCTCTCTTTTTCTGGCTGCCAGAACCTCCCTGGTGGTGCTTCTCCTCTATTTCGCCTCCGTGTTTGTCAGAGTCCAAGGGCAGGTCCACCCCCTCGGGGCAGTTCATCCCCACAATGTGACACTGAGGCAGCATCTCCTCCAGCAGGATCCGAACCAATTCTTTGTGGCGGACGGAGGGCAGGTCGGAGACATCCAAGAACCTGAGATTCCTGAAAGGACAAGGAAGGGAGAGATCCTAAGCCATTTCCATTGCACTCCTGGCCTCCTGCCCATGTGTAATGCTCGTGGCTATGATCCCCTCGTGCATTTTTACCAACAGAGCAAAACAAAAAGCAAGGATAGCTTTCGGCGGAGTTGCAACCAAAATGGTGAAAGGCCTGGAAACGATGCCTTATGAGGAACGGCTTAGGGAGCTGGGTATGTTTAGCCTGGAGAAGAGAAGGTTAAGGGGTGATATGATAGCCATGTTCAAATATATAAAAGGATGTCATATAGAGGAGGGAGAAAGGTTGTTTTCTGCTGCTCCAGAGAAGAGGACACGGAGCAATGGATTCAAACTACAAGAAAGAAGATTCCACCTAAACATTAGGAAGAACTTCCTGACAGTAAGAGCTGTTTGACAGTGAAATTTGCTGCCAAGGAGTGTGGTGGAGTCTCCTTCTGTGGAGGTCTTTAAGCAGAGGCTTGACAGCCACCTGTCAGGAATGCTTTGATGGTGTTTCCTGCTTGGCAGGGGGTTGGACTGGATGGCCCTTGGGGTCTCTTCCAACTCTAAGATTCTATGATTCTATGCAAGCGTTTACTCGATGGTAGATTAAACGCCCAAGGCCTTAATGGATTAATCAGGGTTGTTTTTTAATGAGCGCTCCGGTGTGTGGCCAATTAATCAATTGCAGCAATCAGTTAACCGCATCCTGCTTGAGTAAAACAGTGCCCCCAATTAACTGAGCCAAATACTAATTTAGCCTTTGTGAAAAACTCATCTTAGCCCTTATGCAAGACGGCAAACGTAATCCTAGAACAGAATGGCAAGGCCTCCTCTAAGCCGTGACACACACACACCATGTCTCAATGCAAGGACGTTGTTTCTTTTAAAATACGGGTGCAGAAGCGGGTTCATGGTTATGACCCATGACTGAATGGTTTGTGTCACAGTTCACCGTAGGCTGGGTGGAGGGGTTATGTCGGGGATAAACCCTTTTATGATATTGCATCCTTGAATATCCTTCAGTGTGATTTCAACAAAGTTACATGATTTGTTTTTGGTTTTTTTTGCTATTGTGTTTTTACTTGGGTTGGAAGCCACTTCAGGACTTTCTGCAGTGAGAAGAGAATTATAAATTTCATAAACAGAAGCCTAAACTAGGGACTTGCACCCAGGGACTGAATACAGAATCCCTCGATGTCAGGTTCCCTTGTCGGTTGTTCAAACAGAAAAGCCAAGCCATTTGTCTTTTAGTTCTTTTAATCAGTGCCAAATTATTTACAGTGCCGATCTCAGTCTTATCATGTCTGTTTACTCACTAGCAGAATCTGGAAGTGCCTCCCTCTGATTTTGGCGCCAACACCACAGTCTTGGCAGCCTAAATTGCCGTCTCCTCCTCCTACGTAATCTCTGCGCCGGACCTGACGTCTCTCCCTCCGATCGAGCCTGCTGGGTGGTGCCAGGCCTCTCACTAAATCCCTGGACCCCTGGCACCCCTTGCCTCCCAGCCACTAACTGCTTCTCCCCCAAGGAACTGCTGGTTTCACTCGAAGATGAATCAGTAGTTAAAACAGGTGGCTGCTCCCTATAAACACTCAGAGCTAGACTGGCAGGGGGAGGCAGATCCCTGACACTCAAGATGCTTCCTGGGTCGTGACGGGTCTTCCACCAGTGCTGCTCCATCGCTCCTCCTCAGGTGATATTCATTAGCTGGAATAAGCCCTTTGAGTGCCTCTCATGTAGCTGGATGGACAGGGGCGTTGCAGAAATGTCTATTTTGTACATGGCTGGGATGTAGCCCTGTTGTGCAAAGGTAAAAGCCCCATCTGTTGCCCTGCCCACTTTCTGCCTCTGCCCCCACCCATAAGGACATGTGTCCACTGGGCTGAAAAAGAACCGCCCACTCCCATTAAAAAAAAATACTAGAGACAAATTTAACCAATCAACCCAAGGTTTCTTTAGTGGCTCCCCATCTGTGGAATGTTCTCCCCAGGGAAGTTCGCCTGGCGCCTTCATTATACACCTTTAGGCGCCAGGCAAAAACAGTCCTTTTTAACCAGGCCTTTGGTTGATCCGATTTACATCCTATGCCCTTTTAAAAAGTGCTTTTTTGGGGGGGTATTGGATTGTTGTTTTTATTTTTATTATGTATTTTGTGGTTTTATATCTTGATTTTATTCTGTGAACTGAGACCCCTGGGTATAGGGCGGTATATAAATTCAATTAACAACAACAGTCCTGTTTTTAATCTGCAGGGCTTCAGGTTAACTTACATGACCACCCCCATGCATTTTTTTAGACTGCTTTGTGTTTACTTTGATTATATATATATTTTAATATGTTTTTGTATTTCCTACTGTATTACTTATTTGGTCCTTGTAAATCGCTTTGGGACTTGTGAGCAACGCACAAATTCAACAAACCAGATCGGCTAGCTTTCTGGCGTATTACTAAAACAGAGAATTATGAAGGTACAGTGCCTCTGAATGTGGAGGTTCCATTTAGCCGTGATGGCTAACAGCCCTCGGCAGGTTGGCTGCTCCATAAATGTTGCTTAATCCTTTTAAAAATAAATAAATATGCACCCAAGCTGGTGGAATTTTAGTGGCAGGGAATTCCATAAGCTAATGGCAGGTTGTGTGGAGAAACATTTCCTTTTCTCGCCCCTGGAAGTTCCTGCCATTCAGCATCACGGGGCAGTCCTGAAGAGCCGGACCGAAACAACCGAAAGGGGAAATCACCTTTGGAAAACTGGCAACACTGTGGGTGCCAGAGAGCCCAAAGGAACAGCTCATCTGCAACGACCACGCCCTGTCCTGACTCAGGGTTGCAAATCAAGGAGATGCTCCATGACCTGAACCTCTTCCGGATTGTCCTGATTCCCCAGTTGCCTCTGCCTGACTCACAGCAGAGAGCCAGTGTGGTGTAGTGGTTAAAAGC
This sequence comes from Darevskia mixta, assembly GCA_034641385.1. Lineage (NCBI taxonomy): Eukaryota > Metazoa > Chordata > Lepidosauria > Squamata > Lacertidae > Darevskia > Darevskia mixta. Next base: position 6,567,585 of record JAWWNH010000163.1, read on the forward strand.
GGTAGTCCCGTAATCTGGTCAACCGGGTTCGCGTCCCCCTCCTCCACATGCAGCTGCTGGGTGACCTTGGGCTAGTCACCCTTCTCTGAAGTCTCTCAGCCCCACTCACCTCACAGAGTGTTTGTTTTGGGGGAGGAAGGGAAAGGAGAATGTTAGCCGCTTTGAGACTCCTTCGGGTAGTGATAAAGTGGGATATCAAATCCAAACTCCTCCTCCTCCTCCTCCTCCTCCTCTTCTTCTTCTTCTTCTTCTTAAACACAGCTCTCAGCAGCAGTCAGGTGCTGGAAACAACGCCTGTGGTTCCCGGCCCTGCCTTGCTGCTTCCTGCTCTGCATTTGACCCTTGGCTCTGTGATCATCTGCATTCCCTGACCTCTGATTTTGTATGTGGATTCTGCTCTCAGGCAAGAGTTCCCCAGAGACTCCTAGCCCCTGCTTGCTAGGCAACGGGACTCAGACCCCCTCGACTGACCGGTACTCACTGGAGCTGGTGGAGGCAGGCCAGCCCCCTCTCAGTGACCTGCGGGCATCCAGCCAGCGAAAGCTCCTGCAGGGTGTCTGCAAAGTTGTGAAGGCGGCCCAGACTCCAGTCATCGATGTAAGGGCACCTGCTGAGGTCCAGCTGCTTCAGGTATCTTTGGTTGACTGTGGGAAGGAAAAGCAGGTTTGTAAACTGGCTGTGGCCAATCTTCAAATCGCAGGGCTGGAAGGGACCCCTAGGGTCATCTAGCCCAACCCCCTGCAATGCCTGCCGGCGTGTAACGTGGTCCAGACAGGTGTGTGCTCAGTGCTAAAAAGAGATACAGTGGTACTTCGGGTTAAGAACTTAGTTCGTTCTGGAGGTCCATTCTGAACCTGAAACTGTTCTTAACCTGAGGTACCACTTTAGCTAATGGGGCCTCCCACTGCCGCCGCCGCGCAATTTCTCCACCCCCACCGTTCAGCCCGGACACTGAGGTCCAGCGCCGAGGGCCTTCTGGCGGTTCCCTCACTACGAGAAGCAAAGCTACAGGAAACCAGGCAGAGGGCCTTCTTGGTAGTGGCGCCCGCCCTGTGGAACGCCCTCCCATCAGAGGTCAAGGAAATAAGCAGCTATCCTATTTTTAAAAGACATCTGAAGGCAGCCCTGTTTAGGGAGGCTTTTAATGTTTAACAGATTACTGCATTTTAATGTCCTGTTGGAAGCCGCCTAGAGTGGCTGGGGAAACAGCCAGATGGGCGGGGTACAAATACATTATTATTATTATTATTATTATTATTATTATTATTGCAGATTTCATTAACAGCCCCCTGTCTTCTCCGCCAATAATTTAACAACTGCTTGAAACAGCTGTGGGGGTAGGAGGACGGATACATTTGAACCCAGAGCCTACAGCTGCCTATTCCTACAGCAAGGACGACACAGGTCCGTCCACCTGAAAGCCCTCTGAACACTCAAAAGCACAATGTCTTATTACCCAGGTTGTCCAGGCCGTCGTAGTTGATGATGGAGCCGCTGAGGTTGGCTCCTTCCAGGCAGGCCTCCTTATCTTGTAGGAAAACCAAGCCGCCCTTCGTGTCCTCCCATTCTGTTTTGCCCCGGAGCCTAAAAAACAAAAACCACGTTGCTTTGCTGCTCTTGTAGGTGGTGTGCGCGCAAGGGGTGCAAAACTGGCAGGATTATTCAGATTTCAGAATCTGGCTTTTTCTCTTTACGGAATTTGGGTGCTGGCGTTTTTCGTAAGACCGTTCTTAGGTTCGGACACTTACTGTAACAGGTTCTAACTTTGAGAGAAGCTCAGAGAATGATGGCAAGGGGAAAGGGCCTTTTCTGGTCCCCATCATGGCACGATCTACCCCAGGCATCCCCAAACTTGGCCCTCCAGATGTTTTGGGACTACAACTCCCATCATCCCTAGCTAACAGGACCAGTGGTCAGGGATGATGGGAACTGTAGTCCCAAAACATCTGGAGGGCTGAGTTTGGGGGTGCCTGCTCTACCCAGTGATTTCCACCTGGCTCCTTGGCAGGTAAAAGGTAAAGGGACCCCTGACCATTAGGTCCAGTCGTGTCCGACTCTGGGGTTGTGGCGCTCATCTCGCGTTACTGGCCGAGGGAGCCGGCGTACAGCTTTCGGGTCATGTGGTCAGCATGACTAAGCCGCTTCTGGCGAACCAGAGCAGCGCACGGAAACGCCGTTTACCTTCCCACCGGAGCGGTACCTATTTATTTACTTGCACTTTGACGTGCTTTCGAACTGTTAGGTTGGCAGGAGCTGGGACCGAGCAACGGGAGCTCACCCCGTCGCAGGGATTCGAACCGCCAACCTTCTGATCAGCAAGCCCTAGGCTCTGTGGTTTAACCCACAGCGCCACCTGGGTCCCTCCCTTGGCAGGTAGCACCAGGTAAAAACTTGACCTTTTTTCAGAGGTCTTTGACAGCCTTAGGCAATACGGTTTGCTGTTAGCTGTGCTGCCAAGTTTTTCTGCTACTGATATGGAGGCTTCCTTTGTGCATATTTTTTAATCGCATGTGTTTTTATGCAAATATGCTTCTACTGCAACATATTTTTACCAGTTAATATCCAACTGAAGCCAGAACTCTTTCTTTTAGGGCTAATGGACATACAATTAGAAAAGGATTATGGACAATTACTCCAATATATGACTACTGTGGCGAGACTACTATACGCGAAAAGATGGAAAGACGCAGCCTAACCCACTATAGAAGAATGGCTGATAAAATTATTGGACTTGGCTGAGACGGCTAAGCTAACATGTTTAATTAGAGATAAATCATTACTAACATTTTTTAAGGATTGAAAATTTCCTAGGGACTTTCTGCCTGAAAGAGAAAATGAACTTGTAATATCTGGATTTTAAGCTTGGAAAAAATACTGGTTTATAGAAGAGAGAATGGTTGGATCTTAAAGAATGAAAATCATATGTACCGGTAGCTGCAGAGAGTCAGAACTCCTTTTTTTTACTCTATCTTTCATTAGTTTTTTCTTTCTTTTCCTTTTCTCTTGCTTTCTCTTCTTTAGATTTCTCCTTTTCTTATACTTTCTTCTTTCTGACTTTGCTCTTTTTTATCTCTGTTTTATCTCAGCATACAGTGGTACCTCTGGATGCGAACGGGATCCGTTCCGGAGCCCTGTTCGCATAATGAAAAACACGTAACATGAAGCGCCGAATCTGCACATGCTCGCCACATGATTCGGCGTTTCTGCGCACGCGCATGACATCTGTGCATGCGCGAACCGCCAAACCTGGAAGTAACCCGTTCCGGTACTTCTGGGTTTGGCGCATTCGTAACCCGTGTTGAACGCAACACGCAGCATTTGCAACACGAGGTACGACTGTATTATATAAAATCATACTTTACAATGGGTATGTATTTCTGTATGTCTCTGAATAAGTATCAATAAATAAAATTTATTCGTTGATAAATTTATTGAACAAAAAAAGGGGGCAACGTATTTTTACCTATGCTTTGAAATACATTGTATGCATTTCTGTATAACAAGAAACAAACAAGCTCAGCAAACAATAGCTACGTTTGTTTAAAAGACTTTTCTCTCTCCTTTCCTGAGGGGATTCTAGAGGTGGTTTTAAATGCATGACTGACTGGAATCAACAAAATGGCTCCCAGAGAAAACTGGCAGAACAAGCCACCCTCCCAGTTTTATTCTAGCTGCCTTGGGCTATAAAACTGGAAAGAACATCAAAGAAAACACCAAAAGGGAATCTATAGAGGCCCTCAGGGGATCAAGAGTCTCTGAGAAGATCCTCAGGTAACTCCCACAATGCAGTGCTTTGGCAGGAGCACGTTTGACATACCTAATGCTTCCCTTCAAAGCCAGCACAAAGAGGGCAGCTGCGATATTTTCCCCGAAATGGTTCTTCGCCTGGATGTTGTATCTGAGGGTCAAGTTGGGACGTGTTAGTCATTCAAATCACTTGTAACCGGCTCTTTGCCGTTCACCCGACCCCACAGCAAGAAACATTAAAGCAGGGCATTAAAATAAAACAAACAAACATGGTCTAAAGCTACTCTGAGGCAGCAGGCAGATCACTTTCATAGAATCATAGGGTTGGAAGAGACCACAAGGGCCATCCAGTCCAACCCCCTGCCAAGCAGGAAACACATCAAAGCATTCCTGACAGGTGGCTGTCAAGCCTCTGCTTAAAGACCTCCAAAGAAGGAGACTCCACCACACTCCTTGGCAGCAAATTCCACTGTCGAACAGCTCTTACTGTCAGGAAGTTCTTCCTAATGTTTAGGTGGAATCTTCTTTCTTGTAGTTTGAATCCATTGCTCTGTGTCCGCTTCTCTGGAGCAGCAGAAAACCTTTCTCCCTCCTCTATATGACATCCTTTTATATATTTGAACATGGCTATCATATCACCCCTTAACCTTCTCTTCTCCAGGCTAAACATACCCAGCTCCCTAAGCCGTTCCTCATAAGGCATCGTTTCCAAGCCTTTGACCATTTTGGTTGCCCTCTTCTGGACACGTTCCAGCTTGTCAGTATCCTTCTTGAACTGTGGTGCCCAGAACTGGACACAGTATTCCAGGTGGGGTCTGACCAGAGCGGAATACAGTGGTACTATTACTTCCCTTGATCTAGATGCTATACTCCTATTGATGCAGCCCAGAATTGCATTAGCTTTTTTAGCTGCTGCATCACACTGTTGACTCATGTCAAGCTTATGGTCTACTTTATGATGCTCACTTTTCAATCACTCTTTCCTTTCCAGCTTTGTCTCCATCTTCCTCCGCACTGAGCTCTCCAAGGGCAGCACTGAGACGTAAACAGGGTTGGAAACTCTTGATATGTAAGCTAAGAGCCAAATGGCTCCTTAAACCAGGGTTACAGTTGCCAAAACGGAACGCCTGGTTGCCATTTTGGGGCCAGAGGGCTCGAGAGTCGCATTTTTCCAATACAGTATGACTTTTTGGTTCCTGAAATCCATTCTGATTCTGTAGCTGAAGTATCACGGATAGAATTCTACAGGATGCGTCGCTAGTGTGTGAAAACAGTCCAGATCCAAGGATCCCCAGGCAGGCTCTCGGACTACAACTCCCATCATCCCTTCCCCTTGGCCATGTCAGCTGGGGCTGGTGGGAGTTGGGAGCCCAGCAATGCCTAGAGCAGTGGTGGCTAACCTTGGCACTCCAGATGTTTTGGGACTACAACTCCCATCATCCCTGACCACTGGTCCTGTTAGCTAGGGATGATGGGAGTTGTAGTTCCAAAACATCTGGAGTGCCAAGATTAGCCACCAATGGCCTAGAGGGTCACCTCTGGTCTAGAAACGGTTGGAAGAAATGGAAATGGAGGAAGGGGTTAATTTCCTTCATGGGCAAAATCACCCCATGTAGGAGGTAAGGCAACATGTGCAAGGTCAGCGAAGCCAGTTGCTATACAGGTGGCAATGGGCTGTTGCCATAAGTGATTAAGGCATGTCAGCTCATTAGTCAGTCAGTGAGTCTGTCCGTAAGCTGGAGTCTGTTACGCCTTAAATTGCTGGGGCAACAGAAGAAGAAGAGTTTGGATTTGATATCCCGCTTTATCACTACCCGAAGGAGTCTCAAAGCGGCCAACAACAAAACCCCACATTTGGGGTTAGTTATAATGTTCCAGCTGTTCTGTGGCTTTCTCGGCAACTTAGAAATTTGACACAGTTGTGCATGAAGACAGGTGTACTTGTCAATGTGAGAACTGAGAACAACCACACCTTTGTGTATTGTCGTTGTTTTATCAGCCCAGCAATGGCGCAGGTAAAGGTAAAGGGACCCCTGACTGTTAGGTCCAGTCGCGGTTGACTCTGCGGTTGCGGCACTCATCTCGCTCTATAGGCCGAGGGAGCCAGTGTTTGGCCGCAGACAGCTTCCGGGTCATGTGGCCAGCATGACTAAGCCGCTTCTGGCGAACCAGAGCAGCGCACGGAAACGCCATTTTTATCTACTTGCACTTTGACGTGCTTTTGAACTGCTAGGTTGGCAGGAGCAGGGACCGAACAACTGGAGCTCACCCCGTCGCGGGGATTCGAACCGCCGACCTTCTGATCGACAAGCCCTACGACGAGTTTGGATTTGATATCCCACTTTATCACTACTCAAAGGAGTCTCAAAGCGGCTAACATTCTCCTTTCCCTTCCTCCCCCACAACAAACACTCTGTGAGGTGAATGGGGCTGAGAGACTTCAGAGAAGTGGGACTAGCCCAAGGTCACCCAGCAGCTGCATGTGGAGGAGCGGAGACGCAAACCCGGTTCACCAGATTACGAGTCTACCACTCTTAACCACTACACCACACTGGCTCTCACAGAAATACTTTGTGCTTGTATATATCTGTACATTTGCACGGAAGTTGTGTTCCGTGGCACCATGTGTGTCGGCGGGATGTCCAGCCCTCTGCCCCCTTCCGGGGCCAAAAATGGTGCACGCATCTGTGGTCACACATTCCTTAAATGTGCATAAGTGGGGAGTTGCCTGTATCTGAATCTGCAAAGTCTACAAGCTGTATATATACATCAGCATCCGGAACTGTATTACTGAAGCCTTATCTTCTGCAGCAGTAAAGTGTCTTGGACCTCAATCTGCCTCTGTGTGGTGACTGGAACTGGGGACAGCTTCTGCTACGTGGGTCTCTCACCTGAGATTCCCAATAGAAACGTTCCTGAAAAACACGAGGCAGGGGCATATACCTGTTTTTCCTTTGTGCATTCCATATCCTTAGCCTCTTGCCGAAGTCTACAATGGTTTCGATGTCATAGAAGCGGTCGCAGAGGTACTGGATAAACTTGCTTTTCACGGGACCTGGAGTAGGGAAAGTTGATTTGCTCCTATACCGGAGGCTGGTGTAACACAATGAGATGAAGCCTCTGCTGTGCCGGAACTGCAAAAAGGACAAACCAGGGGTAGGGGTGGGGGGGAGAGAGAGTTATTTGGAAAGGAAGACACATTTTGTCAAAATATTGCAGTTTCCTTGTCTCATTCCTTCTGCAGACAACACGCTGCTCATAAGAGACAAAACCCAGGAAGGAATTGGCAATCCCATCCACAATCCCAGGTGCCAAACAGATATACAGTATTAAGGGCTCAACTGTTCTCAAGCAGAGAAACAGGAAAGAAAATGTCAAAGAGGGAAACCAACAGACCACATTTCTTCCCAGCCCGTCTAGCTGACAACCTAATCAATCACAAGCCAGGGAAAAGAAATGCCCTGTTTACAAGTTGCCCTCTGGCACCGCAGCAAGGCTGACTGCATCCGCTTCAAAAAATCTCAGACTAGTTAAGCAATTAGGATGTTGCCTTATGAATCACCGGGGGGAGGTGGGGTTGCACAGCAGCAGTTTCAGAGTTACCTCTTACACTTTCTTCCTGTGCAGCCATAAGAACGAAAGAGAAGCCCAACTGGACTGGAACATGTAGTCCATCCATCTAGGTTAATGTTCTATTTTTAACAGCAAGCAACCAGATTCCTCTGGATATTTGCAGAGGTGAGACCTCTGCTGTGCTGCTGAGGTGCTCTCCCCGCTGCCACTTTGCACAGTGAGCAAGCGAAGTCTCCTGTTCACATCTCCCCTCATGAACTCACTTCAACAATCCGCTATAGCCCTCTTCAGACATTTCGGGTGAACTCAAAAGATGGGGAGTGGGCAGGAACATGCACACAAACCTTACAACCAACCACACACCTAAGTTTTGTTTTGGCTCTGCTTTTGTTGGCACCTACTACCTGAGTTTGCCATTAGAGGTAGCAATATTTTGATTTAACCAATTAACTACATGCAGAGGATTAGCAACACAAGCTTAACGCTGTCTACTCAGATGCAAGCTCCATAAAATTCAACCGGGCTTACTCTCAGCTAAATGTGATTAGGCTGCAATCCTAACTGCGCTTTCCTGGGAGCAAGCCCCACTAAATTCAGCAGGATTTACACTGGAGTAGACATGGCCAGGACTGAGGTGTAAACCCTTTTAATTAGTGCACAACCCTGGGTAAGGTCAGAAATCCAGCAGGTGACTGGTTTCCTGGCAAGGAGACAACAGTGAAGGCAAAAACTCCTTCTACACATTTTCTGTCTGCCATGCAGTTGCTAACAGCACAAGAGCCCTGCCAGGCAGAAACAGCAACCCAACATTATAAAATTACATATTACGAATGCTGTACAGCAGGCATGTCCAACAGGTACCCTGTTTCCCCTTTTTTAATACATAGTCATAAAGTAAGCCATGGCAGGTTTTTTAAACTTTTATGAGAAGTAAGACGTACCCCAAAAGTAAGCCGTGGTGCCGCCATTGTTCCCGTTGCCTCCTCAGCCCCTCCTGCTTAGCGCGCAGGGAGAGGCGGGGGGGGGGAGACGCCTCTTCCTGCCCCGCTTGTTCCCTGTGCGCATGGAGCCAGCGAACCAGCGAGAGGCACGGGGAGAAAACGCGCCTCTTGCGGAGTTCTGCCCCACCTGCTCAGCGCGCAGGGGGAGGCTGTACCGTACCATACTGACGTAATAAAAATAAGACATCCCCCCGAAAATAAGCCACCCTGTGTTTTTTTGAGGGGAAAAATTTGTAAGGCGGTGTCTTAAAAAGGGGGAAAGACGGTAGATCGTGATCTACTGGTAGATCACTGGTCGTCTGTGGTACATCACTGGATTCCCACAAAGAAGCTCAGCAGCTTTGGCTCCCCTAAAAAAAAGCTCAACCTCTTTGCCCTGAAACCCCCCAAACAGGGCGTTCCTTCCTAAAAAAAATCTCAACTTTGACCCAACCCCCCCAAAACATGGATAGCTTTCCTTCCTTAAAAAAGCTCAACCACCTTGACCTGAACCCCCCAAAAGGGGGTAGATCACTGCCAGTTTTTAACTCTGTGAGTAGATCGCAGTGTCTTGGAAGTTGGCCACCCCTGCTGTACAGAATAGAATAGTGAAAACACAGAAGCAGCATCTTTTGTTGATGTATAGCACCACCAACTGGTCGCACAGCAAACACTGTTTTTGGAATCCACATTAACGAAAACAAGTGCAAACCCAGGGAGCTGTACGGTAGGTGTTTCAGTTTAGCCAAAACAAAATAAAAACTAGATACTCATGAACTCGGCTACTGGGAAACCAATACACATTTCTCTATTATATGAGCAACTGACTCCATGAATGACTGTACAAAAGGAGAGAGGAAGGGAAAGAGCAGCATCAGCTAAGGCACCCTTTTTGCTGGGACTGGAGAATGTGCTGCTGACATCTTCCTAGCAAGGCTCCTGTGCTTTTAGCAGTAGCAGGTGTCAGGCAAAAATGCAACAGGTGAAACTATCCCCAGCAGAGAAATGCAGTCATGGGGAAAGTTTCCAGCTACTAAATTATCTCTTTTGTTACAGCTGTTAAAGCACAGCCGCTCTGGTATAATAAAAACAAAATAAAAAAATTCCTTCCAGTAGCACCTTAGAGACCAACTAAGTTTGTTCTTGGTCTGAGCTTTCGTGTGCATGCACACTTCTTCAGATACATTGAAACAGAAGTCACCAGACCCTTATATATAGTGAGAGGGTGGGGAGGGGTATATACCTATATATATATATATATATATATATATATATATATATATATGGGTCTGGTGACTTCTGTTTCAGTGTATCTGAAGAAGTGTGCATGCACACGAAAGCTCATACCAAGAACAAACTTAGTTGGTCTCTAAGGTGCTACTGGAAGGAATATTTTTATTTTGTTTTGACTATGACAGACCAACACGGCTATCTACCTGTAACTGGTATAATAAGTTGGCAACCAAGCTAATCAGTGTAGCTATGAGCACTCATCATCTTCCCCCAGGAGATGCAAGGAGTGTTGCCGGTTCCCACTTTTTTATGTCTTGCTGCTGATAAAGTCCTCCAAATGGAACCTTTGCTTGCGGAGAAATTCAACAGTAGGAATAAGCTTAATCTCTGTCTGCCAAGTTGCTGCTAACGGCGCGGCCGAAGAGCCCGTAGAAAAAGGTGACAACCGGGCAGAGCAGAGATTAGTCGGGGGGGGGGGGGGAACCATCAATTTCCCCAGCAGCCACATGGAAAGCAGCAACAATAGCCCATTCTCTTCTCCATACCGGCCATCTGAAAGTAAACACTTCCTCGCTTCCGACTCCCCACCCCCGGTCCTTCCAGCTCTGCTGTTAACATGGCCAAGACAAGTTTGCAAAGAAAAAACCATGCCCCTCCACCAGGTCACTTACCAACATGGACGCAGCCATCTTGGACAAGTCATGTGACATTCGGTACGGGCACTTGAAGGAGGGCGGAAACGCCACCTATTCTCCAGTTCCAATGCTACTGAGCATGCGCCTTATATTCTGGGCATGCTCAAAGGCGGCAAATGAAGTCTCCTGTCGATTTCTTGCCCTTACCTGGAATTGGATATTTACTCTACGTATTTATTCTCAAGGCGGAGGAGACGAGCTCCTCCTTTTAAGGAAAGAGGGCAAGACCTGTCCAAATCGATATGGTGCTATCAGATAAAATTCATTTGACCAGGTGTTGAATATGTAAAGACTTCTTCCCTGGTTGACAACAAGACAAGGTCTTACTGGCTTAGCCAGGATTTCATTCTTTTGACCAGGTGCCACTACAGGAAGCTTGGAACCAGGCTGGAAATGGCGTTTTCGACATTGATTTATCTAATTTCTACAAGATCGTGGTGATTTAAATAAAGAATGAGGTTTTGGAAACGTCCGCAAATGTCCAAAGGGATTGTTGTTAACAACGATTGTTTTAAAAGTGCCTCTTTGAAGCATTCTGCATGTGATCAGAGGCACTGTATGGGTGGGTGTAAGTTGGTGTAATAAAAGGAAGGCATGATTCAGCACATGCTCACAAGCAAAACCTGCATTGAGTTTCTGGTTCCTCCAGGTCAGAGTGAGAAAGGCTATTACCATCCCCACCATTTCCTCTATCGTTAAATTTTTTGTTTTACAATTTAGAATGCTCATTTAAACATCCTTGAAATATCAATGACTTCCCTTCTCCTCTTTCCATAGTTCATTTTGCACATCATAAATCCCTGCGTATTTTACAAAAACTAAACCATTCAGTATTCCGCTATTCCATCCATCGAAACTTATTTACACTGTTGAATTTATCTTAATGCTGCCAACGTTTTCAAGTGTACACAATTTCCCACCATATATTCAATAAACATTTTGCAATCTTCTCTAAACGTATGTTCTTCTTGTTCACTTATTCTATATATACCATCCCCACCATTTCCTTGCCCAGCTACTGTCTTAATAATAACTTTTCCTTAATACTTCCTTGGGTTCCACAGGAGGGTCAAACGAAGCATCCATCATTCTGCTTTCAAAAGCAGTAGGCAGATATCTCTGGGAAGCTTGCAATTAGGTTGTACAGAGAGACAACCACCTGCCCTTATGTGTCATTTCCCAGCATCTGTTCTCAGAGCAGGCCATATCTAGGACACATTCAGAGCACTGTGATGGCTTCCCTGAAAGAATCATGGGAACTGTAGTTTGTTATGGGTGCTGAGAGTTGTTAGGAGACTCTACTTCCTCCCTCACAGAGCTACAATTTATGAATCAATCCCTCTACAGGGAGCTCTGGGAACTGTAGCTCTCCTAACAAAGAAATCTCAGCACCCATAACAAACGACAGTTTCCAGGTTTTCCTGGGGGGAGCCATGGTTGTTTAAAGTAATATGTTAACTACTCTAAATGTATGGTGTGATCTGGCCTGTTTACCTGTATACTAATACAGTACTAAACAAATCTTTCAGGTGCTCATACTTAAATACCCGCAACAGAGAGGTGCAAGAGGTTTCTGCAGACTTAAGGGAACCTGCGGAGGTCCGCAGAATTTTTTTTATCTAAAAAAAATTAAGGGAAGGGGAAGACATCATTATTTCAGCCACTCTTACTGTGGGCACAGTCATGCCATACATTTAAAGTACTATGACGTAATTTCAAAGAGTCATGGCTTCCCCCAAAGAATCCTGGGAGTTTGCTGTAGTTCAGGGGTCAGCAACCTTTTTCAGCCATGGGCCGGTCCACCGTCCCTCAGACCATGTGGTGGGCCGGACTATATTTTGAAAAAAAAATAATGAGCGAATTCCTATGCCCCACAAATAACCCAGAGATGCATTTTAAATAAAAGCACACATTCTACTCATGTAAAAACACACTGATTGCTGGACCGTCCGCGGGCCGGATTTAAAAGGCGATTGGGTTGGATCCGGCCCCCGGGCCTTAGTTTGCCTACCCATGCCATAATGTAATGACTAACAGTCTTAGAGACTCACGCCCTCTATGAGTCTACCTTGACCTTAAAAGCAAACACCTCTATCTAGCCCTCTGGCATCATCACATATCCTGTGGCAGGGAATTCCTTTCAGGTAATTATGTGTGATGATGTGTTACTTCCTTCTCCTCTCTCTCTGTGTGTACAGTATCTGTGTGTTCTGGATTGTGAGGGTGTGTCCTGCGCTCTCACCGCCTAGTGCCCTGACAGGACTTTCTGTTCCTTGTGGGGCAGAAAGAGAAAACAAGGGCGTATGAATAGGTTCCGTCACCCGCTGCACCCCGGACTTTGCACTGACAGCCCAGCTGGCCGCTTGCAGAGCTGGGTGTGCTTCTTTCAAGTCTTTCTCTCTCTCGGGTGACATTACTGGTGTCAGCTGCCGCTGTGGAATGCAAGGAGATAAAGAGCTTCAAAGATCCCTCGAACCACTTAAGAAAGGAGTTAATGGGTTGGGGGCTTTCAAGTTCCCATGTTTACCTGCTCAGGTGTCACACTCACCTGATCCCGCTTTGCATGTTCTCCCAGAGCTGGAGATGGAGGGGTTTTGAGGAATAATCAGAAGCAGAACCAGCTAGTCACATTCCTTTTGCTTCAACGCACAAGACGGCATTCACCCAGCACTCTCAAGCTTCCACCATCCATCACTCCTAGGCAGCTTCCTGTCTACCTTGAAGGCATCTTCTGCCATTCCACCATCAAGATTTTTATTTATTTTTTACATCTCTCCTTGAAGACCTCCCTCTAAGGCGCACCAGGATGCAGGCCGACTTGAGGATGGTAAGGTGAGCGAACGATGGGACAGGTTGGAACAGCCAACCCCAGTCGGCAAACAAATAGACCTGTAGAACAGGCAGCTGGTAATCCTACCTGACATAGTTTTAACTGTTTAATTTCCCATAGATTGAAGAACCCTTAGGATGTAGGCTGGTGTCCATTTGGACTGATAGGGTGAAAGGTGGGGAGGTCAACAGCAGGTGGCGCCAGAGACAACAACAGGCAGAACCAACTAATTCTGCTTTGGGTCTCTGGCTTGAAGCTGAATTCTACAAGGGGCAACACTGAGACTAAAGAGAAGGAACCTGACAGGCAGGGCCACCCCCTGGACGGATTGTAATAAAGAAGGCAGGAGGGTTGGGGTCTGGCTGAGGGCCGAATGAGGTTGGTGGGGCAGTACCCCATTCACCTGGATGGATCAGCCTCCAGTGCCTTAGAATTATAGCTTGAAAATGGTGCTGGGAATTCAGGGTGCCTGGGGAAAGGCACGACTTTAGTGTGGAATTGTTATGCTTCGCTCTCCCAGTTTGTATGGGGCATCCACATGGCTCTGTCATCCAGGGGTTGTAATCCTGTATTTTCCCTTCTTTTCTGAGGCCTGCAGATTGGGGAAGCTTTCGCATCCCAAGGGCCATATTCCATCACAGGCAACCTTTCAAAGGCCACATCTCTGGGGTGGGCCAAAGTGGGCACCACAATGGGTGCAACTTTGGTAGGGAGGCTGAGTTCGAGTCATGCAAAGGGTGTGTCCAGAGGTTTCTGCAAACGCCCTAATCATACCGCCAGCCCTCGCCCCGGCAAGCAAAGAGGTTTGTCTCACTGCAAGGATGCATCCCAGCTTTGCAGAAGAACTTGAGGAAGGTGTGGGGCAGAAAGGGGGAGGCTTAAATTGGGGGTGTGGGGGTGTAGCCTGGGGACAGACTGTGGCCTGGATTTGGGGGGCTGCATTTCACTTCGCACGTCAAAGTGCAAGTAGATAAATAGGTACCACTCCGGCGGGAAGGTAAACAGCATTTCCATGCACTGCTCTGGTTCGCCAGAAGCGGCTTAGTCATGCTGGCCACATGACCCGGAAGCTGTACACCAGCTCCCTCGGCCAGTAAAGTGAGATGAGCGCCACAACCCCAGAGTCGTCCGCGACTGGACCTCATAGTCAGGGGTCCCTTTACCTTTACCTTTATTTCACTTCCAGCCCTGAGGTCCCCACACCTTGTCTTGGGACTACTTCTTTAAGTCCTGCAGGGAACTGGAAATCTGCATTTACTTTTTCTGCCTCCTGTTTGGGTCGGAGCTTTTTATCTTACAAAGAAAGGACCTGCGGATTTAAGCTTGTTGGTTGCTGGCATCTGTCTGTCTCAGGAGACCACGGAGGAGTGCGCCATTGGGGGTGAGGTCAAGCTGTTGGGCAGTTGCAGCGCCTGTAGAGACCGATGTGGGAGAGACATGTTTTGTTGAAGCTGGGGCAGAAGGCGGCGTCGGGTTGTGCTGCTGCAGATGAAGCATGGTGTTTCTTCAGAGACCGCACCAGCATGATGCTAACGTCTCCTCTGCCCTTTTCACGTCTCTACTGGTTCTGGGAGACCAACAGGGAGAGGAGCTTGTAAGGGAAACTAACCAGGGTCTTTTCCACTTTCCAGGGAGAGTCATGAAACAGGAGCAGAGAACCTCCCAATGGACACCTGGCCCTGGAGCAACGAAGAGGAGTCTCCGTTCAAAGGCTTGCCCCCCTTGCCTAAAGTGTTTCGAGAGCCCAGCTTGCCTTCATTTTCACTGCCTGGGGTTGGAGAGCAGGAAGCAGCCCAAGAGCTTGAGGGGGGCTGCCCGGGCCTCCAAGACAAGATCGCCTTGGGTGCGCGGTGAAATGGTGAGGCCCTCTTTTAAGCCAGGAGATGTCCTTCAGGTGCTTGTTGGACCACAACTCTTGGGCCATTGTCCATGATGGTCCTGCGAAAGACCTGGGAGGCCACTGTTGAGAACAGGATGGTGGACTAGCTAGGGCATCCAACAGGCTGTTCTTATGTTCTTACAAGTTGGGAGTCCAACAAGATCTGGAGGACACTGTGTTGTTGTTGTTTATTAAATTTGTATACCGCCCTTCATCCGAAGATCACAGGGTGGTTCACATCATAAAAATACAAATACCGTATTTTTCGCTCCATAAGACGCATTTTTTTCCTCCTAAAAAGTAAGGGGAAATGTCTGTGCATCTTATGGAGCGAATGCATGGTCCCTGGAGCCAAATTGCCTAGGGGCCAAAAGCAGATTGTGCTCTTTTTTTTACAATGAGAGAAGAGGGTGTTGAAAGGAAGCCGCTGAACAGCTGTTTAGCAAGCGATCGGAGGAGAGAGATAAGGCTCCCTTTCCAGCCCCGCCCCCTTGCCCAGGCCTCCCTTGTTGAATGCAGAGGGAGGCTGTTGGTTTCCCCAGCGACATGTGCCTGGCTGATTAGATTATCTGTCTGGAAACTGTAGAAATGGCTCCCTTTCCTGTAGGACTAGAAGCTGCAAACTGTGAGTTGAACCCCATAAAAACGGGGCTTTTCCTCTTTGAAAAAGAAGCTGCACCACTTTCAGCTGATCCTCAAAAAGCAGGGCTTTTCCCTTTGCAAAAAAAGCTGCACCACTTTGAGCTGATCCTCAAAAAAACCTCAAAAGGGCTTTCCCCCTTTCCTCCTCTAAAAACTAGGTGCGTCTTATGTTCAGGTGCGTCTTATGGAGTGAAAAATACGGCAAATAAATAAATGAGAGCACAAACACAAACCAATTAACCCCCCCCCCAACACATTTGAAAGGCCACAAATAGTTACAAGGCCCAAGGCCTGGTTACAGAGGATTGTTTTCACCTGGCACCTAAGGATATGTAACGAAGGGGAGAGGATTCCACAAATGGGGAGCCACCACAGGAAAGGCCCCGTTCTCGTGTTGCCACCCTCCAGACCTCTCGTGCAGGAGGCACATGAAGAAGGGCCTCAGAGGATAATCTCAAGGTCCGGGTAGGTATGTATGGAGAGAGGCAGCCCTTGAGGTATCGGGGTCCTGAGCCATTTAAGGCTTTATAGGGCAAAACCAGCACTTTGAATTCGGCCCGGAAACTAACGGGCAGCCAGTGCAGTCGGGCCAGGATCGGTGTAAACCGTCTTGCCTCGGTGAGGAACCTTGGCCAGTGCGGTGGACCTATATTTTGGGGACCCTGAAGCTTGAATTGTTATGGAGGGCCCTTCGCAACCAGCAACAAGGTCTGGGTCACCACCGGGGGGCGCCGCTGACTCTCAAACTTTGGGACTGTTGAAATACCGTATAGACAACAAAAACCTAACAAATTTTGAGTCACACAACTCAAATTGGGTCTGCCAGACCCAAAAATTTTAAGCAATGTGGGCAGGGTGGATTTGATTTAAATCAAATTGGTTTAAATCACGGTTAAATCACTAGTCAGTAAGACTTGATTTAAATATTTTTTTTTAGAGAAAGACTCATTCTTGCTGGTATAATCTTAATATTTACAACCATATGAAGGTTTCATTTTTGGAATAATAAATTTTCAGAGTAGTTTTTACAGTTATATCAAAAATTACTGATTTGGTTATACTACTAGAAATACATAGACAGATAATTATGAAATTATGGTGAGGTTTAATAAGTTAACTGTTTATATTTGGACAACTTTTCTGCTGTACTTTATTGGAAGGAGAAAAATAATCTTTTCCTTAATAACCATTTAAACAATTTATTTAACTAAAACAATAACATGATAGCATATGTATCCATGTTTGTTAACTGATGTGGTTAAACATTTAAAAAAAAACCATAGACTGAGTTTTAGCACACTTGATAAACTTAATACAAATCCTTATTTCCTGATGAATAGCCTTTGGACTGCAATGTAACTTAAATAGAAGACTATATTTAGAAAGATTTTTCCTCCAAAAGCATTTTATTTTAAAAATCCAATTTAAATAAAAAAAATCTGATTTTTTTGATTTTTATCCACCCTGAATGTGGGCTAAGGTTGCTTCTGGGTACATAATAAAACTTCTCTGGGCTATTTGCAAACACATTTAAAGTGCGTTCCTCCCCAAGAATCCTGGGATCTGTAGTTTGTTCAGGGTGCTGGGGACTACGCTTCCCCTGATTCTTTGTGGGGGCGGATTGCTTTAAATGCATGGTGTGTATACAGCCCTTATCGTGCTTATATTGCCAGGATAAGAGAATGAAAATGATGGCTTTCTTTCCGTGCAGCTGAGATTGTGGTGGGCTGACCAGGCGCTTTTCCGCCATCTCTACACCCTCGCGTTGGAGATCCAGGACCTGAAGGAGTTGCAGCTGGAGATGGAAACTTTCTCGAGGGAGGAGCTGCTTGTGGACGAGCAAGGCCATGTAAGAGACAGCACCAGCGCAGCCACGAACGTCCGCTCGGCGGCCACTTTCGAAATGACCATCTGAAAATTGGGGAAGCCGCGGCAGCCTCTGATCCATCCTTACTCACGTGCAAACCGTGATCTGGAGCTCCAGTCACCAAGCGATGAACCTGTATCTGTGAATAGAACTTCAGTCCCAAGATTTGGAGATGTTGGCTTTATAACCCAGCCTCTAGAGACAATGGGGGCAGCCATTGGGCAGTATTCAGCAAGTTGCACCTTGGGTTTTTGTTTTTCTGGATTTTGGTCCCTTTGCCTCCTTGGCATGGGAGCATGGCTTTCGATCCCTTTGCGGCTGTCGATTCCTGTTTTCCCAGCCCCTTGAGGGAGGGGTTTCCTCTCCAGCCGATGTCAGGCTTCAGAGGATCCAGCCCCCTACGGTAGGTTGCCAGGAATGGATAAGAGAAAGGGAAGTTCTTACCAATGTTGTTTATTCAATATTCACAGAGAGAGGCTTAGAAATTCAGCATCTTGTAATAATGGTGTTGCTGCGGGTAAATCTCCACCCCCCCTTTTCTCCTACTTCCTCATTTGTCAATAATAATAATTAATTATTATTATTATTATTTATTATTTGTACCCCGCCCATCTGGCCGGGTCTCCCCAGCCACTCTGGGCGGCTTCCAGCAAACATTAAAATACATTAACACATCACAGATTAAATAGCATAGAATAGAATAGAATATTTTATTGTCATTGTCCCCTTCGGGGACAACGAAATTACTTGGCTGCTCCATCCACCCAGATAGGGCACTCCACTCAAAACAAAACAACTACAAAAACACTGATTAAAACCATACACACTGATTAAAACCATACACACTGATTAAAACCATACACACTAATAAAAAACTTCCCTAAACAGGGCTGCCTTCAGGTATTTTCTAAATGTCGTGTAGTTGTTGATCCCTTTAACCTCTGCTGGGAGGGCGTTCCACAGGGCGGGCGCCACCACCAAGAAGGCCCTCTGCCTGGTTCCCTGTAGCTTTGCTTCTCACAGTGAGGGAACTGCCAGAAGGCCCTCGGCGCTGGATCTCAGTGTCGGGGCAGAATGATAGGGGTGGAGACGCTCCTTCAGGTATACAGGACCGAGGCCGTTTAGAGACTTGTCAACACCAGCACCCCCTCTATGGTTGCCACTTAGGGCCATCTGTCTCTGAGCCCTTTGCTCTCCTACTTCCAATCATCGCCGGGTTGGGGGGGGGGCTGGAATGCTTTCTAGTGATATCTCCTCTCCCATTATTTCCCAACTTTTCCCTCATCTGCCTCTGAGCGGTGACCTCCTGCAAACCACTGTTGTAAATCTATACTGTCTTCCTCTTCTCTGGAAGGGACAGGCTGGGGGGGGGGGTAGGCGGTCTCCACTATTTTAGATAAAAATAAAAACTGGGTACTGAAACAAAAAGCCCAGTTTTTCAGTGGCCCATAAAAGTATGCTTTCCGCAGAGTTTAAGTAATAAGCGCAACAGAAAAAACCTTAACTTGACTAAAGCATGCACCAGAAGTTAAGATAAACTTTACTAGCAGGCACTTAATTGCAAAAGTAAGAACTCACTGCTAGTTCTTTACAGAGACGCTGTTCACTGAACGCTAATTATCCTTTATCAAAAGATTCTCACTCCTATACCCCTAGCCACAAAACACTCCAACTCCAAAAGCTAGGAGCAACAAACGCTCTGTAGCAGAGCCTTAAATACACCCAGTGACGCCCACGCTTCAGTCAATCACTAACAAATCACAAACACCTGTATAACTTAAAGAGACGGCATCAGTTTTAGACATCAGACCGGCCTAGGTATGCTTTTTAACATCCAACACACTATTCCTCCTCTGTCCAGTCCCCCCCCATCATCTCTGCAAGCCCCGCTGCCCCTCCAGGGTGCACCCAATATACGCAATTCCGGTTACACACGGGGAGGCCCAGAACACAACCCCTAGCCTAAATTGGGAGTTGCTGGTACCAGGTCATGATTAGGTTCTATTAAACTCTCCTTGGAAAAGACGTTTTCTGCTGCTTCGGGAAGCGGATTCCAGCAGACCTCCACCAAGGAGGGATTTTACAGCTCAAACTTTCTGCCTCGCCCCTGGAACAAACAGCCTTTAACCCGCAGTCTGCCGCACAGAAACGAAACAAGACATTTTTCTCTTGCCATGGAGATGCAGTGATGGGAAAAGCTTTGCCATCCCACAAGCCGGACTGCAAAGGAGCAAAAACCAGTAAAAGAAAAGAAAATATATATTGGTATCTGTCGGGGTCTGCCTGTCCCTGCCAGTCTAGCTCTGAGTGTTTATAGAGAACAGCCACCTGTTTTAACTACAGATTCATCTTCGAGTGAAACCAGCAGTCCCTCGGGGGAGGAGCAGTTAGTGGCTGGGAGCCAAGGAGTGCCAGGTGTCCAGGGAGTTAGTCGGAGACCTGGCACTACCCAGCAGGCTAGATCGGAGGGAGAGGCGTCAGGTCCGGCGCATAGATTACGTACGAGGAGGCGGCAGCAATTTAGGCTGCCAAGATTGTGGTGTTTGCGCCAAAACAGGAGGGAGGCACTTCCGGATTCTGCTAGTGAGTGAACAGACGGGATAAGACTGAGCTCTGCATTGTAAATAGCTTGGCACCAAATAAAAGAACAAAAAGACAAATGGCTTGGCTTTTCTATTGAACAACCGATAAGAGAACCTGACAGTATCCTTATTGACACTCCACCTCCCACACGCTATGAAATCCAGCTCCATCGACAATCATCATCAACAACAACAGTGAAGAATCAAGGGTATTAAAAATAAATAAATCTGTATTTGGAAATTGAAGCGTTGTTTTTAAAAACAAAACAGTCATTTGTGCCACATGGTTATTTCCCAGGTGATGCAAAGATGTTTTGTGAGTCTCTAAGGCAAGGCAGGAGCAAGCAGTCTTTGTCCAAGGAAAGGCGACAGCGGTTTGGGCTGGCGAAGCATCTTCTCATTTGGCCCCTCAGCTGCCTTGATTTATCTTTCTCGCTAACTTCAGCCACTCATCAACCTGCAAGGAGATTTGCTGTATGGAGGGAGTGGGGAGGGAGAGAAAATAACACCAAGGTTGGCCAGACTCCTAACTAGAATCCTGATTTATAGGCTGTGCTCCTCATTCAGGGACAATTGTTTTCATTTTTATTACTGCTGTTGATTTATTAACCACCTTCTAAACTACCATCTCAAGGTACTTTGCACATTAATTAAAAGCAAAAACATTTAAAACAAGACTAAAACCCTAATAAGCAGACATTTGTGGGGAGCAAAATATACACCAGGAGGGCTTAGTTTGGTATTTCCAGAGTTAACGCTAAATATATTGTTTCTAGTACATGAGCCACCACAGCTGCTAGAGGGCCGTGAAAATTTGTGCCTGGGGCTTTTTAGACTTGTCTACCCATGTATTGGGATGCTGGTGGCGCTGTGGGTTAAACCACAGAGCCAAGGGCTTGCCGATCAGAAGGTCGGCAGTTCGAATCCCTGCAACGGGGTGAGCTCCCATTGCTCGGTCCCTGCTCCTGCCAACCTAGCAGTTCGAAAGCACGTCAAAGTGCAAGTAGATAAATAGGTACCGCTCCGGCGGGAAGGTAAACGGCGTTTCCGTGCGCTGCTCTGGTTCGCCAGAAGCGGCTTAGTCATGCTGGCCACATGACCCGGAAGCTGTACGCCGGCTCCCTCGGCCAATAATGCGAGATGAGCGCCGCAACCCCAGAGTCGTCCACGACTGGACCTAATGGTCAGGGGTCCCTTTAAATTTACCTTTACCCATGTATTATCTGAAACTTAAGGGGCGCATTGGTTGCCGGAAGTAAAATATATTGGCATTATTTTCGGCTCTCCTACCCCACTACAAGGTTCATGGACCAAGAGGTTGATCACATTTTCACAGGAGGGAACAGAACTTTCCTAAAAGGGTTCTGCACTCTTAATTCTTCCCTGCATTGCCTCCAGCCTGAGACCAGACAGTTAGAGGAAGTGGAACTTCCTGAAAAAGGTTCTGGATTCCAAGCTATTTCCCCCCCCCCATGCCACCTCCCATCGCCAGAACATTCAAGTGACGATCCACGGGCCGTTCTCACCTCTTTGGCATGGACAAGGGGCGGTGGGTCCCGGGGGCTGGGTGTCGACATGTCGGCGCAGTGGGAAGTGCCATTGATTAAAATGGCCCGTTCGGAGCGGGACTGGTTCTTGAGGACACTCAGGGCGTGCCAAGGATCAATGTCGCCTGGGGAGAGAAGGCAGTGATCAAAAACCAAAGGGGGAGAGAAAGCAAACTGATTTTAGGGAAACTTTTAATGTTTAATAGACTATTGTATTTTAATATTCTGTTGGAAGCCGCCCACAGTGGCTGGGGAAACCCAGCCAGATGGGCGGGGTATAAATAAATTACTATTATTATTATTATTATTATTATTATTATTATTATTATTTGCAAGTGTGATCCAATGGGAGAGGCAGATCTCAGAAGCTAACTTCTGATGCCAGGATGGGGGAACCTATGTTGCTCCTATGAACTCACTGGAAAATTTTAATAATAATTAATAATAATAATAATAATAATAATAATAATAATAATAATAATAATAATTTATTTGTACCCCGCCCATCTGGCTGGGTCTCCCAAGCCACTCTGGGTGGCCTCCAACAGGTATTAAAATACATTAAAATATCACAGGTTAAAAACTTCCCTAAACAGGGCTGCCTTCAGGTATTTTCTGAATGTCAGATAGTTGTTTATCTCTTTAACCTCTGCTGGGAGGGCGTTCCACAGGGTGGGCGCCACTACTGAAAAGGCCCTCTGCCTGGTTCCCTGTAGCTTTGCTTCTCGCAGGGAGGGAACCGCCAGAAGGCCCTCGGCGCTGGATCTCAGTGTCCGGGCTGAACGGTGGGGGTGGAGACGCTCCTTCAGGTATACAGGACCGAGGCCGTTTAGGGCTTTAAAGGTCAGCACCAACACTTTGAATTGTGCTCGGAAACGTACTGGGAGCCAATGTAGTTCTCTCAGGACCGGTGTTATGTGGTCCCAGCGGCCACTCCCAGTCACCAGTCTAGCTGCCGCATTCTGGATTAATTGTAGTTTCCCGGGTCACCTTCAAAGGTAGCCCCACGTAGAGCGCATTGCAGTAGTCCAAGCGGGAGATAACCAGAGCATGCACCATATAATTTTATTTATACAAGCAATCACAACCAGTTACATAAATATTTGGTTTGACAAAACGGGGCTCTCCATAGGCTTCAAGCTAGGGTCTCTCCCTCTCTCGCAGCTACGTTGCCCCACATCTGCCCACCCTCCGTACCGTTCACGAAGAGGACGCGGCTGGCTTTGGGGCGATCGGCCCCATAGTAGTCGTTGGTGAAGGACACAGCCTCCTGGACAGCCTGAGAGCGGATGCCGAAGACCTCTTGGCAGGTATCCAGCTCAGCCGTCAGGTTCATGAAGCGGGAGAAACGGCAGGCAGGATCATCGCAGGTTTGGTCTAGAGCGAGAGAAATAAAATGCAGAAGGCAAGGCTGAGGCCACCTAAGTTCACGGGGAACAATGCAAACGGGAAAGCCCGCACTTGGCTGGACTCAGCAGCTCAGGGGTGGAGGTCCAGGGCAGGGCCTTCTCTGGGGCAGCCCCCAAGTCAGTGGTTCTCAAACCTTTTTCCTCTGGGCCACACTTTCAGATTAACAATTTGCTTGCGCCACACCAAATCTTTTCTCGATACGTTGGGAAACGAAAAGAAACAGCCGTGCTCGTTTGGTATCACAGAGCACAACTACTTTATAATATGATCGTGGGGCAGCCAGAACAAAGCGATGCAGATGCATAAGAACATGACGGATTCCCAAAATATAATTATAAACGTGCCTCTTACCTATGTACCTTAGGTATGTACGCAAGCTCAATGAGAGCCGTGAGCTCGCTTTTTCACCAGGCAATCTCATTTAGATTAGGTCTGATTTGAGATGAACAAACTCTCGTCTCCTCACCAACACAAATAACCCACTCCAGGACCTTAGGGTGAATAATAATAATAATAATAATAATAATAATAATAATAATAATAATATGATGTTGAGTGGGAGGAGGAGGAGGAGGAGAGCACAGGGCAAAACGTTAACTCTCACTTACAGTATCCGAACTCTGTACATGTCTGGAAGTACCATTGCCTGACGCCCACGCCCGACGTGGAGATTAATGTGCTGCGCAGCTCCTGCAGGGCCTCTGTGTGATTGTTCTCTGTGCATGTCATGTTCATGCCATCCAAGTACACCTTTCGAAAAGGAGAGAGGTGGGCGCAGTGCCGGATTGACGTATAAACTAAACAAGCTATAGCTTAGGGCCCCAGTCTCTTGGGGGCCCCCAAAAAAATTAAAGGGAAAAAACCATGGATATGCATTTCCAAAATATAAGATAAAAAACAAATAAAATAAAACCTAGAGCAACAGTGTTTTGTGTTGTGTAGGCTCCTATGTGTTATGTGCAAATGGCTTTAGATACCTATTAGGTCCATAAATTACCATATACAGTGGTACCTCGGGTTACGTACCTGATCCATTCAGGGGTGCCGTTCGCCCCCGAAAAGTGCGCAACCCGGGTGTCCATTTTGTGCATGCGTGAAAGTGCGCTTCTGCACATGTGCGAACGGCGCAGAACACTTCTGCGCACGCACGGACCGCACGGACATGCGCAGAAGCGTCCGCGCGGCGAAATGCACTTATGGGTTTGCGGAGTACACAAGCCGAACGTACGCAACACGGAGCGTACGCAACACGAGGTACGACTGTAGCATATACCGGGTATTCAACACAAAAAAACCAATTCACAAAACCCCTTTTCACGAAGGAAACAAATCTAACCAGACGAAGAAACGACTGCTGAGTGATACGGGGGACTCCGTGACTTATAAGGTGGCAGCTAGGAAGAAAGATCTGGGTGGGATCGCGGTCAATTGCAAAGGAGACTCTTGAGATCTAAATCTGCACATTTCTTCCGCTCTTAACCACAACACCACACTGGCTCACTGAGAGTTGGAGCCCAGTCACACTCTCGTCCTAAATAAAGGAAGAGGATTGACCGCTCCTCAGTCAGGGCCCTAGAAAGGTCTCCCGCCCACTGAGACGCAGGCTTACGTTGTTGGCAGCCATAAGTCTCTGGTAGGCAGAGCCAGTCTTGTTGTTGGTCATGACACCACAAAAGTTGTCGATGGTGCTCCACTCCATGTATTCGTTGTTGTACTGCACAGCCAGCATAAAGATGTCAGCGAGGTTGGACACTAGCTCCACGCCGTCGCCGGAGCCCTCCAACTCCTGGCAGGAGCGGAAGTCCTTCGCCAGCTTGGCCAGGGCGCCATCTTGCACCAGGGCGTCCACAGCAGAGAAGCCGTCAGCCACGGCCTCCAGGCACTGCGAGGGAAGCAAAAAGGAAGGTGAGGAAACACAAGGTACCTTTCATCATATGTGATGGACATGCAAGCAGGGTAGATAAAAATCAATGATTTTTTTATTTCTAATGAAACCACTTTTAACAGTTGCAGCTTGCCACACAGCCAAAATACATTTGGAAAAATATTTTAAAACCCCACCTCTTTGGAACCACCGACCACTGGATTGGACAGACTTGCGGCAACAACCTGGAGAGGAAAAAGGCAGAGAGATAGGTGAGGGGGTGGGGGATAAGGACAAAGTTGTTAAACCGCATGGGGCTTCAGGAATGGTGTGAGCATTATGCTCGAAACCCAAGAAAGAGATGCGATGATTCACACTATGGTATTAATTCCAGCTTTTTCTTCTTCACTATTTTGGGGGGGGGGGCGGGACTAATTTCCTTCCGAGTCAAAACTGGCGATATTTGGACTACAACTCCCATCAGCCCCTGCCAGCACTGATGGGAGTTGTAGTCCAAATATCTGGAGGCCTTTCCGGTTGACCGAGGCGGAGTTCAGCCACGGGCAAACTTTTCGCCATCGTGTGCTCATCATTTGAGAGGGCCTCAAGGAGAAGAAGAAGAGTTTGTTTAGGGAAGTTTTTAATCTGTGATATTTTAATGTATTTTGATATTTGTTGGAAGCCGCCCAGAGTGGCTGGGGAGACCCGGCCAGATGGGCGGGGTACAAATAATAAATTATTATTATTATTATTATTATTTGGATTTGATATCCTGCTTTATCACTACCCGAAGGAGTCTCAAAGCGGCTCACATTCTCCTTTCCCTTCCTCCCCACCAACAAACACTCTGTGAGGTGAGTGGGGCTGAGAGACTTCAGAGAAGGGTGACTAGCCCAAGGTCACCCAGCAGCTGCATGTGGAGGAGGGGGGATGCGAACCCGGTTCCCCAGATTACGAGTCTACCGCTCTTAACCACTACACCACACTGGCTCTGAGGGCCACCCCCAAACTCAAAAAGACCACCTGGTTTCTTTGCTAAGAACTCACCATAAGGTAGCCTGTGAAATCCAGCTGGGCTCTGACAGGGGCAGAAGAAGCAACAGCAGCAAAGACCAGGTGGGGAAACTGGAACAGAGAGAGAGAAAATGGATGTGTGGATCCAGAATTGGCCTCCGCAGTCACTTACGGACTCACTTTTGAGATTGTGTTCATGGAAGGCAATCTTACTCGGCTACGAGGGATTGCCAAAGAAGACCACAAGCAGTGTGTCATTGAATTCTACTCCATATTGATCCAGAGTAGATTCCAATGTATAGTTAGCAGAGTAAAAACTTAAACACGTTGCAGGATTCCCCAAAACCTGATCAGAGGCAATTAATATTTCAATATTGTTTAGCTTATATGTAAAGCCGGCACTGCCCTGTTCCTATTGGCCCCTACTGGCGATCTTGTGGTCCCCACCTTGAGTCTGAACCAGGCAGACAGGGAGCCAGGGTAGGAGCCTCCGAAGCAAATCCAGGTGTTGTTGGACGTCAGGTTGAATTTCTGGGTGACGAAGTGGTGGAAGGAGGCCAGGTCAGACAAGCTGCAAAAGGAGACGGCAGAGCTTTGCAACCAGAAGAAGAAGAAGTTTGGATTTGATATCACTACCCGAAGCTTTATCACTACCCGAAGGAGTCTCAAAGCGGCTCACATTCTCCTTTCCCTTCCTCCCTCACAACAAACACTCTGTGAGGTGAGTGGGGCTGAGAGACTTCAGAGAAGTGGGACTAGCCCAAGGTCACCCAGCAGCTGCATGTGGAGGAGCGGAGATGCGAACCCAGTTCACCAGATTACGAGTCTACCGCTCTTAACCACTACACCACACTGGCTCTCACCAGAGGCACACTCCCGGACGTCCCCAACCTCCCACGATTATTTGCTTGCAATTAAGAGGGCGATCGACTTAAGACAATTTATTTATGCATGCCACAACAGCGGCAAGAACGATATGCGCTCAAAAATGGGAAGGAGGCGAGGTGCCAACGAAAAGATGCCAACGGCTTATAAAAATGACGGAGCATGCAGAAACAGCAAGCCAAAATTAGAGATTAAAAATGAAGGAAACGTTTTTGCAGGAATGGAAGCGTTTTGTAAAATATTTAACGAAATGTTATGGTATCATGGAAACGCAAGCCGGGTTTGCAATACGAGTCACAGGTGCCAACTCACGCTTGCTGGCTGGACAAGAACTGAAGGTTGTGATCCTGCAGCCCATCGGGGTTGATGCTGGCCCCATAGAAACGGTGTTCGAGGGCTGCCACCAGAGCTCCGTACTTCTGGGCCAGCTCCACGTGGTGCCCTAAAACCGGAAAGAGAAATGGGGGATAGGTCTCTCTCTGGCCACGTTCACACCATACGTTTAAATTGCTGCGATACCACTTTAAACAGTTGTGGCTTCCTGCAAAGGGGCACCCCCACGAGCCGCCGAGGAGAGCGGCCTCGCTCCGTGGCTTGCTCGGGGCCCATGGGCGGGGTGGGGCCGGCCCAAGTGTCACCCCCCCTCCCCTGGAACCCGGTGCAGACTGCCCCCGCCCCCTTTCCAACGCCACTGGACCTTGTTCCCCAGTCTCCGCAACTGAGGTGTTGCATGACACGCACCTGCCAGCACATCAAACACCGACAAGGCAGACTCGCCCCCAATGAAGAGGAAGACTGGTCCGTCGGGGCGTCGCCAAAATTCCTGGTTAATCCAGAATCGCTGTGAGTTTTAGGGAGGTAAAGAGGAGATGGAACATCACTACGAGCGAAAGGGACTCCCACTCTGCAAAGCATGACTCTACAGAGGGGGTGGGCTTGCCGAAGGCAACATTCACACCGCACATGTAAAGCATAATAATAATAATCTATATATATATAAATGTTCCCATTGCGTGCGCGGCGGACCCCACCGTGCTCCGTAACCGCTGGACCAAATCGCATCAAATTTAGGACACATCGTAGCATGACCATCAAGGAAGGATCTGGCGTAATAAAAATTCAGAAAAACCACACCTGTCATACCTAAAATAAAGAAAAACCGCAAAAAATTCTGTCCCACACATATGACACCACCAGCAAAACAGCGCCCTCTAGCGACGGCTATGCTGGTACTACAGCTAAAAAAGCAAGAAATTTGCGCTTACGTATGACATCACAGCAAAACCTCGCCCTCTCTGTCCACCATTTCACACAGTGCCTACAACGCCTCACAGCCATTTGCGCCCTCACACCACCCAAACTGCAGCCTCCGAGCCGCCACTGACACCCTCCCGCCACCATTACAGGCGCCTCAGGACCGCAATCTGAGGCCTTCACCCGCCGAAGACACTTTCCCGCCGCTGACAGCCTCCCGCCGCCATTAGAGGCGCCTCAACGCTGCTATCTGCGGCCTTCAGCAGCCGTTTACAGCCACCGCTAACAGCCTCCCACCATTAGAGGCGCCGCAGCACTGCAATCTACCGCCGCTGACAGCCTCCCGCCGCCATTAGAGGCGCCGCAGCGCTGCAATCTGTGGCCTCCAGCCACCTCCAAAGGCCTCCCGCCGCCTCCAAAGGCCTCCAGCCCCTCACAGCCTCCCGCCGCCATCCCCGACATTTGTGGCCTCTCGCCACAAATGGGGTAAGTCATGCACAAACACCTTCGTCATTTATTCCTACTCTTCAATTAAAAATGAAAACATAATAAACATAAATGTAGAGAGGGGAAAAACTGAACCCCCCCAAACAAAACCCTTCCATACAAACCTTACAACCACTCCAACATTCAAGGCAAATACTTATGGGGGGAACTATAAGCATAAAATCAGCCACAGCAACGCGTGGCCCGGGTCAGCTAGTAATAATAATAATAATTTTATAATGTATATAAAACAAAGGGAACAATCATCACAGCAGGTGAAAATTAAATGATGTGGTGGACGTTTAAGGTAGTAAAAGCATTCTGGGAAATGATATATAATGAATTGAAAAAAATGTTTAAAATAACTTTAAAAAAACCCCCCGAAGCTTTTCTTTTAGGAATTCTAGGCGCCCAAATTCCAAGGGAGCAGAAAATACTATTTACATAAGCGACCATGGCTGTGCGGATGCTATTAGTCGAGAGATGGAAGGAAGATAAAGTCCCTACCAGAGAAGAATGGCAGATCAAGTTGATGGACTACACCAAAATGGCAAAAATGACCGGAAGCATCAGAAATCAGGAGGACCAAAGCTTTAATAAGGAATGGGGGGAATTTATAATTTATCTTAAAAACCATTGTAAACAGTTAAAATCATTAGTGGGTGTCAGGCTAGAGCCGGCTGCTGCTTACAGTGGGATTGCAACAACACTTGTAATGTAATGATGAACTTTGGATATAATAGAGATATAAAAATTTGGATTCTTATAAAAGATGCAGAAGGAAAGGACTAATAATAAGACCCACAAAGAGGAGGGAATTCCAGGAGATTCTCTGGAACCTTGTTTTTATATTTTATGTTGTTATGTGTATGTAAAATAATCTGGAAAATCAAATACTTAAAAAAACAAACTAAAAGATGAAAAGCAAAACTATAAAATAGGAACGTAGAGTGAGTGGTTGCGCATGAGTTGAAATAATAAACCCAAGTGAGCGCCATCGGTGTTGCCAGATCATCGAGCACCTCATACCTGATTGTAGGTGCGCTGCTCCTGCCGGTTGAAGTGGTCCAGGGGCTGGCGGATGAAGCTCTCGAGGGGAGCGTTCCACATCCCTGGGACCCGGAACCGAGGCAGCTGCCTCAGGCGCAGATACGCCTCCTCCATCGCCCGCTGCTCTCGCTGCTTCAGGATCTGCTGGCGGAACAGCCAGAAATTTCTGCCTGGAGGGGGAGACACCGAAAAGACGTGAAGTTGTGCACTTCTGCATAATGCCAGGCTCTCTCTGATCACATGCATCTGGGAATTTAGACGGCCCAATGCAGGCAATCACAGCTATTCAATGAATGCTCAGGAGTCCAGCAGCATAAAGGTAAAGGGACCCCTGGTCGTTAGGTCCATTCACGGACGACTCTGGGGTTGCGGCGCTCATCTCGCTTTATTGGCCGAGGGAGCTTCCGGGTCATGTGGCCAGCATGACTAAGCCGCTTCTGGCGAACCAGAGCAGCGCACGGAAACGCCGTTTACCTTCCCGCCAGAGCGGTTCCTCTCTGCTTTCAAACTGCTAGGTGGGCAGGAGCAACAGGAGCTCACCCTGTCGTGGGGATTCGAACCGCCGACCTTCCGATCGGCAAGCCCTAGCCTCAGTGGTCTAGACCACAACGCCACCCGAGTCCCATCCAGCAGCATACAGGGTTATTATTACGGCACAAGCTTTTGTGGACCAGCCAGCTGATAGGAGGCGTAGTTAAAGATCTGGAGGGCACCGTAACGAAAGATGCACTGACTCTGTGCTTGTTTCCGGACAACAGACCAACACAGCTGTCCTTCCAGAGCAGTGGTTCTCAAACTTATTTTCCTCTGGGCCACACTTTCAGAATAAAAATTTACTTGTGCCACACCAAAAAATTTTAATTTATAAGAAATACACTGGAAAACAAAAGGAAACGACTCGTAGCAGTGCTTGATTCATAGCATAGAGCCCTACCCTTTTATAATATAATCATGGGACACCCCAAAAGTATAAGTGTGTGTAGTGGTTAAGAGTGGTAGACTCATAATCTGGTGAACTGGGTTCGCATCTCTGCTCCTCCACATGCAGCTGCTGGGTGACCCTGGGCTAGTCCCACTTCTCTGAAGTCTCTCAGCCCCACTCACCTCACAGAGTGTTTGTTGTGGGGGAGGAAGGGAAAGGAATGGACTCTTCTTCTCTTCTAAAACAATGCAGTGATATAAGAAC
This sequence comes from Darevskia mixta, assembly GCA_034641385.1. Lineage (NCBI taxonomy): Eukaryota > Metazoa > Chordata > Lepidosauria > Squamata > Lacertidae > Darevskia > Darevskia mixta. Next base: position 6,598,309 of record JAWWNH010000163.1, read on the forward strand.
ATCTAAACATCAGGAAAAACTTTCCGGCCTTAAGAGCTGCTTGACAGTGGAACAGTCTCCCTCGGGAGGTTGTGGACTCTCCTTCCTTGGAGGTTTTTAAGCAGGGGTTGGATGACTGGATGCTTGAGTTGAGATTCCTGCATTGCAGGGGATTGGACTAGATGACCCTCAGGGTCCCTTCCAACTCTACGATTCTATGAACCATTCCCAAAATATAAACAAGCCCTTTATATATGTACCTTAAGTATGTGTGCAAACTCAACAAGAGGTGTGAGCTTGTTTTCGCCAGGTAATCTCATTTATATTAGGTCAAGTTTGAGACAAACTAGACACAAAGAAGGCATGCTTTTGCTCGTTTTGAAAAGATATCTATCCGTATTCTACAAATAAAAATAAAATCACTTTGATACTATGCTAAAGGTAAAGGTAAAGGGACCCCTGACCATCAGGTCCAGTCGTGTCCGACTCTGGGGTTGCGTGCTCATCTCGCTCTATAGGCCGAGGGAGCCGGCGTTTGTCCGAAGACAGCCTCCGGGTCATGTGGCCAGCATGACAAAGCCGCTTCTGGCGAACCAGAGCAGCGCACGGAAACGCCGTTTACCTTCCCGCTGGAGCGGTCCCTATTTATCTACTTGCACTTTAACATGCTTTCGAACTATGCTTTTGATACTATGCTAGACCACACTAAAATGTTTAAATGTTTTGTGGATTGTCCTTGAATCTTCCCCCCAAAGAATTCTGGGAAATGGGAGTTTCCCAGATCTCACCAATCTACAGTTCCCAGCACTCTTCACAAACTACAGTTCCCAGGATTCTTTGGGGGAAGCCATGCACTTTAAATGTATAGCGTTTCCACGGCCTTAGTTGGAGATGGCTCGAAAGAGGGACTGTTGTTTGTGATGCATATGCTCGTTTTACTCCTGCGGTAGGTAAAAATGTTTGCCGGCGTGTGGCGTTTGGTTTCTATTCTTGTATTCTATCCAAACCTCTCTGACCTCCTCTGCAACAATAATTTTTTTGGGAACTTGACAAGAAGCAAACGCTTGGTCAAACCACATTTGGGGAACCGAAAGCGGCTGATGAACATCCAAAAGGTCGATTGTGCTTCGCTGCTTCTCTATCAAGCAGCACGCTAACAAACGTTCCGGCGTCTTGCTTCCAAGAAGCAACGTTCTGTGAAACAGAAGACCCAAAAGCTGCTGAATGCGCAGCGTCAGTTTCCTGTTTGCAAAACGCACACGCAGGACCGCATGCGCCTCGCAAGTGGGAACGCACAGTCTCAAGGTCTCTGATGCAGAGGCCAGGGGTAAGCAACCTAAGGCCCGTGGGCTGGATGCGGCCCAATCGCCCTCACAATCCGGCCCGCGGACGGTCTGGGAATCAGCGTGTTTTTACATGAGTAGAATGTGTCCTTTTATTTAAAATGCATCTCTGGGTTATTTGTGGGGACTGCCTGGTGTTATTTTACATGAGTAGAATGTGTGCTTTTATTTAAAATGCATCTCTGGGTTATTTGTGGGGACTGCCTGGTGTTATTTTACATGAGTAGAATGTGTGCTTTTATTTAAAATGCATCTCTGGGTTATTTGTCGGGCATAGGAATTTGTTCATTTTTTTTTTCAAAATATAGTCCGGCCCACCACATGGTCTGAGGGATGGTGGACCGGCCCACAGCTGTAAGTAAGTAAGTAAGTAAGTAAGTAAGTAAATAAATAATTTATTATTTAAACCCAGCCCATCTGACTGGGTTTCCCCAGCCACTCTGGGCGGCTTCCAACAGAACATTAAAATGCAATAATCTATGAAACATTAAAAGCCTCCCTAAACGGGGCTGCCTTCAGATGGTTGCTGACCCCTGGTCCAGGCAAAGAGGCCGTTTCTTTTTGGAGTCCATCCAGCGAATCCCAAAATGAAAAGTATCCCATCAAGACTGACTTGAACTGCTAGGTGGGCAGGAGCTGGGACCGAGCAACAGGAGCTCACCCTGTCGCAGGGATTCAAACCGCTGACCTTCTGATCAGCAAGCCCTAGGCTCTGTGGTTTAACCCACAGCGCCACCCGCGTCCCTAGATAGATAGATAGATAGATAGATAGATAGATAACAACTAACAAATGTAGCAATGACAACAATAATAATGTTTGGCGTTTTCTTATGTTTTTTATATGTGCTGGAAGCTGCCCAGAGTGGCTGGGGAAACCCAGCCAGATGGGTGGGGTATTAATAATAATAATAATAATAATAATAATAATTATTATTATTATTATTATTATTATTATTATTATTATTATAAACTCCCATACGATCAAGAGCCTGGGGCATGCAAGGAAAGGCAAAAGTATCTGTGGTTAGTTAGTGCAAAGGGAAAATGATAACAAAGGAGGGGTATCTGAAGAAGTGTGCACGCACACAGGACCGGTGCTGGCAATTTTGGCGCCCTAGGCGAGGGGGCGGGCCACGTGATGTCATTACGTATGACGCACGTTGCGGAGTGGTGCCCCGCCCCCTGCCCTGCCGGGCGCCCCTCGCCGCTGCAGTTTGCTTGCTCCGCCACTGGTTGGGGCGGCGGCGGGCGGCAGGCTGGCCAGCGCCCCCCTCCATTTTGGCGCCTTCGCCGCCGCGGTTTTCGCCCCAACCTGCTTGCTCCGCCGCTGGTTGGGGCGGCACCGGGCGGCGGGGGGCAGGCTGGTCAGCGCCCCCTCCATTTTGGCGAACTAGGCAATTGCTAAATGGACGCGCCGGCTCTGCATGCACATGAAAGCTCCTACCAAGAACAAACTTAGTTGGTCTCTAAGGTGCTACTGGAAGGGAAAAAAATTTATTTTTTATTTTGTTTTGAAAGGAGAGGTATGACAGAGGTTTGGGAAATTATATGTGGCATGGAGAGAGAGGGCAACACAGAGGAACCAGAGGAAGCTGCCTTGTACTAAATCAGACCACTGGTCTATCTAGGTCAGTAATGTCTACTACACTGACTGGCAGCAGCTGGCCAGAGTTTCAGGCCCTTCTGGGATTAAACCTGAGACCTTCTTCGTGCTGCTGACTTCTTCCACTCCACTCTCTCCCAAAGCTTGTTCTCCAGGTAACTCAGTGAAATGGATTGGTAGTGGGATTTAGGAGAGAGAAAAAGGGAGAGTTTCTTTACACGGTGAATAATTAACTGATAGAATCAACTGTCACAAGACCTGTCCTCCACAAGACCTGTCTTTCGCAATCAAAATAGCCTCCTTGAAGGCGATTTGATCTGGGGAGGGGGTGAAGATAAGAACATGCCCTGTGACTAGGATCCCTGGTGGTGTCATCCCAAAATTTTGGACCCCCTCCAGACTGATGCCAAAGTTTTGTGCAAATGCCGCGTTTACTCAGGTTGATTTTTTGGGGGGTGGGGTGGCACAAAACGTGCGGTTTGCGGCACAAAACTTTGGCGTCGGGGATCCAAAATTTCGGGGTTACCTGGGAGGCCAGAGTTCAGAATTCACTCCACCAAGAAACCTCCTTGGGTGACTCAGGGCTGCTCACAATCTCTCAGCCCCAACCTACCTTGCAGGGGTGCTCTGAGGATAAAATGGAGAGGGGGAGAGCTGGGATTGAAATGCAACAAATGACAGGTTCTGTACCACCACCGTGGGCGCAGAGCAACTTGTTCCCAGACTGTGTTTTGCGGAACAACAGTGGCCCTTGAGCTTCATTCAGGCGGTCTGGGGTGTGTGTCCACATTCAATATTAATTATGATTTGTCATTGCATTTCGATTGCTTCTTTTCTTTCTTATATATGGCATAATTCAAATTGTAATGCAATTTAAAAATTAAAAACATACAGCATCTAGCGCAACACATTACAATCGCTCCAACAGGCAGAGAAAACATGAAGTGTGGTCCGCTAAGACCCTCGGCAGGAGAGTTTGGGAATCACAGGCCTATCCAGGGCTATTTAGCTAAATGGAACCTCCACATACAGCAGCAGTCTACCTCTGAGTGCCAGAAGGTGCTCATGGGCTTCCCTGGCCACTGGTGGAACGGAATGCTATTTATTTTATTATTACTTTTATACCTCACCTTCTTCTCCAAGGAGCTCAAAGTGGCATAAACAGTTCTCCCGCCCCATAACTTGTGAGATAGCTTCATGGCCGAGCGGAGATTCGAACCCTGGTCTCCCAGGTCCTAATCCAACGCTCTCTAACCCCTGCACCACGCCGGCGAGACAGAACTCTGGTCTGATCCTGCCTGGCCTCTCTTGCTTTCTCACACAGAAGTGAAAGCTGACAACAACTCTAGATCTAGGGAAGGAACACCGCCCTAAACCACCTGGGAATCACAGAACAGTAGAGCTGGAAGGGGTCTCCCAAGGGTCATCTAGCCCAACCCCCTGCAAATGCAGGAATGGTTTCCCATCCAATTTGAAACCACACCGGCCCCTGCTTAGCTTTGCAAATGTGCAGCTATGTGTGGCTTTCGAGCCCAGGAAACGTGCAGACGGTGAAAAGCCAAGGGTGATTTTTTTGGGGTGGTGGTTAAGAAGATGGGAGGACGGTCACTCACCTGCTTGAGCCAGAGAGAGCAGCGCAAGGAGCAAGACCCCCCAAAGGACCCTGGAAGAAGAGGAGGGGGAGGCCATTTCTCCCCCCAGTTTCTCCTGATTCAGAGGAGCACTTAAACCAGGTCTAGCAAGCTGCCGGGTGCGGGAAGTGTCTCTCGGCTAAATTGAAAGAAAAAGCAAAGCAAAATTCCCCTCTATTTGACTCGCCTCACATGACCAGCTGCCCTCCCACCCCGTGATTTCCTTCCTTTGCAAGTTCATCAAGGTCTTCCAAGGAGGAGCTTCGCAATGGGTCGTTTTTTTAAAAAAAGTCCCCCTTGCGCCCCCGCCCCCTTCTCCTTTTCCTGCCCCCCATCCTCGTACAGGAGGACTTTTTTAAAAAAAGAGATGCGCTCTCAACAGTCTCCCAGAAATCCTGAGGACGTTGCTCCCCATCCCTTTTTTTTCTTTCTTTCCTGGGCCCCTGTGCTCAGTTTCCACGTGGCGGACAGCAGCTTCAGAGGCACCGGGAGCAAAGGAGGAGGGTGTGGACTTGGGGGAGGGGCGGAAGGAGAGAGATCTGGGGATCCGGCGAGCAAGGCGATCCTTAATGCTTTGTGAGCCGCCGTGCAACGCTGCTGGGGGGGGGGGGGGAAGCAAAAGACCAAAAGAAAAGGAGGGCAAACAAATCACGACAGATCACAGGGATCCTCTTGGAGCCGAAAGCGCAAAAGAGGAAGCGTAAAAAAGGAGTGTGGTTCGTAAACCCAGATCTCTCGCCCCTAGGTGGCACCAGGTGGTTGTTTAGTCGTTTAGTCGTGTCCGACTCTTCATGACCCCATGGACCAGAGCACGCCAGGCACTCCTGTCTTCCATTGCCTCCCGCAGTTTGAACAAAATAAAAAAAATATTAAAAATCCTTCCAGTAGCACCTTAGAGACCAACTGAGTTGGTCAGACTCATATTGGTAGCTTCGAGAACACTGTCCAACCATCTCGTCCTCTGTCGTCCCCTTCTCCTTGTGCCCTCAACCTTTCCCAACAACAGGGTCTTTTCCAGGGAGTCTTCTCTTCTCATGAGGTGGCCAAAGTACTGGAGCCTCAGCTTCAGGAACTGTCCTTCCAGTGAACACTCAGGGCTGATTTCCTTCAGAATGGAAAGGTTGTTCCGCAAAACACAGTCTGGGAACAAGTTGCTCTGCGCCCATGGTGGTGGTACAGAACACATGGCTCTCCCCCTCTCCATTTTATCCTCAGAGCACGTCTGCGAGGTAGGTTGGGGCTGAGAGATTGTGAGCAGCCCTGAGTCACCCAAGGAGGTTTGTTGGTGGAGTGAATTCCGAACTCTGGCCTCCCAGGTTACCCCAAAATTTTGGATCCCCGACGCCAAAGTTTTGTGCCGCAAACTGCTCAAAACAACAAAACCCCACATTTGGGGTTAGTTATAATGTTCCAGCTGTTCTGTAGCTTTCTCGGCAACTTAGAAATTTGACGCAGTTGTGCATTAAGACAGGTGTACTTGTCGATGTGAGAACTGAGAACAACCACACCTTTGTGTATTGTCGTTGTTTTATCAGCCCAGCAATGGCGCAGGTAAAGGTAAAGGGACCCCTGACTGTTAGGTCCAGTCGCGGACGACTCTGGGGTTGCGGCGCTCATCTCGCTCTATAGGCCGAGGGAGCCAGTGTTTGTCCGCAGACAGCTTCTGGCTCATGTGGCCAGTATGACTAAGCCGCTTCTGGCGAACCAGAGCAGCGCACGGAAACGCCGTTTTTATCTACCGGGTACTTGCACTTTGACATGCTTTTGAACTGCTAGGTTGGCAGGAGCAGGGAACCGAACAACTGGAGCTCACCCCGTCACAGGGATTCGAACCGCCGACCTTCTGATCGACAAGCCCTATGACGAGTTTGGATTTGATATCCCGCTTTATCACTACCCGAAGGAGTCTCAAAGCTGCTCACATTCTCCTTTCCCTTCCTCCCCCACAACAAACATTCTGTGAGCTTTGCCAACCAGGAACCGTTGAGGTTGTGAGTGTTTCAGCCTAGTTAAGTGTTTATGTGATCGCCGAAGAATTGATGCTTTTGAATTATGGTGCTGGAGGAGACTCTTGAGAGTCCCATGGACTGCAAGAAGATCAAACCTATCCATTCTTAAAGAAATCAGCCCTGAGTGCTCACTAGAAGGACAGATCCTGAAGTTGAGGCTCCAGTACTTTGGCCACCTCATGAGAAGAGAAGACTCCCTAGAAAAGACCCTGATGCTGGGAAAGATTGAGGGCACAAGGAGAAGGGGACGACAGAAGATGAGATGGTTGGACAGTGTTCTCGAAGCTACTAACATGAGTTTGGCCAAACTGCGAGAGGCAGTGAAGGATAGGCGTGCCTGGCGTGCTCTGGTCCATGGGGTCACGAAGAGTCGGACACGACTGAACGACTGAACAACAACAACAACAACAAGTGTTTATGTATGAACAATTTGACGATGTCCGTCCCTGAAGAAATGATAATAGTGAAACGGGGATAATACAAGCTAGCTGCCCGTCGGGAGAAGCAGACGTGGACTCCTGAGAGACTTTAGCACTTTATGACATTGGACTTGTTGCACATCGGACATTGCACTTTTGAATCTCTTTGCACTTTTTGAGATGTTTGTACGTTGTATGGAGTAGATTTCCTCCGGTTGCATATGCATATATATATGATTGAATATTCTTCAAGGACACCCAGCAGCTGCATGTGGAGGAGCAGAGATGCGAATCCGGTTCACCAGATTACGAGTCTACCGCTCTTAACCACTACACCACACTGGCTCTCTGGCTCTGTGGTCTAACCCACAGCGCCACCTGCGTCCCTAGAACGGAACAGGTGGCCTACTTTAAATTCTGGGCATGATGGTGTAATGAAGTGTGTTGTTTGGGGTCTGCGCAAGCAATACAGGCCCCTCCTCTTTAGATGCCAGGCCAGGGGCCCTCCTGCTTATTTTGCTAAGGGGCTCCGTTAGGATGCATGCCCTAAAGTCCTGCCCTGATGGTGCCAAGGCAGCCCAGCACAGACAACGGAGAGCTTCTGCTTCCAAGTGCATCTTAATGGGGATTTTAAAAAGAGCTTAAACAAGGGCTTAGCTCAGCAGCTAAGAGCACCTGCTTTCCACGCAGAAGGTCCCAGGTTCAAATCCCCGGCATCTCCAGGTAGGGCTGAGACTGTCTATCTGAAACTCTGGACAGAGCCATTGCTAGTCAGCGTGGGCAATACAGAGCTGGATGGACCCAGTGGTCTGATAAGGCAGTGTGGTGTAGTGGTTAGTGTCGCACCAGGACCTGATGGCCAGGGGAGCGCATGAGCCTTGAGATACATCAAGCAATTGCGGGGAGCTGTTACCAATCTTGTTATCAGCCCCAGAGGTCTCTTAACTGTAAGATGCACAATATTACTGTAATTCTGTGTTTAATCTTTTTGGGGAAATTGCCTTACTTACGGAACAGACTCACTATGCCCCAGCTCAGCAAAATCCACAGGATTTATTGAAAAATGATCTTTATTAATTATTGGAATGAAAATTTGCAGGACAACATCCAACCCTGTATCTGTTTTTCGCAGCGAACCTATCTCAATATAGTCTACATACACTGAATGATGGGCCTTGGCCCTGATCCAGGTAAAAGACTCTGCTTTTGTTATTTTTTTACCTTAAGGCGCCAAGTGCAAACTGTCAGTATTTTTTCAGTGCATGTGAAACTCTAGGTAATTATGAAACTGCAACTGGAGGTTCCCGGTTCTACAGAGTACTTATCCTAGCTATTAATTAGTATTTCAGCGTTACATTGATTCAGGGATTAATCGATCAAAAACTGTTTGCTCAACTAAAAAGTTAACACAATCTTTGCCAAACATCGTACTTTTTATTATTATTAATTTACTTACACAGACTAAAGATGGCAAACACCACCTTACCTATTTGATATCTCTTTCCCATCTGTATGACTTTGAAGCAGCTAAGATTAAAAATCCCCAATAAAAATATATAATCAGATAGTAAAAGAAATTGAGCTGCTGAGTACAGTATCAGTGGGAAACCAATATAAAAATTGCAAGGCCAAAAAAACCAAACCCTAACCCTTGAAAATAAATGATGCATCAGTGCTGAAAAGTCTTTGTAAACATTCAGGCAAAAAGTTGTGATCCTGTATACACAATCGACCCATTGAAGTTAACTGTCACGACTAATTTGGTTCATTACACAAATTCCACTCTGAGTATAATTTAGATAAAGGTAAAGGGGCCCCTGACCATTAGGTCCAGTCGTGACCGACTCTGGGGTTGCGGCGCTCATCTCGCATTATTGGCCGAGGGAGCCGGCGTACAACTTCTGGGTCATGTGGCCAGCATGACTAAGCCGCTTCTGGCGAACCAGAGCAGCGCACGGAAACGCCGTTTACCTTCCTGCCGGAGCGGTTCCTTTTTATCTACTTGCACTTTGACGTGCTTTCGAACTGCTAGGTTGGCAGGAGCAGGGACCGAGCAACAGGAGCTCACCCCGTCGCGGGGATTCGAACCGCCGACCTTCTGATCGGCAAGCCCTAGGCTCTGTGGTTTAACCCACAGCGCCACCCGCGTCCCTATTTAGATGGCTACAAGCTAATTACCTCCAGAATTGACCCACCAAAAGCCACGGACAAGACTACTTTAGGCTCATTAATTTCAATGGGTCTACACTAAGAGGGCTTACCCAAAGAAAAGTTATAGACCCTTTGAGATTTATAGACCTAAGTTAGCCGTGTCCATTACTTAAAATGGGCCTGATCCGAGTAGGACGAACAATGGATACAACCTTTTGAGCTCCCCGCAGTTCCAATTATTTACTTCCAACTGTGAATCGCTTCCTGCAAAAACATCCCCACAGCAAAACATCAACGATAAAAGATAAATACAATCTTATATATTAAACCGTTTACTATATCGAAAGTCTTGGATTGTTTTGGGGAAAATTGAAGGTCTTTAATAAGCAAAGACATCACCTTGCCGACAAAGGTCCATATAGTTAAACCTATGGTTTTCCCAGTAGTAATGTACGGAAGTGAGAGCTGGACCATAAAGAAGGCTGATCGCCGAAGAATTGATGCTTTTGAATTGTGGTGCTGGAGGAGACTCTTGAGAGTCCCATGGACTGCAAGAAGATCAAACCTATCCATTCTTAAAGAAATCAGCCCTGAGTGCTCACTAGAAGGACAGATCCTGAAGTTGAGGCTCCAGTACTTTGGCCACCTCATGAGAAGAGAAGACTCCCTGGAAAAGACCCTGATGTTGGGAAAGATGGAGGGCACAAGGAGAAGGGGACGGCAGAGGATGAGATGGTTGGACAGTGTTGTCGAAGCTACCAACATGAGTCTGACCAAACTGCGGGAGGCAGTGGAAGACAGAGTGCCTGGCATGCTCTGGTCCATGGGGTCACGAAGAGTCGGACACGACTGAACGACTGAACAACAACAAAATAGGTTCCACAAACAGAACGGAGGCCATGGCGCCTGTCTGATAATATAAGAGAAGGGATTTCCTAATAACCTCGAATCCTACATTGCGAGAAGATGATTTCCTCCGTATGTTTTTGATTCGCATGCATATTAAATCCGTTCATTTACCGATCGGAGTCCCACGATTCATGGGGGGTGAGGCTCGTTTCTTCCAGGGAGGCTGGCAGGCCTGCCACAAACACGGCCCCCACATGTGTGGGTCTCGCCCCGTTGCTGCCTGCTCTTCCCTTACTCGACTTATCCAGTTCATTAGGGAGAGGGGGGGAAAAGTAAACCAAGCTTAACCTTGTTTCCCCACACATCCGCTCCCCTGGCCGCCCCCGCCCCCCAGCATCTCCCTCTTTCCTCCTTCGCCTTCCTCTCCCCGGCTCTGCCAGACGGGGTTTCTCCTCGCCTCCTGGCTTCACCTTTGCAAGGTCTCCTTCCTCTGCGGGCGTCTCCTCCGCCCATCTGTCTCTGGGGGATCAAGGCAGATTAACATCCAATCTGCCTGTCTACTTTTCTGCTTTAAAACCTGCTGACAGGTTTGCAGATTAAATTTTCTGACCCACTCCCCCACCCCGTACCAAACCCCCCTTTCCTCCCCCCCCATCTTCCTTCAAAACCTTCCTGCCAGCAACAAGCCGTGGAACCCACCTTGCTTGGAAATGGAGGCAAAGCCCATCTCTCGCTCCCTCAGTCTGGGCAAGCGGAGATTCCTCGCTTCCCAGAAATAAATAAATCAGAATTTGTGGACAAGGAGCCTTCCTCAAGCATGTAGAAGCTGCGCTCTGTTGTGAGGGGTCTGACTTGAGGTTGCGTGTGAGTTTGTTTGTTTTTAAGATAAGATAAGATTTCTTTATTGTCATTGTACAAGTACAACGTTGTACAAGTGCAACGAAATTGGATGCCATCCCATCAAAACAAAACAAAACAAACAAACAAAAAACAGCACAAAAAACAAAAGACAAAAAACAAAAAACCACATTTTCAGCCACACATGCTCATGCGTACACACCCATCACAACTCTCCAAGGTCATATTATCTGGTTACAGCATTTAAGATGGTTATACCGTGTTTCTCCTAAAATAAGACACTGTCTTACATTCCCCCCCCTAAAAAAAAACACAGTATGGCTTATTTTCAGGGGATGTCTTATTTTAAACTCTCCGCATCGGTACACTGCATAGCCACGCCTACCCAGGCCGTCTTAAGGGAGAGGCGCCGTGTCACTATGTCTTATTTTCGGGGTATGGCTTATATTTCACAAATGCGTAGAAATCCTGCTACGGCTTATTTTATGGCTACATCTTATTTTAGAAGAAACAGGGTAGCTCTTGGGTAGAAACTATTCTTCAATCTATCTGTTCTTGATCTAATTGTTCTATATCTCTTGCCCGAAGGCAGTGGTGCAAAAAGACTATATCCCGGATGAGACGGATCCTGTAAAATATTGTTTACTTTTTTAAGGAAACGGAAACTGTATAGTTCTTCCAAAGATGGGAGAGGATGACTAGTAATCTTCCGGGCTGTGGTTATGACCTTCTGGAGTACCTTCCTCTCCCTGACTGTGCAGCTAGAGAACCAAGCACAATCTAATAGCACCACTTATTTGTTTTAAAGGGCCTTGACCAACCTGGGTGGGTCTCAAACGCAGCCACCAAGGTTAGGGTTGCCAGCCACTCCAGGTCTTACCCAAAGTCTCCAAGTTTGCTTGGCCCCTCCTGGTGGCAGATGGAGAGCTTGTCTCTCCAGGTGGGTGACGGTGCCAATAATGATGAAGATGTTTGTAATAATAATAATAATAATAATTTGAAAAGACTGTGCATGTGGCTTGCAAGTTTCAGCCGGGCACGAGCTGGCTGCAAATTATAGCATAGATACTTGGGGTCATAGAAGCCATCTTCTAGGTCCCTCTCCATAAAATATTTGAGGGGGCTGGACCCCCCCCCCAGTTTATGGGCCTTGCCATTCAAATGATGTGTGTGAGCCGTGTTTTGCGATCGGTTATGCAGGCCGGGGCTTACCTGGGCCCACCCAATGTTTTATTCAAGTTGGCACCCCTGCTCAGGGTGAAGTGGGGACCCTGCCCTCCTCTGTTGCTCTCTCCCAATTAACCTCCGTCTCCAGGGGCTGCCTCCATTGCCTCCCCTAGGTCTCAGCTCTGGGCCCTGACATCTCAGGGTCTGGGATATTCCTGAGCTGTCAACCCTAACGAAGACGGTGTGGGCTCTGGGAATCAAGTCCTGTCCAGAATGGTTGAAGACGCTTCAAGAGCATCGCATCTGAACACCAGGAGAACCTTCTGGACCAGCTCAACGGCCCATCTATTCCACCATCTTGTTCTCATAGTGGCCAATCTCTGGCTTTCTGGCCCTTCCCTCTGCCGCGTGGAAAGCAGCAACCACCCATTACTTCAGAAATCTTGAAAATACACCTCTTATTTACCCAGGCTCTCCCTGACCCATAGGTCTGGGCCCTGTTTTATTTGTATTCCCTGAAACATTTGCTTTCATGCTGCTGTTTTATTGGTTTAAAGCTGTGCTTTTGTTTTCTTTCTTTCTTTTTTCAATTTTTTTTATTGGATTTTGACAAATAAAAACAAACATCAAAGGACATCAATAAACAAACATAAAAGAAAACAACAACAATAAACATAAAAAACAAACATACATCCTTTTAACCTAATCATCCTTCCTGTCATTGTAGGTTGACTTCCTCCTGTCCTCCCTTCCTGCGTTCCTTGTATATCATCTTTAGTAATTTCTTGACATCATTTAACCCTTTTTTAATTAATTAACACAATATCTCTTCTTATCTAAGATCATTAGCATTAATTCCAACAGTCATAAACCTTATATCTATCTTCTACATCTACAACCTCATTTATCTTCCAGCTTACTTATACTCTTTGATCTTACAGTACTTTTTAAAATATAATTTGAATTTCTTCCAATCTTCTTCCACTGCTTCCTCCCTCTGGTCACGAAGTTTCCCGGTCAGCTCAGCAAGTTCCATATAGTCCATCATTTTCATCTGTCATTCTTAAAGCTGTGCTTTTGTTTTCATGGATCTTGTGTCCCATGCCGGTCTTGCTCAGAGTAGACCCATGGAAATTAATGACCATGCATAAAGTATTACTACAAAGCGGAGTAAATACATTGCAGCTGAGATTTTACCGTATCAGGAAAATGCTGCAGAAAACACTCATAATAAAAGTACCACTCTGAAGGGGCTTTAATGCATTAAAAGCTCAACTTGAATGTTCACCCCTTTCTCTTCCTAAGACTGTCGCGGGATGCAAACTCCGGATCCTCCCACCAGCTAGGACTTGTCTCCCTCATGGGAGCTACAATTCCAGGAACAAACTACAATTCCCAGGGGTTATTTGCGGGAAGTCAGGTGCTTTAATTGTGTGTTGGGTGGGCTTCAAGTGCATGGTGGGGCCCTGCAGATCTGAACCCCACTCAGCTGTGGAGCTTACTGCTGGGCAACATTGGGGGCAAGCCAATACCTCTGAGCCTACCTCACAGGGTTGTTCTGGTGATTAAATGAGGAGCGAGGAAACCAGGTAGGCCCCTTTGAGTTCCTGGATGAAAAGGTGGGCTATAAAAACAATAAAGAAATAACAAGAAATAAAACAGGTTTTGGAGTATTTTACAGGGAACGGCGTTCATTGGTGCTGACCTTTAAAGTTGGTGCTGACCTTTAAAGCCCTCAACGGCCCGTCGGTCCTGTATACCTGAAAGGAGGGCCTCCAACCCACTACCGTTCTGCCCCGGACACTGAGATCCAGCGCCGAGGGCCTTCTGGCGGTTCCCTCACTGCGAGAAGCCAAATTACAGAGAACCAGACAGAGGGCCTTCTCGGTGGTGGCACCCCGCCCTGTGGAACGCCCCTCCCAGCACAGAGGTCAAAGCGATAAACAACTACATGACCTTTAGAAAATACCTGAAAGGCAGCCCTGTTTAGGGAAGTTTTTAATTTGTGATATTTTAATGTATTTTGATATTTGTTGGGAAGCCGCCCAGAGTGGCTGGGGAGACCCGGGCCAGATGGGTGGGGTACAAATAATAATCTATTATTATTATTATATATTATTATTATTATTATTAATATTAGTATTTGATCCAGGGAGCCCCCAAACCTCTCCATTTTGAAATCTTACAGAATAGTTTGGTGTGTGTGTTGTTGTTGTTTTGTTTTGTTCCCATTTGGCAAAAGGCACGTTTATTCCAGCTAGTTTAATGTATATTAATTGGTAGAGGGGGGTAGGCGAATCTATTTTCCTTTAAACCGTTAAATCTGCCCTGGAACATTTCAAATCCATTAGGGCCATAATCCTCGCCATGATGTAAGTGCCCATGTGACCCGGCCCCTTTTGTTTCCTGGAAACAGGAGTGTGTTGGCAGGGCGCTCAGTATTTTGCAGTAGGACTATAGTGGGCTGGCGATCTGCAAGAGATGCAATTGCATAGACCTTTTGACTACAACAATACGTTTTTCCCTCCTGTTCAGCTCAGCTCACAAGGGGTTTTCCAGGTGTGAGAGACAAAAGGGGCTTTTTGTACCTGTCCTAGCCAGGTAAAAGGACTTCGTCGTTTCTTCCCACCTGTGCGCTGCCGCTTCTGTGGGAATTCACCCAGTGATTTTGTCTTATGTTTTTAGGGTCTGCCAACATTTTTTCCTGCCCCTTGCTCCTCTGCATTTAACCATGAACTAAACTGACAATGTCATACAAAAGCATACATAGGTATTTCCTCAGAGGCAAAAGCCTGTATATACTTTCCAACATTAAAGTGCTAATTCAAAGTGCAAAATATAGTGTTGGAGATGGTTATGCAAAGTCCATCAGACGTATGGGTCTATCTTTCCAGTGTTAAAGATGGTTAAGCAAAGTCCATCAAACGTATGGGTCTGTCTTCCCGACAGGTGGCCAGCTTCGAATCTTCCCGTTTCATACCATCAACATCAACACAGAACTAGATATTCCACATAGCTAAGCTATTCTAAGAAACTCAAACACTCATCATTCAAATAAGCTAATGATGATGAGTGTTTGATGTTGATGGTATGTACTGTTGTTATCTAAGATAAAGTCCAGTCCTCGACGAAACTGCTGGTGAAACGGGAAGATTCGAAGCTGGCCACCCCGTCGGGAAGACAGACCCATACGTCTGATGGACTTTGCATAACCATCTCCAACACTATATATTGCACTTTGAATTAGCACTTTAATGTTGAAAGTATATACAGGCTTTTGCCTCTGAGGAAATCCCCTATGTATGCTTTTTGTATGACATTGTCAGTTTAGTTCATGATTCAATACATTTTCATCTATAGCTGTTCACGGTTTTGTATATTATCTTTGTATAGTTACCGTGACTGTCTGTTGTCGTTTCTCCTCTGCATTTAACAGCAGCCTGGCAGACATTTCGCCAGCGAATCTTTTCCTCTGGGTGAGGAAATCGTGACCCAACAAGGCACCTGAGTTTCACAGCAGATTGGAAGAGGGAATTTTGATAGGTTCAGCTTTATATGTAGGAATGTGAAAAACTCCTCAAAAGCACATTCAATCTGTTAATGGTAAAGAGCAATGTTTTTAAAGGCTGCGCCGTTTGAATTTCAAGCGGAGATTGATGCTGTAAATGTACAGCTTGAAATGTCAATATGTGTGTGTGAGAGAGAGGCCACACACAGAGAGATTATATTTTATATCTTTCCTGCCCCACACACCCCTGCTTAAAAAACAGTGCAGGAGGAGGTCAGGGTTGTGTTTGAATTGCACTGAAATTTTGCACGCCCAATTATCATCTCAGTCTTTGAAAGGGAGATGTTTCACAAACAAAAAACGCCGAACAGTTGTGTTCCACAAAACAATTTGCTTTGCTCAGCCATAATGACTCAAGCTACGACGCCTCCCCACACCCCTTTGGATTTGGCCGTCTGAGGTCAGGGGACAAGCAGGGAACAAGAATGCAAAAATGATAAGGTTTCAGAAGAGTCAAATTTCTCTCTGTCTGGCTGCTCTTCAAGGGCCAGGTTATTGGGTGCAATTAGAGAGCAAACAGTTCGAAATTTAAAAGGGTGTTGTGCTGGCTCTCTGCCATACTGGACCACTCAGACAGATCTAAAGAAATACTGGATTTCAAATTTTAAAAAATGGGGAATCTGGCATTGTGTAATCCCACCCTGATCCCAAGGTATAACCTGAAACCTGGACAGAAACTGGGTGACCTAGAATCATAGAATCATAGAATCATAGAGTTGGAAGAGACCACAAGGGCCATCCAGTCCAAACCCCCTGCCAAGCAGGAACACCAGACCTTAACTGATTAAGAGTCCAAATGTCTTCTGGAAACTGCAGTGTGTAGTCAGGCCTTCACAATATCTTCATTTTAACCAGATACAGGTAGGTAGCCGTGTTGGTCTGCTGTAGTCGAAACAAAATAAAAAAAAATTCCTTCCAGTAGCACCTTAGAGACCAACGAAGGAATATTTTCATTTATAACCAACCACCATCGGCTGACGTTTTAAATTATGTCATATATATATTTGTAGACTGAGCTCCTTGTGTTTTACATGCTGCAAGACACCTGATGAATTTTGAAATAATAATGATGTAATAGCTGCTTGAATTCCACAGGCTTACTCCCATCTAAGTGGGTTCAGGTTTGTG